>CM057832.1:59427242-60027242 GCA_030068075.1 Paguma larvata
TTCTGCTCCTTAAATATTTACCCACAATAATGTGTAATACAAACCCCCCTAAAAATCTGAAATAAATCTTAAAAGATTTCTATGGAGCAACAGTTCCTAAATACCACAGTAGCTAAAGCCACTGTGTATCTACAAATATAGAGCAACAATGTAACTAAACATTCATACTCAAAATAATTCTCTTCCAGGAAATGGTAGGGAATCACTTGTCTATTGTGTTCACTTGCTGTATGCTCCACATCTAACATAGCACATGACACATAGTAGGTGTTAAAATATCTATTGTAGAAATAGACCCACCACTAGGCAGAATAAACCACCTGGCAAAAATAAGACAAACACCCAAATAACAAGCAACTGTGCAAGGAAAAACTCTGTACTATGAAACATACAAATATAAAGCAATGGTATTTCTCAGGGAAAAAAGGTAAATGAGTTATTTATTCTATCACACCCTAGATTCTGTTCCCTAAGAATCAGCTAAATTTCAATACCAGAAACCCATAAATATGTAAAATATGCTCATCATTCCCTATTTACCTCTAAATATGAGAAAGAATCAAAATGTAATAAGTTTGATGTTTAAGCTATAGTAAAATCTCATCTAGGTTATTAAAACAAACAAAAGTTGGAAAAAAATTTATGAAAATAAAAACAGAAATTACTGATGATTTTTCTTTTTTTCTCCTGTTCACAAAAGTCATACCAATACATAGGAGAAAATTCAGAAAATGCACACAGACACAAGAGAAAAATTACTCATAAGTTCATCACCCAGAAGTAACTAACCACTTTCAACATTTTGTACAGAACTTTTTCTGTGCATACATGGGGATAGAGAGTAAACAGCGATCCACAACTAATGATATAATTGTTAAGACTATGAGGATTACAGAATGATGCTATGGCTTGTGTACAGAATTGAGGGAAGACTAACTTGAAGAAGTAACAACTGAGCTGAGCTACTTGAAGGATGAAAGGGAATTAACCAGATAAAGTCCTGCAGATCAGGGTAGCAGTCCAGGCAGAGGGAACAAGAATGTGAGCAGAGCACCAGGCTCCACCCAGCCAGGAAACTGGGAAGAAAGTTGGGTAGAAGGAGGAGATTGGCTGGACAAAGCCTTACTGAGAGAGCTGAGAGGACTTGATCCTCAGGGAGAGAAGGATGAGATAGTTCAACTGACTAGGTGGGGGAAAGGGTTTAGACCCTGAAAGTGCAGACTTCTGTGATCACCATCTTCTCCCACAAAGGGTATGGAATGTGGGGAAATGGAAATCTTTGGGGGTGTGGAGAGAATAAAGATAGTGATCCAATATTTTAAATCTGTATTTTAGGTTCTACACAACCTTCTACCCTGGTAGCAAATTTAGGAAAAAAAGTGACTTTAACTCTTGCACAACTTTCAAGAAATTCATATTAGAAATGAAGGTGGGCAGAGGAGCATTAAATATTCACATTAACGAAAAAATACAAATTTTAAAAGACTGAAAGACCTGCATTAGCCACTGAGTTTAATGACAATATGGAATATACCTGTTTTATCACCATATCTCTAACAAGTATATAACAAATAAATTAGTATCAAGGAAATAATTATTAGCTGTATGAAGAAAGACTAGGCTAACATAAAGGGATGATCTTAAAAACATTCAGACAAGGAAAACACATCACTATCCTCAGGACAAAGCCCCACACAGAGACTTCTGGCCTCTCTAGAAGGGGACTTGGTAGTGGAGAATAGGCCCCTCGAAGGCCTGGAGAGAGTATCTCTCAACACTATCACTCCTTCATCCATTAATTCACTCAAGAGAAAATGTTCCAGCAATTCCAGCACTAGGTATATATCTAGGATTAAAGAAAACATACATCCATACTGAAACTAGTTCATGAATGTTTGTAGCACAATTATTCATAATAGCCAAAAACTAGAAACAACCCAAATGCTCATCAACTGATAAACAAAAAGTAATATGCAATGGAATATAAGTCAGCCATAAAAAAGGAATAAGGTACTGATAGATGCTACGTGACAGATGAACCTTTAAAATGTTATGCTAGGGGCGCCTGGATGGCTCAGTCAGTTGAGTGTCTGACTTCGGCTCAGGTCATGATCTCACAGTTCGTGGGTTCGAGCCCCGCGTCAGGCTCTCTGCTGTCAGCTCAGAGCCTGGAGCCTGCTCCAGATTCTATGTCTCCCTCTCTCTCTGTCCCTCCCCTTCTCGTGCTCTCTCTCTGTCTCTCAAAAATAAACTTTAAAAAATAAATAAATAAATAAATAATAAAATGTTATGCTAAATGAAAGAATCCAGTCACAAAAACCACATATTATACGATTATATTTATATGAAATGTCCAGAATAGGCAAATCTATTGAGACAAACCTGGGCCTAGAGAGGAGGGCTGGAAAGAAAGGGACAATAACTGCTCATGGGAACAGGGTTTCTTTCTGAGGTGACAAAAATGTTCTCACATTGGTGCCCCTGGGTGGCTCAGTTGGTTGAGTCTCTGACTTTTTGATTTCAGCTCAGGTCATGATCCCAGGGTAGTGGGATTGAGCCCCACATGAGGCTCCACACTGACACTGAGTGTGGAGCCTGCCTAAGATTCTCTCCTCCCCTCTCATCCCTCCCCAACTTGCATGTGCTCGCTCTCTCTTGCTCTCTCTCTCTCACCCTAAAATAAAAAATGTTCTCACATTAATTGTGGTGATAGTTGTACAATTCTATGTATGTACTAAAACCACTGGATTGTATACTTCAAATATGTGGATTCTATGATATGTGAATTACATCTGAATGAAGATGCTATTTAAAAAGACCGGATATTTTTAGCACCCCAGGCATCACGGTTAATTGCTAGAAATAAAGCAAAGGGAAAAAAACATAGAACCTGTCCTCAAAGCCCTAACATTCCAACAGGCAGAAAAAGCCAGTCAAGAGACAATGACAAGATAATGAGAAAAAGAAAGAAAAGGAAGAATTCACAGACTACCCCAAGGTTAGTTATGCACCTAACCTACCTCTGGGTGATTCAAAACCTGTCAAGAAGAGAACTCAAAATACCAGATTTTCATTTTTAATTTGAAAGTTACACCTAATTTTTTAAAAAATTATGTACCTGTTCAGCTTCTTAAAATCTTCGTTCTTATAGAAAGGTTAAGGCATTTTTTTAAACCATTTGTGCACCTACAAAAAGGTTTAAAGCATATGTTTTTAACTTTAGAAAAGCAACCGATTAAAATCTTCTAATTAAACGAAACAAGTCTCGAATTTAAATTGTATTTTACTACAAGTTCATGGAATGTTGTAAAGATTATGTGCAAACTTCTCATAACGCCTTAAATTGGGAGAAAGAGGTGCCTAAAAAACCGGAACAGCCGTGTAATACATTCCAAGATAAAGTACGGGGGGCTGGGAGGAGACCAGTAAGGCTGAACGTGAGTAACGATCGATCATAAAGGAGAACCAAGGGCTTCAAAGCAAAAATGGACCTTTAAGAATTAAAGTCACTAATTTTCAACCACGACACTTGGAAATTATAGTATTAGTTACTGTTACCATAGAAACAGTGGAGCCGAATTTCCCAGGGTTAAAAATGAAAATTACTGCAAAATCAAGTGGGTGTAATAGGGCAAAATCTGGTCCGAACCTAGGTGGAACTGAGCCTAACAAACTTTCACCGAGATAAAAGTGAACCAACGCCAACTTCTAACCTACATTTCCGAAGCAGGGGTTGATAAATCGCCTTGCGGTGTACTTTACCATGAGCTAAAAAAAGTTTGCCCTCTCTTCTCCTGGAGCAGAAACCATACAAAACCCCTCCTGGGCATCGCCCACAACCAAAGCCAGCCCGTGCAGCTTAGGGGAAGACTGGCTCCGAGTTTACCCGGAAAGCATCTGAATCGAGCCCTGCAGGTTTCACTGGGTAAACCTGGAGGAAAAAGCTAAGCTCGAACCCGGAGCCCCTGCCTGCTTGCCTCCCTCCTCCACATCTCCACCCTACGCCACGTCCTGTGCGTGCCTGGCATTCCACGCAAAGCGATCCAACTCACTTATTAAGCACCCACTGTCTACACCGCATCGTGGCTTCAGGTACTGCAGGAAGAAATGGCCCCTTGCGGGAAAAACCAAAAGGACAGCACGGGGACTGAGGACGAACCCGGGAGAGAGGCTGCCTGCCTGCGGCGAGGTGTTCTGGAGAGGAGCCCCCGCCTTCACCCCCCCGGGTCGTGACAGTCCCAGAGAAGAGATGGTACCGAGGGCGCAGCAGGCCGTGCCTCCCCGGAGTCCGCCGCAGACCAGACTGGAAGGGGAATGGAAAGGAGTCGGCACCCCTGGACCACCGCGCGCTCCTCTGCCCCAAAGAGCGCGACCAGGACTCCGGCCCCGGGAGAACGGCGAGCGCGGGGACCGAACCCCCGAGAGGGCCGGAGCGGACTGTCACTGGCTCACGCCTCCCTCCGCTGCGACCATGGCCGGCCACTCTCTCCCCAGCATGACAGCGGCGGCGGCCGGGGACCGAGCCTCTGCCTCCCGGCGTCTCCGCTGCCCCGGCGGCCGGCACCCCCAGCGGCCCGGCGCAGATTGGGGCAGTGCGGAGAAGACCGCCCTGGCCCCTCCCCCCACCTTCCCCATCGTCCGGACTCCGGAAAAGCGGTTACCTGGCGCGCGGGTAGGGACGGAGATACGACCCCAATGAGGAAGATGAGAAGGAAGAAGGTGGCCTCTGGCCCAGGGAGATTTGGGAAATTTGGAAGACTTGTTCCGCACTGGGTGACAGCTGTTCGCTGCGCACGCGCACCCGACCCCAGACGCCTGATCACTCCGCCGCTCCTCACCCTCCCGTCGAGGGGATGGGAGGCAGCGGCGAAGGCGCGCGCACAGCGCCGGCCGGCTCTCCCTGCGCGGGGGCGCGCGCGCTGTCACGTGACCACTGGGGCCCGGCACTTATTGGGTCACGTGAACTTCCAAACAGCTTAAAGATACCCGGCGCCTGCTTGCTTTGGGGTTAGTCTTCGTGGTGTTCTTAATCTAGGCTCGCTCTCACGCATCGTATTCTCTGCTAGGGGCCATGTCCACTTTTTTCCCAGAGGGGAACACACTTAACCAGAAGGAAGGAACAGGTGCACAGAACCTTGCCCGGAAGTCCCTACTGGGTTCCCGCAGGGCTGGACCTGATGGAGTCCACGCGCCACACGTCGTCCTGGGCCGCGACTCGGGCCTATGGCGGCCTCCGGCGCGCGGACGTCAGAGTGGCGTTGCCATGGGTGGGGCCTCAGCATGCCCAGCGGAGCGTGGCTAGGATGTCTGGGCTCGCGGCTGGGTGGCAATGACAGCGTCTTACGGGCCGCGGCCCCTGAGCCTCCTAAAAGTATTGGGAGATCCCGGGCGGGCCAGGGCGTCCACCTGCCAACCTTTTAACGAGTAACTCTCAAGCAAGAGACCGTGTTGTTTGCCTCGGAAAGCGAAACTGTCTCTTTTTCCAAACACCTAGACGGAGCACGGCCCGCCCCCGCCAGGTGTGTGCTGTAGCCGAGGAGACCTGAGGACGGCCACAGTAGGATTTGAGGCTGGGGGAGTCTCTCAAACTAGAGTTTGACAGCAGTGTGGCCAGAATCGCAGTAACAGGAAGTACAATTGCTCCGAACCCCTGAGAGCGTACTTAAATTAGCTTGTTACTATTTGTTACTTCTGCGCTATAACTCCGCCTTCCAAGGTGTAAGAAGTAACCACACAGACCTTAAGTCTTTGTACTGCCAAAGACAGATGGCTGACACCAGATGTTTTTGCAAAACCCAACAATTTTTTTTTTAACTTCCTGCAGAGTACCCAGCTGGGTCCTTTGTAGCGTTTCCCCTAACGTCCTCTAAGCTAAGAAAGATTGGGTGGATCTTTACGCTACCGAGCACACTTGGGCTAATATACTGTTCCTATTACAATCTACTGATTTCTGCTTTTTAAAATAACAAGCCACTACACCCTTGAAGTCTTTTCTCTCTGGAAAGAGCATATCGAGGTCAGATGAAATGTGGTTAATTAAATAAGGCTAATGGGATTAATGGGCCACCACATTTCTTTAGTTATTAAATTAAAAACGAAGTTTATGTTGTATTACCCATATACACGTCCAAACCTGCCTAACATTATACACTTAACTGGAAAGCTTCCAACTGTGTGTACTTTGAGGATACTACCTCTCCTTAAAAGTCATTTGGATATGCTGAAACAGTAAGTATATAATCCAACTTCTATTTGGAGCTTACTATGAGCTTGACACTTTTTAAGTGCTTAACAAATATTAACTAAATGTACCCATATGATAATTCAATGACTAGGTATTATCTCATTTTTAGATATGAAAACTGAAGTTAGAGCTTAAGAAATTTCTCAAATAGCTACTAAAAACCAGGGTCCTTAGGAAAGTCCAGAAATCTGAATTCCAGTCCCTTTACAGTTTGCAGATGCATGATGTTACACAAATACCATTTGTTGAACACATTAAATCAAGACTCAGAGCTTTTTTAAACTGAAAAATTGGGGTGCCATACCGGCCTTGTTGAATTTTCCAAGCATTTTTGAACATCAAGGAAGATAATGTAAAATGCCAAAACACTAAAAGCTGGAAAGCACTGTGAATCTATTAAGGACTTTACAGTTTGGGAAACTGAGGTGAAAATCAAATGTATTCATGGCAGTATTGAGTCCCTAATATATCAAAATACTTGTATATTGTGAATTACAAGGGTAATTAACATTTTAGCCTTATAGTAGATTAATTTCTTTAAGTCCAATTAAAAATTCCAATTGCAATAAGATAGAGTTCCACAATGGATGCAAAGATTTCCCTTGAAGCTTGAATATTATGTTTAAAACATACATAGATCACCTCACAGACAGCAGTCGTAAATTTCTTTTGGTATAATGCAGCAAATTGATACACTACTAAATAGTATCTAATTTTGAATATACTAAAGTCCATTACACTTATGCAAATATAAGGATTTAAACAATAGTAATGCTCAGTAACATTTCTATTTAACATATCACATATGTATGTTATTTATACAGGTATAGTACAAACCCTAACCAATAATTAGACATTTAAATGATGTTCTAAACGGTCATTGTGAATATAAAAGTGAATACCTAATAAAAGAAATCTTGGTGCTTGTTCTTCTCTGTGTCCTATGCTGTGAAGTTTAAGTCAATTTATCTCTTACTTGGATTATTATAATATAATGAATTATTATAATATAATGTGTTTTAATACCATTTTCCTAATGCTATCTCTACCTCCAGTGCCTCCTCACCCTCCTTTCCCCTCCAACTCATCTTCTGTAGTGCAAGCCAAAATTATCCTCCTAAAATAAAAATTGAATCATGATTGCATACAATTGAAATACATCATTAATTCTCCATCATATCAAAGCTTTTCAGTCTTTTCCACTAAAGGAGTCACAATGGCTAAGAAGAGTATGGTGGCCAGGGGTATACAGATAGACTTTGAAGTGATGCAGGCCTCCTATGTAAGTACAATATTCAATCAGTTTGGATACCATTATATTTGTGTTTGTTTTAATATAAGAAAAATACTTAAAATTATTTAGCAGTTAAATTATTTAGTTTTCCTATAAAAATATTTGAGTAAAATTAAAGGGGAGATATGCCATATTTGCCTTAGGGCTTCTAGTTCTCACTGGGTCATTGCCTTAAATTTGCATGTATGTGTGTTTGAGAGGGCAGGGTGTCAAAGGAACAGGTGAGGTAGTTTGTTTTTCACATTAAGGAAAACATTGGAAATGATTTATGACATCCAAATCATAACACAATGTAAAAACTATTCATTGTAACAAATAAAAATAAATAGTAAGCTAAAGTTGCAAACTCTGGGTGTAATTGTTTTGATCAATCCACATTTTTATCATTATTTATTATTGCCACTTATTATTTGTACTATGTTTTATGAACAATGTTAGATAGTGACACCACTATGAACAGGACAGATGTAGCCTTGCTTTCATGGAGCACACAGGCCAGACACAAAGAGATACCAATACACAACCAAAAATGGCTAAAAATAAAAAGACAGCAACAAACATCAGTGATAATGCGGATAAACATAAACACCAGTAGAAATGCAGATACATATGAACCAGAGACGTGTAGAAGAAAATTTATCCTTATGAAGTCCCAAATTGGAAACAATCCAAATAGCCATCATGGTAGAATGAAGATATAAATGCTACTATATTTTTACAATGGAAAACTAAACAACAATGAAAAGAAATGAATTACTTCTATCTAAAATAGATGACTAAATCTAGGGACGCCTCACTGGCTCAGTCAGTGGAGCATGCAACTCTTGATCTTGGGTTGTGAATTCGAGCCCCATGTTGGGTATAGAGATTACTCAAATAAATAAAATATGTTTTTAAAAAAAGAATGGCTAAATCCCACAAATATAGTGTTAAGTGAAAGAAGCTAGACACAAAAATCAGACATGCTATATGATTTCATTTATGTAACATTTAAAAATAGATAAAAGTATGGTGTTAAAATAATGGCTGCATTTGAGGAGAAAGCTGGCAGAGCAACTGGGGGGGAAAAGACGGGGAACCTCTAGGATGCTGAACCAGGATAACAACAATTGTGGCAATTTATCAAGCTATATACTTATGATGTGTGCACTTTTATATGTGTGACATTTAAGAGACTTTTCAGACATTTAGTGTGTTAATTTTTGTATACCTTTGTATCAACTCACCTTTTGACAAATGGATCACCCAGGTTGATTTAGCTTGATAAATTAAAAGGTAAAGCTTCTCAACCTTCCCCTTCCTTTTTCATAACAATTTTTGTTGTATTAGAAAAGGGGAAAACTTGAAGGCAAAAACGAGTAGATGGGAAACTGAGCTCCTTTTTCCTTTTAAACCTATTGATACTTAGGATTTTAAGTAACTGAAAAAAAAAAAGAATTTCAGTAACTGAAAGATATTTTTTCCTCTCTTTAACTCTCTGTTTCTTTTACATGGATATTTTCCTTTTTGTATTTATTTATTTGTAAGTTTATTTATTTATTCTGAGAGAAAAAGAATGCAAGCATGACTGGTGGAGGGGAAGAAAGAAGAGAGAGAATCCCACGCAGGGTCCGCCTCTTCACAGCACAGAGCCCCACATGGGGCTCAATCTCAGAAACTGAAAGATCATGACCTGAGCCAAAACCAAGAGTCAGACGCTTAACCAACTGAGCTACCCAGGTGCCCCATCCTTTTTTTTTTTTTTTTTAATCAGGGTCGTCAGTACCTCACAATGAAGTATAATACTCCGTTATAATAATTTTGTTAGCATAAATTATTTTTTTAGCTTTTCCAGCCATGTTATAAACATAGTATTTCAAATCCTTTTTAGTTGCAGGCAAAGAATATATTAAAATTTTTAAATATAAAGGGGATGATTTTATAAATATTTTCTCACCTTAGTTTACTGAAATCATTTCAGATAGTAAAGAAGGCAGCAGGTCCATTTATGACAGCAAATGATAATGCCACCTGTGTGTTAACCAACTGCATTAGTCAATAGACCAGAGAGTTTACTGAGGAGATATACTGAAGCCCCAGAACAAAATTATCTGGAGTAATAAGTTTATCGTATTACATATCTAACCATTAAACACCGTATAATTTCCACTGTATTGAACAAATAGATTACAGTGCATTAAACCAAGCTATAGAGAAGATCTATTAATTACCTCATTTCAGCTTTTATTGAAATATGCTAGGAAATAGTATTCTAATATGAATTATAGAGTGGAAAGGGTTTATTTGGTGGAGAAATTATTGTGACTTCATCCCAATCATAATCAAAACAAAATCTAATGGTTTTTTGATGCACATATATACTGTTTCATTTTTTTCAAAGGTTAATTCTTATTTCCCATAAAAACTTGCTTTTGGGTCTTCAAGTTAAATGAAAGACAGGCTGCTTTTGTTTATATGTTTATATATCATTTAACTACTTACTATCACTTTGGAAAACTGGCATTACCTGCTAAAATTAAACATATACATACTCTGTGACCTAGTAATTTCTCTCCTAGATATATACCCAACAGAAATATATGTATTATGCATCAAAATACATATTTAGAGCAGTATTCTTTGTAAGTACCGAAAGCATATTGCTAAAGACAAAAGGTGGAGGTCAGTGTTTATAGATTTAATAATCATAGAACAAGGCCATTATTTCAGGTAGAGGCCAGGTATGTTTTATCCTAGGCCTGCGGTGGTGGCCTTCCAGGAATAGGGGATAAAAGGAAAGTTTTATGCTCATAAAGTGGTGGCAAAAGTGGTCCAACCTGACCAGGAGGAGGTAGAAGCCCAGCTGATGGTTTGTGATGGGCATATCTGAGAAGGGTTGGAATTGGTACCAGAGTCAACCAAGCTATCCGTTGTGGTGGATGGGGAGGAACTGTTTTGACTACCGATTAATACTGCATCAGGGTTCCACTCTAAGCACATCTCTCTCTTAAATGGTCATAGAGTCCCTCTAATTTCACAGAATATCCGTCATCACCAAGGGTTAATATACCCCTCTGCCCTTAGGCAATAAGTTTAAGAGATCCCTTCATTGAGGGAGACATGAGCTCTGGTATTGTTATTTTTATAGTCTCTGATTACAATAGGAAACAAAGCGCTTGACATCTTAGATGTGAAATTAATGTATTAGTTGGAAAGAGACCTCAAAATGTCTTTTTGGAGTTACTTTAACAATCCTTGATTTTCAGAGTATTAGCAACTTCTTTTTAGTTGTTCCTTTATTAATTTCTGTCTCGGAAAGGTGGCTTGCCTCATCTCTCCAGTAACAGGTCTCCATATCACAAACAATAATTCAATTATTATGGGCAGAATAAAATGTTGCTGTGTATTTTCATATTCTACAGTTTATCTCTATTTCCCTTTCTCTGTACCTGACTACTCCTAATCTTTCTTTTCTGCTCACATTCTTCCAGTAACATATTCTGCCTGATCAATGAGTTCACTTCTCAGCTTTGTAATACATTTTCTAGGGGTCTTGAAATGACTACAATGAACAAGTATCCTGTTCCACCTTCCTTACGTTTTCTTTCAATGATGAGTAATTGACATCAGTCAGCTAAAGTTGTAAATAGTTTCTCTCCTTGACCTAATTCTAATGTAGCTTGGGCCTTTGTCATATCCATTCCTGCTGTGATAAAATGCAAAATATGACTACAAATTTCTCGCATGATCCTATACAATGTGACTTTGCTCTTCCTCCCATCGGGAGGTTGTCTATTTCCCCACCCTTTGAATCTGGGCTGATCTTGTGACTTGCTTTGATCAACAGAATGTGGCAGGAGTGACTTCCATAGCCAGGTCTTAAAAGACACTGCAGCTTCTGCTTTCATCTTCTTATGATGCTAACCTGAGACCATTATATAAGGAAGCCAGTTTAGCTTACTAGAGAATAGGAGGTCACATGTAACAGAACTAAGGCTCCCAATGGACAGCTAGCATCAATTACCAGACATGTGAGTAAGGCCACGTTGGCCTTCCAGCCCTTCACCTTCCAGCTGAATGCAGGCAACACCAGCAGATAAACTTTCAGCTAACCCAGAGAATCATGAAAAAAATAATAATAAATCACCGATGCTTTAAAAGTTTTGGGGTTGTTTACTATGTAGCAATAGATAACTAAGAGAAATGTCTTCTCTTTTACCTTCTCACCTTGGTGATTCCATGGCTCTCCATTGTCTAATTCAGAAAATACAATTTCATTCCTATTACTTTTTCCCTCAGTTTCAGAATTGAACTGCACAAGAAAATTATTCAAAACCCTAGCATCGTAACTTTTATAATCAAGAGATTCTTTCCTCTGTTTGGAGACTTCTGATGTATTTTCAGTTTTTCCTGAGCTTTATGTTTTGCTCAATCCAACTTCCTCTTCCTGCAGCATGACAGAGCCCACACATAACTTTCTCTTCAATGGTTTATAGCTTCAGTAAGAGCTATCTTATCTCTAAGAGATTTACTGAATTCTTATTATTTTTCAATGAACTTAAAAAGCTTTTCTACAGATTTCTTTACATTTTCTTCTTAGTTTACACCCAAACAAGTATTTTTTTTCCACTGGCTTTAAATTATTTTTTTAATGTTTCCTGATTTTAGCTAGCCCCTTCATCAGAGAGATGCATTCCTATTTTGTTGGTTGTTCTCTTTAATTGAATTCTTTCTTAGTTTGTGGACCCTTTGTTGATATTCTGACACCTTTTCATGAATTTGATTTTTTTCCATTCAATTAAATTAACTTTTCTCACCAAGTTTAGTTACTTGATATATTCTTCTCTTTTTTGGAAAGAACAGACCCAAGGGCAAATGCTAGTGAGAAGTGATAAAGACAACATCCCAGGGCATGCCTGGTAAATTCCACAGGTGACTGTTTAGATTGCTTGAGCAGTACAGATCCTCCTCTGGGTTCCGTGGGGCTCCTGACTAAATCAAAGGAAATGAAGCCCCTGTTTCTAAGCTATAGGAGCAGTGGTTCCCCAAAGTTGAGTGCAAAGGCTTTCAGAAGTCAGCAAGATTAAAATTATTTATTTGTTTGTTTACTGTATTTGTTTTTTTAAGCTTTTGGTACTTTTTTTTAGTAACTTCTACACCCAAGGTGGGGATTGAACTCAGGACCCCAAGATCAAGAGTCACTTGCCAGCCAGGCGCCCCTAAAACTATTAATAATACCAAGATTTTACTTGCCTTTTTCGCTATTATTTAGTCTCATTCATGGTGGAATTTTCTGAAGACTACAATTAGGAGTGATTTCACTTCTACTCTGAAGGCTAGTAGAATATGTGTTTCTATATTACTGTACTTAAAATTTTTATTTTAAAATCTAATATAAATATCGATAGATACACCCACAAAGATAGTTTTCAAGTGTGTTAAGGGCCTCCTGTGACCAAAAAGTAAATGCCGTATGAAAGAACATATTGTAAGAAAGACTAAATTTTTCTTAACTCTCAACTCTTTAACAGTAGTTCCCTCCTTAAGACACCTTTCCTTCCTTTGGATGTTTGACACTAAAGGGTCCAGAATTGCTGCCACCAGGAGTCCCCAGTGTGGGCCATGCTGGGATACCAGGATACCAGCAGGTCAAAGGTAAGTGGACAGCGAGGGGAAGGCTCAGGAGGAGGAGGAAGCGCAGGCTTTATGCTCCATCTCTCTGTGCTGGGCCAGGGTCACAGGTCCTATTGGTCCCTGACCTGACTGTCTGAGGCACCCCCCTCCCCACCATTACCACTCCTCCACCTCCCTGCTGCTGATCCAGGGTCTCAACAACTCTCCAGTTTCCCTCCACCCCGTCCTCTGGCACACAGCAGCTCCTGGGGTCCGCGTGCCTAACCCTCCCTTGTGGACAATTAGGATAGCCTTACCCAGGGTGGGCATGGAGTAGGGTGATGAGATGTGTCTGCTTCCTTGTAGTAAAATAAACACTGAGAGGTTTCCTTTCTAATTGCAGGTGTTTCAGCAGTTAACTCCAAATATGCTACCAAAAACCATCTCAAATTCTGCTCAACTGAGGACTTTGGGGGCAAACAGGATTGAAGTAGACCACTTTAGAACCTATCCAGAGCACTAACAGTCCTGCTGCTTGCACAGTTAACATTCCCCTGGAGTGTAAAGCTGGCACTCTTAGTGGATCTCAGATCTCTTAATAGATTTCTAATGACACAACCCAGCCACTTTTTTCACCAAAAAAGAGGATTCTGTAGAATTTTCAGCTTTTTCTTAAGGTCTTCCTACATTATAAGGGTTTTTTTCTTTAATACTTGCAAACATTAACGTGCAGAGAAAAATTCCACTTGAACCCACTGGCATAAATTATATTGGCGTAGGCCTATTTATCAGCGGCCTATGAGCTAATACTTGCTAAAGAAACAAAGCACCGTTATAGCAGAAGACACTGACACTTCACACTTCACTCTACTTCTCCTGCACCCCTCTTCATGTCCACCAGATCTTTTGCCAAAGATTCTCCATTCATCTTCTGCTTGGCCAAAGTTAAGATGCTACTAGTTTTTCAAAGAAAACACATTTGAACTAAATGCTGAGTTCTTCTATGTTTGGAAATAAGTTTGTCCAAAGATTGTCCCTATTGAGACTGCAGGAGTCTGCCTGCTTCCCCACTCCATCTCCTAGAGGTGATGAGGATTTCATGTTAATGAGTCTCTTAGCCACTAGGTCCACCCCTACTTTGTCAAGTGAACAAAGATTAGCCACAGATTCCATATAGAATGCAGAAAATCTTGTATTTTCTCTTGTTCTAGCTTCCTGTTACTAAAAATAGTAAACAAACAACAAAATAAAATAACCATAAGACTGAAGATGTCAACTCTGGGTAATCCTTGTCACTCATTAATTCAGTAAATTGATATACATTGAAGTGTCAAGATGCCTGTGATAATTGTATATGAGGTAGATATGGCTGCTTTGCCTCAATGACACCATTGAAAAGGCAGGAGCCCCCACCACTGACAAAACCATTTTTGTCGACCTAATTTCATTAGCTATACTTAAGATAAGAGGATTAATTATCTAGCAGCTGTATTATTTATTCCTCTTGCTCGCTTGTTATTTTCATTTTGGGTAATCCTTTGGTAGCACCATTTTTTCTACAAGAATATCTCTTGATGAAAGCCATATCCGTGATTGATGCTATTTCAGCTTCATTTTTCTTGTTTAGACCTAGATATAGCATCCTACTGAAGGAGATCACACAAACTCAAACTGAGACACATTCTTGTATGCTACAAAAATGCTAATGTCATGAAAGACTAAGCCTGGAGAAGTATTTCAAATCAAAGGAAGAGTAAAAGATTTGATAACTAAATGCAACATGTGGTCCTGGACTGATTGACACATAAACAAAAAATAAATGCCATAATGGAATTAGGACAATTAAATTGGAATATAGACTGTAGAACAGATACAATTATAGAGCATTGATAAAACGAAAGTATTTTATCAATGTTAAATTTCCTAAATTTGATTACTGTAGTTGTGTAAGAAAATATTCTCTTTCTTAGAAATACACTAAGTTTTCAGAGGAAAAGAAACATGACTTACGCAACCTAGCCTCAAATGGTTGAAAAAACATAAACGTGTGTGCGTGTATGGAGAGAGAGATAAGGCAAATATGGCATAATGTCAAAAATGGTAAATCTGGGGCACCTCGCTGCTCAGTCAGTAGAGCATCTGCTCTTAATCTCAGGGTTATGAGTTCAAACCCTATGTTAGGCATGGAGCCTATTAAAAAAAAAAAAAGGTAAATCAAAGTAAATGATACATGAGAGTTCTTTGTTTAATCTTACAACTTTTCTATAAGGTTAAAATTAATTTTAAAAACTGGGAATAAACTACTTAATCAGGTATGTGTTAATTTACATTCCAAACCTCTTTTCTAGAAGGCACTTTGGAAATGTAAATCAAAAATCCTTAAAAATGTGCATTTCCTTTTGTTTTTTTTTGTTTTTTTTTTTGTTTGGTTTTTTGGTTTTTTGGTTTTTTACCAGCAATCCATTCAGGCATTCTTTGCAAGGAATCAAGGTAAAGTTATGCGTATGAGACCTTATCCTACCATTATTTTAATAGCTAAAAATTTAAACATTAAATGTTAGGATTCAATGCTGCCATTAAAAAGCTTACAGAGGGACACGTGGGTGGCTCAGTTGGATAAGTGTGTGACTCTTGATTTCAGCTCAGGTCTTGATCTCATGGTTTGTGAGTTCAAGTCCCACATCCAACTCTGTGCTGACAGTGCAGAACCTGCTTGAAGGTCTCCCTCTTTCTCTGCCCCTCCCCCGCTTATACTCTGTCTCTCTCAAAACAAATAAAAACTTTTTTAAAAAGCTGCTATTGTGTATAGTATTTATTGTCACAGAAAACATTGGTCAATATACAGTAGTATTGTGTTAAAGTATCAAAGCAATATGTGTCTACATTTATTTAAAATCTGTACATATATACAAATAACAAAATCTTTTTTTTAATATTTTTTAATGTTTATTTATTTTTGAGAGACATAGAGACAGAGTATGAGCAGGGGAAGAGCAGAGAGAGAGGGAGACACAGAATCCGAAGCAGGCTCCAGGCTCTGAGCCGTCAGCATAGAGCCCGATGCGAGGCTCAAACTCACAGACCGTGAGATCATGACCTGAGCCAAAGTCAGCCGCTTAACCAACTGAGCCACCCAGGCGCCCCACAAATAACAAAATCTTAGAAACACTATATCCAAATTTTAACAATGGCTCCTCTTATATATTGGCTATATTTTTCAAAATCTCTGAATCCCACACATATTAAATCAATAATTAGAAAAACAGTTAAGTCCCTATGATACTCTGTGATGGAGTTTCTATGGTGCTTTCATGCTTCACAACACTAATGATGTAGGATTGCGTTTAGGAGAAAAAATATTAACATTATTGATCATTCATGTGGTAGTAGATGTTCACCAAATTTGCTTCAAGTTTATTTGTATAAAAAAGACACAGTGAATTCAGGTTCAGGGTAAAAAGGACTAAGTACACTCTACTATGTCTCTTCCCCTGATCCAGCTAAAAAAAACCTAGATAGAATGTGTGGAATAGTCTGAAGACTATGAAAAGTAAATAATGGCAGCAATTGGGGAAGAACAGAAATCAGTACCAGAGAACTGAATTGAGTTTACCATCCACCTGCCCCTCCCTGCCCCCACAATTATATTCCCCCCAGCCCTGCTAAAACAAAAATAACATACTGTATAGGATTTAAGTAAGACACAGAGTCTCAATATTATATTCAAAATGTCTTGGGTACAAAGTAAACTTACTTGACATAAGAAGAACCATGAAAATCTGGGTTTTTACATGGGAAATGACAATGGGTATATGCCAAAACAGACTATACAGATATTGGAATTAACTGACAATGACTGTAAAGCAGCTATTATTAAAAAGTTTGCCAACAAGTAAGGGCAAACACTCCTGAAATGAATGGAAAGGTAAAAACTCTTAGCAAAGAAATAGAAAATATGAACAGACACCAAATAGAGATTTTGGGGAGAAGGATTTGGGAAGAGGGTGAGAGAATTGGGGAGATGTTGGTCCAAGTGAACAAACTTGACAATTAGAAGATAAGTAAGCTCTAGGTATCTAATACACAGTATTGTGATTATATTATATATTATATTATATACTAGAATATATTATGTTATAATATATTATATACTAGAATATATTATGTTATATTATATACTAGAAAGTTGCTAAGAGACTAGCTCTTAAGTGTTCTCATCACAAAAAAAGAAATGATAATTATGTTGTATAATGGAGCTATTGGCTAATGCTACAGTGATAATCATATTGGAATATACATGTATATGAAATCAACACAATATATGCCCTAAACTTACACAATGTTATATGCCACTTATAGTTCAATTAAAAAAGAAAAAAAGATGAAAAGGATACTTTTAGCAGGTTCTCTTGAGAAGCAGTCATTTCCCAGCCAGAGGGCAACAGCCCAAACATTCAAAATATAAAAGAATTTTGTATAAATAAAAAAATAAATAATAAACTTATCAAAAGGATAAAAATTAAGGCTCTGATAGTGCACAATGAAATTTGAGGTAAAACTAAAGCATCTTCCCCCAAAATTTAAACTGCCCTAATGAGATGCATATATTTAAACATCTCAGAAGAGATACTTAAACTTTGAGAAGAAACCTATCTGGACAGACATTTCAGAAGAGGTGAAAATTTACATAAAGCAGGGAAACTTGGGGTAAATTCTTTACTGGATTTGATATCTCACTTTAGCACATACTTTACCATGGCTAACGCCAGCTGTGGCTGGCAGACAACTATGCATCTGCCCAGCTGGGGCAGTGTAAATGGGTCATGAGACATAGGGAACAAGAGAAATTGGCATTTCGAGTCTAGTTACTAGTATAAAAAAGAGATCCCTTCTCAGCCAAAAGTGAACAGGACCTCATGGGTCTATGAACACTACAAAAAGGACTAACATTCATGTCATTGGGGTTTTAAAGGTTTCCTATCCACATTACGCTGCTGATCAAGAGCTCTATTTGGGATACCAATATATCTATCTAGGATTTCTGTCTCTGTGTCTGTCTCTCTATATAACTATAATTAAAACCAAATGGGAAACCAAATTTAATGCTATTTTTGATCATTTTGTTTGATAATTTAAAATTTCAAACCTCATGTCCATAGGGAAGAAATAACCATAGGATTAATGTGTCCAATTACATGCAATTTTGAAAAGCCCACACTAGATGGCAGATTTTAGACAGGATTGTCTGGGTCACAAATTAATTAGGGTTTTTCTACAATCCTGCAACTTAGTCAGTTGATACAGAATCCTGATTTCCTCTTTGTAGGTGAGAGTTGAGATATTTTGGTACTTGAGATATTTGGAAACCTCCCTTCCAGGTAGCCAAATTAAAAGAGGCAAGTACTGGGGTGCCTGGGTGACTCAATTGGTTAAGAGTCCAACTTCAGCTCAGGTCACCATCTCACAGTTCGTGGGTTTGAGCCCCATGTCGGGCTCTGTGTTGATAACTCAGAACCTAAAGCCTGCTTCGGATTCTGTGTCTTCCTCTCTCTCTGCCCCTCCCCCACTCATGTTCTGTCTCTTCCTCTCAAAAATAATAAATAAACATTAAAAAAATTAAAAATAAAGAGAGAGAGAAGAGGCAAGTACCAATGAGGGTTTCCACGGGAGGAGAAAAGAAACAAACACCAATCACTGAAACTCATACAGTCAGATCCATTTCTACAGTAGTTTTTACTTTCTTAAAAAAAACAGAGGGGGGGGGGTCCGCACCTGGGTGGCTCAGTCAATTAAGCATCTGACTTTGGCTCAGGTCATGATCTCATGGTTCATGAGTTCGAGTCCTGAATTGGGCTGTGCACTGAAGGTACAAAGCCTGATTGGGATTCTCTCTCTCTCCTCTCTCTGCCGCATGCTCTCTCTCTCTCTCTCTCTCTCTCAAGATAAATTTTAAAAAGCTATATGCTATATTTTATCACGCAATTTGAGAGAGAGAATGTATTAGTTAAGAATCTTTCTGAATCATTTTTATGACTTCGATAAATTTTTTAATGCGACTGTCTTTTATCTTTTCATTTTTTTCTTTCCTCTCTTTTATGTTAACTATGTTTTGAATAAGTCTTTAACAAGAACATATTGTGTACGAAGAACACAAGAACATATTGTGTACGAAGAACTTCGTATAAATCGGGGGTGAGGGAGGTGAATGCAGGGGAGTGGGGAATGAGTCACACATTCTAAGCAATACTCTTTCCTTAAGACTACTGTAGTCTTGAAGAGAAAATAAGACAACTACAGAAATACCACAGGGCAGGTAGAAAGTGAGACATCTGAGGTTTTATCAGACGTAAAAGAGAGGATTATCTTAATTTGAGTGAGTAGTAAAAAGGAATAAAGTGACATATATTAAGGAATAGACACACACGCATACCTGTATATATATATATGGCAGGTATTGAGGTAGGTGGTTTACATACATGATTTAATTTCATATCATTTTTACTGTATTAGAACTTTCTTACAGTACCCATTTATCAGGAACAGTAACTGAGTCAGAGAGGATAAGAAAACTTGGCAAGTTTCCTGATTGGAAGCTGCAAAATGCAGGATTGGACCCCAGTCTGTTTGCCTCTAAAGACTGTTTGTGGGGGAGGTAGCATCAGCTACTGTTTTTATTTTTGAAAATGGCTTACTGTATTTTTAAAAAATAGAAACTTTATGTATGCTCATTGTAAGGTAGAAGAGTTGTAATACATCGGGAAGGCAGGAAACAGACATCCAGGCATAGTATGGACATAAAATGGAAGTGGAGGAGAGAAATGGTGAGCATTCAGGCTGCTTGGAATGGAGCTTCCTGTGATTGATGCTAAGGCTCTTAGACTAATAAATCCTTTGAAAGAGAGTGAAAAAAAAAGACAGCATTGAAATCTACACAAAGACCAAACCTGTGTCAATACATCTGCTGATTATTTCTAGAATCTCTCCATTTGACCTTGGTGTCCTGCTTCTGCTGAGCTCCTGTTCTGGCTTTCCTGGTGGCCTTTAGATTATGATACATCCATCAAATTCACAGAGGCGAATGTAGCAAGTCCTCAGAATGTTGGTGCCAATGTGTACCATTTCTTCTCAACACATAATGTTTGAGTTCCTACTACAGGTGGACCTGCCCCAAGATGTACATGCCAACATGAGTCAAATGGAGGCCATGCCTCATAATTATGTCTTACTTGGGCCTCTCTTAAATTCCCTGTCAAATTATGAGCTCCTTTGGACTTCCTTTGTAATTTCTTGTAATAAAGCAGACTGATTAAAATAATAGACCTGATGTCAGACATCTGGGTTCATGTCCCAGTTCTACTCCTTGTGAATTGTGGAAACTTGATCATAAAGACCTTCTGTGAGCCTTGGTTTTCTTCTCTGTAGAATGCAATAATAATAATAGCAGCTTATAATGACTTAATGAGACAAGGCAAGTTGAGTGTTCAGCACAATGCCTGCCATCTAGTAAGTGTTCAATAAATTGATGCCAGCAAATAAAGGATGATGAATGAGGACATTAGGAAAAGTCAAAACACAAGCCTTGGGGCGCCTGGGTGGCTCAGTCGGTTGAGCGTCCGACTTCGGCTCAGGTCATGATCTCTCGGTCTGTGAGTTCGAGCCCCGCGTCGGGCTCTGCTGACGGCTCAGAGCCTGGAGCCTGCTTCACATTCTGTGTCTCCCTCTCTCTCTGCCCCTCCCCCACTCATGCTCTGTCTCTGTCTGTCTCAAAAATAAATTTAAAAAAAAAAAAAAAACACAAGCCTTATCCTTGTGTCTGAAAAACTGAGTTTTATAGATAAACAGCAACATTGGATTAATCAATGTTTCCATGAGCTTTTCGGTGGCTCATAACTATATGAACCACAGCCTTAGTCTGCTGGCTCCTGACAGCACCAGAATCATCCCTCACATGTCTGGGATGTGTTTAGTGCTCTCAGTGTGACCTCTGACTAGTACTCAATTCCAAAGACCTTGAATTTCTGCAACCCTCGAATGGTCTTCTTTCATATTGACTTGGTTGACATAGTGTTGATGGTAGAAGGGGGGCCATGTGTCCTGAATGAACAAGTAGTCATGAAGTAATTGATGAGAAAACTCTTTCATTAGCTAAATTCTACAGGGAGAAAAATGTTAGGCCACACTGAAGTACATATCTTAATTTCAAATGGAAATTGTAACTCACAGAGTGCAGCCTCTTGCACCCTGTTCTTGGGTAAGAGTCTAATATCCATAGGGTTTAGGTAGAAGGAAAAGTCTATAGAATGGGAGGACTTTGCAGTCTGAAGTTGGCGCTTCAAAGGAACAACTTCTACCCCCATATGCCATAAGCAAGAGGCCATTCCATTGTCTTTCTGGCCTTGTCACCTACCTTTCTTCCCTCCCTTACTCTGCCCTAGCCCTCATGACCAAGCTATTCTTGGGTCTACAATTCAGGGTAATGTATTTCTTTCAAAGTTTTATCTCTGGACTGGACCAAAGATCGAAGTGCAGTAGACCCTTGGATTGCAAGTAACTTGTTCTGTGACTGTTCTGCAAGAAAAGGAAATATTTCTAATAAATTTTAACTTGAAAAACGAGTGATGTCTTGCAACACAAGTAGTAAATGATGCTGAATTTCACATGATCACAACTGAACCAATGATTCTCTCTCTGTCTCTCTATCTCTCTGTCTTTGTCTGCAGGATTGTGGGTGATCGTCTCCCATGCTCAGATGCTCAGTCTCAGGCCATCGTGTTTGGCAGAAATCAGTGATTTTTCAGAACATTGGAAGGTCCCTACATCTGGCACTAGAGTATTTTTTGTCACTTCAAAGAACCTATGGACAGTCCTTTGCTTTTCCATACAGGAGTAAACTTAGGAATGCTTTGCTTCATTCTAGGCCAGGCTGCCTGTAGATACAGACCCTTTCCTCTATTGCCTTATTGTCAGTTCCATTAAATACAGTATATGACAAGACTTTATTAATACTGTACCGTAGTCAACATCATGTGAGTGTATACAATGACCCCCATGTAGAAAAATGTTGAAGTGAAAGTCAGTAAGAAGAAGATGATTATGGTGGAAGTTAAGGAAATCACTGAGAAATATGAACAGGGTATGTGAGTGGCTGAAATTGGAAGATTTTATAAAAAGTCTATGTCGATCATTTGCACAGTATTGAAGAAGGAAAGAATAAGAGGGCTAGATGCAGCAAAAGGAGTCACAAGAATATCAAAGCAATGGCCACGTGTTCTGGAAGATATAGAAAAGTTGCTTCTGGTTTGGATATACAAGAAGTAACTACCAGGTGATACTGTGACCAGGCAAAGGCCTGGTACACAGAACTTGTAAATAAACTGCCAGGTACAGCAACAGAAAATGAAGAAAGCTTCCACGCAAGCATGGGATGGTTTGATGACTTTAAGAGGAGAAGTGGGATCCATAGTGTTGTTTACTCCTGAGTTCCAGAAAATCATGGTTTCTGAGTGTGACCTGCCAGAGCAAGTTTTTAACTACGATGAGACAGGGCTTTTTTGGGAAAAGATGCCAAAGAGGACCTACATTACAGAAGAAAATGCAATGCCCATTCACAAGCCCATGAAAGACCGTCTCACCCCCTTGTTTGTGCTAATGCAAGTGAGGATTTCAAAGTCAAACATTTGCTCATGTATCATTCTGGGAGAGCCTTCAAGAAATGCAAGGTGCAGAAAAGCCAGTTAAACAGTATGTGAAGGTCCAACAGCAAGGCTTGGGTTACTCAAATCTTGTTCATTGAGTGGGTCAATGAGATCTTCGATGCTGCAGTGAAGAAATACCTTTTAGAAAAGAATCTGCCACTCAAAGCTTTGCTGGCTATGGATAATGCTCCTGCTCATCCTCCAGGCTTTGAGGCCAGACTTACTGGAGGAATTCGAGTTCATTAAGGTCAAATTCCTTCCTCCCAACATCACTCCAATCCTCCAGCCCATGGATCAGCAGGTTATTTCGAACTTTAAAAAGCTTTACACCAAAGTACTATTTCAGCAATGCTTCGAGGTGACTGAAGAAAAAAACCTTACTCTCCAACAGCTTTTGAAAAATTATTTCCACATTAGGAACTGCCTCAAGATCATTGATAAAAACCCAGGATTGGGTCACTAAGAGAACCCTCAATTCAGCTTGGAGAAAACTGTGGCCTGATTGCATTCTTGGACATGACTTAGAGGGGCCTGCTCTTGAACAGGAGCTGCCAGTTGTCAATGAAATTATGTCCTTGGGGAAGACCATGGGCCTGGAGGTGAATGAGGACAACATTCGATAGCTGGTGGAAAAATATGGCCAGGAGCTGACCACCAACAAACTGATGGATCTGCACTGCAAGCAACAGCAAGGGGTCATGGAGGAGATTTCCTCTGCAGAGGAGTAGGAGGAAAAGATGGAGGAATCCCTCACTTCAAATGAGATTAGAGAGATGTGCAAAATATGGAAACAGTGCAAAATTTTGTAGAAAAGCACTACCCAACAAGGCTGTAGCAGTGAGTGATGAATCTGTTTAATGACAATGCAATGTCACATTTCCGTGAAATCCTCAAAAGGAGGCAACAGCAAATGTTACTGGATACTTTCCTTGTTAACGTTGCGAGAAAAGAAAAAGATTCACTGAGTCAATTGATAGCAGTGGTTCCGTCAGTGATAATGAAAGTCGTCCTGCTTAATTACCCTCCTCTCTCTTGTCTCTCCCACCAGCCACGAAGGTTTTCGAAGGTAAGTGCAAGTTAATTTTTTTATTTTTCTTTGTATTTTGTACTTTCTTCATTATTTTATATTATATTACAGTATTGTAATAACTTTTATATAAATATTTTTGGGTTGTGGAACGAATCATCTGAGTTTCCATTATTTCTTATGGGGAAATTCACTTTGATATATAAGTGCTTTGGATTATAAAAATGTTTCTGGAATGAATTATGCTCTCAAACCAATGTTTTACTGTATTTAGTTACGGCCCATGCTCACATTACGTTATTTGAACTTGTTATAAGCTGGTGTAGGGACACCTGGATGGCTCAGTTGGTTGAGCGTCTAACTCTTGATTTCAGCTCAGGTGAATCCCAGAGTGGTGGAATCAAGTCCCATGTTGAGCTCCACACTTAGTGTGCAGCCTGCTGAAGAGTCTCCCTCTCTGTCTGTCTCGGTCTGTCTGTCTCTCTCTCTCTCTCTCTAAGCAGGGTCATTCAGTCTGTTGAACATCTGACACTGACATCGGGCTCACTGCTGTCAGTGCAGAGTCTGCTTTGGCTCCTCTGTCCCACTCTCTCTGTCCATCCCCCACTCATGGGTACATGCTCTCTCTCAAAAATAAATATTAAAAAAAAGTCTCTCTCTCTCTCTCTCTGCTCCTCTCCCCACTCATGTTTTCTCTCTCTCTAAAAAAAACAAAAGGAATTTTAAATAATAAATAAATAAATAGGTCTGATGCCTTCTTAATTAACTTGAATGCTATCTTATGAACTTATTTAGATGAGCCATCATAAAGAAAGCATTCTCAAAACCTTCTAAGGAAAGAGATACATTTATGAGATTATAAAAATAATATAATCTATTTTAATTTTAAATTAAGTATTCAACAGGTATTATCATGTTAAAACCTGAAACTATAAAATGATATACACGGACAACATACAGTCTGGTTGTCTCCTCTGAACTCTATAGCCTTGCTACATGTACCCAGTTCCCATTCCAACTTCACCAATCAATTCCCTCACCTCTATTACTAGTTTATTCTGTGTTCTCCCAGAATTTTAATATACAAATATATACATACGTTTACATATTGGAACTATAGAATGGTTGCTACACTTACTTTTTTCTTGACAATGAAACTTTTTAAAAATTTTTTAAAGTTTTATTTATTTATTTTGAGAGAGACAAAGATATCATGAGTGGGAATGGGGCAGAGAGAGAGAAGGAGTGAGAGAATCCGAAGCAGGCTCCATGCTGCCTGCACAGGGCCCCATGCAGAGCTTGAACTCACAAAACAAGATCATGACCTAAGCTGAAATCAAGAGTCAGACACTTAACCGACTGAGCTACCCAGGTGCCCCATCCTTAAGTTTCTGTTTTTAACTTATTTTTTAACTTGGCACAAGGCATCAATTCAGGCACAGCCAGTAAATTGAAGCTGACCTGAAAGTCTTCCAGGGCTGAGGCACTGTCATGATAAGCAAGGGCACACAGACAAGAAGTACATCTCATTGGGTGCATGTGGTATGCATAGAAGCAAGGGGTTTTCAACTCCTGTGGCATGCCCAGCAGGACATACATTAGTCAGGCAGTACAGGTTAATAGGGCACCCAGTGTGGCCTTCCACTGTGGGGACTCCCACCCTAGGTTCTCTGTCTAGTTCAAATCATGCAGTTCGGTTTATGGTGTCAGAGGGACTACCTGAGGCAGTAAGTTCTAAACAGTTTTCTGTGTCTATAACAACCGTTCAACCATGTAGACATCAGTAAGTATTTTGCAGGAAAGTGCTGGTGTTGGGGTCACCCCCTGCCATCCCATGGTCAGTGCTAGTCAGGTTTGAGGCTAGGCTCAACAAGTTAGAATTCAAAGAGCTCACAGCTTGAAAAGGCACACAGTGAATTTTCCTTTAGGAAGAGGGCAAAGCTTGCAGGAACGCTTCTGAGAAACAAACATCAATAATGCTCCTCCCCCTCCCCACACCCCAGGTGCTGGGATTTTATTTTTTCCTTTATTATTACAAACTATGTTGTGTCCTTTTTAGCAATCATAACATTTTTTCAATCATTCCCTACTCTCATCTAGATCTTTCATCTGGAAGGGTTGTAAGGAAGAAACACAAAAATATTTTCACAAAATCATTTATATATAATTAACTAGATAGAACCAGAAAGACAACATATTCAGAAATGTCAAAAATGAAATTTTGAACTAAAAAAAATTTTTTTTCATGAGTTTACATAACTTCCCATCCTTTTGTCCTAATTGTTTATGTAAGGAGCAACTTAGAAAAGATCACTCCCTTTGTAGGGACAGCTGCATTTAATAATTGAACTGCCATGGGGCACGTGGTTGGCTCAGTCAGTTAAGCATCTGACTTCCGGCTCAGGTCATGATCTCATGGCTTGTGAGTTTGAACTCTGAATCAGGCTCTGTGCTGACAGCTCAGAGCCTGGAGCCTGCCTCAGATTCTGTGTCTCCCTTTCTCTCTGCCTCTCCCCCACTCATGTTCTCTCTCTCTCAAATATAAATAATAAACTTAAAAAATATTAAAAATAATCGGTCTGCCTTACCATGGTGTGTGTACCAGGAGGAAAGTGAAGGAAGTCAGGCTATCAGATCACTGTTGCAATATGCAACTAATCTGGAAAGCCAAAAACAAGTCAACAACAGTGAAACAGCCCTGAGATGGGGTGCAGGGTTTCATCTGTCAATAATGTGTATGGGGGTCACACTCACTATGATGTGCCCTTCCCCAGCTTGCAGTTTTTGTAGGAATCAGAAGTTAGGATCACAATCAGTCTCCGCAGTGGAGATATGTTGCCCATCAGTAGCTCAATTTCAGATGGTCCTATCAGAAATAAGCCATTTTTAGGTTACGATCTTGCAGTCTGTGAGTTCGAGCCCTTTCGTCGGGCTCTGCGCTGACAGCTCTAGAGTTTTCAGCTTAGAGTCAAGTCTAGGCAATTACCATTAGGATTCCAAAAGTGGCTCTTCTTCAGCAGTAGCAAAGCTGAGATGCTGCAAGGCCAGACTGCTATGTACCAAGTCCAACTGCCAAGCAAAGCTTTGTTACATCCTTTTTATCTTATCAGGCTTAGAGTCCAAATAGACCCACTCGAAAATAGGCACATCACTTTGTAAAATGATCAGCCTTTATGGGTCAGAACACTTGATTTGACAAAAGCTCATCAGCATCTAAAACTCTGCTTTGTAAAACTTCTTAAGTGTATTTTCACCTGGAGAGTACCTCTTTTCATGCTTTTGCCTTTTCTCCAGAGGTTCCAATAGGCAAAAAAAATACAGTAAATATTGACAGTTATGGAAATTCATTTGGGTTTTGATACTCAATTTTTTTTATTTCAACCCACCTGTCAGTGACAAAAAAAAGCAATTATTTGTGTGTCCCACTAACACTTTTTTTTTTTTTTTGCAGCTTTCCCTGATTGGGATGATCCCTCTAGCATTTATGACATTATAACCATGTAACATTTTACATCAATTTTTATCCTACACCAGATGCAATAGCCACAAAACACAAAGCTACTTATTTTTAATATAATTTACTTTCAGGTTAGCTGACATACAGTGAATACAGTGTGCTCTTGGCTTCAGGAGTAGATTCCCATGATTCATCGCTTACATACAACACCCAGTGCTCATCCCAACTCGGTGCTCATTGCCCATTTCCCCTCTCCCTCGACCCCCTATCAACCTTCAGTTTGTTCTCTGTATTTAAGAGTCTCTTATGGTTTGCCTCCCTCTCTGTTTGACACTATTTTTTTCTTTTCCCTTCCCCCATGGTCTTCTGTTAAGTTTCTCAAATTCCACATATGAGTGAAAACATATAATATCTGTCTTTCTCTGACTGGCTTATTTCACTTAGCATAATAACCTCCAGTTCCATATCCATGTTGTTGCAAATAACAAGATTTCATCTTTTCTCATTGCCAAGTAGTATTCCATCGTATATATAAACCACATCTTATTTATCCACTCATCGGTTGATGGACATTTGGGCTCTTTCCGTTATTTGGCTAATGTTGAAAGTGCTGCTATAAACGTTGCGGTACATGTGGCCCTATAAATTGGCACTCCTGTATCCTTTGGATAAATTCCTAGTAGTGCTGTTGCTGGGTCATAGGGTAATCCTATTTTTAATTTTTTGAGGAACTTCCACCCTGTTTTCCAGAGCAGCTGCACCAGTTTGCATTCCCACCAAGAGTGCAAGAGGGTTCCCATTTCTCTACATCCTCACCAACATCTGTTGTTTCCTGAGTTGTTAATTTTAGCCACTCTGATCAATGTGAGGTGGTATCTCAATGTGGTTTTGATCTGTATTTCCCTGATGATGAGTGATGTTGAGCATCTTTTCATGTGTCTGTTGGCCATCTGGATGTATTCCTTGGAAAAGTGTCTATTCATGTCTTCTGCCCATTTCTTCACTGGATTATTTGTTTTTCAGGTGTTGAGTTTGGTAAGTTCTTTATAGATACTAACCCTTTATCTGATGTGTCATTTGAAAATATCTTCTCCCATTCTGTCGGTTGCCTTTTAGTTTTGATTGTTTCCTTTGCAGTGCATAAGCTTTTTATCTTGATGAGGTCCCAACAGTTCATTTTTGCTTTTATTTCCCTTGCCTTTGGAGATGTGTTGAGTAAGAAATTGCTGTGGCTGAGGTCAAAGAGGTTGTTGGCTACTTCCTACCCTAGGGTTTTGAAGGTTTCCTGTCTCACATTTAGGTCTTTCATCCATTTTGAGTTTATTTTTGTGTATGGTGTAAGGAAGTGGTTTAGTTTCATTCTTCTGCATGTTGCTATCCAGTTCTCCCAGCATATTTGCTAAAGAGACTGTCTTTTTTCCACTGGATTCTCTTTTCTGCTTTGTCAAAGATAAGTTAACCATACATTTGTGGGTCCAATTCTGGGTTCTCTATTCTATTCCATTAGTCTGTGTGTCTGTTTTTGTGCCAATACCATACTGTCTTGATGATTACAGCTTTGTAGTAGAGGCTAAAGTCTGGATAACGTAAAGCTATTTTTTAAAAAATCTGCCCCCCACCTTTTTAAATGGAATTTTTTCCAACCTTCTACCAGTGAACTCAAAATTTAGGGTTAACATTACAGGTTAACTGAGAAAGAATCAGCTGGAATGGGGGTGAGAGGTATGGCTAATATAGTAGTGATTGCAACTAAGCTGAAGAAACGGCTGATGTGGTTTTTTTCCCTCCCCACATCTCTCTGGTTTGCTTTACTCCGGCCCTAGGAATTGATTTGACATTTTTTTCTTCCCAGTTGGAGGAAACACCAAACTTTTAATATTTTTGGCCCACCTAGTTTCACCTTTGGTAATTTTCTCCTCTCACCTAGAGAAGAGAACAAAAAACCAAAAAGGTATCATCAAGTTGCACCTTTTTCCCTCACTTTAGTTAGCACAGTCAAAAACACTCAGGAGCTCCAGCTTGCTGGATCTAAGTGGGATGATTATCCAGGATTATCCATGTTGGCCCTAAATGTAATTACAAGTATCCTTAGAAAAAGAGATCAGAGGGAGATTTGACTAGAAAAGAAGCAAGAGGTTGGAACGATTGTGAGGAAGGGGTCATGAGCCAAGGAATGAGGAGACTTTGCAAAAACTGGAAAAGACAAGAAAACAGATACTCCCTTAGAGCCTCTGGAGGGCGTGTGGCCCTTCCAACACCTTGATTTCAGCCTACTGAAATCCATTTCTGACTTCTGGCTCTCGGAACTGTAAGCCAATAAATTTGTGTTGTTTTAAGCCACAACTAAGTTTACTGCAGATAAACAGGTCAACTCCTGGCAGAACTTAAAAATCTGGCACGACATGATAGCTTCATAAGAACCATACAGTCCTTTACTTTGTGAAAGGCATCACTTTTTCTTTGACTGCTAGAAGGCAGTGTGGTAAATTCACTCACACTGTCCCCAAACATTACTTGTTAAGAAGGTCTTGAATTTTGTAAGGGTTTATTAGTCACACGTGCGGGCAAGCATCTGCTAATATCATAGAGACAAAAACTTCTGATTTGTCAACAAACAGACATTATTTACACAAATAATTACACATTATTTACACTGTGGAAACTTTGGGTATCAGAAAATTTTTTTCTCTAACACTTTATAAGCATCCATACTACAATAAAGTAACATATCATTCAAATCACACATTTTCACAATGGTGTGTTGAATTGGCTCAGAGCCCTCACTCACGTCACTTAATCCAATACACATAGTCTATTAACAGGTATGACAGTAGGAGGAGGCTCTTTCCCCACTCTTGTCCACCACTTAGACAAAAGCATACACTACCAGATCGCGGGGAGTCTTATGATAGCCTTTACACTGGGCCGAGTCACTCTTTCTTCCAAAAAGACTTCTTAACCTTAGCAGCCCCAGGGTGGATGCCAAATGTGTCAAGTAAGGTTGACAGAGTGTAACAAATAGGGTATAAGGTCATTAGAGAACTAGCATGGAGTGGTTCTCCCTACAACTGCAAAAATATATTTTAATTTTTATTTAAATGTTGCTTTTAGTCTGATGATGATGGTGCAGAAAGTGGTCTAGAATATGTTCAGAGAAGTACTAACAGGAAGCTATTCTGCAGTTCTATAGGCTCCAAGGCAGCTAACAATGCTTTGTCAAACACCTCCTTTGGGTTTTTCTGTGTGAATACAGAATACTTCACGTATTTCACAGCCTTCAGGTCACAGACCAACATTTCAGCTGTCTGTGTCATGAGAGGTTTCTATGTATCTTTGGCAAGCTTTTCAAAAATTGAGAGTCACATTTCTGAGATCAATTTTGGTTCCAACAAACTAGAATTCTTCAGACAATGGAGAATTATCTTAGATACCCACTTTTATTTCCCTTTTCAAATGAGGGTGCTAACTAAAAAAGCAACTAGAAATATGTCTGTTTGTGAATAGCGGATGGGTTATTCTGTCAAATTTTTCTTGCCCTCTGGGATCAAAAAGTTCAAAAGTGTATGGCTCCCATCAATCACAACTGTGACTGCATAGTCATCAAAAACTATCGAACATATTCAGACATTAATTTGTTGGATAGGATATCAAGACTTATCTTACCAACAGCACCATCCCTCACAACACAACTGTCTGCATTGCTGAAATATTTTTAAACCACCTGAAATATTCCAAATTTAATTTAGAATTCAGCTCCTCCACCATACCTAAGGACCTTGGTGTTTGCCTAGTAGAAAAGGAGGTGGAAGAAGGGTTTAGACCCAGGAAGCTCTCATGGTTGAGGCAGTGGGTCAGACCATGTGCAAATGCCAAAAAGCACTGTGGAAAATGAATTCAATAGCAGGAGAGGTAATGGTCAGCCAGAAGCTCACTCAACCAGACTGATAGTCACAACAGGAATAGAGAACATGGTGGAAACTGCCCTGTGGCCTCTGCCTTCCCTAGCTCTGACGCCTACAGCACCTGGTGTTCAGAAACTGTTCCGCGGTCTTTTCCTACGCCTCCATCCCACCCACCACAGACTGACAGCGATTTTCTGGAAGAGTAGGTCAAGACCTTAGCTAAAAAGGTGAGTGGGTCATCGTACAGGCAATGAAGGTGTTAACGGGACTGCTGTCAGTTACAGAGACATTCCCCAAGAAGCCAGCGTTCTCAAGAAATGTACCCAAGGATGTACGGCTGGACCGTCAACCGCAGCGGTGAGCACCAGACCCAAGACAGTTGGAGCCGTGTGAACCTCCATGGCCTAGAGGGTTCAAGTCACGTTCCTCCCTCCAACTCCATGCTCCACACTTCACTTGGGCAAGGGCCGCCTTCTCAAAACTTCCGGCCCCCCTGAGGCCTAGAACGTCTTGGTTCTCTGAGGCTGAGAGAGCAGAGAGAGGACAGGAACCGACGCAAAGGGGGCAGACGGACTCACCGCACACCCCCTACACACACACAGCCTCCACTCCCCCCTCCAGTCCCCACCGCAGCTGTTGGGCAGAACCTGACACGAGTCCCCGGGGCTACCCTGACCCATCGGCCTATCAGTCTATCGCACGCAGTTGGGTAGAGCAGGGACGCCAGAGGCCTGCAACGTCAGAGCCGCCGCCGTGGGCGGAGCCGCAGCGACATAGCTTGGAGCTCGGCGTGTCCTACGGCGTCCCCTTTCCACCTTCCACTTATGGCCTTCTTGCCAGGGAGGACCTAGGTTCTGCCATCTCTTTACCCCGGCCTTTGCAGCAACTGCCTGCGTTTCTTCGCGAAATTGCCCAGATTTTGCCAGGAACGCGGAAGCTCGGAGAACGGCCCGCCCCCGCTGGTGGAAATTTGAGAGAGCTGGCGAGGCCTGCACGAGGCCCCAATGGGAAACGGGGACTCCAGGTTTGTCAGGAGCACAGAGACTGAACCAACTTCGGCCTGCATTGGCCGACTAGAATTTTGGGTGCCTCCTGGTCACAGGCGATTTACAGTCACCTGTTGTAGCTGAGCATGAAGCGCTGACCAATCCAAGGTATCCTAAAGACCCACGCAGACCTTAAGCTGGACTGAAACACTTCTTTAAACAATTTGCAGTGTTGCAGCTGGGTCTCGCCGGGGCTTTGACCTAGCATCTTTCATTGGGTCACTCCATGTACTAATTAGTGGACTTGGGCTGAAATCAATTGCTTCGTTTTTATTTAAAATTATGTTACACGTTGATTGGCGTGTCCTCTCGATCTCAGCTTCTTTACTGAGAAGTAAGTATATACTTACCCCAAGCAAGTATTCCTAACACAGGTTTGCCAGGTTTACTTGGTTGTAAAGACATTGTGGGAATATAATTACACCAAAAATAGTGGGAATATTGGAAGTAAAAAATTATGGTTTGCTCTCTACTCTTCTCACACTTAGAAAATTTCTGAGATGTGTCCTACTTCTATGCTTAATTGGGTTAGTAAGGTGTAGAAGACCTCCATATCATTAGGGGTTAAGGTGACATGGTAGAACTTATTCAGGGCTTGTGATTTGCCGGATACTGTTCTAGCTGTGCAGTTATTAGCACCTTTTATCTTTAGGGAAATATTATCCAGTGAAGTACATGCTATTATTCCCATTTTACAGATAGATTGTTGCATGGTGAGATTTATTTGCTCAGAGTCACATGGAGCCAGGGTATCCTGTATGCTTGTTGTGATGGGAAATGACTGGAAGTCTAGGGGCCTATTCCAGACCCATCCCCACTATTTACCAGTTACATAATATTTATAAGTTACAACTACTCACCAAAGTATAGCTGAGTCTCAGTTTTTTCACCTGAAGATTGAAGGTGCTACATCAGTTGTGTTGACCTCTCTAAGTTGTTATGCACTTCAAAAAAATTTTTTTAAGTTTATTTATTTTTGAGAAAGAGAGAGAGAGAGAGAGAGAGCATTTGAGCAGGAGAGGGACAGAGAGGGAGACACAGGAATCTGAAGCAGGCTCCAGGCTCTGAGCTGTCAGTACAGAGCCTGACGTGGGGCTTGAACCCACAAACCATGAGATCATGACCTGAGCTGAAGTCGGCTGCTTAACCGTCTGAGCCATCGAGGCGCCCCTTGTTATACATTTCAAACACAATGTTTTTAAAAATGGGAGCATTTTCAAAGCTATAAAACACTATATAAAATGCGTTACACTGTACTTGTTTCACAGTCTTGACTATTGAAGTAGGCCAGTTGGGAAAATTGGCTAAATTGTAATCCAGACAACTGTAATATATCCCTGAAGTAGAATTACTGTTAAATTTGAATTGTAATTAAAATTAATATTATTGTCAGAATAATTCACTTAGTTCTGATAATGAACTGCAGTTGCAAGGTAGCTATGATCCTTTTGAAACCTATTATGTGGATGAATTACCTTTGAAATTACCTCAGAGACACTACTTGTAAAAAATGAGTTTCTCAAAAAAAAAAAAAAGAAAGAAAGAAAACTTTTACAGCATCCATTGGCACAGTTGATAAAACATGTGACTCTTGATCTCGAGGTTTTAAGTTCAAGCCCCACATTGGCTATTTAAAAAGAGAGTTTTGAGGCACCTGGGTGGCTCAGTCAGTTAAGCATCCAACTTCGGCTCAGGTCATGATCTCTCAGTTCATGGGTTCAAGCCCCAGATTGGACTCTGTGCTGACAGCTTGGAGCCTGCTTTGGATTCTGTGTCTCCCTCTCTCACCTGCCCCTTCTTGTGTTCTGTCTCTCTCTCAAAAATAAACATTAAAAAATTTCTTCATTGAAGTTTTTCAGGATTTTAGTTGGTTTAAGTGATTTTTTTAATGTTTTATTTAATGTGCTTTTTTTTTTTTTTAATAGAGAGAGAGATTGAGTGTGAGTGAGGGAGGGGCAGAGAAAAAGAGGGAGACACAGATTCTGAAGCAGGCTCCAGGCTCTGAGCAGTCAGCACAGAGCCCGACATAGGGCTTGAACCTACCATGAGATCGTGGCCTGAGCCGAAGTCTGATGCTTAGCTAACTGAGCTACCCAGGCGTCCCTAAATGACTCTTGATCTCGGCTCAAGTAGTGATCTCATGGGCTCTGCACTGATGGTGTGGAGACTGCTTGGGATTCTGTCTCTCCTTCTCTTTGCCCCTCCCCTGCTTGTGCTCTTTCCCACTCTCTCTCAAAATAAATAAACTTAAAAAAAAGAGTTTTTCAGGGCGCCTGGGTGGCTAAGTCAGTTGGGCATCCAAATTCAGCTCAGGTCATGATCTCGGGGTTCTTAGGTTTGAGCCCCACGTCAGGTTCTGTGCTGACAACTCAGAGCCTGGAGCCTGCTTCGGATTCTCTGTCTCCCTCTCTCTATGTCCCTACCCCGCTCACGCTCTGTCTCTCTCTCTCAAAAGTAAATATTTAATAAATAAATAAATAAATAAATAAGTTTTTCAATTGCTCATAATACTAATAGCGAATTACAGAATCAGGTTTTGATGTTCTGAAGTCCATTGGACTCTGGAAAATATAGACATTGAAACAATTATAATCATTTCTTTTTAAAAACTATTTTTGGCACCTGGGTGGCATAGTCAGTTAAGCGTCTGGCTCTTAATCTCAGCTTAGGTCATGATCTCCTAGTTCATGAGTTTGAGCCCCACGTGGGGCTCTGCACTGATGGCACAGAGCCTGCTTGGGATTCTGTCTCTCCTTCTCTCTGTCCCTTCCCTGCTTGTGTGGGATTGTCTCTTCTTCTCTCTGCCCCTTCCCTACTTGTACACGCTCTCTAAACAAACAAACATTAAAAAAAGGAAGAGAAAACTTTTTTTTATTGAAAATAGTTTTGCATGTGTAACCCAACAAATTCTTTTTCTTAAGGCAGTTTGCATTGGGTTTTCTATTATTTCCAAAGGAGTGGTTGTAACAGTTATGTTACATACATACATAGGCATAACTATGCCTATGACCACAATCTCTGCTCCTCTGGCTTAGAATTGTGAATGGTGACTCCAACTGACATATAAAAGTGCTCTGTATCTAGTAGGTGGTCATTAAATCACAGCTTGTTAACAAACTCTGATAGGTGTCTTAGCATGCAAATATTTTTGGTAAATTTTACATTAGAGTAATGAATTCTCATATTCTGCCATCAGTTGATATATTTTAGTCATTTTTGATTCTCTGGAGAAGAAATGACACTGTACATTTTCTTTCTTTTTTTTTTTTTTTTGCTTCTTTTATAGAGGCTGGCTGCTGTTTGTGAGCATGTAGTTCTGTATTTCTTGTAGTCCCCTGATGAATTATGAGTAGGTATTACCATAATAGGTTATAGTGACTGGGCTACTCACTATGTGAAACTGGATGCTTCAGATTTTATTGTCAGCAAAAAATAGGGGCAAATGAAGGATGCTGGGATACAAATGTAAAACATCACTGTCTTCTTTTGGTATTAATTTTGATTTTCCCTGTGTCTTCCCCTTGATTTTCTCCCTGCTCTTAATTGGGATGTCAAGGGTAGTTAAGGAATTAAGATAGATTTGGGGAAAATATGCTTTTGATGTGAGAAGATTCTTTTCATTAAATCCACAATATTATGCGTACAATTAAAGAATCAGTGCATTTAACTTCTTCTCTTCAAGAATCGCTATCAAAATTCAACACATCCTGATAGTTTTTGCTGTTTCTAGAAAAATAGAACTTTGAGACTCTAATTGGTTTACTAAAAATCTCTGCCTATGAGGAACTTCCTTCCAGCCCTATTTACCGTTAGCTACCATATTTTTGGAATAGGATTAATTGAGGTTAGTATTAGAATACTTTCATTGTAGTTACGCCAAGACAGACTAAACACTTAGCTAGTAAAATTACGTTCCAACTTTATTCCAAAGCCCTCACTCATTTCCCCCCAGTTTTATTGAGATATAATCAACATAGAACATTGTATTCCTTTGAGATGTACAACATAATGATTTGAAACATGTATATATTGTGAAATGATTACCTCACTTTTTAAAACTTTTTAAAAATTTATTTTGAGAGAGAGGGAGGGAGGGAGAGAACAAACAGGGGAATGGTAAAGAGGGAGGGAGAGGGAGGATCCCAAGCCGACTCCGGACAGTCAGTGCAGAGCCTAACATGGGGCTTGAACTCACGAACCATGAGATCATGACCTGACCCAAAACCAAGAGTCAGACGCTTAACTGACTGAGCTACCCAGGTGCCTACCTCACTTATTTTTATTTTATTTTTGCCAAGATGGTTTTCAGAAATCCTGCCACATGCAAACTTGTCCATCTTGTGAGTTTCCAGGAGTAAATGTTCAGAAATAACTGCTATATTGTAGATATTCAGAAGAATGTTTTGTATAACCCAATAGGTATTATTAGGTTAAGTGCAAAGAATAACAAATAATGCATTTATTTGGGCCAATGAAAGCTCTTTGAAGCTCCAGATTTTAAATTTGTTTCATGTTCATGTAAACAGTTTCTCTCTCACATAGGTGAAGAAAAGTGCAATAAGAAACTTGCAGAGCTCTACTTGAGCATGATCCAAATTATCCTTTAAAAACTCCTGCTACTGGGGTGCCTGGGTGGTTTAGTCAGTTAAGAATCCGGCTCTTGATTTCAGTTCACGGTTTGTGAGTTATCTGACAGTGCAGAGCCTACTTGGGATTCTCATTTTCCATCTCTCTCTGCCTCTCCCCTGCTCTCTCTCTCTCAAAATAAATAAATAAAATAAACTTTAATAAATAAATACTGCTGCTACTCTGACTATAAACTTCTATGTCTTCTTTGTGACTTCCAAGTGAGAAAATATCAAGCTGTATACTTAGAGGAACAGAAACCAATGATTCTGATTGGGGACTTTAGGACTCAGGCCCACTACTCATGAGTGAATGGATATGACTGGTGAGCAATGTAAACTTTTGAAATGTGTACTTTTAAATGTAACAATGAAAGAGGCTTTGTTTTTAAATTCAAGTATAACTTATAATAGTGTTGTTGGGCATTCTTTTCTTTGCCCCTTGTATAATGGTTCTTCAAGTAACTGGATAAGGTAAAACCCTTTCTAAACCAATCACCTCTAACAAGTGTTGGGTATTTATCTTTATGCCACAAGAAATCTCTGTTTAGTCTTCGGACCTTGCCACCTGTCCTTATTTATTTCCAGCTCAATACCTATGCTTATTGTCACTTCATCATAATAGGTGTCTCTTTTGCTTGCCACGAGCTTGCCCACTCTTGGAACAGCCATCCCTCTTGCTGCCTGGGATGCCTACCTCACAGAGGTCCTATTGACATTCTTCCCCACCAGATCTTATTTGACATTCTATTTCCATCACACTGCAATATTATCAACTAATATCTGTTTTTTCCAAACCTCACACATGGAGTAAATCTGGAAAAGGACTCCCATTCTGTGACGTGCAGAAGAAAGGTCCAAATGACCTCACTCCCAAAGCTGACAGCTAGTAGCAGATGCCAACTGGAAGTTCAGCTGGGGCTGTTGCCCAAAGGCTTCAGTTCTCCTCCATATGGGCTTATCTAGGCTTCCTCGTTGCAGCAGCTGAGGTCCAAGCAGGAGAGTTCAAAGAGGACAGGCTTTGAGGTGGTGTTCCATTGCAGCTAATGCCAAACCTATTCTTTTGGTAGAACAATCAGATATGAATTTTGGTTCATAAATGCATAATGCCAGGGAAGCTCCAAGAGAAAAATACTGTTTGATAAAATTGCTAAAACTAAACACCAAAGGAAAATTTATACCTTATTTTGAAATGCACTTTAACAAAGGCAGCCTAAAGAAAGAATGTCAAGAAACTTCTACCTTGAAAAGGGAAAGGTCGATTAGTTACTCCAGCCCTATGATGGGTTGGTAACCAAGGACCTTGAGGAAAGGACAATCTGAGCTGAACGGCTGAAGTCTAAAAAAGATGGGGGTCAGTTTAATATATACAGTCTCCAGGGCCAAAGGGATGATCGAATTTTACAGGTGAGAGACATGTACGGTCTTAAGACTGAGGTAGCCTACCAGAAAGTGAGGTACAAAAAGGCCCATGGATGTCCACAAATGAAGATGGGTCCTAAATGACTAGTAGGTGGTGAAGGTTTTCCTGGTGGGGAGATATTTTGATTGTAGACACTGAAAAGTACTGACTCCAGAAGGGAAAAGTAGAAAAGCTGGCCAAAGGGTCTGGGGACTATCCCAGGGGAACTAACTCTCTAGGATGGTGGTTTCAGAAAAAGAGAGGCCCATGGGACAGGGCTGGGTCTGTCATCTAGTGACATCTGCATGCACCAATTCTCAACTGGACAGGACGAGTAAACTCTCCTGAGTTGCTAAACTCTGGGCCTCCAGAGAGCTGCAAGCTTAGGGATCAAAAGTCCAACAGGGCTGGATGAGATGTCAGTGTCTGCAGCTCACTCAAGGTGACAATAGGCATATCACAGCAAATATAAGAGGAAATGTCTGTGTTCCAGTGGTCTCCACACCTCTTGGCTGCTTGGTTTCCAGACCTATGTGCTAGGAAGGACAGTAACTCGGGCTTGTATATCTGGACCTTGGAAGAGAAAAGTAGCAAAAGGAAGGTGGCACAGTACACTACTAAGGGTGCCACTTGAGAAATTTTTCACCAAGATGGCAGTAGATTGCCCACATGTAGACAGAAAGACCTGGATGCCAATGCTATTGCTTCTTAGAGCCTCACGTAACCTGCTAGGTTTGAGGTGCCTCACATGACCTTGCATTTACGGGTGAAAGTGATCACCATTAGGCCAGGCCCTAGGTCACTTTGGTCAACTGATGGTCCAACCTAAGTTCTTTGAGCTTGCTCTGCACAGCACCTGAACTAAAGCCACAGACACTGAAGCACCCTGCTTCCTTGTTGGACTGACCAGTCAGCACACAGCTGGAAGATACAAGTTGGAAACGATACCTCGTCACCTGTGGGATTCCTCTAGGGTGAGAACCAGCTGAAGTCAATGCACCCCACATAGTAATAGGTTTCCACACCAGAGCATGGGACTTCCAGAGCAGGGACATTAGAGGTGTGAGTTCCCACCCACCATTTGCAGGTCTCATCAGCCTCAGAGCTCTGGAATGCAGAGATCATGTCATGTGGTGGGTCTCCCTCAGGCCTGGTGTCTCTGCAGCCCCTGTGAAGTGGTAAAGTCGTAGATGGGCTTACATGTCTTTGTACCTTTTACAAGGGGGCACTTAAACAATAGCAGTGTTGTAAGTTCAGGGAAGGGCAAGTACCATCTGCTGGAAGCACCTGAATGCATTATGTTCTGTCCTCACAAGTGGAGCCTTCAAAAAGGGAACCTGAATGGGAACATTGTCAGGAATGTTTGGAGCCCACTGTGGGCTGAAATTGAGAGAACTTAAGTGCAGGTGCACTCTGGTTCCATTAACTGGATCAAAGTCAGGTAGTTGCAGCCTTTGGTTTTGCACTTCAACACCAGTCTTTCAAGGTGTCGAATTTAGAACTTTTGTGCTGCCAGAGGCAGTTGGCTCAACATGCAAATGTTCAGCAAAGGTAAAATGAATTTTCAAAACTGCCTGACAGTGTCTCAACTGCCAGTCCCTGTGGGACTTTCTTCTGTAGTGTTCGCACCTAAGAAAGATTAGCCCAATCTTAACGCTAGTCAACAGATTTAGGCAGAGTCTAATTGCTGTTTCCTATTTCAAGTTGTATTATACTTTGGTGAAAAGACTCCATTTCAATACTACAAAACTCTAATTTTTCAGCTTATTTGAAAACATTTGTGGTCTCTACGTTTTGAAGGGAACAGTGAAGATAAAGGGAACATGATATTCATGGTTTAAGGCAAAAATATTGTTTACACACTCTAAAAACTTTGAATTTTCCCTATACTAGCACACAATTGGGTATATTCCTAATAAGGAGCACATTACCAGATTCATTCCTTCCTTTTCTTTCTTTCATTTTTTTTTTCAATATCAGGCCTCTAATACTACGTAAGAGCCAAGGTGACATGAGTGACTGTAATAACAGCAATGAATAACAAAATGTAATTAAATCTTATTAAATATATATATACATATTTAAGGTTTTTAAGTAAGCTCTATACCCAATGTGGGGCTCCAACTCACAACCCCAAAATCAAGAGTTCCACACTCTACTGACAGAGCCAGCCAGGCACCCCCTTATTAAATACTGTTATGAGACGGGCACCTGGGTAGCTCAGTCGGTTAAGCATCCAACTTCGGCTCAGGTCATGATCCCATGGTTCATGGGTTCGAGCCCCACATCGGGTATAGACAGTTCAGAGCCTGGAGCCTGCTTCGGATTCTATGTCTTCCTCTCTCTCTGCCCCTTTCCTGCTCACACTGTCTCTCTCTCTCTCTCTCTCTAAAATAAATGAAACAGCAAAAAAATGTTTAAAAAATAAATAAATAAATACCGTTATGAGAATAAAACTGAAAGAAAGGAAGGAAGGAAGAAAGAAAAGAAAAAAGAAAACAAAATGAAGGGGCACCTGGGTGGCTCAATCGCTTAAGCTTCTGACTTCAGCTCAGGTCATGATCTCACAGTTTGTGAGTCCAAGCCTGCATCGGGCTCACTGCTGTCAGCACAGACCCTGCTTCAGATCCTCTGTCCCGCGGACCCTCCTTGCCTCTTCCCCACTCTCTCTCTCTCTCTAAAATAAACATTAAAAAAAATTTTTTAAGTAAAACTAACATGATTTTAGCATTCAGTGTCCAGCTAGTTGCCAATTTTTTTCATCTAGTTGACAACATTAACAGCATATTTCATGTATAGCAGATCGTAGCATACATGTATAGGACTTTAAATATAATATGAATTAATATTCATAAATGTTTCCAAAGCTTTGCAAACACTGTGCTAAACTAATTCATGAGTAATCCTGGAACCACTCACTGAAATATGAAGAGAAGTAAGAAACTGATGCTCCACACTACTAGGAAATGATCATTGTTACATAAGAACCCATTCATTCATGCTATCTGAAAGGATTTGACAAAAAGTGTAATTTGTTATGATGTCCTACTTACATGCTTCTGCTGCTCAGAACCTCTCCACCCTGCAGCAATATCCATCTCTGACATTGGCCACGCACAACTGGGGAGCCATCAGCATTTAGATGCAGTCACATTTTCTTTTGAGGACATCAAAAGATGTCCAAGACAAGAGATGTCTTGAAGTGTTAATCTCCCTGGGACCAGAAGGGTAGCAGAATACACCACCCCAAAACATATCATTTTGGCATTAGGATTATTTTGTGCTGAAGGCAACTGAGAAGCAGCAAGTATAAAAAAAGCTTTCTTCCCTCCCCCGATTTGCCTAAAAGCAGAACATAAACTCAAAAAGGTGTTCCCCCTCTTCTCTCAGCCAGAAAGAAGTTAATGACCAGAGACAACTCTATACCGTTACCAGCCTGGAGACTACACCAGTGGAATTTCCAAGACAAATTTTATTAATTTTATGTTCCATTAGTTCCCCATATATTTGCTGTCTCACAATTTGCTGCCCTAGAAACTCAAAGACTTTTTCCTTTGTTTTATCACTCCTCTAAACATTTATTGTTCTTTTGTTAAGATGCTATATACGCCATAGGGCACCTGGCTGATTCAATTTTAAGAGTGTGCAACTCTTGATCTCAGGGTCGTGAGTTTGAGCCCCATGTTGGGTGTAGAGATTACTAAAAAACAATTTTTTAATGCTATATAAGCCAAGTTCTAATCATCTCTTTGAGTTACTTATTTCTGAGTACTCCCACTATATACACAATTTGCATATTAATAAACTTGTTTTTCTCTTGTTAGTCTGTCTTTCATCAGTCTAATTCACAGGACCTCAGCCAGAGAACCTATGATGGTAGAAGGAAAAGAACTTTCTCCCGCCTCCTACAGGCCTTAGAAGTTTAGTGTTTGTGGTATGTGGGAGCCACTAAAGTACAGGGCCCTCTTGCTGAGGTCTAAGAGTAAATACTTCCTTATTGAGTTCCTATGATAAGCACCAAATACAGGCCATATCTTCCCAATGGACTATGTAATACAAATGTAACTGTGGTAAAAGCATGGCCATTGGAAAAATGAAAGCCCCAACAGACTTCAGCAACTTCCTTACGTTGCTATTAACTTAAAATCACCCTATACTGGGACGCCTGGGTGGCTCAGTCGGTTGGGCATCCCACTTCAGCTCAGGTCATGATCTCATGTTCGTGAGTTCGAGCCCTGCATCAGGCTCTGTGCAGACAGCTCAGAGCCTGGACCCTGCTTCAGATTCTGTGTCTTCCTCTCTCTGCCTCTCCCCTGCTCATGCTGTCTCTCTCTCTCCAAAATAAACAAACATTAAAAAAAAAATCACTTTATACTGACTAAACCCTCCAGGTTTCCTTCTGGGGATGCCAGAAACTAGTTGATGCAGGAATCTTCTACCAAACTGCCTCCATATAGGAGGCTACAAATGTGTTACAGTTTCTTAAATTAAAAATATATGTATGTATGTGTGCATCTATATTTAAGGTATGAAGAACAACTGCCCATTTGCCAGTCAATTAAAATACATATATACAGATAGGTCTATACATATATTACATTTTCAAAAGTAACATCATGAAGTTTCAATTCATAAAAATGTATGAAATGTGAAGAATTTGTTTCTGAATATTTTGCCTGAATGTGTTTATGGATTTATTTAGCCAAAAAGATAACGTCAGTGTGAAGGACTGGGTCTGATGCTCAATATTCTATGAATTAAATTATTTTATAGCCAACTTTATAAAAGCACATCTTAGGCTCAAAAAGAGAAATCTAATTCTGGGTTGTTAAGAAGAAACCACAGGGAAGGAATGGATAAAAAGGTTGGTCCTGAAGCCAGACTCCTAAAGGTGGAAAACTGGGATTAAAGAATCTTACCTGCCTTGAAGGTGATAGAGTACTAGACAGAAGGAGCCTAGTTCCTTAAATGAATGAATGGAGCAGAAACCCCACCAATCCATGTTAAGACTGTTATGTAAACAATAAACACAACTTTATTGTGTTGAGCACGCTAAAATGTGGGGTGTTTGCAACAGTAGCTTGCCTAAAATTCACACACTTATAACAAATCTTATAGAATTGTCAGGATTCAAGAAAAATAATCTTGCCTAAGAAAAGCAGCTCAGGTTTTAGAAAGATGGATGTCAGGGGCACCTGGGTGGCTCAGTCGGTTGAGCGTCCGACTTCGGTTCAGGTCATGATCTCATGGTCCGTGGGTTCAAGCCCTGCATCGGGCTCTGTGCTGACAGCTCAGAGCCTGGAGCCTGCTTCGGATTCTGTGTCTCCCTCTGTCTCTCTGCCTCTCCCCAACTCATGCCCTGTCTCTCTCTGTCTCAAAACTAAATAAACATTTAAAAATCAATCAATCAATCAAACTGGCTCCCTAAAATAATTGTTCCAAATTAGGGAATTTAGTGTTAAATACATGTCAAATTTCAAAAGGTTATCAAATACATTATATAATGAATCTAAGAAATTTAACATGTTGTTTTAATTTTAAAAAATTAACCGTGTGCTTTCTGTTGTGATTAGTACAGTCTGTACATGATGCAAAACCGAGATTTGGGGGCATGGCACATTTGGTTGATTCCATGCAAGAACTTGCATTCCTGAAGGTAGTATGGAATAGGTAAGGTTTAAGTAAATATAATATAAAACATGGATTTCAGTCAAATGTATTACAATTAAAGTATATCTTTAAAAAACTCATATGATCTGTTTTAGCAAAACTCAAGAATAAAACCACCTGAGTATTTTTAACCTAGAATTTTATACTTTTTCGGGGCACCTGGGTGGTTCAGTCAGTTAAGTGTCCAACTCTTGGTTTCAACGCAGGTCATGATCTCATGGTTCATGAGTTCAAGCCACGCATTGGGCTCTGTGCTGCTGGTGCAGAGCCTGCTTGGGTTTCTCTCTCTCTCCCCTCACTGACTCTCCCTCATTCTCACTCTCTCTCTCAAAATAAATACATAAACTTAATTGAAAAAAAGAATTTTGTACATTTTTATTCAGGTCTCAAAAGTATAATCCATTTTAAGGAAATAATCCTGCAGACCAATGTGGGAGTTCAGAGGTTCCTTTTTATTTTTTTATTAAAAAAAATTTTTTTAATGTTCATTTTTGAGAGAGAAAGAGAAAGACAGAGCACAAGCAGGGGAGGGGCAGAGAGAGAGGGAGACACAGAATCCGAAGCAGGCTCCAGGCTCTGAGCTGTCAGCACAGAGCCCAACGCGGGGCTCAAATTCATGAGTCGTGAGATCATGACCTAAGCCAAAGTTGGATGCTAAACAAACTGAGTCACCCAGGAGCCCTTTTAGAGATTCCTTTTAATGTCATGATTTCTAGAGTCGTTTAGGCCTTTGAACAATTTGTGAAAGCAGTAAAGATGGGTTGTAAGCCTTCCCCCGAAATTTCAAAAAGTTTACTAGGTATCGTGGTATAAATGAAAGTGACTGTGAGTATGACAGATGTGAGTTCTTTAGTCAACTTGCTCTTTGATAAAAAGTCAATTACTTCACTACAATTTCTCAAATGTAAAAGTGTTAGGAATACTTTACTCAAATTTCCTTTGTCAATTCTACTTCAGTAAAGATAAGGGGAAAATGTGAAGAATACTTAACTCAGGGGAGCCTAGGTAGCTCAGGCGGTTAAGCACGTCTGATTACTGCTCAGGTTCATGATCTCTCGGTTCCTGAGTTCAAGCCCTGCATTGGGCTCTCCGCTCTCAGCACAGAGCCTGCTTCAGATTCTCTGTCTCCCTTTCTCTTGGACCCTCTCACGCTCTCTTCTCTCTCTCTCAAAAATAAATAAAAATATTTTTAAAAAACAAAGAATACTTAACTCAAAGGATTGTTGTAAGACATATAAGATAATGTTTGTAGAGTCTGGCATATTGAAGATATACAATAAACAGTTCTTCTCACCCTCTCTCCAATAAAAACTACAGGCAACGTTTTCTAACAATACAGAAGGATAAGATAAACTGAGTTACTTTTTAAAAATTGCTGTTACATCAGTTCAATATGAGATCATTTCCTTCAGAAATATTATCACGCTGTTATTATTCTAAAGTCCTATTTTGGCAGTACCATATGTATGTGATGAAAACACTTGAAAAAAATTTTTCTTTCTAAAACTGTGTTCCTTTCGGTAACCAAATTGTCTCAGAATCTGGTGCATAACTATAAAACATCAATAAAAATGGTCCTTTTGATAGACCACAGGATTAGTATGTCAGCATGTATTCTCAGAAACGAACACTAGATGGCAGCTTTTAGACAAGATCGTCTGGGTAAAATTGACCCATTTTTCTCCACTCCTGACAAAACCTAAGCCAAGTCTTCTCTGAGCGTGGAATCTTTCTTACCCAGTGTATCCTGTTTCTCCAGGGAACCTCCCACTTGCCTCCTCAAGATGGCAGTTACTAATCTTAAAAATGAAGCATCCGTAAAGGATTCTGAAGAGAAAAGATTAAATAAAAAACAGAAATAAACAACAAAAAACTAACCTATAAGCCTGTCCCTGTTTTATACTTTATAAAGTCTCCCTCTATGATACTTTACTTTCCTCCATTATACTTTGCTTTACTTTTTAAGGAATAAATACAAGGTGATTTCATCTTTGTGGTGATGAAGAGAGTAGAGGAGGGAGAGAAAGGAATCTTCCTGAATCAATTCTAAACACCTCAGTATGTTGTTCATTGTAACAGCAAGTTTCTCAGCTTGTTCTTTTTCTTTTTAAAAAGTCTTTCTACTCTACTTTTCTTTCATTCACACCTTCAACGAGTTAAGTGTTTACAGTATAAGATTTGGTACATGTGTCAGTCTGTCACTAAGGGTGGGAGATTAGAAAATATATTTGGGGGGTGCCTGGGTGGCTCAGTCGGTTGAGCGTCCGACTTCGGCTCAGGTCATGATCTCACAGTTCGTGGGTTTGAGCCCTGCGTCGGGCTCTGAGCTGACAGCTAAGAGCCTGGAGCCTGCTTCGGATTCTGTGTCTTCCTCTCTCTCTGCCCCTCCCCTGCTCATGCTCTGTCTCTCTCTCAAAAATAAACAAACATTAAAAAAAAAAAGAAAATATATTTGGGTAAGTTCAACTCCTTATCCTTCAGACCACCACAGTCTCATGAGGGAAATAAGACAGCAACATAAATTTCAGAGCAAGGTACACTTTCTGGCATGTATATTTTATAAGAAGAGCACTGAAGTCTTATTAAGTAGCATTTTATCATCTTATATTGGGGTAAGGAAAAAGAAAGTGAGCTAATATGAGTGCCTACTACATGATGGGTGCTTTACAAAGCCTGCACCATATTAGGTAACCAATACCTTTTATTCATTTTTTGAGATGAGGAAAGTTTTTTAGGGAGATTAACTAAAAGACTCAAAATAACACAGACAGAGGATGGCAGAATCAGGAACTGCAACTAGGTCTAACTGCCTCTTTTTTCCTTTCTTAGTTTTTTTTTTATTATGTTAATTTATTTTGAGAGAGAGAGAGAGAGAGTACTTGCAGGAGAGGGACAGAGAGAGAGGGAGACACAGAATCTGAAGGAGGCTCCAAGTTCTAAGCTATCAGTGCAGATCCCAACACAGGGCTCCACCCCATAAGCTGTGAAGTCATGACCTGAGCCGAAGTCAGATGCTCAACCTACTGAGTCACCTAGGGACCCCAAATTGCCTCTTAAAGAAGGCACTGTGAGTGAGATGTTTATTCTGATAACTTGAATTCATTTCTGCCTTAGGAAGATGTTTTTCTTTTTCTCTTTAGCAACAGTTCCTTCTGTATCATTGACAAGGATCGAGTTATAGTGGACTTTGTGTTACAGAATGGCAATGTTCTCTATGATCTCTTCTTGTTTTGTATTAATTTTCCAGATGCTGAATTTTCTGCTTTTACTATTTTACTTCAACTAATTGTTCCTGACATTTCTCATTCTGCTATCTGATCCTTAGGTACATTAGTTTCCTAGAGCTATGTAGTAAATTATTACAGACTGGGTGGCTTAAAAACAATAGAAATTTATTCGTTCACAGTTCTGGAGGCCACAAGTCAAAAACTGAGGCATCAGTAAGATCACACCAACTCTAAAGGCTCTAGGGAAGAATCCTTCCTTGCCTCTTCTAGCTTCTGGTGTTTGCTAGCAAATTCTGGCATTCTTGGCATAGGACAGCATCACTCCTCTGTCTGTCTCTGTCCGTCTTCCCTCTGTGTATATCTGTGTCCAAATTCCCCTCTTATAAGGACGCCAGTTGTCCTAATCCAGCATAATCGCATCTTAACTTGACTACATCTGCAAAGACCCTATTTCCAAATAAGGTCACACTCACAAGTTCCAGGTGGACATGAATTTGGGAGATATACTATTCAACCTAGTATATAACATTTGTTTTTAATTTCTTGATTCTCTGCTTTAGGGTCTGTTTCTAGTTAAGCTTGGAATAATCGCAATGAACAAGATGACTTTTTCAACTTCCTTCTATGGTCTTCCAACTTCCATCTACAATCTATTAATTTGTGAGTGGCTGATATCACTTTATCTTGCCTAATGAGGCATTTCTGTCTTCATGTTCTAACAGAGCTTGGGCCCTGATTCTCTATTGCCTATTTTAGTGTATACATAAAGTTTTTCCACTACTTTTGTGCTCAGCTTCAGAATTCACCTCAAGACAACTACTCCAATTCTCTTTGCCATTTTATAATCAACAGATATGTTCTTTCCTTTTGGAGATGTCTTTTTTTTTTAATGTTTATTTATTTGAGAGAGAGAGCGGGGGGGGGGGGAGGGGACTGCAAAGAAAGAGGGACAGAGAATCCCAAGCAGGCTCTGTGCTGTCATCGCAGAGCTTGACGTGGGGCTCTCTCTCACCAACCATGAGATCATGACCTGAGTCAAAAATCAGGAGTTGAATGCTTAACTGACTGAGCCAGTCAGTCAGTCACCCTTATTTGGAGACCTCTTATGCACCTTTAAGGTTTTACTCAGCTCAATGTAACTGGCTCATCCCAAATCTCTAATTTCTGTAGCAACTACTCTATTTTCCAAAACCTGAATTTCTTGCCCGCTACATTTGAAAGAGCTCACATTTGATGGTTTCTTTAATGACTTTTGTTTCATTAATGTTGTGGTCTAAATGTCCGTATCTCCCCCAAAAGTTCTTATGTTGAAATCCTAATGCCTGGTGTAATGGTATTAGGAGGTAGGGCCTTTGGGAGGTTCCTAGGTCATGAGGTGGAGCTTTCATGAATAGAATTAATGATCTTATGAAAGAAACCTCAAAGAGCTTGCCTGTCCCTTCCACTAAGCGAGGACACAGCACTAAACCACAGTTGTAAACCAAGCAACCATCTTAGCACCTTGATCTTGGACTTCCCAACCTCCAGAACTGTGAGAAATAAATTTTTGTTGTTTATAAACTAGCCAGACTGTGGTATTTTCTTATAGCAGCCAGAATAGACTAAGACAATTAATGATCCTTTTTAGTTTTATAAATTGTAGTGATTTCTTATGTTTTATCTTCCCAGAAATTTGTAACATCTTTCAGATTTCTTCACCACTTCTTTTTCAAAGTCTATCTTAAATTCATTTTTCTCTGCCTTATGCCTACTTTCTTAGAGTCCTGATTATAATTTTAAGCCTGGCCTTTTTATTTTTTTAAAATCAATTTATTGTCAAATTGGTTTCCATACAACACCCACTGCTCATCCCAACAAGTGCCCTCCTCTGTGCCTGTCACCCTCTCTCCCCTGTTCCATATCCCCCTCAATCTTCAGTTTGTTCTTAGTATTCAAGAGTTTCTTATGTTTTGCCTCCCTCCCTCTCTGTGACTCCCATGGTTTTCTGCTAAGTCTCTCAAATTCCACCTATGCGTGGAAACATATGGTATCTGTCTTTCTCTGACTGACTTATTTCACTTGGCATAATACCCTCCAGTTCCATCCATGTTGCTACACATGGCCAGATTCCATTCTTTCTCATTGCCATGGAGTATTCCATTGTATATATATATATCACATCTTCGTTATCCATTCATCAGTTGACAGACACTTAGTCTCTTTCCATGATTTGGCTATAGTCAAAAGTGCTGCTATGAACATTGGGATACACATGCCCCTATGCATCAGCACTCCTGTATCTCTTGGGTAAATTCCCAGCAGTGCTATTGCTGGGTCATAGGGTAGTTCTATTTTCATTTTTTTGAGGAACCTCCGCACCCTTCTCCAGAGTGGCTGCACCAGTTTGCATTCCCACCAACAATGTAAGAGGGTGCCTGTTTCTCCACATCCTCGCCAGCATCTATAGTTTCCTGATTTGTTCATTTTAACCACTCTGACTGGCGTGAGGTGATATCTCAGTGTGGTTTTGATTTGTATTTCCCTGATGATGAGTGACATTGAGCATCATTTCATGTGTCTGTTAAGCCTTGCCTTTTTAATAATGAGTTGTAAAAAAATAAAAATAGTGAGTTGTATTCTGAAGTATATTCTGAAGTCATCATGAATCCAAGGATTTCTTTGCTCCTGTTATCTTCTGTTGATGTTTGGACACGTTCTTAGGAATTTCTAGGGTATTTTTTTTCAAGTGAGGCTTATTATCAACAATTTGAGGTTTAGTTATTTTACATAGTCTATTTTACACAGAAAGGAACTTTCTCTAGATTAAAATAATATATTCACCAACCTCCATCAAGGTCATGATAATGAGAGGCTTCAAGGTCACTCTGTGAACGTCAGATCTAGGTATAAATGCTACAGGATGCATAGCTGAAGTTGATTGATTTCTTCCTAGGTATTCTTTACCTAACCTAACTTCCAAATAGATACCCTAGTGGCCAAATCTTCCTTAACTCAATTTTTAGGATGTTCCTCTGATAGTTCCAACATGGGACACCATTTCCGTCTATGTTTGACTCAGAAAAGGGTTCTTGAACTGCTACTCCTGTGAGGGTCTGGAGTCAAAGGAAAAAGGTAGACAGGGGACAGGACCAGGGGAAGGAGGAAGACATGTAAGTTGGGCACTTGGGGTATGGCCTCCTCTTTGATCTCTAAGTGCTATGTCCTGTGTCCGTCTACCACTACCACCCCCTCCACCCCAACCCCGACCCCTCCCCACACTCTGCCATCCCCATCTCCTCCACCACCCTGGCATGGTCTGCAGCCTCCTTCCATTCTCCTGCTTCCCTTTACCCCTCCCCCTAGAGCACATCCACTCCTTGAGTCTTTGTGCCCAAACTTCCCTCATGGAAAACAAAGATTGCCTCACCCAGAAAAAAAAAAAAAAAGGGACTTTATTTTCAATAAAACAAACACTGGGAGACCTTGGTTTTTCTTTTTCTGGTCTATACAGTGCCAATTTACTTTGCTGTTACTTCCTGCTTATTGTTTTTCTCATTGTCAGCCATCCACATATCAGTTGGAAATAAGTCTATAGCATTTATTTATCTAATGTGAAATATAACATATATACTGAAAACTACACAGAACATTATATGCCATTTAAAAAAGTATAAAATAGAAACACTTTAGACACTATCCAACACATACACCTGTTCTGTAAGCACCCTACAACTGCCCCCCTCGCTCCAAGATCACAACCCATCCCTCTCCTCTGGAGATAAATTCCACCCTGATTTCCTTAGGAATCACTTTCTTGCTTTACTTTCTCCCCTTTTTAGTACCATTACCTTAATACACTTTATCATACATAAACAGTGCAAAATTTGGTTGTAACTGCTATTGAAGATTACATATATGCATTTATACTCTGTATTTTTTTATGCCTTATTTAACATTGTGATATTTACCCATGTTGCATTTAACTGTAATTTGTTCCTTTTCATTAACGTAGTTAATGAATACAGCACTTTCTCGTGTTCATAGATAAAGGGATTATTTGTTTGTAGCTATCAAGAACATTTTGTCCATGGATCCTGGGGCACAGGTACTCATGTACCACTCAAGATCTTGTTAAGATGCAGAGTTTAATTCATAAGGTCTGTAGTGAGGCCCAGAAATTTATATTTCTAACAAGTTGCTGGGAAATGCTGAGGTTTGTAGCGTATAGTTTACAGTTGAGTAGCAATGGTCAGCGTATAGCTGGGAGTGAAAGTGCTGTGTCTTAGAATATCTGTATATTCGATTTTGTAGAAAATGTCAAGCTGTTTGCATCTATTTACACTCTCTCCAGCAGTGTTTCAGTGTTCCTGTTGTTCACCTTTCTTGCCAAACATTGGTTACTGTCAGATTCTTAATATTTGTCAGTGAGAGGGGTGATTTAAATTTGCATTTTCTGGGGGCGCCTGGATGGCTCAGTCAGTTAAGCCTCCGACTTCAGCTCAGGTCCTGATCTCATGGTTCGTGAGTTTGAGCCCCACGTCAGGCTCTGTGCTGACGGCTCGGAGCCTGGAGCCAGCTTCAGATTCTGTGTCTCCCTCTCTCTCTCTCTGACCCACCAGTGCTCATACTCTGTCTCTCTCCCTCTCTCTCTCTAAAAATTAAATATAAAAAAAATTTAAATTTGCATTTTCTGGATATTTATGAAATCGAAAGCCTTTATGATGCATTTAGATTTCCTCCTTTTGGAAAATGTTTGAGGTTCCCTGCACCACCACCCCATTTTCTTTTCCTCATTGAAAAAACTGCTGTCCCTTTGACCACTATTAGGGAGGAAAACCTCCCTCTACCCTATTAAGTTCAGCAACTGGGTGCCTGATAATTAAGGTTTATTCATAGGCATATGGTGTTAATAAAAGAGGAAGCTAGCTCACTGAACAGTTAGTCAGAGGCTTATATATCTAATTTAGTAGGGAAATACAGATTCTATGGGAAGAATAAATAGATTTACTTAAGAAAAACAAATGGGTTTTGAGAAGAAAAATCTGTGAAGAATGTTTGTGATAGTTTATGCTGGTGTGAGTGGTTTTCCTTACTTTTCATGCCTATAAAACTCCTCTGGGAAAGGGATTTATAGTAGGTTTACTCTTGATTTCTCTCCTGGGGATAGGCTCACCCTGAAGAGGGAAAATCTGGCAGCTTCACTTTCCAGAAGTTTCTGCTTTTAATAAGATAAGGGAAGCTCTGAGAAGGCTTCTTTCTGCACCTATTGATTCTCACATGTCTTCAGCTTAAAATAATCTTCATACTGATCTCCAGGTTCCAAATGGTCCCTACACCATCTTGTAAATTTCCAAGTATTTTGTTTTCTTCTTGAGGTTTCTGATACAGTATCAAGTTATATAGTTAAATTAACCACTTGCTTGTTACTGGACCTTTATTTTTAGACCTTTTCCAGTATCAGTGCTTTCAAAAGTACTCAATTTTAAATTGTTTTTAATTTATTAAAAAGAAAGGAATTTTCTGGTGTCCATTTTCAGTTGAATCAAATACTAGATAGGTGGGGCACCTGGCTGACTCAGTCAGAGGAGCATGCAACTCTTGATCTCAGGGTTGTGAGTTCAGGCCCCACTTGAATGAATCTTTCAAATACAGTACATTTGTTAGTTTCTGAGATAAATGTCTTACCTTTCTGAAAAGAAGACTCCGGGAGTTAGCTTAACTTGGTGAAATCAAAAGCAAAACATCAGAACTTTTGCTTTGCCATTTTTTCTATGAATTTGTCTTATTCTAAGGGAAAAAAAACCAAAATAGAGTCAGGGTATTGAATTCCCCTTATAGCTTTATAGTTCATTTAAAAATTTTAGAACCCACTAAAGGTTTTCTATTTGTTTCCTTTTGCCAAATACCCCTCCCATTTGCCACAGCTGATGGAAGCTCAGATTGAAATATGCTCCATCATAGCAAATGAAGTAAGCTTGGCAGAAAATTTTCCTTCCAGTTTTCCCAGTCATATGGAATCCATTATCTCTGCTGCAGGTCCTTCTAATAAGAAGCAGGATGTATATTTGGGCACCTGGGTTGCTCAGTTGGTTACGTCTTGACTTTGGCTCAGGTCATGATCTCCCAATTCACGAGTTCACGCGCCATTTTGGGCTCTGTGCTAACAGCTCAGAGCTGGAGCCTGCTTTGGATTGTGTCTCCCTCTCTATCTGCCCCTCCCCTGCATGTGCTCTGTCTCTGTCTCTCTCTCAAAAATGAACCTTGAGGGGCGCCAGGGTGGCTCAGTTGGTTGAGCATCCAACTTCAGCTCAGGTCATGATCTCATGGTTCGTGAGTTCGAGCCCCCTCCGGCTCTGTGCTGACAGCTCAGAGCCTGGAGCCTGCTTCACATTCTGTGTCTTCCTTTCTCTCCGCCCTTCCCCTACTCATGCTCTGTCTCTCTCTGTCTCAAAAATAAATAAACATTAAAAAAAATTTTTAAAAAATAAACATTGAAATTTTTAAAAAAGAAATAAAAATTCATTAAAAACTAATGAATAAAACAAATCAATAGAAAAATGGGCAAGGGTTTACACTGAGTTCCCAGAAAAGAAAATATATATGGCTCTTAAATATAAGATGCTTATTCCCCAAGAGAAATGAAGATTAAAACTATTAGATGATATAATGACAATCTTATCAAATCATCAAATGAAATAAGTATGGTAACATTTTGTTGATAAGACTATGAGGAAATATGCATACATTGGTAGTGGAAATTAAGTTAGTACAATGCTTATAGAAGGCACTTGGCATTTAACTATCAAAATTTTAAAAGCATACAACTTTTTACACAGAAATGGTCTTCTAGGAATTTATATCATCATAAATTTGCACAGTTGTAAAACAACTTTTTTCATTACAGCATTGTTCATAATAGACAAGACATTGGTAAAATAATAACTTATATGTTGACTTTAAGAAACAAACATGAACATAGGGGCAGGAAAAATAAGATGAAAACAGAGAGGGAGGCAAAACATAACAGACTCTTAAATACAAAGAACTGAGGGTTGCTGGAAGGGAAGGGTGGAGGACATTAAGGAGAGTACTTGGGACGAACAGAAGATGTTATGTGTAAGTAATGAATTACTAAATTCTACTCCTGAAACAATTTTTACACTATTTTTTAACTAACTCGGAATTAAATAAAATCTTAAAAATATATGTCAAATACCATGAAAGGATGGAGGATGCCAAATACAATGGCAAACACCTAGAGACGGCAGCGGTGGATTAGTTCTAGCACCATGGGGTGAGGATAGAAATCATGGACAAGACACAAGGTATTTCCTGAACTGGGGAGCTAAAAATCTAAAAAACAGGCCAACTTAAATTTGCATTAGTAGAAGAAAGGGTCGGTTGTGGTTCTCCCGAGTGAGAGAATACACTCGTGTGGCGCAGGCTCACACCCAGGATAACCCAATGGAAAGGGAAGATGACAGCGACATAGCTGCATCACAGGTCACTAGCACGCGCGCTCCCCACTCGAGTTCTGGCTCTGAGAGAAACGCAGGACTGATTCGCCAGCTGCTCCGCTCTGCCCATTGCACCCTTCCTTCAACCCTGGGGTGGGGGTAGGGGACGACCGCGATAGTCTCAGCTGGTGAGGGCGATAACTACCCTTGACCGTCAGCTCCCGGACCACCTTCTCCTCAAGATCCCGAAAAAGCGCGCATTTCCGACTCCGGAAGAAGAAATGGTGGACACACGGTTTATTAGAGTTAAACCTCGCGGCAGTCGTATGCTGCGCATGCGCTACTGACTGGGAAACCAAGTCGGGTGGAAAGACAGAGAGGCAGTAAAAACATCCGCCCCCTAGAGGCTGGTAGTCTCCAAAGTCGCACGCGACGTGGTGATCACGTGACAGCTGAGCCAGAAGTCTGTCATATGACACACACGCACATCCCCGCGTCGGTAAAGGGACAGTGGGAGACTAGACACTCGGCGAGTCACGTGAGTCTCTGATAGGTTTCAGGTCCTGGGCCAGGTTCTGTTATCTTAAGCGGCACATAAAACTGGCGCCATTCTCTAGCATTTTCTTATTTCTCGAAGATGGGACATCCCCCATTCTCATTAGAGGCGAGAGATGTTTGAGCAAGGTGAAGTAACAGGTGTATACGTCACTGTGAGAAGCCCTCACTGACGCACTAAGCCCGCAGGGTATCGGCAAGTGTCCCACAATGCAATACTGCTCATTGCGGTCTTACGGGTATTCGGCCGCGTGGTGACGTCAGAACACGGGTTCCGCAGAAGGGGTTTTTGAGGCCGCGCTGCGCCCGACGTGGTTACACCGTCACTTCCTAGCCGGAAGTGACTTGTTTTGTGCGCATTTTCCTGAGTATTGTGGCGTGAGTTTTCTCCAGTCGGCTTACCGGAATAGAGAAGTGCAGGGCAGGTACTTCTTTGCCCATGTACAGGAAAATAGAAAACCGAAATCGTTTAAAAGCAAATTGAAAAAGTAGTGCAAAAGCTTCCCACAAAGTTTACTCCAGACTACCCGTTTTCCTCAAAAAATTAAACCAAACATATTACTTTCCTGTGTTAGTGAGATAACTTCCAAAAAGGGGAAAGGAAGACAGTCACAGGGAACTCTTCAACTTTTTATAGGGCATAGAATAACCCTGATGGGGAAACCTAACAGACACCAAATTATGGGAAATTTATATGCCAGTTTTGCTGATCAACGTAGGTCAAAAAATCCTTGAATTATTAACTAAATCCAGTATCGTATAGAAAGAACCATACAGTACAAGCAAGTTAGGTTGTTTTAACATCAAAATTCAAGATACTCATTGGTTAATGAGGAGAATGCCCTCTCAAAAGAATGTAGAAGATATCATTAAACACTTATTCATGATAAATGCTCATAAAAAAAAAAAAACAGGAATAACAGGGAAAATAATCTGATAATCTTCGAAATTAAAAGTTTTCTCTTCCTTATAATTTTTTGTTAATTAACCTGGGTTCTTTGACAATACAGAGTTTCCTCCAGTCGGGATTTTATTAATTGCTTGTACGTGGAGCATTTCAACATGTTCCTCTCTCCTATTTCCTGCTAATTGTTTTATTTCTTTAAATATACTAATTGTAGTTGTTTTGTAATCTGTATCAAAATTCTAATGTCTCCATTTCCTGTTTATTTCTGCTGCCTGATATTTCTGCTGTGTATTGTTCGTGGTGTCTAGTTTCCTTATGTGTTTGCTTCTTATCCTTGAAAAACTATTTGTGAAAGTATCTGTGGCTTCTTGCAAAAAAAAAAAAATTTTTTTGTTTGTTCCTCTAAGTGCCTTGAGGCTTTCTTAATGTTTATTTATTTTTGAGAGAGAAAGAGTGCAAACGGGGGAAAAGCAGAGAGAGAGCCGAAGACACAGAATCTGAAGCAGGCTCCAGGCTCTGAGCTGTGAGCACAGAGCCCCACATGGGGCTCAGACTCAACAAAAGGTGAGATTATGATGGGAACCAAAGTCAGATGCCTAACTGACTGAGCTACCCAGGTGCCCTGAGGCTTTCTCAATAAGACCTGTTTTTATAGATTGAGGTTCCTTGAGTCATTGCTAACCCAGGCCACAAAGCTAACCAGGAGCCGTGCAGTAGCCATATCTGCACAAAGATGTGATGGGGAGGGATGCTTTTATTTTTTTCTCTTATTATAGTCAATGTGAAAAACCACCTTTCCTAAAGTTCTTCGATATTGGTTCACCCTTATCCTTAGGGTATAGCCAAAGAGGCCCAACCTAATATGGAAAAGTCACCTAATAGCATTTTCACCTTGGGGAGCCCTGGACCTTATCTGCTCTTTCCATGGCCAGTGAAGCTACTAAAAACAATGCTAAATGCTCCCTAACTAGAAAAATGTCCTCGAGGCAAAAGTAACTTTTGTGCTCCTGTACCCCATTTGCTTTTCTGGGCTTCTACACTTTCTGAGTTTTTGACCTAATAGTTCTTTACTATCTTGTCAGCAGTTTTGTACCTTGGAGGAATTTTTATATATGTGTATAGTTCATTCAGCATCTTTAGTTATTATCTATGGACATATTGGTCTGAATAACCTAACCATTATAACTTGAGATTTAATTCATTTTCTTCATTCTCTTAACTTTTATGTCACAAGACACCTTACTGAATGTTATATTCTTGCATCACACTTTTTTTTTCTTGCCTGTGTGCTTTATAGGCCATTGCTCCATTTTCTTTTAGCATTAAATTTTGATATTGAGATTTCTAACAGCCTGATTTACCCTATCCTTTATAGTCGGCGTGCTCTTTTTGTATGGATAAACCTTGAGGAAAAGGTTTTTTCAAGTCAAACTTGAAGAAAATGTATCATAGTGAGTCTCCCTCAGAAAATAAGTAGGAAAAAAAAAACAAAAAAACAAAACAAAAAAACTACCAAAGAGAATGCAGTAAATCAGCTATATTTCTTTTGTTCTAGTTTTATATATATAGCACTCATATACACAGATATATGACCAAAGATGCAAATATGGATAATTATGGACATTCATTATTTGTTGAGTGCCTGCTATGTGCTTTTAACTGTGTTATATACTCGATTTATAGCTTTGAACAGAAGATATAAGTTCTCGATCTCGTGGAGCTCACAACCCAAAGAGCTAGATATTCAATAACCAAACAACTATTATTTAATTAGGATTGTGATAAGTACAGCCATGACAAAGTACAAGTGTTATGAAAGTATAAAACTGAAAGACTTAACCTAGTTTGCAGTATTTGGATAGGTGTCAGTGAATAAGTCACAAATTAATTAGAGACTTGAAGTATAAGGAGGAATTGGTCAGGTGGAAAGTTGTGGAGTGAGCCTTCTGGGCAGAGGGAACATTATGTGCAAAGGTCCTGAGGCCGTACAAAGCTCAATGACTTCCATGAGCAAAAAAAGGCAGTGCTACTGAAGCATTATGAGCAAAGAGGAGAGTTGCCAAAATGAATCTGGAGAGACAAATAAAGCCCAACTTATACGGGCTTTGTGGGCAACATTAAAGAATTGTGACATCATCCTGGTAGTAGGGAACATTATTAGGAATTTTTTTAAGTTAGAGATTTGATCATACTTTTGTTTTTATAATACGGTATCATTCTAGCTGCAAATGGAGGATCAGCATGGAGAGAAGTAGAAATGAAGACTACAGACAAGAGATAATTGTCTCCTGCGAAGTCATTTTAAACTATAGTGGTAATAGTAAAGATATAGAAAAGTGTATATATTCAGAAAACATTCAGAAAAGACCCTCGGGATGTGGTGATAGGGAAGATCTGATAAACTGATTGAGAGAGTTGCCAAGCTTTTCTGAAGAACTCAGAAATTCCCCTCACTTCCACCACGAAAACAAAGCTCTATATGATCTTTCTGGAATAAGGCTTTACTCTTTAGGAAGTGGTAAACATTGAAAGTTTGGTCAGTATGAAACTTAACAGGGGCAAACAGAGAAAGAGGGAGGAGGGAAATCCCTGTAAAAGTAACTATGCAAAAGCATACAGCTTTGGGGACTCATAGGGAACTCAGAGGAGTTAGGAGAGTTCCAGTTGGGGACATATTTTCTGGACTCAGCATTTGGCTGTGTTAACACAGGCTTCCTTGCCTGTCATGTCATGAGGATTTCTGGGATCCAGCCTCTTAAGATCAAGCCCTCACCACTGTCACCAGCATCCCTTCTGTCACCTAGACATTCTCCTCCCTTTCATTTGTGCTCTATCTAGTTCCAGCCTCTAATGCACCATAGTTTCTATCATGATCAGACAAGATTGTTTCCTGGTTAATAGCTACCAGTTGTTACGCATCTATCCCATGCCATCCACTTTACTCTGCAATGGAAGCTTCATTATTTCATTTAAACTTTTTTTTTAATTTTTAAAGTTTATTTATTTATTTATTTATTCTGAGAGAGAAAGCAAGTGGGAGAGGGACAGAGAGAGAAAGGGAGATAGAATCCCAAGCAGGCTCCGCACTGACAGCGTGTAGCCTGATGCAGGCTCGAACTCACAAACCCGTGAGATCATGACCTGACCAAGAGTTGGACCCTTAACCGACTGAGCCACTCAGACGCCCCACATTATTTCATTTAATTTTAACAACTTTGAGAGAGAAGCATTATCACTTTTTCCATTTTCAAGGTGAGGAAAATCTGGAAACAGGATCAAGGACCATAAGTACCTAGCCCAGATTCATAATTGCAGTGCTTAGCAGATCTGTGTTTCCAACCCGGGTCCGCCACCCTCCAGAACCCTGACTTCACAAGGTCTCTGGTTAATCTCTCCTTCGTATTTTTAATGTCTGCCTATGCAAGCCCAGTCTAGAAATATTACTTTATTTTTTAACAGTTTCCTCTGTGTAAGCATTTAGTTTGTTAACTGGTGACTGCACCCTGATTTCTTCTAATTTTGTCATAATGGCACACAGGAAGGGCCAGAGCCCTGCCTCTGAGAAGGCAGTATCTATCAATTTAACTTTGTTTGGAACATTTAAGACAAGAGGATTAATTCTTGGGCAACTTTGATGCTTAGTCTAATTGATCAGTTGTCCTTTTCCTATAAAATCTTTGTACCCTGTGCTTTTTTTGACTGTTGATTAAAGCTACTTTCCATTTTTACTGCTTATCTCTCTCTGAATGTTAACATAGTAACCCAACTGAATGTTAGGTGTAGGTATGTAGTTGTATATCCCTGCATTATCTTACAATAGTAAAAATCTGAACTAAACTAAATGTTCATATTGAGTCTGGTTAAATAAAATATGATTATGCATAAAATGGAACTCAATACTGGCATTAAAAAATTAAAGAATAATATTTCTGTCATGGAAAATTGTTACCAATGTATTTCAGTTAAAAAAAAATGACAGGGCACCTGGGTGGCTCAGTCTTTTGAACATTGGCCTCTTGATTTTGGCTCAGGTCATGATCTCACAGTTCATGAGTTGGAGCCCCACATCAGGCTCTGCAATGGCAGTGTGGAGCCTGTTTGGAATTCTCTCTCTCTTCCTCACTCTCTGTTCTTCCCCTGCTCATTATCTCTCTCTCTCTCTCTCTCTCTCTCTCTCTCTCTCTCTCTCTCTCTCAAAATAAATAAATAAACTTAAAAAAAAAAAAAGGCAGCCAGAATACCTGGCTGACTCAATCAGAAGAGCATGTGACTATTGGTCTTGAGGTTATGAGTTTGAGGCCCACGTTGAGTGTCGAGATTACTAAAAATAAATAAACTTAAAAATAAACTGCATGCTTAGTGCATTGTTGCTTCGAAAATTATACAGGGGCGCCTGGCTGGCTCAGTCAGCAGAAAGTGTGACTCTCGATCTCCAGAGAGTGAGTTCCAGCCCCATGTTGGGTGTGGAAATTATTTTTTTAAATGTTTAAATATTATACAAATGCATGCATGCTCACATTTTTACATACGGATTTAAAACTACATGTACATCAAAATATTGAGAGATTAAGTGATACAATTCTACAGATTGGTGTTGCTTTTTTTTTTTTTTTTTTTTTGAGAGTGAAAGAGCACATGAATGCACAAGTTGGGGAGGGGCAGAGAGAGACAGAGAGAGAATCACAAGCAGGTTCTGCACTGTCAGCATGGAGCCCCACGTGGGGCTCATCTCGGGGCCGGAACTCACTAACCAACCGTGAGATCATGACCTGAGCTGAATTCAAAAGTTGGACTCTTAACTGACCGAGCCAGCTAGGCACTCCTGGTGTTGCTTTTAATTTCATTCCGTCTTCCTCTTTTTAAAAAAATTTTTCAGCATTGAGCACAAGCTTATTTTTAATTAGTAGTAAATAAAAACAACATCTCCATGATTTATTTTTTTAACGTTTATTTATGTATTTTAGGAGAGAAAGAGATGAAGAGCAGGGGAGGGGCAGAGAGAGAGACAGAGAATCCTAAGCATGCTGTGCACTTTCAGTGTGGAGCCTGATGCAGAGCTCAAACCCACGAACTGTGAGCTCATGACCTGGGCTAAAATCCGACACTCAACCAACTGAGCCACCCAGGCGCCCCAGCATCTCCATGATTTACTCAACTGTTTAGTTTCAGTTCTTATAATGATAGAAATATAGAGGGGTGCCGGGCTGGCTCAGTTGGTAGAGCATCTGACTCTTTTTTTTTTTATGTTTTATATTTAGGAGATGGGGGTGGGGGGGAGAGAGAGAGATTGAGAGGGAGAGAGAGAAAGAGAAAGAGAAAGCAAGCATGAGCAGGGGAGGGGCAGAGAGACAGAGACAGAATCTGAACCAGGCTCCGGGCTCCTAGCTGTCAGCACAGAGCTCGACATGGGGCTTGAACTCACAAGCAGTGAGACCATGATCTGAGCCAAAGTTGAACACTTAACCTACTTAGCCACCAGGCACCCTGAGCATCTGACTCTTGATCTCAGGGTCGTGAGTTTAAGCCCTACATTGGCTGAAGAGATTACTTTAAAAATTGTTTTTTAGGGGCACCTGGGTGGCTCAGTCAGTTGAGTGTCTGACTTCGGCTCAGGTCATGATCTCACGGTTCGTGGGTTCGAGCCATGCATCAGGCTCTGGGTGAACACTTGCTCAGAGCCTGGAGTCTGCTTCGGATTCTGTGTCTCCTTCTCTCTCTGCTCCTCCTCCACTCGCACTGTGTCTCACTCTGTCTATCAAAAATAAATAAATGCAAAAAAATTTTTTTTTTATTTTTTAAAAGACAAAATATAGGGTGCTTTTGGTAATGTTACTATTTTTTTGTTTATTGATTATTTTCCCTTTAAATTACTGTCGTCTAGTTCAGTTCTTACAAAGTTGAATTAAGTCCATTTATACTTAGCATCAATTATTTCTAACTTAGGTATTTGAAAGATTTGGTTCAGATCTCAATGGTACAGTGTTTTTCAAGGACATTAATATGCTGAGGGTTTTGTGTTTCTTCAGTTGTTCTTAAAGAAGGTCACCACTAATAGAAAGCTATGAGGATATTTAACCACAGTTTGTGGGCTTTTTCTGGGATTTCCAAATGTTTAACAAGCATTGGAATATAGATGAAAAAACATAGACCTTGACATTGATAAACATGGGTACAAGCCCTAATTCTTTTCTCAACCATGATTAAACAAAGTGGGCAAGTTAAACTGTTTAGGCCTCTATTTTCTTATCTTTAAAATTGGAAAGCTAAAAAAATCATTAAAATGGGGATAATGATACTAACTCAAAGGGTTCTGGGGAGACCCAAAATTAGAGTATGTGTGTGTAAAGAAACTGTTACATGAAAGGTGCTCAAATAAACAGCTGTGTTCTCACCCTCCTTCCCAACAGAAGCTACAGGTACCTGCAAGAAGGATTCACAGGAGGGGTGTCTGAGTAGCTCAGTCAGTTAAGCATCCAACTCTTGGTTTTGGCTCAGGTCCTGATCTCACAGTTCAGTGAGTTCAAGCTCCACATCAGGCTCTGTGCTGATAGCGTGGAGCCTGCTTGGGATTCTCTCTCTCACTCTCTGTCTGCCCCTCTTCTGCTCGTGGTCTGTCTCTTTCTCAAAATAAATAAATAAAATTTTTTTTAAAAAAAGGATTCACAGGATAACGTAAATTTCATTTCTTTAATTTTGGTTATAGTTATATTAGTTCACTATGGGATCATTTCCATTAGGATTCTAGGAAGATTTCCTGTTTCTCAATTACCACCTCATTACCGTCAAAAGTTGTACTTTTGGTTATCAGAATTTCCCCAAATCTGGGATCCAATAACAAAACAGTATTAGGGTCTTTAGAGGAAGGAACAGAAATAGTCTGTTATGACATTTCTAGCTTTTTGAAGTGAACACTAGATGGCAGTAGTCAGGCAGGGTTTTCTGTATCAGACCAAGTGGGCTTCTCCCCTCCAACACACACACACACACACACACACACACACACACACACACACACACACACACACACACACCCATACCTCCCCTCTCCCCAAACAAAACAAAAGCCCAGCCATCTTCCTGCTTGTCTTAGTTTGGAGAGTAACTGAGGGACTGTATTTGACAGTATTTGCCAGGAACTAAACTAAAAGAAGTACCCTTGGGAGGAGAGGGGAATAATAATAAAAGCTTATATAGTATTTACTTGTGCCAGGCACTGTTCTGATCAATTTTACATTGGCTAAAACAAAGAGTAAGTAAACTTAGAAACAAAATCCTAGCCCACAGCCCTCTCCTTCGATATATGAAATTTCTTAGAAAAAACAGATGGCTGGCTGGTGCAGTGGTGGAGCATGTGAGTCTTGATCTTGTAGCCCTGCATTTGAGAGTTTGAGCCCCATGTTGGGGGTAGAGTTTACTAAAAAAAAAATAATAAATTTAAAAACACACACAAAAAATGGGGTGCCTGCATGGCTCAGTCAGTTGTGCGTCTGACTTCGGCCCAGGTCGTGATCTCACAGGCTCATGAGTTCAAACCCATATCAGGCTCACTGCTGTCAGCACCTTCAGATGCTCTGTCCCCTCTCTCTGCCCCTCCCCTGCTCACGCTCTCTTTCTCAAAATTATCTCTTGGACCGTATGTTTATCTTTTTTTATATATATATAATAGTTTATTTTCAAATTGGAGAGATATAAAAAAATAAAAATAAAAATAAACCCACACACGAAATGATTTCCTTTTTATCCTGGTAAATTTTTTTTCCATTTTTTTTTCCTTCTTTACCTTCCTTTCCTCCTTTATTATTCATGCTTTCAACAACAAAAAAATATTTTTAAAGCACATAGTGTGTTTGAAATTCTAAATGTGTCACTTTGGGCCCACGGATAGGAAGGTAAAATAAATCATATAAGGTTAAGTCTCTAACTCTTAAAAGCACTGCAAATGGAAGAGGAAAGAGGACATGTAAGTTAATAATATAGGAAGAAGTGGAGTGTACAATGTGTGCGTTTTGTTCTCACAAAAGAAGTTTTATTGTGACAAAGGAGATATGAATTATTTTATAATGGGGTAAGCAGAGAGATAAAAGGAATTAACATGTATTGAAAGTTTACTATATGCCAGGACCCTGCTAGGCACTTTACATAGATTTCATGTATTTTCATTTTTGAAAATTTTTTTTCATTTTTTAAACTAATTTTTTATTATTTGAGAGAGAGAGTATAAGCAGGGAGAGGGACAGAGGAAAAGAGAGAGAGAGAGAGAGAGAGAATCCCAAGCAGTCTCCATGCTCAGCACAGAGCCTGACTCCGGACTCCATCCCAGGACCTGGGATCATGACCTGAGCTGAAATCAAGAGTTGGACTGAGCCCTACCCAGGTACCACTTCATTTATTTCTAATTTATGTTAAGTGGTTGTTAATGTTCCCATTTTCAGGTGAGGAAATGGAGTCTTGAGGAGGGTAAGTAACCTGCCCACAGGTACACAGATAGGAGGGAATAGAATAAGACATCATGTATGAGTAACAGTTGCTCTTTGGTTTGGGGTATGTGGGGTTTTTTGTTTGTTTTATTTTTTGTTTTGCTGTTCTTTGTTTCAACTTAAAAAGAGAATACAGGTATATTTTCAGGATATATAGTAATAGATGCACATTACAGAATGGTAGAGTTTTGATAGGACAAATGGAAGTGGGAGACTGGTCTGGGCACAGCATGGATAAAGACACAGAGGCCAGATGAATATGTATAGGGAAAAAGGGAAAAAGAAGAGAGGGCTTAAAAATCTGCTGAGAGGTAGAAGGTACCAGTGAAGTAGATCACTGGGTAGGGTTCTCTACCTTGACCCAGCACTACCCTGTAGTTCAGTCCGTTTGTTTTCTCTATTGCCTTCCACATTCTGATCTTATCCACAGAACTCAGGCACGTGAAGGACATCAAGTTCTGATATCCCACATATGAATAGTTTTGGCTTTCACTTCAACACACACTTTTTGACTCTGAACCCATTACATGCTAAGCACTGGGCTGTAAGGTGAATGTACATACGCCAATTGTATTAGGTCCTGCCTTGGTCCTTCCCTTCAAGTCTCTGTTAAATTGGCCATTACTAGGGGATAGTAGGAGGCATGTGGTCCAGTCCCTTTATGTTTTCTTGAACATACAAAGGGGTTAAAGCATAGACTTTAGAGTCAGACCCACATTTGATGAGATGGGGTAAGAGAAAAGTGAAAATCCCAGTAGAGCCCAGATTCTAAAGAAGCTAGTGCTCAGGTTGACAGCAACATTCTGCTGATGGCTTTCTCGGTCTCTGTGTGCTTTTGCAGGTGGTTCCATAAATATGTGAGCCCAGCGTTTGGCTGCTGAAGCCCCTAAAAGCGTATGGTCTGTACTCCTGTGTCTGAGATGTCTTCGGCCTATGACTGCTGCCTGAACCCTCCTGACCTTGAGCTTCTCTGACCTTCAGTCAGCTTTCATAATGGGTTGATTAAACTAGAGGAGATTGAGAGGAGAGCTCATGGTTAAAAGGAAGACTGTATGCCCCGAAGAAGGGAGTCATAAAGTAATTGGCAATGAAACTGTTACAGTAGCAGAACCCCACAGGGAGTGAATGAAGTCAGACTTCACTGAAGTAGAAATTTTTATTAAAAAGGAAGATATGATCTATAGTGTGCAGAGTGCGAAGGCTTATCTTTGTCCTCGGGTCAGAGGTTAACATTCATGGCATTTCTACAGAGAGAAGACTTGGAGGAGGAGAACCACCTTTGGGGATCATGAGTAAAGTCCTCCTTTTTTTTTTTTTTTTAAGTTCATTTATTTATTTGTTTGTTTGTTTAAGTGATCTCTACACCCAACTTTGGAGCTCAAACTCAAGACCCTGGCATCAAGAGTCACATGCACTTCAGACTGAGCCAGACAGGCAGCCCATGAGTGAGTTCCTTTTAGGACCTGCTTATTGCTCCTTACAACTGAAGGGGAGAGAACTCTGGCCAGTCCCAGTACTTTCCCAACCCTGCATCTGCCTTTCTCACCCATTGCCTAGAACTGGAGGAGAATGCTAACCCTAGCGTAAGGTCAGAGTCAAGGATGATGGAGCCCCAAGGATTCCCAACTGGGTGCTGATGAGCCCGAATGCCACAGCATCATGGGCCGTTCTGATTCCATGTGGGGATGTGTGGTTAATAAGAAATATATTTGGTCTTTGTCCCTTCCTAGTTCTTGGTACAAAACTCCCCAAACCCTTGGAATTTCCTAAGTGGGAGTGGTTGTGTTATTGTTGTTTTCCTAAGTGAGAGTAGTTTTTAAAACTCTTTTAAAAGTTATGCATAAAAAGAAGTTATTCATAAGAAATCCCTTTTTAGCATACCTGAGTTTATGCTGATGGGGTAACTTAGGGTGGAGCCCCTAGATAGCCTCAGGATGGGGCTGGTCACCAGAGAGACCAAGGGATTAGAGGGTTGGAACTTTCAGCTCCACCTAACTGACCTCCAGGGAGGGGAAGGTAGAGAGGATGCTGCAGGTTAAACTCTTGAATGGCAAGATTTGATAAGCTTCTGGGTGGGTGAAGATATCCAAGTGCAGTGAGGCTAGCATGCCTTAATTCTACAAGGACAGAAGTTCCAGCGTACCCTTTCATCTGGGTGTTCACCTGTATCTTTTATAATGTCCTTTATAATAAGCTGGTAAATGTATGAAAATGTTTCTCTGAGGGGTACCTGGGTGGCTCAGTCAGTTTAGCAGCCAACTTTTGATTTCAGCTCAGGTCATGATCTCACAGTTTGTGAATTTGGGCCCTGGGTCAGGCTCTGTGCTGACAGTGGGGAGCCTGCTTTGGATTCTCTCTCTCCCTCTCTCTCTCTACCACCTCCCTGTCTTGCTCTTGCGCTCTCTCTTTCTCTCTCAAAATAAATAAATGAAATTTTTAAAAAAATGTTTCTCTGAGTCCTGTGAGCTGCTCTAGCTAATTAATCAAACTCAGGAGAGGGTTGTGGGAACCTCTAATTTATAGGTGGTCAGTCAGTAGCACAGGTAACAATCCAGAATTGTAATTGGCATCTGAAAACGGGGCAGTCTTGTGGAACTGAACCCTTAACTTGTGGGATCTGATGCTATCTCCAGGTAGATCATGTCAGAATTGTTAAATTTGTAGGACACTATGTTGGTGTCTCGTGAGAACTGGGGAATTGTTTGCTGGTATGGAAAACCGTACAGGAGTGGATGCCCAACGCTGAGCTCTGGCAATGACTGACCTCATTCTGTCCCCAAATCCCTCCCCTGCTGCAGGCCTTCACCTACTCCAGACTCTGAGAGTAATCCATTAATCTGGTCTCTAAACAGGGAAATACTTAGGAGCTTAGTTTTCCTGTTTAACCCAGCATGGGGGTGGGTGTGATCTACTTGGACCTTATTCCCTGGTTCCAATAACTAGAATTCTGCCTGGATTTTTAATAATGGGAACTCTGTATCATTCATTGACCCTGCCACCAAAATTATCTTCTTAAGTTCCAAGTGGATTTTATTTTACTCCAGTGTCTCTAAGATCTCATGGATTCCTTACTGTATTTATTGGAGTATTTATCTGATCAAATTCAAGTGGCCAGACCTTGCTTTGGAGTTACTGTTTGCTAGAACCTCTGCCTACTACAGCTTTAAAATTAAAGCAACAAACCAATAAAAAACAGTTGCTTGAGGCCAAGCTCTGGCTGCTGGTGGTGAAGGATCCCCTCCTCACTCTACCACAGCGGTGGCTATTGCAGTAAAGCTGACCCCCTTCCCCCAGATTCCAACCTCCTAAAATATGCCTACTCCCACTCATATGCCATTCCCTGGACTAAGCACTCCTATGACCCTTCTTCTATCTTGCAGACTCTCCAAGTCCCTCATGGGGAGGGCACCACCACCACCACCAGCAGCAGCCAGTCTCAGCCTGACAAAGTTAAAGTCTTTTCATCTTGTTTGTTTTCATTTCTACGGTACTCAGCCTTCTTCCTCTTCATTTTTTAATGAGAACTGTGCTTGGCTAGGCTCTAGCTTCTCCAAATATGTGGATGAGCTGTTCATCTTCTGATGCAGTATCTCTATATCTGATGGACCTCCTTTCCAAAATAGGTAGAGGTTCTATCTGCAATTCCAGAGGTCATTTTTGTATAGATAATGGGATTTGAAGAAAAACCACTCATGATTTATTTGCTCTTTTCACAAGCTGGCCACTGAGCGAACTTTGGAATTGACCCTGTGATACCTGTTGGTGTAAAACTCTGACCAGAGAGTGCTGGATTACACCACCTTGGCCAGCACCAGCCAGGGAACTCCATGTGAATGTGTCACCCATTGCCACAAAGGTCAGGGTCTGCCTGCTTTGAAAACTTGCTCTGTTGTTTTCCCTCAAACCACCATGGGATCTTCCTTTCTTCTTCATCACCAGACATCTGAAGACTGAAATCTGCTGCATCCCTTTCCTTGTCACTCTCTCAACTGTAGCCCTGCATGGACAGGCTCTGGACCTCAGGCAGTTGCTCTCTCAGAGGCCACAGGAGTCTTCTCAGTATAAACTTCATTGACTCTTTTCCTGTTTCCTTTTCCCCTGACCTTTCTGAGGCATATGAACAGAGTGCCCCTGCCCACCCAACCCTGACTTTTCTCCTTTCTGCTCTCCAGGATTCTAGGCCATCCTGTGACTCCTCTTTGTTTCTTAAGACTTTTTCTTGCTTCCTTCAGGGGCTTTGTTCTGTCTCCTCAAATATGGGTGATCCCCAAGGTTTGATCTGATCTGTTTGGTGTTTTGATCATACCCCTTCCCAGAGACCTTGCTTAGACATGATATACTAACTCCCCACCCTTTCTCTACCACATCCCCTCGAGCAGAAGTAGATGGCTCTGAGGCCCAGATCTCTAGACTTGACCTCTGACCTTAACCCTACATTATCACTGGCCTGTTCTCTGCCTTCCCTTGAGTATCTTTCCACCCTACCTCAAACTCATGGTTTTGGAAGCAAAGTCAACTTTCTGTTAAACTAAACCTACTAAACTAACCCTCCTCCTGGATAGACCTATTTTGTTAGGTATGCTATTACTTTCCCATTTTCTAGACTCAGAATTTGGGAGTGACCTTTTTTTTTTTTTTAAACGTTTATTTATTCTTGAGAGACAGAGCATGAGCAGGGGAAGGGCAGAGAGAGAGAGAGGCAGATGCAGAATCCGAAGCAGGCTCCAGGCTCTGAGCCATCAGCACAGAGCCCGACACGGGGCTCGAACTCACAGACCTCGAGATCATGACCTGAGCTGAAGTCGGCCGCTTAACCGACTGAGCCACCCAGGCACCCCTGGGAGTGACCTTTGATTATTCCTTTTCTCTTGTCTTTTGTTTATATTACAGCAAGAGTGTTCATTATGTCTTATAATATCAAGTAGTACTATTTTTTAAAATGTTTATTTATTTATTTTGAGAGAGAGAGTGAGTGAGCAGGGGAGGTGCAGAGAGAAGGAGAAAGAGAGAATCCTAAGCAGGCTCTGCACTTTTAACGCAGAGCCTGTTGCAGCGCTCATACCCATGAACTGTTAAGATCATGACCTGAACCGAAACCAAGAGTCAATCACTTAACCGACTGAGCCACCCAGGCTTCCCAAGTACTACTTTGTTTTTTAAAAAGTTTGGGGCACCTGAGTGGCTCAGTTGGTTAGGCGTCCGACTCTTGATTTCAGCTCAGGTCATAATCCCATGGCTCTGAGCTCACAGCATGGAGCCTGCTTAAGATTCTCTCTCTCTCCTTCCCTGTTTGCACTCTCTCTCTAAAAGTTATATATATATATATATACACACATATATATTATATTTTATAATATATATATTATAAAGAAGGTTTAAAAATATTTTTAGAAGTATATTTCTGTATTTCCCTGTGACTAATATTAGGCTTAATTGTATACCTTTAATTTCTTACTGGACCAGTGTCTCCTTTTCAAGTGATTGAGTTATTAGCATTTAAATATATACATACATACTTCTTATTCTGACTGTGAAGGTGTCCTAACTCTCTTCTCCTTGACTTGTCTATAAATACAGAAGCTGTTTCCCAGCATGTAGTAGTGGCTATGAGACTAGGTCTGACCAGTGAGTTACAAGAAGTCTATCGATTCGTCTATTAGGGAGATTTTGAATATATGATGACTTGATTTCTTAATCCAATTCCTATATTTTCTTATTAAAGGAACAGAATAATTTCCCCCAGGGAGGTTCACAGTTTGACCAGAGTAATCTACAGAGTAATCTACATTCTGGTCTCTCTGAGGTCAGAGAGACAACATTACAGCTTGCAAGTCTCCGTGGATTTGCAGGGGAGGATTTGCAAGCATACTCTCTCAGAAGAATAGAAGCAGATTAGGGGTTACCAAGGTGTAGGAGTAGGATTAAGGAGAAATAGCAGCTTAATGGGTATGAATTTTCCTTTTGGAGCAATGAAAAGGTTTTGAAACTGGATGGTGGTAGGGTTTGCACACACTGTGAATTTACTAAATACCACTGAATTGTTCACTTTTAAATGATTAATTTTATGTTATCTGAACATTACCTCAACTAAAAAAAAGTCCCATCAGCAGAAACATCATACTGCCCTACTTGTTCTTTGCAGGAAGAGGAGGGATAGAGAGTGGTATGGCAGCAAGGGCATGTATATGCAAGAATCAAACTGATAAAGACCAAGAATTCTCCACCCTCTTTTCTTCTTTCCCATTTTTTACTCAGCAGTATTGATTGTGAAATGGACTAGCCTCACATTAGACCCTAGAGAAAAGGAAAGAAGTCTGTAGTAACTTAAGAAAAGTGTGTCATAAAAATTTTTTGGTTATTATGAAGGCAGACAAAATACATATGAATAGAGAGTTAGTGGGGCACCTGGGTGACTCAGCCAGTTAAGCATCTGCCTGTTGATTTTGGCTCAAGTCATGATCTCAATGTCTTGAAATCAAGCCCCACATAGGGTTCTACGCTGCACATGGAGCCTCCTTAAGATTCTTTTTCTCTCCCTCTACCACTTATATTCAATCTCTCTCTAAAAAAAATAATAAAATAGTTACTAGATACAAACATAAAAATTCATTGGTATATAGTTTTTTTAAAAAAAATTAGTGAAGTATAGTTGACATACAATATTACATTAGTTTCAGGTCTATGACAGTGATTCGGCAAGTGTATATGTTCTGCTGTGCTCACCCCAAGTGTAACTACCATCTGTCACTATACACCAATATATTGACTATATTTCCCATGCTGGACTTTTATCTCTGTGACTTATTCTAGCTTTAAAATTGTTATTAAAAATAAAGTTCCCAACTAATGTTCTGGCTTGTATAATTCTGAGAAAGAGGATTCAGCAATTCACCCAGAAAAATCATGACTGTGATTGCCTTCTTTGTATTCACACCATTGAGACCACTCTCTGCATCCCTCACTTTGAATCACTGTAAAGAGTCTCAACTGTTTCCCCAGCTCCCTAGATCATTTCCTTCCACCAAGAGACTGTAAAATGTCTCTCCATGCTTTGTGACTGACCTAAAACTTTTGGGCCTCTTCTCCCTACAGCTGGGATCAATCACCCTGTACCTGTAGGCTCAGCCTGGGTTCTCAGGCTCTAGGACAATTTCAAACTTGGGGCAGGTGGCAGGGCTTGCCTGAGATGTGGTGGCACCCCACTTAAGCTAATAATTTGGAGTTCTTTTTGATATTTTCCAACATTTATTTCATGGTAGCTGCACTGCTGCTTTTAGGCCATGTTCGTTTTTCTTTTAATTTTGTGTCAAGGGGGTGGAATCAGTGGGTTTGGGCAGGCATGCAAATGGCTCCTTATGGAAAGCTGTGTGAAAAGGTGCCCTGGTACTGGCTTTCCTGATAGTTTATTCCCCTAAGACTGCTGCTCAGGCCTGGTTTGCAGTGGCCTGCCCTGATCTGGATCTTGCATAAGAAGTTTGGGAAGGCTTTACATCTTGTTCAGTGCTCTTGTTCAGACTGGCTGTCTGTGATATTTAATAATGAAGGTATGTATTAAGGCTTGGAGTGATGACTAAACTACCCAAATAATCCTACCAGTGTCTCCCTGGTACCTGACATTACGCTGAACTTCTCATATTCTCAGGTCTTTGAATGATATAACTTTTGCCAATTTGGATCCCGTAGGCATGTATGACAAGATTTCAGCCCAGTAAATGACCAAAAAGGTCTTGATCCTCTTGCATCATGTTGACTTACTGACGTGAGGAAATTGTAATGCAAGCAAATAAAAATAGCAATCTCTATAAATATTTGGTTCTTTGAACATTAATACTTTGTCGGTATAAGGAAAGTAAAGGAATGGAAAGGAACATTTCACTTATTCATAACTCACAATGACTGTATTTTTCTAATGAGGAATAGTGGTGGAGCAAGGTTAAGATCTGCTAAAACGCACACTTCAGTAAGTGGCAAAACCAGAACTAGGCAGCAATCCTTGTGGTCAGAGAGCTGAGTTTCTACTCCTCCTCTCACAGCAAATGCTTATTTGCTTGAGGTAACTCCCTTGCTTACCTAGGACACTAATGTCTTCTGTGTGATATTTTTTCCATTACAAAACACATTGCATTTTTTTAAAAAATAAGTTTTATTTTTTAATTAACTTAAGCGCCTGGGTGACTCAGTTGGTTAAGTGTCCAACTTTTGGTTTCGGCTCAGGTCATGATCTCATGGTTTGACCCTGCGTGTGTTGGGCTCTGCACTGAGAGCGTGGAGCCTGCTTGGGATTTTCTCTTTCCCTCTCTCTCTGTGCCTCCCGTGTTCTCTCTGTCTCTCTCTCTCTCAAAAAAAAATTTCACTTCAAAAAGAAGAGATAGAATAAAAATACGTCTATTTCTATTGGATCCTTAGAAAGAGCAGTACTTATTATTTATGCAATGAAATTTACAATCTGAGCAAGGCTGTCAGAGTTAAGCAGTTGTGTTGAGCCCGTAGCCAGTTTTGCATAGGAATCCTGTTTATGTATGTGGCAACAGCCCAGGCCTGGAAGCAAATTCTACAGCACATCGCCTGCCCTTAACAGTGAATTAGTGATCTTCTGGGCTTTGAATCAGGCTTTTGCTTTCTTGTCTTTCCACACTGCATGTGCTGGTCAATGAAAGAAATATGAAGGCTAATCCTCTTCCAGTACATTTTCTGTACCACCCATTGCCACAATCATTTTTCTGAGTCTGCTTCCCTCCTTTAATTTTAATAAATAAAGACATGAATTTACTTCATAAATTTGCTCTTTGGTAAATCCAGGGAGTCTAGTTAGACATTTATAGGGCCTCAGCTAAGAGCTGAGTGGATTGTCTGTTTAAAGGAATTCACGGAGTTATTTATGAGGCTTGGAATGGCAGTAATTGCTTTTAAAGTACTGGGTACATAGTAGGCCCTCTATAAATGTTACTTTCTGCCATAATTGGGATTTTCCAGGAAATGCATGCTCAATTCAGGGAAAGAAGATTTGATGAATCTTTCCCTGTTAAGTGCTCCATATTCTCCCATCCCCCTCATGCTCCTATCCCGTTCTTTGTGCTGTTGATACACATGCTTACTGGCCAGAATGTTTCTTTGTGGGAGAGATCAATTTTAGTATCTATTGCCTACCTCTCCATTTATAATGGAACCCCAATTTTTGCCTGAGCATATAGCTATCCCAATACCATTTACATTTTCTAGCTTTTGCCCCTTGCAGATGAGTGTAGCCACATGACTTATTTCTGGCCATCAAGATGCAATGAAAGTTGTGTGTACAACAACCCAGAGATGTCCCTAAATGAAGAGGCACACCCTATTTCTCCCGTTCCTCCTTCCTGCTGGATTGAGTGTGGATGTGATAGCTGGAACTTGGAAAGCTATCTGGAACCAGAGGCGGAAGTCACAGAAAAAAACCTAGAAAATTGACTGTGGAAAACTGCACCTCCCCTAGACTATCAAATCTCTAGACCTCATTTAGATGAGAAGAAATAAGCCACTGTTCTTTCAGGTTTCTTTTCACTAGTGACCTAGCTAACCTGATCTAAATAATAAGACCTGTATATTCCAAAGGGCATAAAGTAGTAAAACTAATCACTGCCAGTTTCCTTTGAAACAAGGTATCAGATGCTAAGTTATTTAGTTCTGGTTGCAGAACAAATCTTCAACATGGATCCAAGCATATAATGTGTGTAGGTCTAAGTATCCTTAGGACTTGAAGGATGTTTACTGAATATTCATTGTGTGCCAGACTCTGTGCTGGTCATGTCAAAGATGCTATTTTGCATTTACTCTGCTTTGTGATTTCTGTGGCCTTGAGTGCAAAAGCATAATGCAGTGGAGGACAGAGGGGTGGGGGTTAGAAATACATCAAAACATTTTCCCAGGTCCTTCCCTCTAAGCTGCTCAAACCCAAGCAGTGTATTCCTTTTCTATTTCTACACAGATGATACCAGGTGACCATGATCTGGGTTCCTGCTCCTGCTTCTCTCTGCTCAAACGCACAAGGGCCTTTACTTTGTGAGGATCATACTTCTTTCAGGGTTTCTTCTCCCAGTCACAAAGGGGCTAGGGGCACAGAAGTGCTCAAAAGAGAAAAGTTGCTCTTTGTTACTGGCTCTCCAGCCCTTCCTAGCTCAGTCATAGAAAGCACTGCTAAATAAAATCAGTTCTGCGTTTGTCAGAATATCTTACTCAATGTAGAATTTAGTTTCGTCAGCTCTTCTACCTACAATGTCTCATTTACTTCTCACAGTAACTATATGAGCTAGGTACTATTTTCATTTATGCTTTGTAGTTGAAGAGTCTGGGGTTTAAATTCATCCGAAGTCACCACACTAGTGAGTAGTAGAGACAGGATTTGAATTCAGGCAACATGACTCCAAAGCTTGTGTATTTGACCACTAAGCTATATTATCTTCCTAATGCTGATTCCTGTTAACATATGATTCATGTCTAAGCATTACAGTATAATTTAGTTTGGAAGAAACTAGATGATGAAATATATGAGATTTGGGGTACAAAATATTTTTGGTGAGAGATCAAGAGAGAGAAATTTTTAGCTCACAGTTTAAAGGTATTTTGCTTTTAGGTATGCTAGGTCCACGTTCTCAACTGATGTCATAAGAACTGGATATTTCTTATCCATTTATTTTCTTATTTTCTTTCTTTTTTTTTTTTTTTTTTGAGAGAGAGAGCATGCACCAGCGGGGTAGGGACAGAGTGAGAGGAAGATGGAGAATCCATGCGCTGGGGGTGGAGCCTGACTCAGGGCTCAATCTCAAAACCATGAGATCATGAGCTGAGTGGAGATCAAGAGTTGGACACTTAACCACCTGAGCCACCCAGGCGCCCCTCTTTATCCATTTCTATGTGATTAAGCCACTGTGGCAGGGGTTGTTACATGCATTGAATCTAATTCCATCTGATATGCAACCCCAACTCTCTCAGGAGTTACAGTGAAAGTCTTGGGCTGGTCTGTGGCTTGCTGTGGTGTCAACCCATTCAGATGCATGGCCCGATTTCCCAAAGGAAATGATTGTGCTCTTCAATTTTTTTTTTAATGTTTATATATTTTTGAAGGAGAGAGAGACACAGCGTGAGCGGAAGAGGGGCAGAGAGAGAGGGAGACACAGAAGCTGAAGCAGACTCCAAGCTCTGAGCTGTCAGCACAGAGACCAATGTGGGTCTCTAATTCACAAACTGTGAGATCATGACCTGAGCTGAAGTCATATGCTTAACCGACTGAGCCACCTAGGTGCCCCGAAATGATTGTGCTCTTAACAGAAGCAGGGAGAATGCTTCAGAATAGGCAGGAACTTGAAATGTTCACAACAATAATTAAGGGATCATCTTTATTTACAAGACTTGAAATATATAGTTTAATGATCAAGCAGCCTGTTCCAATAGAGAGGATCTTGCAGTTAAGATCAGAAGGCCTGTGTTCCAAAGTTGCCTTTGCCAATACAAATAAAACAGTCAACTCTTTGCCCTCACTAATTTCTTCTATAAACTAGGGGACTTGAATAAATCATTTCTAAGGTCCCATTCAACTTAAAAAAAATTTTTTTTTAACATTTATTTATTGAGAGACAGAGTGTGAGCAGGGGAGGGGCAGAGAACGGGAGTGGGGTCACAGATTCCAAAGCAGGCTCTAGGCTCTGAGCTGGCAGCACAGAGTCAGACACTGGGCTCAAACTCACAAACCATGAGATCATGACCAGAGGCAAAGTCAGATGCTTAACCATATGAGCCACCCAGGCACCCCAGTCCCACTCAACTTTTTAAGTTCTATGCAATTTTAAGCAACTCTCCTTACTCTCCTCCCCTCACCTCCCTCACTATGTTCCAGGCATAGCAGTTTGACCTGCTCATATATGGCTGTTCTATCTTTTGAACCTTTGCCTATATTGTTTCCTTTACCTGGAAAATGCCTTTTTCCCTACTTGACATGTGATTTGACTTTCAGATTTCAGCTTATATCACTTCCTCAGCAAAACACTCCATGCATTCCCCAAATTGGATTGACTTTGTTATTCTCTCTCATAGCACCAGTTTCTTTTTAGATTCATTATTAACATTCGTATTGATTAATGTTATGTAATACAACACAATGCAATTTAATGTATTATATTGTATTATATTGAGCACATACTAGGAGCCAGGCAATGTTCTAGATTCTGGGATACAACAGTGAGAAGGCAGTTTATTTATTTATTTTTTTTACCTCAAGGAGCTTACAATCTAGTAAGGCAGACAGTTGGAAAACAAACATATAAGATCATGACAATATATAAGTGTGATGAACAATAAAGCAAGGAAGGGGATATAGTGTGACTTGCTTTAATATCATTTTAGATGAGTGACAAGGACTTGTCTCTTCAGTGATGTGACATCTAAGCTGAATGAACTGAGGGAGCAAGCCACAGCAATATGAGGGAAAGAGCAATTCAGGCAGAGGGAACAGCATGTGCAAAGCGAGAAAGCTGGAGGCAAAGGATCTGGAGTAGAGATGCATATCTACAGATAGGAAAATGGCTACATTATGTTATATGTTAAAATTATATAACCATTATTAATATAATATAACTATTTACTTTTGTTCATTATTTTAATATATACGAAGCCTTTCCCCTACCAGAGGTTAGGTATTCATCTCTGTGTTCCTTTTGTATGTGTAGCTATATTTTTATATTTCTTTTATTTATCTGGAATTTAGGGGTGTTTTTTTTTGTTTGTTTTAAGATTTTATTTGTAAGTAATCTCTATACCCAACATGAACTTGAACTTGCAACCCCGAGATCAAGAGTGGCATACTTTACCAACTGAGCCAGCCAGGTGCCCTGGAATTTAGTCTTATGTGAAGTGAAACTACATTGAGTATTCTTACAAATTCTTTCCCTTTTTTTTTCTTTCTCTTTTTTTATGTGTTAAGTTTTTATGTGTACTAGGATATGCCTTGGGATCTTAGTTCTATTCACCTGACTGCTGTGTCTTAGGCCAATGTCCTACTGCTTTTTTTTTTCTATTTTATTTTGTTTCCAAACAAAGGAAAAATAAAAGAGTAATATATATACTGAACACCTCTACAGTCAACAATTATATACCATTTGCCATATTTGCTTTAGATGGTGTAGGAGTGCTGACAACATTGACTCCATTTTTGACCCTTTATCTTGTTCACGCCTGTACAATGACCTTCCTTAGGGCCACATGTTCCATGACCAGAGTGTGGGAAGGCTTGTTCTGGTGCAGAGAAGGCCACTTTAGACAACCACCCTTTGACCTCACCACAGTGCCCCTTGCTGTATAAAAACTGTAGATAAGGTCTGAACTGGGCAGAAAATAGCTGCCCAGCACTTGGATTGTCACCTACCTGATCCCCCACATTAGTAAATTACCCTGAATAAAACTCTGTATAAACGATATAGAATAGCTTCATTCATTTTTCAGTCTCAAAGTGTCTGGAGGATACTTTACTCTTCCTCTACCACCTTCTAACTATCGGCAAGCAAGCGAGGATGCTAAAAACAAACAAGCATGGGTAATGGGGCCATGCCAGGAGAAAGCCTATTGTCTGAAGAGGAAAACCCAGGTTGGCCAGCCATCTCCATCAGGGAAGATTTGGCCATTTTTTTTGAGTATTTTGAACCAGTGCATGGGTACAGGATCCTCCCAAAATGCCCCAGAGATTGTTAGATATCTTATATGAAATAGTAGGGAAAAGGAAATAGAGAAGGGAAAGTGAACAAGCTTTAGCGGTTGGTGGGTTGGCATTAAAAGATGCCATGGAAAGGGAATTACAGTCAAGGAGAGAGTATTAGAACAGACTAGAGAAGTGTTGACTTTGGAAAAAGATGTACGAGATGCATGTTTCTCTAATATGGACATTTTGTTTAAAAGAATCCAATAGCAGGAGGAATCCTTAGAAATTATGGCATGTGGGGTACCTAGCTGGCTCAGCAGGAAAAACATATGACTCTTGATCTCAGGGTCATGAGTTTGAGCCCCATATTGGGTATAGAGATTACTAAAAAAATAAATAAATAAACTTAAAAAATATGGCATGCAAGATGGCAAAGATGCATGGGTGCAAACTACATACAATGCTCTAAAGGAAGAACTATTATAACTCAAGAGAATTGGGACCCTTAATCATGGGATCCCTGGGATAATGACTCCTCTGATGAGGAGGGCATTATGATAGAGGACAAAAATGATTTATAGGCATGCTATTTGATTCAAACAAAGATCCAGGCCAGTCGTGAGTAAAAAATGGCCACAGTCACTTGCTCAACCTGCCTTGTGACAAAGATTATATGCCCCAGGCATGGGTGAGAATTGCCATGACTAATTGGATAAATGCTGGCATTAAGATGGTCCAGCCTGGAGCACCTGAGTGCCAAAGTTCATTGAGCATCTAACTTTGGCTCAGGTCATGATCTCACAGTTCATGAGTTCAAGCCCCACATCAGGCTTGCTGCTGTCAGTGCAGAGCCTGCCTCAGATCCTTTGTCCCTCTTTCCCTGGTCCCCTTCCCTGCTCTCTGTCACACACTCTCTCTCTCTTTCTCTTTCAAAAATAAATAAACATTCAAAAGAAAAACAAACATAGCCTGGCCTAACAAAGTACACTGGACCTCCATTACACTGGACCTCTAATGAAGAACTACAGGAAGTTATACAGTAACTGGCAACAAAACATGACATTTACAACCAGCATTTATTTCATTTTACTTTATTTATTTGTTAAGTTTATTTTGAGAGAGAGAGAGAGAGAGAGAGAGAGAGAGAGAGCACAAGCAGGGGAAGGGCCGAGAAGGAGAGACAGAATCCCAAGCAGGCTCCATGCCATCAGCACAGAGCCCGATATAGGGCTCAAATTTACAAACTGAGATCATGACCTGAGCTGAGATGAAGAGTTGGACACTTGCTTAAACGACTGTGCCACCCAGGCGCCCCTACACTCAGCATTTTAGAGGCCCAGATAATGAATTATTTCCCTCTGGTATGAAAGGCAGTATCTTAGAGTCAGCCCCAGGTGTATGTTACAAGGCTTTAGCATCTGTCCTTGCCCCTATGGTTAATCAGTCCCTTGCTACAGTAGCTGCTGTGGCGGCTTACTTAAATGAAAATGAAAAAATCTGTTGGGGTGCCTTGGCTGGCCCAGTCAGTGCAATGTGCAACTCTTGATCTCAGAGTCATGAGTTCAATCCCTATGTTGGGTATGGGGCCTACTTAGAAAAAAAAAAATCTCTTATAAGGGAAATAGATGGGTTGAAAAATGGGGAAAAACAAGGAGGCTTGGGAAGATGGCAGAAGAGGATCGTAAGCTCACCTCATTCCATGTTTACAACTAGATAGTATTCATATCCAAGTAAATAAACTGGAGAGTAACCCAAAGACTGGCAGAACAAACTCCACAACTAAGTGTAGAGAAAAAGCTGTATGGGAGAGGTTAGGAAGGGAAGAAACCATAGTCAGAGCTGCCTGCAGGAGTAAGGGTCTGTAGTCGTGGAGAGAGGAAAGCACCAGAGAGCCCACACAGGGAAAATGAATTCCCATAGTGTCTGACCTTGCAGACCTGAGAGGCTGAATTCCATGAATTTGTACAACCAGAAAGACTTGGAGCTTGGAGCTTTAAAAGTCAGCTGACTCAGCAGTGGGTGAGCCAGGAGGATGGCTGGGTCCCTGGCCTTAAAGAGACAACAGCCCGAGGAGAGACAACTAGAATTGACAGCTTGCACAATGGAAGGCAGATCTGTTTATACAGATTTTGGGATGTGTTAGGGGACTTCTCTAGGAACAAAGGAGCTGGCAGTCTCCATTTTTTTCCCCAACCCCATAGCAGGAGGCAGCAATGCCTAACTTGTTAGCAGTTCTCCTTGGGGAACATGTTTTCCTAAGAACTCACCCACTCTAAGCCTGCTGGCCTCCACCCTGGGCTCAGGGGAAATTTCGTTCACACCAATCATGCTGCACCCCCAGCTGCCACTGGACTTCAGGAGATCCAGCCTAGGACTAGCAGCTCAGTGCAAATTTTGTTAACACCATGTGAGTGCCCTGCCCAGCTACTGCAAATTCAGAAGCCTTGAGACCCTGACTGCTACCATTCCTGTGAGCCAGACCCCAGCAGCCACCAGACTGTGGGGGATCCAGTAGCTCAGTGCAAATTTTGCTAACACCACTCCTCTGTCCCCAAGCCTTTCTGTGTCCTGTCCCCTCAGAGCCAGCCTGCCTGGGCCTCACTAACAATCACAGAGAGAAAGCAGAGCCCACATTGCAGAGAGGCAATGCAGACATCTGAACTGAAAGGAAAAGAGACCCAGACACAATAGAGGAAGCAAGTAACACACATAGGAGACTCCCCTGAAGTGCCAGGTTCTGGTGAACAGGGCACACAACACTGTAGGGCACTACAGAACCTCTTTAAAAAAATGTTTTTTTAATGTTTATTTTTGAGAAAGAGAGAGAGAGGAGTGGGGAAAAGGAAAAGGGAGGCATAGAATCTGAAGCAGGCTCCAAGCTGTCAGCACATAGCCCAATGCGGGGTTTGAACCTGTGAACCTTGAGATCATGACCTGAGCTGAAGTCTGCTGCTTAACCCACGGAGCCACCCAGGTGCTCCCAGAACCTCTTCTTCATAAAGCCACTCACTACTTTCAAGAGTAGAAGACAGGGCTGACTTTCCTAATGTACAGAAACAGACACGAAGATGTAGACAAAATGAGGAAACAGAGAAATATGTCCCAAATGAAAGAAAAGGAGAAAATCACAACAGATCTAAACAAAATAGAAATATATAATATGCCTGATAGAAAATTTAAAGTAATGATCATATGGAGTGCCCGGGTGGCTCAGTCAGCTCCTCACACACTGTCACTTTTTCACAAATATAAATAAACATTAAAAAACAATAATGATCATAAACATACCCAATGGACTTCATAAAGGGTGTAGGACATCAGTGAAACCCTTGATAAAAAGATAAAAAGTAACTTATCAGAGATGGAGAACTCAGTAAATGAAATTAAAAATACAATAGGAGGAATAAATAGTAGGCTACAGGAAGCAGAGGTACATATCGGTGACCTGGAGGACAGAGTAATGGAAAGCAATCAAGCTGAACAGGTAAGAGAAAAACAAATACTTCATAATGAGAATAACTTACAGAATTCAATGACACCATGAAGCATAATAACACTCATATTATAGGGATTCCAGAAGGAGAAGAGAGAGAAAGGGGGGCAGAAAATGTATTTGAAGAAACAAGAGCTGAAACCTTCCCAAATATGGGGAGGGAAACATAAATCCAGATTCAGGAGGCATAGAAGTTTCAAAAAAAATTCAACCAAGGAGGTCCACACTAAGGCACATAGGAATTAAAATGGCACAAAATAGTGATAAATAATTTTAAAGGTTGCAAGAGAAAAGTAGACAGTTACATACAGGAAACTTCATAAGGCTATCAGATGATTTTTCAGCAAAAACTTTGCAGGACATAAGGGAGTGGCATGATATATTCAAAGTGCTGAAAGGGAAAAATCTGCAGCCAAGAATATTCTATCTGGCAAGGCTATCAGTCAGACTAGAAGAAGAGATAGTTACCTAGACTAGCAAAAGATAAAAGAAATTCATGGCCACAAAACCAGCCCTACAAGAAATATTAAGGAGGACTCTGTGAGTGGAAAATAAAAAACCATAGGTAAGTGTAAGAAAAATAGGAAGCACGAAAGCAAACAAAAATTAACTATATAGAAGAGAAACACAAAATAAAGGACATAAAATATGGTACTAAATATCTGAAATGTGGAGTGGAAAGAAGTAAGAATGAATTCAAAATTAAGCAGCCATAAGCATAATATAGACTGTGATATGCAGAAGATGTCATATATGAATTGAATGGTAACCACAAATCAAACCAGTAATATATATGCAAAAAATAAAGAGTAAGAAACCCAAGTATATCACTAAAGAAAGCCAGCAAACCATGAAAGAGAGAAAGAGAATAAAGAATCAGAGAAAAACTACAAAAGCAACCACAAAACATGGCAATAAATGCATATAATAATTACTCTGAATATTAATGGATTAAATGCTTCAGTCAAAAGATATAGGGTGACAAAGTGTATTAAAAAAACAAGACCCATCTATATGCTGCCCTCAAGAAGACTCATTTCAAATCTAATGACACCTGCAGATTGAAAGTGAGGGAATGGAGAAATATTTATCATGCAAATGGATGTCAAAAGAAAGCTGGAGTAGCAATACTTATATATAAGTATATATATGTATACTTGTATATATATATACACACATACACATATACTTGTATATATTAATACTTGTATACATATGTATATATATATTTTATATATACACACACACATGTATATATCTACAAGAAGATGTAATAATTGTCAATATTTATGCACCCAACATGGAAGTATCCAGATACATAAAACAATTAATGAGAAACATAAAGGAACAAATTGATTATAATATAATAATAGTAGGGGACTTTAACACCCCACTTACATTAGTGGACAGATTATCCAAACATAACATCAACAAGGAAACAGTGTCTATGAATGACCTACTGGACCAAATGGATTTAACGGATATATTCAGAACATTCCATGCCAAAGCAGCAGAATACACATTCTTTTCAAGTTCATATGGAACATTCTCCAGAATAGATCACATATTAGTCCACAAAACAGTCCTTAAAAATGCAAAAAGAGTGAAATCATACCATGGATCTTTTCTGACCACAATGCTATGAAACCAGAAATCAACCACAATAAAAATCTGGAAAGACCACAAATACATGGAGATTAAATAATATGCTGCTGGGGCTCCTGGGTGGCTTAGTCTGTTGGGCATCCAACTTTTGCTCAGGTCATGATCTCATGGTTCATGAGTTCGAGCCCTGCATCGGGCTCAGTGCTGACAGCTTGGAGCCTGGAGCTTGATTCAGATTCTGTGTCTCCCTCTCTCTCTGTCTCTCCCCAGCTCATGCTCTGTCTCTCCCTCTCTCTCTCAAAAATAAACATTAAAAAAAAGTTTTTTAATAAGGAAATAAATATTAAAAAAATTAAATAACATGCTACTAAACAGTGAATGGGTCAACCAAGAAATCAAAGAAGAAATTGAAAACTACATGGAAACGAATAAAAATGAAAACACAAAAGTTCCAAACCTCTGGGATGCAGCAAAAACAGTTTTAGGAGACATGTTTATAGCAATGCAGGCCTACTCAGGAAGCAAGAAAAATCTCAAACAGGGGCGCATGGAGGGCTCAGTCAGTTGGGCACCAGACTCTTGATATCTGCTCAGATCATGATTTCACTGGTTTGTAAGTTCTAGCCTCGCATCAGGCTCCTTGCACTGACAGTCCAGAGCCTGCTTGGGATTCCCTCTCTCTCCCTCCCTCTCTGCCTCTCTCCCCCTCTCTGCCCTTCCTGTGCACACACTCTCTCTCAAAATAAATAAACACAATTGCACCAAAGCCCATAAAATACCTGGGAATAAACCTAACCAAAGATGTAAAAGATCTCTATGCTGAAAACTATAAAAAACTTACAAAGGAAATTAAGGAAGACACAAGGAAATGGAAAAACATCCCATGCTCATGGATTGGAAGAATAAATATCGTTAAAATGGCAATACTACCCAAAGCAATCTACACATTCAGTGCAATCCCAATCAAAATTGCACCAGCATTCTTCTCAAAGCTAGAGCAAACAATCCTAAAATTTGTATGGAACCACAAAAGACCCTGAATTGCCAAAGTAATACTGAAGAAGAAAACCAAGGCAGAGGCATCACAATCCCAGACTTCAACCTCTACTACAAAGCGGTAATCATCAAGACACTATGGTATTAGCACAAAAACAGACACACAGACCAATGGAATAGAATAGAGAACCCAGAAATTGACCCACAAGCATATGGCCAACTAATCTTTGACAAAGCAGGAAAGTATCCAATGGAAAAAAGACAGGCTCTTTAACAAATGGTCCTGGGAGAACTGGACAGCAACGTGTGGAAGAATGAAACTAGACCACTTTCTTTCACCACTCACAAAAATAAACTCAAAATGGATGAAGGACCCGAATGTGAGACAGGAAACCATCAAAATCCAAGAGGAGAAATAAGGAAAAAACCTTTTGACCTCAGCCGCAGCAACTTCTTACTTGACATATCTCCAAAGGCAAGGGAAGTAGAAGCAAAAATGAACTACTGGGACTTCATCAAGATAAAAAGCTTCTGCACTGCAAAGGAAACAACCAACAAAACCAATAGGCAACCGATGGAATGGGAATGGGAAAGGATAGTTGCAAATGACATATCGGTTAAAGGACTAGTATCTAAAATCTATAAAGAACTTACCAAACTCCACACCCAAAAAACGAATAACCCACTGAAGAAATGGATGGAAGATATGAATAGATACTGCTCCAAACAAGACATCCAGATGGCCAAGAGACACATGAAATGATGCCCAATGTCACTCATCATCAGGGGAAATACAAATCAAAACCACACTGATTTACCACCTCACACTAGTCAGAGTGGCTAAAATGAACAAATCAGGAAACTGATGTGGAGAAACAGGCACCCTCTTACATTGTTGGTGGGAATGCAAACTGGTGCAGCTGCTCTGGAGAACGGTGTCAACGTTCCTCAAAAAAATGGAAATAGAACTACGCTATGACCCAGCAATAGCACTGCTGGGAATTTACCCAAGAGATACAGGAGTGCTGATGCATAGGGGCACGTGTACCCTGATGTTTATAGCAGCACTTTCAACAACAGCCAAATCATGGAAGGAGACTAAGTGTCCATCAATTGACAAGTGGGTAAAGAAGATGTGGTGTATATATACAATGGAATACTACTATGCGGCAATGAGAAAGAATGAAATCTGGCCATGTGTAGCAACATGGATGGAACTGGAGGGCATTGTGCTAAGTGAAATAAATCAGTCAGAGAAAGACAGATACCATATGTTTCCATGCATAGGTGGATGAGAGACTTAGCAGAAAACCATGGAGGAGGAGAAGAGGGGGGAAAAAAGGCACAGAGAGGGAGGGAGACAAAACGTAAGAGACTGTTAAATTCTAAGAACAAACTGAGGCTACTCAAGGGTACAGGAGGGGGGAGAGTGGGTGACGGGCACTGAGGAAGGCACTTGTGATGAGAACTAGGTGTTGTATGGAAACCAATTTGACAATAAATTGTTAAAAGAAATAAATACATAAAATATAGACATATTTTGTAGAGTTCTAATTACTATTGGATTTTTATTAGACTTCAATTAAACCTATATATTATATTATGCAGAGGTGATAATTTTTTACTATATTTAGGTTTTTTTATAGGCCTTGTTTTTATAATATAAATTTTGAATATTTAGTGTTAAGATTATTTCCAAGTGTTATGTTGCTATTATAAATAAAATTTTTCTCATTCTAAGTGATCATTGCTTATGTAAAGGTAAAGCTATTGAAACTCTTATTAGTTCAAATTACTTCATTCGATTCTTTGTGAACAAAGATTCTGTTGATTCTTTGTGAAGAAGTCAGAGGAAACTGCCACTGGCTGCCAGACCTGTGTCGTTGCTATGGTCCTGAAAAGCAGTAAGTTGTGACTATCATACAGGTCAGTAAATTACAGAAACTAGCTACCAATTGTCATTGCTGTTTTGTTGCATGGACGCGAGTGACTAACAGTAGAACACCTGCGGTCATTGCAACACTTCCCATCTGCCTCATCCCACACATCTGCCCGCTGCTGCTAGAGGAAGAAAAAAATGACACTTGCCTCTCTTCTTCGTAACAAATATTGTATGAATGTATACGTGGCTGGCTGTAAATTGCATCCAGGTTCTTGGAGGAAATGGGGTCTGAGAAATACAGTTCCCAGATTCTCCAGCATTTGTCATATAGAGAAGAGGAAAAAGGGGGTGGAAACGCATTTTGGATAAAGAAAAAAAACAGTCTATTTCTCTGGCTTCTTGGCAACCGTACAGGGTTTTCTATCTATATTTAAATTTACAAATAAAAGCAGTGAAAAGAGCCTGCTTCCTTCTAATGTAATGCAACAATTGCATATACAAAGGAAAGCATAACCCACCTTTTCCCCTGGAATGAGACAACCAGAATCTCATCAATCCTTATATTTATGAATGATATTTCTAGTTCAGCCATAATCCCCCTTTGATATTCTGTACACAGCAGATTAATTTATAATGGTAACTACCCCCAACACACCTTATATAAAGTAATACAGAAAAGGAAAAGGGAAAAAAGGTTGATAAAGTATATACATAACAAAACATAGAAAAGCATACATAGGAACTTCATGTATGTTTCTGCAACTCATCATTTCTCTATAACTTGTATTTATAATCTCTCTAATGTACTACCTATGTCTTGTTCTTTTTTTTCCCCACCAGCACCTTAGCTGGTCATGATTCTCTACCAATAGTGGGATGACCCAAACCTCCAGTTCTGAAGGGTCTGAGCTCTTACTGTCTGTATAGGGTTGCTATAGTTTTCCATTATATTTTAGCCACTGGGCATGGAAGTAATGTGGACAATGTGAAGCAGTAAACTTATTTTTTGTTTATAATTAGCATCGATTGCCTCACCTGGCAAAGTAACTCTCTTTTTTGCTTGTTGGTTAATGGTATGAAGAGCCCCATGTGTCCAGGTGACACACATAGCTTCCAGTTCAATGGGATCATTGTTGTTTTTCCTGAAAGAAGCATTCCTTTCTTTGGAACTAAATTCTCTGAATCAATGGAGCCAAAAACTAGAACGAGGATAGTCTCACACTGTTAAGCCTATATTTAACTCCTTGTCCATTTTTAACTTGAGCTCACTGAGCAAGCACTGGGGTGGCTGGGGACTGATTCTGGTTGTAGTCTTGTCCACTCGATTATTGGGATCCTCGCCTATGGTCGGTGCTCTTTGTTGAATGTTCACATGGAAAGCTAATATTTTCTCATTTCCAATGAGATCCAAGCAACCTCTCTCCGTATCACTGATCTTCCAGTCTTGTTTTGGAACAATGTATTATCCACAAACCATTAGCCACTATCACAGAGTCCCTGAGATCTATATCTCTGGCCATCTCTCTTTCCAAATGAACTATTTCAAGTTCTGCTCATTTGGAGGACTTCTCTTTCCTGCTGTTCTTCAAGGCAATCCTGGAGTGGGACTGTAGTTTTATAGTAGTTTCTTCTGATTTTTGTCAAATATCATGAAGAACCAATGATACATCAAGCCTAAATTCTTTCTTTCATGAGACAATACATGTGGGTTGAAGGGGAGGATTCATTGCAGCATAAGTAAGTGCCAAGGAGTCTGAGTACTTGTTCATGAAATTACTGGAACCTTCAGAAACTGAACCTGTCTTCCACTGGATGGTGGAATGGACACCACTTCTAATTGACAGAATGCTATTTGACATGCTCTACTTTAAAGACTGGTAGGTTAGTTAACATCCAGTTCTTGATGGGCATCATAAATCACAAGATCTCTTAAGTAATTAACTGTGAGATATTCAGTTTCACAGCCTAATATCGGTCCAAAAACTGTTTCTTAAAAAGAGCATATTGTTGCAGAAAAAAGCATGGCTTTGCTTTAAAACCTATGTCTCTACTCTGTGATTCTCCCGTTAGTGCTTTCCAGGGGCTCCATGTAGTATCCCTATTTGCCAAAGACAGGCCAGCATTGGATTTACTAGGTCGTGAATCCCAAGGGTTAGACCAGCTTGTGTTTCCTCTTTCTTTGGCCCCATTGAAAACTGGCAACTTTAGAGAAGCTTCACAACAACCAGGTGGACACCTCAGAAAACATCTATGCCATCTGGAAGAAAGCATACAGGGAAATCTGGGAAGAAATCAGTGGAGGATCAGGTCGTAAGAGCCTATGACTTTGAGAAAGAAGATAAAAAAGATCTGAGTGGTTCTGAGGAGGATGTCATTGAAGGGAAGACTCCAGTAATCAATAAGCATGGGAGGAAAAGGACTTCTGCAGGAATATTTGAAGATGTGGAGGGAGAAGTACAAAATATGCTGGAAAAATTTGGAGCTGATGTTAACAAGGCTCTTCTTGCCAAGAGGAAAAGAGTAGAAATGTATACCAAAGCTTCTCTCACAACTAGTAACTAGAAAGTTGAACATGTTTGGAAAACCCAACAAGAACAAAGGCAGAAGCTTAACCAAGAGTATTTCCAGCAATTTCTGGCTTTGTTTCATCAGTGGGATATAGATGTGCAGAAAATTGAAGAACAAGAAGAAAAACTAGCTAACCTGTTTCGACAGCAACAAAAGGTTTTTCAACAATCTCAAACTGTTCAGAGCCAGAGACTGAAAACAATTAGACAGTTATATGAGCAGTTCATAAAGGTCTGTTGATTTTGGTTATGTAATACATTCTTATATAACATTATATTTGGAAATAAAAGATAATTTTTTCCTTCTAAGTTTAAGGGGAAAATTTTGCTTATATATTTTAAGTTCTTAATTACTTTCTATTTTGATTTAAGTGTTAAATATATTTTCATTTTAAGACTCTAAAAAAAAAGAAAACTGGCAACTTTATAGGTAAATAAGTTGGAGTACTATACATAAATGGGACATATACAACCTACAAAATCAAAATAGGCCCAGTAAGCATTGTGCCTCTTCTTGAATGGTATGAGGTTTAAGGTGTACAAAATTGTCTTTTACTTCAGTAAAAGACCACATAACTAAGACCACTAGGACATTAGGAACTTTACCGAGGTAGTGGATTTCTGAATCTTCATGAGGCTTATCTCCCACTCTGGTATGTGTCTTACCAGGCCTCAAGCAAATTTGCTGCATTCCGTTCACCAGGTCCTTCAGCATCTTGTCCTCTGGGAGGGAAAGACAGTCCAAGCTCCTGGCAGATTAGAGCATGGCAGGAGTTGAAAAGCCGACACAGCTCTGTGGTAAGATAGGCAGGTGTACCGCTTCCGTTGACAGGTGAAATTAAGTGTTTCTGGTGGTCTTTACCAGTTGTATAGAGGAAACATTGTTTTCCCAGATTAACAGCCACATACCAGTTGCAAGGGGCTATGTTAATCCGTTCTAGTAATCATTAGGAGCAGCTCCAACTGGAACTACTACCTGCATAAACTTTCATAATCCATTATCAATTTCTAAAGTTATGTCTTCTGCACAGATCAAACAGGAGGATTAAAAGAGATATGAACCAGACTTCTGCTTCTGGAGTAGATATATTTTCCCCTCTTCCTCCCACTAATTATAACTAAAATTACTGGTTGAAGTACATAAAGCACCTATCAGGTAGAGAAAAGAAAGTGGCCTAGGCACCTAAGGACTTGAAACTCAGTGAGTTTCCTGAGGTTTTTGTATTGGTTTGGGTTTTTTTTTTAATGGTTTATTTATTTATTATTTTTATTTTAGAGAGAGAGAATAAGAGTTCGAGCAGGGGAGAGGGACAGAGGAAGAGAGAGATTGAGAATCCCAAGCAGGCTCCACACTTAATGCAGAATGTGGGGCTCCATCCCATACCCCTGGGATCATAACCTGAGCCAAAATCAAGAGTCAAACACTCAATGAGGGAACTGAGCCACCCAGGCGCCCATTTCCTAAAGTTTTTATATTGCCTCTTGTATATCCAGGCTTCAGTGCAAGAGAAATCTGCTCTTGGTAGCCAAAGGAATGAGAAAAGGGCCACCCTGCAGGACAAAACCTGTCTGACTGTTCCTATCCTACTCCAGGTAGACACCATGAAAAAAGCCACACCCATCCCCCTGATTGCTGGGTCTGGACAAGACTGAGACAGAGCCCTGTTGGCCATGCCCGCCCTGCACTAAGAGAGATAGCACTCCTCTATCCAAGCACTGCAGAACGCTTTTGACCATCACTGCATTAAGAATGCCATTCCAGGGGAGACTGGGTGGCTCAGTCAGTTGAGTGTGGACTTTAGCTCAGGTCATAATCTCCCTGTTCATGAGTTCGAGCCCCACATTGGGCTGGCTACTATCAGCACAGAGTCCACTTGGGATCCTCTGTCCCACTTCTCTCTACCCCTCCCCAACTCGCGCACTCTCTCCCTCTCTCTCTCAAAATAAATAAAAACAAAAGTTTAGGAAAAAAGATAAACATTTTTAAGAAATGCCATTTCAACTCAGCTAGAGAGTGAGTGAGATTTAGAAAAGGAAACTAGAAAGTGGGAGTCTTTAAATCTCTGTATGAAGTCCTGAGCCGACCTTGGAGTGGACCATGCATGAAACTGATCATAATCAACACAGCAAACTGAACTATGTGTGGACTACTGCCCAGGATTTAGATTGTTCCGGGAAGCACCCAAGTGGGGCAGACCAGAATAGCACTACAAAGCTTTGAAAACTAATTGACATTTGAAATGCAAATTGGACCAGTACATGCATTCTAAACCTAAACAGTTTGAGTTCCTTATAAAATGGAAGATTTAAATAGGAACCATTGTCTCATAATATTTGAAATGTCCTGGATAGAATACAAAAGAACTCATCATATCAAGAATGAGGAAAATCCTCAACTTGCTGAGAGATACAAAGAGGAATTGCATAGAAATTTTAGAGCTGAAAATACAATTAGTAAATACTATTAAAATTAAATCAATGTCTGGGCTTTACACAGGATGGAAAGGACAGAGGAGAGAAGGTACAGCAATAACAGTTCCTTAATCTGAACAACGGAGAGCAAATAGGAGGAAAAAAATAAGCAGAGCTTCAGAAACAAAAAGATCTAACATTCATGTTATTGAGGTCCCAGAAGGAGAGGAAAAAAGAGAGAAGAACTGAAGAAAAAAATGTCTGAAAATTTCCCAAACTTGGTTAAAAATAAAAACCTACATCTTTAAGAAGCTGAGTGCTATGGACTGAATTGTGCTCCTCACCCCAAATTTATATATTGAGACCCTAACTGCAATATGATTGTACTTGGGGATAGAGCCTTTAGGAGGTAATTAATTTAATTAATTAAATAAGGTCATAAGAGTGGAGGAACTAATCCAGTAGGATTGGTGATCTTATAGGAAGAGGAAAATTTCTTCCTTTCTACCCCCCTCTCCCCCACCTACTACCTCTCTTTTCTTGTGTGCACACCAAGGAAAGGGCCATGTGAGGACCTGGCAGGAAGACATCCATCTGCAAGGCAGGAAGAGCACTCACTAGGAACTGAGTTGGCTGGCACCTTGATCTTCGACCTTCTAGCCTCCAGAACAGTGAGACATAAATTTCTGTTGTTTCTACCCACTCTGTGGTATTTCGTTATGACCGCATAGGTTGACTAAGATACTAAGAAAACCTCAAATAAGATACCTCTCTCTCTCCCCCACCCAAAAGATAAACCCAAAGAAGTTCATGCCAAGACGTATCATGGTCAGATTGCTAAATACTAAAAACCAAGATGAATGCTGGAAAAACCAAAAGAGAAAGGACATCTTATGTATAGGAAAAAACTACATGAAGGATAACAGATTTCTTACAGAAACCATGGAAGACAGGGATGCCCTGGTGGCTCAGTCAGTTAAGAAACCGACTCTTAGTTTCTGCTTAGGTCATGATCTCACCATTCGTGAGATCAAGCCCCACATCTGACTCTGTGCTGACATAGTGCAGCCTGCTTGGGATACTCTCTCTCCCTCTCTCTCTCTCTGCCCCCTTCCCCACTCAAGCTATCTCTGTCTCTCTCAAAATAAATAAACTTAAAAAAAAAGAAAAACTTTAGAAACTATGGAGGACAGAAAGAAGTGGCACATGTTTTTCATGTGTTGAAAGAAAAAAAAAGTTGACCCACAATCTTTTGTCTAGTGAAAGATCTTTCATGAATGAAAGGGAAATCAAATCATTCCCATATAAAGCAAAACTAAGAAATAGAACCTAGTCTTTTAAAAAATACCTGAAGGAAATTCCCTAAACAAAAAGAAAATGATTAAAAAACAAACAGACAAACAAAACCCAACACTCTTGGAATGTCAGGAAAAAGGAGCAAAGAAAAGAGAGAATATATAAGTAATGTCTGCTAGCTATGAATTCTCTTAATTTTTGTTCAGTTTTTTTTATTCTCTCTTTTTTAATTCTTGTTCAGTTTTTTTTATTGTTTCTTTGTTTGTTCATAGTTTCGAGTTTTTATTTAATTCCAGTTAGTGAATATAGTGTAATATTGGTTTCAGGAGTAGAATTTAGTGATTCATCACTTAATATATAACACCCAGTGCTCATCCCAACAAGCGCCCCCGCCTTAATACCTATTACCTGTTTAGCCCATCCCCCCCCCACCGTTTCCTCTCCAGCAACCTTCAGTTTATTCTCTATAGTTAAGAGTCTGTTTTATGGTTTGCCTCTCTCTCTCCCTTTTTCTCCCCCACTATGTTCATTTGTTTTGTTTCTTAAATTCCACAGATGAGTGCAATCATAGGTATATCTCTCTCTGACTGCCTTATTTTGCCTAGCATAATCCACTCTAGCTCTTTTTCACTTTTATTTTTTTTAGTGTTTATTTATTCTTTCTGAAAGAGGGAGAGAGAGCACAAAGCAGGGGAGGGGCAGAAAGAGGGGGAAAGAAAGAATTCAAATGGGCTCTGCACTGTCAGCACAGAGCCCGACTCAGGGCTCCATTTCATGAACTGTGAGATCATGACCTGAGCCGAAATCAAGAATCAGACGCTTAACAAACTAAGCCACCCAGGTGCCCCAATCTTGTTCACTTTTGAAGGATAATTTTGCTGCATTGGATTTTAGGGTGGTGGTTTTTGAATAGTTAAAAATTTCATTCCACTTCTTCTTTGCATATTTTTATTTATAAGAAATTTGCTGTAAAAAAAAAAAAGAAATTTCCTGAAACTCTTATCCTTGTTCCTCTGTAGATAGAGAAGCTGTTTTTTCCTCTGGTTTTTAAAAAGATTTTATCTTTTGGGGCATTCACTTTCGAATGTCCCCTCTCTGTAAAGAGAGCTTTCCTACTGTTATTACTGTCTGATCTTCAACTCTAATAAATTTTTGCCTATTGCTCAAAAAATTAAAGAATGATTTTATATTTTGGGAGCCTTGGCTGGCTAAATCAGTGAAGCATGTGACTCTTGATCTTGGGGTTGTAAGTTCAAGCCCCGTGTTGAGTGTGAAGATTACTTAAAAATAAAATCTTTAAAAAAGAAAATTTTTTCTGTGCTGACGGCTCATCAGAGCCTGGAGCCTGCTTCAGATTCTGTGTCTCCCTCTCTCTCTGCCCTTCCCCTGCTCACGCTCTGTCTCTATGTCTCTCAAAAATAAATAAATGTTAAAAAAAAAAAAAGAAAAACTTTATCTTTTCCTTAGTTTTCTGCAGTCTGAATATGATATGCCTAAGTGTTGTTGTATTTCTCTTGCTTAGTGTTTTCTGATCTTCCTGGATCTGTGGTTTGATGTTTATTTTAATTTTTGAAAGTTTTCAGGTACTATTACTTTGAAAGTTTCCTCTGCTTTCTCACTTTTTTCTCCTTCTGTTATTTTAGTTATGTACCTTTTGAAATTGTCCTACAGTTCTTGTATGTTCTGATCTATTTTGTGTTTGTTTTTCATTCTGTTTTCTTCTTTTGCATTTCAATTTCTTTTATGTTCAAAGTCATAATTCTTTCTGCAGCTATATCAAGTCTACTCATCATCACTCAGAAGGCATTCTTCATGTCTCTACAGGGTTTTGATTTTTATCATTTCCTTTTGATAATTTCTTGGACTTTCCATCTCTCTACTTACATTGGCCATCTATTTTTACAAATTGTCTCCTTTTTCTATTAGACCTTTTAACATTGTATTATTTAAAAAAATTTTTTTAATGTTTATTTATTCTTGAGAGAGACAGAGAGACAGAGAGAGACAAAGCAGAAGCCAGGGAGGGGCAGAGCAAGAGAAGGACACAGAATTTGAACCAGGCTCCAGGCTCTGAGTTATCAGCACAGAGCCCCATGCGGGGCTCGAACTCACGAGAGGCAGAGAGGCTGAGGGACTGTGAGATCATAACCCGAGCCAAAGTTGGACGCTTAACTGACAAAGTCATCCAGGCACCCCTAGAGCTTTTAACGTTTTAATCATAATTATTTTAAATTACTTGTCTGATGATTCCAACATTTGTATCATGTGTGAGTTTGGTTCTGATGATTTGTCTCTTCAGACTGTTTTTCTTGACTTTTTGCATGCCTCGTAATTTTTTGTTGAAAGCTGAACATGATATGTTGGATAATAGTAACTGGGGTAAATAGGGCTTTAGTGTGAGGATTTATGCTAATTTGGCTAGGTCTGTATTGTGTTTAATGTTTGCTCTAGCTAAAAGTGCCAGACTTCAAATTCCTCCAGTGTACTTGTTTTTCTTTCCCTTGTTGCTTGTAGGATTCCCTAGTACTCTTCCTTAGAGAGAACCTGTGGCTTACAGCAATTTTAGTTGTTTTACTGGAGCCCTATTAATGTGGTGGCCTGTTCCGGAAAAGTGTTTTCTAATGTTCTCGTTAAGTATAGGCCTCTGTCTCAGGCTGTGAACTTCCAAGTATTTCTCCAATGATACAGCTCTTTCACTCCCACCCCACCCCATACTCCATTTCTTGGCTGCAGGATTCCCAGTCTATTTCCTGGAAGCACTAAATCCTGTTTAATTTTTCCCACATTACGTGAGATAAGAAGGTTGGAGGGGGATGCAGTATGAGGAATTCCCTTCCCTAGCTTGGATAAACTCTGAAAGTCCTTTCCTTTGGAGAGTGGGTCTTTGTTATGAAGAAGACTCTGAGTATATTTCACAGTGATTGCTCTTTTCCTTTTCCTACCAGTGCTGTGTGGGGACATTTCTTGGGTTTTCACCCTAACTCTCACGGCTCCTAGAGGTAAAGCCCATGAAACCATGAAAGTGTAGGAGCCTCACGAAGACTGTAGTCCCCAGGAGTTTCTCCCTCTCAAGTTAGTCCATAGTTGGCATCCAACAATACATCGTAATTGCTACCAGTTTATAACTCTAGCAATTCTGCTCCAGGCAAGCAGATCTTGGCTGTGTCTCTTTGGATGAGCTTGTCTCATTAGATTTCAGAGTGGCATTTTGTCCAGCAATGTTACTTTTCAGATGTGTCCAAAAGTTGTTGATTTTCAGTTTATCCAGATTTTTCTTTTTTTTTCCTTTTTAAAAAAATTTTTTTAACATTTTTATTTCACTTTTGAGAGACATAGAGACAGAGTGTGAGCAAGGGAAGGGCAGAGAGAGAGAGAGAGAGATACAGAATCTGAAGCAGGCTCCAGGCTCTGAGCCGTCAGCACAGAGCCCTACGCGGGGCTCGAACTCACAGACCACTGAGCTGAAGTCGGCCGCTTAACCGACTGAGCCCCCCAGATTTTTCTTATTCTAATGACAGAAGTCTCTCTCTCTCTCTCTCTCTGTCTATATATATATATATATATATATAGAAATTGGCTCATGTGATTAAAAAATTGTTTTAATAAACATTAATGTTATTTAATGTTTATTAAAACAATTTTTTAATGTTTTATTTATTTTTGAGAGCAAGAGAGACAGAGCATGAGAAGGGGAGGGGCACAGAGAGAGGGAGACACAGAACCCGAAGCAGGCTCCAGGCTCTGAGCTGTCAGCACAGAGCCCGATGAGGGGCTCAAACTCACAGACCACGAGATCAAGACCTGAGCCGAAGTCGGACGCTTAACCGATTGAGCTTCCCAGGTGCACCTATTTTTTATTTTTGAGAGACAGAGTGAGAGTGGGGGAGGGGCAGAGAGCTAGAGAGAAACACAGGATCCGAAGTAGGCTCCAGGCTCTGAGCTATCGGCACAGAGCCTGATGCAGGGCTTTTTTTTTTTTTTTTAATTTTATAATAGTTTATTTTCAAATTGGTTTACATATAACACCCAGTGTTCATCCCAACATGTGCCCTTTTTAATGCCCATCACCCCCTCTCCCCCCTCCCTCATCCCCCTCACCCTCAGTTTTTTCTTAGTCTTTGAGAGTCTCTTATGTTTTATCTCCCTCCCTCTCTGTGTCTTTTAACTCATTAACTGTGAGATCATGACCTCAGCTGAAATCGGAAGCTTAACCAACTGAAACACCCAGGCACCCCACGAAATAGGGGTGGTTAAAGGGGCTGGCAAGTCCAAACATCTGCACTAGCATGCTAAGTAGGCTGGAGACCCAGAGAAGAGTTCAGGTTCAGAGGTTATCAGGGAAGAGCCAATATTCAGTTCAAGTCCAAAGGCTGTCTGCTACAGAATTCCTCTTGCTAAGGGGAGATCAGTTTTTTTGTTCTATTCAGACCATCAACTAATTGGGCGAGGCCCACTTACTTCTGGAGGAGGTCAATCTGCTTTCCTCAGAGTCCACTGATGCAAATGTTAATTTTTTTTTAATTTTTTAATGTTTATTTATTTTTGAGACAGAGAGAGACAGAGTATGAGTGGGGGAGAGGCAGAGAGAGAGGGAGACACAGAATCCGAAGCAGGCTCCAGGCTCTGAGCTGTCAGCACAGAGCCTGATGCGGGGCTCAAACTCACAGACCACAAGATCATGACCTGAGCCGAAGTCGGACGCTCAACCGACTGAGCCACCCAGGTGCCCCGCAAATGTTAATTTCAACCAAAAACATTTTCACAGAAACATCCAGAATAAGGTTTGACCACATATCTGGGCAATGTGGCCTAGCCAAATTGATACACAAAATTAACCATCACACTTGGTGAGTGGCCACGCCTATCTTTAGGGGAGTTTAGGAAAAAGATTTATAGTGTGTACTTACAACAGGATCATAAGATCTTTTCTTGGGTGTTCTTTCTTAAGATCCCCTTTATCCGGGAGGCTCTGGGTCCATGAATCAGTTAAAGTAAGAGAACTAGTTGAGAGACGGGGTCTCTCCATTTGGGTGACATCAAATTTTGGTTCACCAGATTAAGTATGATTTTCATAGGCTGATCATTAATTGGTGAGTACCAAAGATCCCTATGGATCAAGCCTGATTAGTTACCACTCTGATTATGGTGCCCATTACAGCAATCTTGCCCCCTTTTCTGTTTTCTAGTGCTGCCATTGGCCTCTAGCACTCTGGGACTCCAAGGAATCCATTTGAACAGTGGCATCTTCTACCATCATCTCATATGTGCAGACACAGAAAATACAGAGTTTTTCAAGAATACTACTACTCTTCTTACCAATGTATTTGTCAATGTTTAGGTGAAGTGATTATCCTACATTCCCTCCTAAGGGATACAATGAAAGGGTTGAAGAGTACATTGCACATGATGAATCCATCCCAACATTCCTATCTCATCAAACCTTTGGATAATTTTTTCTCTATTATGCCAAGAAAGGTTTAGTATCTTAACCTAATTTAACCAAGGCCACCATTGAGTCTGGTTTCAGTCAACCAACTCAGCAAACTGTTAGAGCCACTCCTGACTTACTGAGCTAATACACTGAATCCAGAATCTTTGGTGCTACTACATATCAATAATTTCAATATTATTTTCCTTTTTCCTTGGTGTAAAACCCACTCCTACATAGAAGTCTTCCAGTACTGATACACATTAGCAATATCTTAACATTTTTTCCTTGCGTAAGCTTCTCCTCTGGTGTCAGGTGTCTTATTCATCTTCCCAAGGTATGCTGAGATCAGAGGTGGATCTAGAGGTAAAGAATTATTGACATACTTTTGCAAGGTAAATGCTTTTGTGAAACCATTACAGAATCATCAAGCAAGGGATGATCAGCATGTCAGAGGGGGTATGAGGAATAGCTTCAGCTGGCAGGGACACTGTGAAAGTTGGGGATTCAAGATAGTCAAATTCTACCCAAACTATCAAAATGTCCCTGTTCCACGTTAACACTTGATTTTTAATTAAACCAAAACTTTCACATGTGAGACCTAATAAGGTGTGAATTCAACTTGTATGATCATTGGGCAATTCACAGGATCCATTGGGTATGATTTGTAAATACCTTGCAGCTAAAGAAGAGATTCTTTTAGAGTGGTGAAGCTCTCTGGTTCTCTGAACTGTCATGTTATCCTCTAAATTCTCTAAGGTATCCGGAAGCCACCAGCCCTCCCAATAGTCCTTGTAGGCATCATTCCCATCACAGTGGTCCAACCTAGCAACTAGTTGGTCTAGCAAAGATCAGCCTTTCATAGGCACTGAATCCCCCACTGATAACTTAAGCAACTGTTTCTATTTCATGCCTAAGACTATCATGATCTCATTTTCCACTAGTGATAACTTCAAACCCCCACTAGTGTTTACTTCAAACAGAACCAGATTAGATAGCTAATCCCAGATTCCTATCTTTGGGGTTTCATTTCCTAAAGCTACTTTTGGCCTCAGTTACAGTCTATTAAAGTTTATTTTGAAAACCTAGAGGATTCAAGCAGAGGAGGATTAAAATGCCAGGAATAGCTGCATATAAAACCATTGGAAAGACTGGAAGAGCAAAAAATAGAGTAGACCATTCCTATCTTCAGGTAAAGCACTGAAGCTTCTAGTCCAGGACAGTGAGAAGTTCCTGCAGCCTCTGAAGTTGGAAAACCAAAGGACATTTCTACTGAGGGACACAGCTGTGCTGTGGGTGACTGGTAAGAAAGCACTCGTGTCTGCTGCTATCAGAGAAATAAGAAAATGGTTTCTGCTTTTATTCTTTCAGTTCTCACACAAGTGTATCTCGTTGACAGATTAATAACATCCAGACCTCTAGAGCTGAAGGAATCTGGGAGATACAGTTCTCTGGCTTCCAGACCCTGTGATACAGATTGCATAAATAGGAATGGGGATAAATGCAGATCTCTGCCCCATGACATCTCACACTGAGGATATCTCCCAACTTTTATGCAGGCTATAATTTCAATTCCAAATGGATGAAAAACTGTTTAAAGACATTCAACCAGCCCTTCTAGCTCACTAGCTGCCCCTGCCTGCCACATACACACATTTTGCTGTTTTTTTTTTTTTTATACTTACCTGCCTCTCTGCCTAGTCTATGTGCCTATCAGCTGCAGAACCCAGAATATGCATAGGATGGTTGAAGGAGGAAACTAAGAGGAGGAAAAAAAAAAAGCAGATTTTACTTACTTGTAGTCTAAGTAATGTTCTGATGGCATCTGTTCTCTTTTCCTCATATTAGGACAATAATAATTTTGAAAGTTCATTTTTTAAAATATTTTATTTTTTATTTTTTTTTAAGATTATTATTTTGAGAGAGAGTGGGTGTGAGCAGGGGAGGGACAGAGAGAGAATCCCAAGCAGGCCTCATGCTGTCACTGCAAGGGGTTGGGGAGGAGCTCAACCTCACCAACCTCAAGATCATGACCTGAGCTGGAACCAAGTGTCAGATGCTCAACCAACTCAGCCACTCAGGTGCTCCAAAGATTTTTTTTGTCATCTTTATACCCAAGCCCAAGATCAAGAGTCACATGTTCTACCCACCGAGTCAGCCAGGTGCCCCAAAAGTTCATTTTTGATAAAAATCTCAAGAGATAGCTGGAGAGCTTAGATTTACAAAATTATCCAAGTAAGATGATAGTGCACAATATACACCTCAATATCTTTTGTATTTCTCCCCTCCCTACACATATATGGAGAGAGAGGTTGGGGGACAGAGAAGTGGTTCAAGTCTACTATTAGGGCAAGTCTTTCAATAGTATAATCTCTTTTTAAACCCATCCAGCTATGTGAGATGAGTACACTGAATGAAGCTCAGAGGTTGAGTAACTTCCCCACAATACAGCTATAAAAGACCACAACTTTTTTGTTTGTTTGTTTAAAAAACTTTTTAAATATTTATTTTGGAGAAAGAGAGCGCGAGCAGGCGTGGGGAAGAGAGGGAGGGAGACAGAATCCCAAGCAGGTTTCAGTACAGACTGAACTGGAACCCACCAACCACGCGATCACGACCTGAACAGAAACGAAGAGTTGGATGCATAGCCGACTGAGCCACCCAGGCGCCCCAAAAGACCACCACTATTAAAAAAAACTTTCATCTGCCCATTTTAGTTTCCATGAACTATGACAGGGAATGATACCGTAAAATTAATGAAGGTAGCCAAATTATTAGTCTGGCCTCCCTGTCAGAATCATCTTTCACCTCGGCTTAGTTCCCAGGCACTTCGCTCGCCGCTGTGCAGCCGATTCCCGCGCCAGTGTGGTCCCAGACCTTGGCCCCGATCGCATGGAGCGCCCTGATCTCTCCATCAGCCAGAGATGGAGCACGAGTGACTAAGGATGGCAGGTTCTGCGCCAGGCGCAGGACTCGGTTGAGGGCCCAGAAGGGAATAGGGAGAGGGGGCGGGGCGGGGCGTGCCCCGCCCCTGCCCCTTCGTTCACTCCCATTGGCTGAGGATTTCCAGGCCCCATCCCACCGCCCGCCAGCAGGGATACACTTAAAGTGTGCAGAGCAGGTGTCTCGCTTGGAGCAACAACTTTGCGCGCGTGTTCAGGTTGAGGGTGGCGCCCATTCATTGCCCACGAACACCCATCCGTCTGTCCTGCCGGTCGTCCAGCGAAAAGAGGCTCCAGGCCGAAGGCAGCCGCCACCTAGAGGACTGTGACCCAAAGGGGCCGAGAGTGCGGCTGACCCTCGCGGGCCGGGGCAGGGGACTGTGGTCGCGACCATGCAGACGTGCGCCAGGGCCTGGGGGCTGCGTCTGGGTTGCGGAGTCGGGGGCGGCCGCCGCCTGGCTGGAGGCAAGGGACCGCTCTGGGTGTCGCGGGGCCGTGACAGCAGCGGCGGCGGCGGGGACAGCAGCAGGGCTGGGGACTCGCGCCTCCTCGAGCGCCTCCTGCCCAGACACGACGACTTCGCTCGGAGGCACATCGGCCCGGGGGACAAAGACCAGAGGGAGATGCTACAGGCCCTGGGGCTGGCGGTAAGGACCCCACCCGGCCCTCCAGGGCCTCACCCCGCCTTACCCGGATTCTGTCGGCTCGGCCTCCGGGTCCCCGCCTGGAGCTCTGCTTGGCTCCGCGTGGGACCCGCACCCCGGTCTTGGGCCCTGGCGTGGGAGCGAGCCCGCGAGTTCCGTTCCCGTGCCCCAGGCTTCTCTCACCCGTTTACTTTCTCCACCCGCTTTTCGCGCCTCAGAACCTTATGTTTTTCAATCCAACTCGCCCTTCTGATGAACCCTAACTTGGAAAAGGAGGACCTCCAGGTTTATCCAATTATGTCTGGTTGCTGACTGAAATCCAGCCTAGAGTGGTCGAATCACTACCCCCAATTCATTTACTTTCCTCCAAGTGATTTCTGATTTGCTCAAAGTTGTTCTTTTTTTTTTTTTTAAAGAAATACTAATTAGGCGATTCAAAAGAAGTTCCCACAAGCCTTTGTAGATGCAAAACACAGAGGTGACTCCTTTAACTCAGAAGCACTTTCCTCTCCCTTTAGTGTTCACGGATTTATGTTTTCATTTTAGAGTATTGATGAACTGATTGAGAAGACAGTGCCTGCCAGCATCCGCTTGAAAAGACCCTTGAAAATGGAAGACCCTGTTTGTAAGTTGCCGGGAGAGCTTCCTTAGACTTTGCTTGCTCTGGCCTGTTTGTCTTCTGCAGTCTCTGAAAATCCAGCTCTGGGTTAGGATTGCCCAGGACTGGAAATATCTTTTTTTTTTTTTAATTTTTTTAACGTTTATTTATTTTTGAGACATAGAGACAGAACGTGAGCAGGAGAAGAGCAGAGAGAGAGGGAGACACAGAATCTGAAGCAGACTCCAGGTTCTGAGCTGTCAGCACAGAGCCCGACCCGGGGCTCAAACTCACAGACCGTGAGATCATGACCTGAGCCGAAGACGGCCGCTTAACTGACTGAGCCACCCAGGCGCCTCTGGAAATATCTTTATTAAAATAAAACAGTGCGAGTACCTCAAGGGACGGGAGAGGGTGGAATATTTAGTTACCGGAGCAATCAGTTCTGTACCCTAGGTTGGAGACCATGCCTCGCCTTTCTAGTTCTTTATCTAGGCGCCAGCAAACTGCCCTAGGAAGGCAGTGCAGACTCCCCACTTCCCAGTGGGGAACTGGAGCACTGTCCTAGGCTACAGTTCTCACATCCTTTGGGTTGAGATGTCATCACCTCTGCAGGTCGGGACACCTGAAAGGAAAAAGGAATTGCTTATAATCATACAACTAGGGAAGTGACAAAAATGGAGGGAGATGCAGACATAATGGCCTCCTAGCCCAAGGTTCTTTATATGACAACAGCTTCAAATTGTTCTCTTATCTCATGTCAAATTTCATATACTTATACCTACTGTAAGGCAGCAGTACTCTTCAAGTTCAAATAACTTTTATAAAGAAATGTGCAAATAAGATTTGTGCCTGGTTAAAAAAAGCTTAGTTTACTCATAAAATTACTTAGAATTTTGTTTCATATTTAAATATTTTTAATAGCCCTAAAGACTGACTTTCGAGAAGTATTTTTATGAGTACTTGACTTCCACGGACTGAGACAAGAATCCACATGTTAAAGGGTCAGGCAGAGCTAAAGAGGTCTCTCTTTTAAACAGGAAAGAATTTTCTTGGGGATTATCTAGTTTTTGAATCAGAGATGCTATCTCTTATGCTTTCGGAGTCAGGTGAAGAAAAGGCACTTTGTTTTTGGTTTTAGGACAGAAAGGATATATGGATGGCAAACTTTATTTTGTTTTATGCTTGATCTTAGCCAAAAGGCTGAGAAGTGATAAAAATTTATTTTGTTTTAAAGTAGACAACTTGAAGTATAAAGCCAGTTCAGCTCCAGCTGGCTAATGTAACTCAGGTTATGATAAGAACGGCTCTCCTTGTTGGTTTTAAATCTGAACCATTTCTCCTGATGGCAAGGACCTTGCCCTTAGAAGAAAATCTGCACATTTTGTTCAATTGAACTGATTGAGACCTAGGGATAGCTGGAAGCCTTATCTATTTCAATTTTAGGAAACCAGAATCCTATTATTGGCTGTTTAAAGAGTTGTATGTATATTTTTTTAAAGTTTATTTATTCATTTTTGAGAGGGAAGGACAGAGAGAGAGGGAGACAGAATCCCTCTCTGTACGGTCAGTGCAGAGCTCCACAGCGAGGCTTGAAGTCACAAACTGTTGAGATCATAACCACAGCTGAAATCAAGAGTCGGATGCTTAACCAGCTGAGCCACCCAGGCACACCATATATATATATGTATATGTATTTTTAAGAGTTGTATATTTAAAAAGATTTTTTTTAATGTTTATTTATTTTTGTGAGAGATAGAGAGACAGAGTACAAGCAGAGGAGGGTCAGAGAGAGGGAGAAACAGAATCCAAAGCTGTCTCCAGGCTCTGAGCTGTCAGCACAGAGCCCAACACAGGGCTCCAACTCACGAACTCACGCGAGATCATGACCTGAGCCGAAGTTGATTACTTAACCGACTGAGCCACCCAGGCGCCCCAAGAGTCATATATTTTTAAAGCAAGCCTTAGGTAATGGATTTCTGAGATTTTCAAAGTCAGAAAATGTTTGGGTCATCCAAACATTGTACTCTAAAATAAGATGTTCTTTTAAGAGCATTAGAGCCTAGGAAACATGTCAACGCTGTCTCTCTAAAAAAAGTTCAACTGCTTCTTCCCAGTTGAATAATGTGAACGTTGGGGGATTCCATTTCTCCTCCTCTCTTTCATTGAAAGTGGACTCTTGATAAGTAATTTGCAACTTAACTGTAAACTTTAAACCCAGTGGCTTCTGTGAGATTTGGGGCTGGTTCCATCTGGTTATTCTGAGATGACTCAGAAAATATTGCACAGTGAGGATTCCACCCCCCTCTCCCTCGCCTTGAAGTGAATTGGCTTTCCAACAAAGCTTGCTTCTTGGAAGAGTGAGCTTTGGATGGGGCAGGCAGACAAAGTGTCAGAAAGGCATGAATGTTTTATTCTTAGGTGTGTACATGTCATGGTTAATGAATGTCCTCCACATGAGGAGAACAAACTGGTCCAAGTAACCTCCAGTAGTAGCATTTCCATTGAATAGTAGAGCAGCATTATTCAAACAGTTTCATGTTGAATGCTTGTTTTCTGTTGTAGTCAGAGGAATTCTGGACCCAATATTTGTTCACTGTATACACAGGAAACTAACAAGAGCTAGTCAGTTACATGAGTCTTAAATGTCCTCACTGCTGAGTAAAAAGACTGAGCTGTAAGCACCATGAAGATACTTGAGTTAGTTCTTACACTTAATTTAATAATCTCAAACATTTGTTTAGTGTTTACCATATATACTAGGTGCTTTTAAAAGTGCTTTTCATGTGTTAATTTAGTCCTTAGCACAACCCTATGAGGTAAATACCAGTATCATCTGTTATAAGGATGAAGAAATGATGGCATAGAGGGGATATTTTGTAACTTGCAGTGGAGGCAGAAGATGACCCAGGCAGCCCAGCTCCACTGTCCACCCTCCAACCACTAGTCTATACCACTGTTTTCTCTGTGCCTTCTGCGAAGTAGAAAACTCCTGACTCTGAAGTATCCAGTTTACTGATACGCACAAATCAGTCACACCAGAATCCCTCTGCCATTTGCCAACTGCTCTGGTGGAAGTGCAGTGGCATGCTGAGAGCACAGATGTTGGAACACTCAGCCCACTACCAGAGAGAGGGAAGGGGTGCAGGACTAGGGTTGGGTATTAAGGGGTGAGTCCTGATGCTCTGCTGGACGAGGCTAGGGGAGGCTGCTACAGGCAGAGGGACCATAAAGTACAGGACAGAGTGACCTGACAGAATCAGATAATTCATCTGTCCTGAGGGATGCTCCCCTCCCTTTGGACACTTAAGTGCTTTGAAAGAGTACCTTGATTATCAGTCAAGTTCTCAGTAAATCATGCTTCAAAGAAACAAGCAAAGCTACTCAGTTCAAAATCCTGTTATCCTGTTCAAGTGAATCCACTCTCCCTCATCCACAAACACATAAAGAGAAAAAAATAGGAAGGATATGTGTCAACGGCAGCATTCATTTCCCTGGATGGGCCATGATAGATGATTTTAGCTTTCTTTTTATTACCTTGCTTTTTCTAGATTTTCTACAATAATTATTTTATAATGCCAAATTTCAAAGTACTTTGTATGAACCAAGCCAAGCACTTTTAGCTATGGTGTGCCTCTCTGTGTAGTATTTTCGGTGAAGTCATCTCAAGCTAACTAGACTGAACTAGCCCAGAAGTGCACAGAAGCTGCAGGGTTTAAAGTTTAGACAAAATTGCACATTGCTTATTGTGAGCATTCTGAGGAAGAAAGGAGACATTAACCCCTCTAATGTTCAAATTATTCAACCAGAACTAAGCAGCTGAGCTGTCACAGTGAGACTCTTGATGGACTTGTGGGAACTTAATGTTCTAAGCCACATCTTTTAGAGAGATATTTCATAAATGGTTAATGGAAGGAGTGTTGTGTAATGCAGCTGCTGGTGGTGACTATGTCACCTGAGTGGGGTTGGGCATTTCTCCTGCACTGACCTCAAGGACACCTAAAACAGAACAGCTGTTCCCCAGGCTGTAGATGTCAGGTGGCTTTCAGCTGGATGATACCCATCAACGGGTCTGTCTGTAGACTCCTCAGTTTGTGACAAGGCTCGCCCTCGGCCTTTTTCTGGCCAAATTCCCAGCTTATATGAATTATTTTGTCTTTTTAATACCGGTGGATTTTCATTATGCAACTGTGGAAATAAACAAGACCAACCAAATGAGAAAAGCAAAGACTGTTTATTTTGTACTTGTTATGTTATAGCAAGGGAGTCAGCCTTTGTTTTGGCAGAGGAATGGGAAAGCCTTATAGTGAAATAAAGGAAAGGCTTCAGGTATGCCCATGTTGGGGGCTATTGGCATGCAAAAGATGTAGGAGAGGCAAGTAGAAGCAAGGGATCCTGTGTGATTGGTTAAAGGTGCATATTTGACTTTTATGGTTGGTCCTACATCAGAAGCCAGCAACAAAATTAAGGTAGCTGTCAGTTATTAATCAAGTCCTAGCCAAGTTTTTTGGTCAATTATTACATAAGTTATTGTGCAGTTTGCCGCATAGTAACTTATAGCAGGCTGGCTTCTGGAGCTTGTTATAGAAAAGGTGTTGGTTTCTTGAGCAGGTTGCTGCAGGTTGTGGGTGAAAGTTCTGTGGTAATATATGGTCTAGCCATTGTCTATTTGTGTATTCAGTCTCTCACAATAGAATCTATCTTGTCCTTTTATTTTTGTCATTAATTCTTAATTAGGCAGAGGGCTGAGCCACCCAGGCGCCCCTCCTCAAGCTTATATCAAACCTTCTTAATATAAATAAATACGTCAGAAGTTAAAAAGACCCAGGTGCCATGAGAAGTATGGACAAAAGCCTGCGAGTATTCAGAAAAGATGTGAAGTTGGATGGAGAAATGGGATTTCTGAAACAACATAAACAGTTGAAATATATCTTCTCTAGTTAGAAGCAAAGACAATAGCCTGGAGCTTAATCTGTAGCCTCCTACCCCCACCTCTTCTCAGTGGTTTGTGGGTGAGGCCAAGAAGTTCCAACCCTCTTATCGTTTGGTCTTTTTAGGTCTTTCTAACCAGTCCTATCCTGAGGCTATGTAGGGACACCACCCTAAATCACTTCATTGCATAGGTGTGATTTTTTAAAATCCTTTTTTCAAGTGTGAACCGAGGACTTCTTATGAATAACAAAAGAATCTTACTACTCAAGAAATTCCAAAGACAAAGTTTTATTTCCCATATACAGTTTTATTATACCACAGGGGTATTTCAATTAAACAGGTGGAGGTATATCCCAATAGCAGTGGAGAAATGAAAATATTTTAAAAGAGATACATCCTAAAATAAATTATCAGTTTTTCTCTTTTTATCTTAAGTTTTTTAAGTTTATTTATTTTGAGATAGAACCAGCAGGGAAATGGCAGAGAGAGGGGGACAGAAAATTCTAAACTGGCTCTGTCCTAACAGGAGAGAACCCGATGTGGGCTCAAACTTAGGAACCGTGAGATCATGACCTAAGGCTAAAGTCATACATTTAACTGACTGAGCCACTCAGGCACCCCAGTTTTTTCCTTTTTTAAAATTAGAATACAAACTTAAAATCTCTGTCTTTATAAATTGATCATTTTTAGCTTTAAAATGTTTGAGACTTATTTTTTGACATACAAAGGATACAAAAAAATAAATAAAGGATATAAACATGTAAACATGCCGATGAGAGTCCACATAAAATAGGTCCTGTGACTGGAACAAAGAACATATAACATGTAAAAACAACTTTTCCTCTTCATCGTGTTAATGGATCGTGGAATTCATTCCAGCATCATCAAATATATTTTATGTAAATGAAATTGCTTTTTAGGGCACATCGTGGCTCAGTCGTTTGACTGTCTCTTGATTTAGGCTCCAGTCATGGTCTTATGGGATGAAGCCCCACCTTCAGCTCAGTGCTGACTGAGGAGCCTGCTTGGCATTAACTCTCTCTCCCTGTCTCTCCCCACTCTCTCTCTTTCTCTCTCTCAAAGTAAATAATACAAATAAACTGACAAAAATAAAATTTAAATGAAATTGAGGGAACATGAGGCAGGTTGAGGGCAAAATACAAGCTAGCACACCTCCCCTCCCGCCCTGCAGTGGGATTATCTGTGATATTCCTCCAGCACTTCTAGAAGGCTTCCCAAATGATGAAGTTTTGGGGTAATGGGGGGGGTTGTTCATGAAGTCTGGAGTCAAGGACCAATAAAGAATTCTCGAAGTCTTTGGTGCAAAAAGGTGATTTTATTAAAGCATAGAGACAGGACCCATGGGCCAGGGAGAGCTGCATTATAAGTGTCGGGGTGACCTATTTATGGAGTTTCCAAAGAGACTTTTACAAGCTAAAGGCCTACTGGAGGCCTAGCTATTGTCAAACTAAGGTTGTTTTTCCCTCTAGCAAAGCATTAACATTAAGACAGTAGGGAGTTCCTGGACTTTAGGCTATGATGGGATTGCCTCTTTCTGGTAAATTGGTGGAGACTCTTAATCAGTTTAACCATTGTTTTTTTTTTTTCTTTTTCTTTTCTGTTTTGGGGTAGCCTGGAGTGTCCAAGGATTATCATACACATCCTGGGGGTGTAGGAGGTGTGGGGGTGTGCTGTTAGCCTGCACTTTGCCCTCAGCTTGCCCATGCTCCCTCATCACAAAGAAAAGGACAGAAAACAAATGGTTAAACTGATAGTCTCCACCAGTTTACCAGAAAAAGGCAACCCCATCAATAGCCTAATGTCCAATAACCTATAGACTGTTTCCTGGAGCCCCAACATCACCCCTCCTAGTGATATGGGGAACAAAGGCAAGAAGGAAATGGCAGGTAGAACTAAAATTTCCTTATAACCTGCAGCCCATTGACAAATACTTGTGGCAAATACAGAGTATAACATTTCTCCAGGAACTCCTTACTATGTTAATGTTAATGCTTTGCTAGGGGGAAAAACAACCTTAGCTGGAAAGTAGTTAGGCCTCCAGTAATCTGTGTATGTTTAGCATATGAAAGTCTCCTTGAAAACTTCCCTTTTGACTTCACTTCCCCCAGGTCCATCATGTGTAGCCAGCTACATTCCACAGCTCCAGTGCCGCTCTCCCTGCCCATCGGTCCTGTCCCTGTGCTTTAATAAAATCACCTTTTTGCACCAAAGATGTCTTTAAGAATTCTTGGCTATCAGCTCCAAACCCCATGAACCCCACCATCACCCCAAAATCTCATCAAGCAGGGGAAGGGCAGAGGGAGGGAGAAAATCTTAAGCAGAATCAATACCCAGTGCAGAGCTGGCCTTGGGGCTCGATCTCAGGGACTTCATCTCACAACCACTACTGCGTGGGACATCTAGCTGCCTGAGTGGGACATTTAACTAACCAGGTGCCCCTGAAATTACTTCTTAAACAATATTTTAAAAACTGACTTTTTTTTTGGGGGGGGGGAGCTGTTGTATTCTTTATCCCTTGCTGTATAGGAAATTACTGTAAAACTCCATGGCTTAAATATTTATTGGACATCTATTATTCTCACAGTTTCATTGGTCAAGAATCCAGGAGCAACCAAGTTGGATGGTTCTGGCTCAGAGTCTTTCATGATATTGCTGCCACGTATTTGTGGACGCTCATCTGGGCCTGGAGGAGCCACTTGCAAGGTGGCTCACTCATGACAGCTGGCAAGTTGGTGCCGGCTGTTTGTGGGAGGGAGGTCTTTGTTCATTCCCACATGCGTCTCTCCATGGGCTGCTTTAAGTGTCCTCACATGGCAGGTGGATTCCCCCAGAGTCAGTGATTCAACACAGAAAGAAAGCCAGGCAGAAGCTATCCTTTTTATGACCTAGTCTTGGAATTCCTATAATCACTTAACACCACTTTCTATTGATAAGAATGAGTTATTAAGTCTGGCCTGAATTCAAGGGAAGGGGAATTAACTTTCACTTAAAAACTTTTTTTTTTTTAATTTGAGTATAGTTGGCACATAATGTTATTTTAGTTTCAGTTGTACATCATAGTGATTGGACAACTCTATACATTCTGCTGTGCTCGCCACAAGTGCAGCTACCATGTGTCACCATACAATGCTATCATTATATCATTGACTATATTCCTTAATGCTGTGCGTTTTATTCTCATGACATACTCATTCCATAACTGGGAGCCTGTATCTTCTGCTCTCCACCCATTTTACCCACTCCCTTCCCCTCCATCCCCTCTGTCAACAGTCAGTCAAATTTAGGTCTGTATTTATAGGTCTGTTCTATTTTTTAGATTCCGCTTAAGAGTGGAATCATATGATAGTTGTCTTTCTCAGTCTGACTTATTTTACTCAGATAATATATCCAAAACAAAGAATTTATACATCTCAATATTAAAAAACAATCAGTGGGGCACCTGAGTGGCTCAGTTGGTTAAGCGGCCGACTTCTGCTCAGGTCATGATCTCACAGTCTGTGAGTTCAAGTCCCGCGTCGGGCTCTGTGCTGACGGCTCAGAGCCTGGAGCCTGCTTCAGAATCTGTAGAGCCTGGAGCCTGCTTCAGAATCTGTATCTCCCTCTCTCTCTCTCTGCCCCTGCTCACACTCTGTCTCTATGTCTCTCAAAAATAAAATAAACGTTAAAGAAAAAAAATTAAAAAAAAAAAAAAACAATCAGATTAAATTAATCAGGGGCAGAGGACCTGAGTAGACATTTTTCCAAAGAGGAAATACAAATGTCCAACACACATGAAAAGATGTTCAGCATCACTAATAATCAGGGAAATGCAAATTAAAACCACAATGAGGTATCACTTTATATGTGTCAAAATGGCTAAAATAAAAAAGACAATAAATAACAAGTGTTGACAAAAATGTGGAGAAAGAAAAAGGAACCCTTGTACAATATTGGTGGGAATGTAAATTGGGTAGCCACTCTGGAAAACAGTATGGAGTTTCCAAAGAAAGTTCAAAATAGAAATGCCATATGATCCAATAATTCCACTAGTGAGTATTTACTCAAAGGAAATGAAAACACTGATTTGAAAAGATATATGCACCCCTCTGTTTATCACAGCATTATTTATAATAGCATTATTGATAATATAGAAACAACCTGTGTCCACTGATAAAACAAATGAGTAAGATGTGGTATATATGTATATACACACACATACACACACAGCGGAATATTACACAGTCTCAAAGTGGGTGGGATTGTGCCATTTATAACAATGTGGAGGGACCTAGAGGATATGCTGTCTCCACCCTTTGAAAGGAGGACTTTAAACAAATGTGCAGATGTGGTTGTTTACTAGACTTAATTTTTTAGATCAGTTTTAGGTTCACAGCAAAATTAAGGGTAAGTCAGAATTCTCACATACTTCCTGCCCCAAGATTGCCTTCACCATTTGCAATATACCCCTTCCCCCAGAGTGATACAATTAATGAACCTACATTAACACATCAACACTCAAGGTTCATAGTTTACATTAAAGTTCACTCTTGATGTTGTACATTCTATGGATTTGGAGAAATGTATAATGACATGTATCTACCTCTATAGTATCTTACAGAATAATTTCACTGCCCTAAAAACATCCTGCAGACATTTAAAAAAAATAATTTATTGTCAAATTGGTTTCCATACAACATCCAGTGCTCATCCCAACAAGTGTCCTCCTCTGTGCCCATCACCCACTCTCCCCACTCCTACCCTGCAGACATTTTTTTAAAACTACCACATTCATCCAAATTAGCACAAACTTCCTATCATAAATTATAATGAATTTTATCTAACTTTTACAAATATTGAATGTTATCAAAATGAAATCAATCATATTGTATCACTATATTGTAAGTATAGTGTTATTCCTAAGGATGATTATGGTACATGGGACCATTTGCCCATACACTAAATGCTCCAGCCTACTCACCTTTGTCACCAAATCTGTCATCAAATCTATTTCTACAGCCTTCTCCATCTGCTTCCCTTTCTCATTTATTGGAAAGTTTCTGTTGAAGATAAGATACTGTTATAGGCACTGAGGGTAAGAGTCAAAAGGTAAAGGATGATAAAGATATGATGGTTATGTAGATACGATAAAGATATGATGATATATGTAGGTTATAACTAATAGAGGGATAGATATTGAGTAGCAGGAAGATCTGTAAATTAGGATGAATGCTTTGGCTGAAGTTAAGACATGAGCAGAGGCATGGAGGTGTAGAGATAACATGGTTATTTGAAGGATACGTTGAATGACCATGTGTGTAGAATATCAGTCTGCAAAAAGGCATGGAAAACAAGATATGGGGGTCCTCAGAGGTATGATAAGGGATTTGTTTTTTCTCTGTAATGAGAAGACATTAACAGTTATTGCAGAGGGAAGTGACATGATTGGGTTTTGCAGAGTGCCTCTGACATCCAGAGGCAAGGAGACCAGCTGGGAGATTGTTGGAGAGTTTAGAGGTGAGATCTTAAATGTGCATTAGGTCAGGTCCACCAAGAAATACTCACCAGGACAATATTAGATAGGCAAGAAATTTACTGGGAGTGGGAACAGGAGAGGGCAGGGGAGCCTTTAGGCTGTGATGCAGATCTGGCTCTGGTGGAAGAGGAGAGAGATGGAAGGAGAAATGGCTAGGAAAATCTTAGACTGCAGCACAGATCTAAGTAAGTTTTGGTCAGTCCAAATGGGAGTTCTTGAATCAAAGTTGCCCGTGGGAGGGAGTCCCACACCTTGCAAGAATGAGTCTGCATTAGTTCTCTTGCCATTCTCAGTAATTGACTGGGAGCAGCCTATGGGGATTACAGTTTTGGTATAAACATGATGGTTGATTCAGCAGGTGGGCTGTCAGTCAATTTTTAGGCTGAATGCCTTGAGGTGGTATAGAGGTGGTGTAATCTCATTAACATAGGGAACAGGAGAAGGAGAGGGTACTGGAGGAAGGAGAGATTATGGGTCTTGTTTGAGCAGAATTGTGTTTAAGGTGTTCATTGAAGATTCATTTGGAAACGCTGAAGCAATAGTCGGAAACATGAGTCTAGAGCTCGAGAGAAATGACAGATGGAGTTCAGATTTCGTGCGTCTTCTGAATGAATTCATGGGAGCGACAATTCCTAGAGATGGAGTATGGGGAGAAAACTAGAAGCCGGGATGTTGGGAAAGAGAGAATATAAAAGGGAGGCAGAACTGTCTGAGGGGAAATGGTTCAAAAGGCCGGAGGTGGGGTGTTCTGGGCCCTATTGTCATATTCTGTACCTTTTTTAGGCATAAAAGTGAATAAAGTTCACCTAAGGGTGTAAGGAATTCTGAAATAAAAGTGTTGAGAGATTGCCTGTCTGATGATCTGAGTGAGAGATAGGAAGCAGGAAGCGGGAGAGTGAACATTAAAGAAAAGTGGGAAAGTTCCAGAACAGCTGTTGTGAACGTCTGGGTAGTATTTTTACCCACAAAAAAAGTTTTTTTACAAAAATGCAAACAATTTTAGTAAGGATTCTCAATACCTAGAGCATCCACATACTGGTTAAACAATGAAGAAAAACAATTTCTGAAATTCTGAAATTATTGCATTCATGAATTAATGTACTGCATTATTTCACAGAGCTTGCTTAATAGCTGTGAGTTTCCATTTATAAATGTTTCTCTGAAGCCTATACTTTTAGGGATGCAGTCGAACTAAATGTGAGAACAGTTTGTGCATTGATTTGTCACCATGGAATTCTGTGATGGGTGATTTTTGTGAATATTGAGCTAGCTATATATGGGGGTTAGGTGAGTTTTCATTGCAACACCTTGATTCACCCACATTTTTTGAGCATTTACTATGTGCCTAGCAACCTGCTGTGCACCTGCTCACAAAGAGATTATAATTTAGCGGGTAAGGTTCTGGGTTGGACTATAAATTTCTCCCTATGCCTATTCCTTTGATCTATAAAAAATGATCTCTTTCCTGCAAGCATGTTAAATTGTTTAAGTTGGACTCCTAGAACATATCCTTGCCTTGTTTTTGCTCTGCTGGCTATAACAATGTCCCCATGGGGCAGCAAAGGGGAAAAACAAATAATCCAGGGCTTGCACCCTGATTCTCATTTCAAACTTACCATTTGGACCGATTACATAGGTAAACTGGTATTCCAGATAAATATGAATTGTAATGTTTCTCTGTACATTTCTTTTAAAAAATGAAGAGATGTGGTGGAGGAGGCCTCCCGCAGAAAGTAGTGTGACCCAAGGCCAAGGAGAAAATAAGAGACATGGTTCCCCTTGTCTTCACCTCCCCACTGTGGGATGTTGTTCTCGTTTTCTGACAGCTAGTATTAAGATCTTGAATCTTTTTTTTTTTCAACGTTTATTTATTTTTGAGAGACAGAGAGACAGAATATGAGCAGGGCAGAGAGAGAGGGAGATATAGAATCTGAAGCAGGCTCCAGGCTCTGAGCCATTAGCACAGAACCCGATGCAGGGCTCGAACCCACAGACCGTGAGATCATGACCTGAGCCAAAGTCAGCCGCTTAACCAACTGAGCAACCCAGGCGCCCTTTAAGATCTTGAATCTTATATATGTTTTGGGTGAACAGGAAGAGCTGTACGGACTGCTCATTCCTGTGGAGATGAGGGATTAAGGAGCCATTGCAAACAAAGATTGGACATGCCTCAGCTCCTTTTGGCTTTGGAGGTACCCACTGGATGGCTCTAATCCCTGAGAGTAATGAGGGTCTGGGTGTGATGGAGTGTTAATTAACTGAGCAAGAAGATGGGAAAGAACCTGGCAGGATTAGGGCCAAGTGGATCTGAGCCCCAAGTCAGGCCTGCTTGGTCCTGTCCCAACCACATCTTGTCACATAGGTTGGGTGCCCCTCTGCCAGTCTCAAAGAGTTTCCAATTCAGTTTCCATGCATTTTTCTAAACTACACAGAGCTTATGAATTGGTTTACCTTCCTGGAATGAAGAAATTCTGTGATTCACAAGCTTTCGTTGTGAAGCCGTCCTTTGTTGGGGGAAGAAATTTGACAAGAGAGAATAGGGTTTATGGGCTGGGTAAGTGGGTTGAAGCCAGGGTGTTATGGGGGAGGGAGACGGGTACTGCAAATGATTAAGTGATGCTACAGAAAGGCTACACATTAGCATGGGAATTTGTATACGGATTCCAGTTTCCACTCAGAAAATCCGAAAATGCCCTGACAAATGGTCTGTTTATCTTGATTGAGACCCTCAACCCCATCCCATCATTTTCTGAGCAGCTTTGAAGCCAAGGATCTGCAGGTTGGCAAGAAAAATATGCTAAGGCATTCTGCGTCCTAACATGCTGGCCCCAGCTTTCCCCTTCAGACTCTGGCAGAAAAAGGCCTTTCTGGGCGAATTCAAATATGACTGTGTTGGTTTTCAGTCCTGATGATTTCCTTGGAGACCTTTTCTGAGTATCTTGCCAAGTACACGAAGGGCAGGGAGTGAGAGGCTCTGACACTGGTTAAGTGGCTCTTCTGTACTGGGTGCTGCTGAACTTCCCGGAAAATGCTCTGTGGACCTTTGGCCACTGTGGGGACTGACAGGTGTCTGCATTCATAGATTTCACAAGGAAGGATTTTGTTCTGCACATAACATTTTAATTTAATTTTTGAGTATCATAGGAATATTGTCCAAAATTTTAAAACACAGAGAGATAAAGAGGAAAAAGCAAGACCCCTTCAGTCTCCTCCTATTAGTTTCTTGAGATCGATCATTAAAGAGATATTGTTAATAGATAGCATATACATATATATTCTCTTTCTAATATAAATGGCAGAACCATATACACTCTTGATGGAAACTTATGCCTAATATTTTTAGATTGTCAAAAAACAGCAAAGCACGGATACATTTTTTTTTCATACAACTGACATAAAAAGTAAATGGGGTTATGTGTTAGGGGTGATGGGTTAAGCATAATGGGAAACTGTAAGCCTGTGTTTTGGTGTATATTGACCCTTACAGCCTGCCTATTCTAATGACATTTTTCCGATCTTGTCAAAATTCATATACATGGAAAATTAAAACCTGGGCCTAAAGTGCATCGAGTATTTAATAGCTAAATTAGTTTATTCCTGTTAGAAAGTATTTATTTGGTGTAGTAGTTAGTACAAAGCCTTCCTTGATATTTTAGGTGCTGGTGACGAAAGGGAGTCACTATTGGAAAGTCTCTTATATGGAATTATGTAAGGAGAAAGTGTTCATTCTGAATTCAGAGCAAGAGGAGCAGCATGAGACCCACCTGTGGATTCTCAGGGATTGGTGTTGAGGCCATTGAACTCTGTTCTTGGTACATTAGAACTAGGGCATTATGCAATGCTCAGAGGCAGAGTAATAAACAAGGTCAGAAGCAGGCATTTGTTCCATAGGAAAAGAACTTACTGCTTGAATTCCTCAAGGATTGCCTGAGGACTTTCATGGCTGGGGGTGTGGGGGAGGCACAATAATGAGACTAGCTACCCCCCTGGGAGGCTATAGGCAAACACATTGTCTCCAAGTGTTTCTTAATGGACACTCCCTTTCTCTTTCTGTCTCATTTCCCCCCTGGTTAGTTTCACTGCCACTCACATTAAAGAAAACAATTACTGGAATTGTGTCTGTTTAAGAAGGAAGCTGTTTTTGTCACATTGGAAGGAAGAGAGTGTGGGGAATGTGCACTGCTGTGGGGTTTGCTCTGAGGGAGATGGAATCTTTTTTCTCTGTCTTATCTACACAGGTCTCTTGGGCCACGCTACCCAAGGTGTGGATGGCACAACTGCCTCTTTATAATGTTTCTCTTTTTAGGTGGGGGGTGGGGGGTGGAAGACTGCCACTTTGGAGTTATGGATCCCACACTATTTTCTCTAGAAAGGAATTCTGTTTAAAGACAGAAAGGAATCTAAATCTAGTGTGAAGTGCAGTGGTAGATATTGCATGGGCTTTTATTTAGACCAATCATGCCTCAAGACTTGTCCTTAGAGACTGATTCTGCTATGTTCCATTTGAGATAGGTTCAGCAGATCTCTGATTACGGACATTTCTTCTTTTCTCCTTTTCTCCATGTCCATTGGATCTTGGCATCATTTAACATAGTAATTCAAGCTCTGGACTCCTAAATACATGGTGCTGGATCTTCTGCTAATTGGACCAAAGTGAGATTTCATTAGTGGGTATGAGAAATGGTGAGCAGTGAACAGACATTTGAAACAATTCAGGCACTCAGTAAGCTGTGTCTCTGGAAATGTTTTTTGTGATATATGACTGACGTCTTTATTTTATCACAGTTAAGAAGCACCTTTGTTCTTTAAGTTACAAACTGCTGCCAGTTGGTCTCCAGCTGGAAAGTTTCTTGAGGATGAACAATGGATGAGAGAATGGGAAAAGCTTCCACACCATTCTCACTTTCAGAAGCATGGCCAAGTAACTACCCAACTTTTGATGCCTGAGGAGTGTTCATTAGCTTGGTGTACAGAGGACTGCTCATTCTATTAACTCACTTTGTTCCCAGGAGAAGGTAAAATTGGTTGTAAAGACCAGCTATGATAAGAGCCAATTGGGGAACATTTGTGTTAGCCCCAAGCTGAATAGTGGTAGAGCCCACAAGTGCTTCGGCAGTTTGGTCCAGTGGGGACTATAAAGTAAATCTCTTACAGGATTAGAAACTTCATTGTCTCGTGTTTGATCATTTTCTTGCTCTGGATATGTGTGTGTGTGTGTGTGTGTGTGTGTGTGTGTGTGTGCGTGCGTGCGTGCGCATGGGTGTATTTATAGTGTGTAAGAGATAGTGGCAGTTATGAGGAATGGTGATAATGTATCTGGAGACCCCAAAATCTCAGCTAGAATGGTGGAGGGATCTGATTTTTCCTCCTGCAGGAAAACCCATTCTCTCATACCTCCTAGCAGAGCTATCCAGGGTAGAGCCCAGTGGCTCTAGACTAGAGCCCAGCTCCCCTCTTTCCAGCAGCCTCTGCCACCCAGGCCCTGGTCCTGTCCTGGCCGTATGTCTTCAACAGTTAGGAAAAGAGGACACAACCCAGCCAGGTACCCACTGGCACATTCCACATCAGTTCAGGGTCTTCAGATAGATATCTATATCCCTTATAGCTGCCATTATGCCTTACACACTTGAATGAAACACTTGAAGAAATTTAAAGGCCCACTGGCATAAATGAAGAGCAAAGTAATTAGTTATAGAGAAGACCCAGAAACGTAGAGGTTTCTAGCCAAGAGAGCTCCAGATGGAAAATTATGGGAGCAGAGAGGGGTAGTACTCAGTTGACTGCAGTCATGTCCTTATACATCTGGGGTTCCTTTTCCTGCAGTTCTCATTAACTCACTTGAGCCTTAGTCCAATTTTTTAAGGGGTAAAAATGAAATACTTTAATCACTAAAATAAGAAAAAAGGCAAGTCTGAGAAGTGAGGCTTGTTGATCCTATAGTGCTTCTGTCATCCCATGGATGTGTTGCTCTATGTCTACATATCTCTTTTCTTATAAGGACACCAGTTGCTGAATTAGGGCTGACCCTAATATAGCATTAATTCATCTTAACTTGATTATGTCACTAAAACCCTATTTCCAAATAAGATCACATTTCACAGGAACCGGGGGTTAGGACTTCAATATCTTAGAACACAGTTCACAGGATTTCTTTGCCCATCTCCCTCCTGGACTAATGTACTGGCTTCTTACCATATCTCCCTGTTTCCATGGTTTCCTCTCCGACCTAGCCACAGTACCATTAGAATTTTCTTTCTATAATGTAGAAAAGATCTTATTATTCAGTACTCTGTTACTCCCAAAGGTTAAACTCTTGATTTGACAGTAAAGTCCTACACAGACTGTTCTCATTTGGCCGCTAGATCTTTTGTCCTCATGACAAAATATGGAAAAGGGACCTGTCCTTCTTGTACAGGATCTTAATTGAAGCTGGCCTTGCTGAATAGTGTGCCTGCCAGGCACTGCTAGTCAATCCCAGCTCCTAATGGGGTTCTCAGTCACTCTATCCTAAGACTTTCTTTTTTTTTTTAAATTTTTTTCATGTTTATTTATTTTTGAAAGACATAGAGACAGAGCATGAGCAGGGGAAGGGCAGAGAGAGAGGGAGACACAGAATCCGAAGCAGGCTCCAGGCTCTGAGCAAACAGCACGGAGCCTGGCGCGGGGCTCGAACTCACAGACTGTGAGATCATGACTTTATTTGCATATCTCCTCAGATATTGGTTTATCGAACTTTCACATATAATTCCTAAACTTTCAATGGAATTAGACAAGGTTGTCTATCATAAGTCAGTTGGATGATATTTACTCATGAAACAAAACTGTCTTCTCTTTCCTTAACCTGGTCTGGCAAAAGGATACATCTCTTGTAAATATATTTCTTGTTGAAAGCATATGGAGTGGGAAGGTGAATTGGAGGGTAAAAGTGTTTTCTTCAAGGATAAAGGAGTAATGAGAATAATATTCACATAGAGTTCAGAAGGGTTAAAACAAAGTGAAGCATTCCCCTAGCCAGTTGGCCATTTTAGAGACGGCTGTATATAAATTTTTACAGTAAAAATAAAATCTGGTAATTCCAAGATGTAAGTGATTGAGTCCCTGAGAAAATCTTAAAGGAGCCAGACATTTGCCCAAGTAGTTAAATTTTTAGTAGCATGATGCATCTATATGCAGAAGGGCAGAGAAAGAACCATATATGACCATATAAGGTCATGTGTACCTAGAAACTATTAGTATATGTGCTGTTCCTGGAGCAGGTCTGTACCTGGTCCAGTAGGGAAAGTGTAGAATCTGTAGTTAGATAAACTGTGTTGTAACCATTCAATTTAAAAGTCATGTAGCCTTAGGCAAGTGATCCTTTTCATGCCTTAGATTCCTAAGCTGCATGAAAAGCAATTCCTGGCAAAGAGTAATGCTCAAATGTCAGATGCTATTATTTTTTTATTATATGAATGACCCCAAGTAAGGCCCACCTGCACCCAAGAACTTTGTACTTCCTTTTTAATTATCTAAATGCCCTAATGGGAATTCTGGTTAAAACTGCATCTTTTACGGGGTGCCTGGGTGGCTCAGTTGGTTAGGCATCCGACTATGCCTTAGGTCATGATTTCACAGTTCCTAAGTTTGAGCCCCATGTGGGGCTCTGTGCCAACAGCTGGGAGCCTGGAACCTGCTTCAGATTCTATCTCTCTCTCTCTCTCTCTTTGCCCCTCCTCTGCTCGTGCTCTCTCTCTCAAAAATGAACAAACATTGAAATTTTTAACTGCATCTTTTATGACAACTAACATGTTACACTGTTGGGTGAAGAGTTTTTTATAAGTAGCCCTTTCAGGTTTACTTGGATGGGTCAGTCAGTTAAGTGTCTGACTCTTGGTTTTAGCTCAGGTCATGATCTCATGGTTCCTGAGTTCAAACCCCATGTCAGGTTCTGTGCTGACAGCTCAGAGCCTGCTCGGGATTTTCCTCCCTTCCCTCTCCACCCGCCCTCCCGCCCCCACCTCTACCTTCCTTGCACAAGCTCTCTCTCTCAAAATAAATAAATAAACTTAAAAAAAAAAGCCAATAAGTAGCCATTTTTAGTGATACAAAGGAAAAAGCATCAGAGTTAGTAGAGGAGTTTTAGAGAAAAATATAGGTCATGTATTTTTAAGACTTATGCCAATATAGGAATAAGGCAATTTAAAAGGGAAAATAATACTAAGAGAAAGCAGAATTTTTATTTGGTGTAAATATCAAAGAAATGTAAAGGGAACAGAAGAAACTTGGAATGAGGCAAGTATTAAAATTGATCAATTCTAACATAGCCAAAAGAGAGGAGCCAAAAAAAAAAAAACAACAACAACAACAAAAACAAAAAAACTGTGAGGAACCAAACTTGGAGTAATTGAGTGCTGTTTTGTGGATTTTTGAGATTTCTGCATTTAGTACTTAGTGTTGCTAAGGGATTGATTCTTATTTTTCCAGATAGCTGTTTTCATATATATGGTATACTCCAATGAAATAAAGGTCTTCGACTATAATTAGAGCTCTGTTTTGAGATATTTTCTGCCTATAATATTTCTCTCTTTCTTACAATCAGGTGAAAGTGAAATCCTTACAACTCTGCATGCCATTTCCTGCAAAAACCAGATCTGGAGATCATATATGGGCATGGGCTATTATAACTGTTCTGTGCCACAGACGATTTTGCGGAACTTACTGGAGAATGCAGGATGGTAATGTATTACTTGATTGAAGACAGGAGTACTGTGTTTTGATTTGCATTATTCTCCCCATTTTCCCTTACCCTCTTCCCCCATGGAGCGTCAGAACTTACACACTAACACCTGGAGTGTCAGAACTTACACACTAACAGCTACACTCTTGTGTTGTTTCTAACCTCCAGGAACCTACCTGGCTTCCTCTGGTTTGGGAAATTTCCTTACTTAAATGTAGAGAAAATGTAGAGGTTCTTCCCACTTTTTTTTTTTAATTTTTTTTTATTTTTGAGAGAGAGAGAAGAGAGCACAAGCAGGGGAGGGGCAGAGAGAGAGGGAAACACAGAATCCAAAGCAGGCTCCAGGCTCTGAGCTGTCAGCACAGAGCCTGATGCGGGGCTCGAACTCACCAACCATGAGATCATGACCTGAGCGAAAGCTGGAAGCCCAACTGACTGAGCCACCCAGGGCGCCCTGGTTCTTCCCACTTTTATTCCCTTTATACATTCTAGAGCTCTAAAATATGGATGCTGTTAATCTCTTCTTTTCCAATTTAATGTCTGTTCTGTCTTTGTAAGCACATTGAGCAAGATCTCAACTGGTAAGTGGACAGATTCAGGAATTTATTCTTTGAAGACACTGGGATTTTAAGGCTGTGTCTTTTTTTTTTAAGTCTGTTTGAGCTTACTCAGTGAGTCAGAATCTTGGTCCATTGTCTTCTCAGGATTTTAGGAGTGTCCTTTACCTCCTTCCCCCAATATTCTGGGTTATAATCAATGGCAAAAACAGACATAGTATCAGGTATAAATGGAATTAAAATATCATCTTCATTATTTACCACTTTGTAGCGAAAGAGAACACATGTATTCTTTGAACTGGCTCTTCTAGGAATAGTAAAAGGGACGGAGCTGTACATACTCAGTTACTTGTTCCGTTCTTATCTCACCAATCAGGAAACGCATTCCTATTCTTCTAGGGGTCTGCATGCTAGTGTGTGTGTGTGTGTGTGTGTGTGTGTGTGTGTGTGTCCCCTTGTCCTTGTCCTTGTCTCTCCCTACTCTGGCTGCTACTGTTTTCACAACCCTCAAAGTGTTTCTCCAGCACTTATGGAAAACACACGTGTCCACATCCGTGCTATTTTGCTATTTTCCATTGCAGTTGGCTGTATGATAGAACAAAACAGAGGTTCATGTCTCAATACTAAACAAGAAAACACCGTGGGTATTTCTTTTTTCTTTTTTAAAAAAATTTTTAATGTTTATATATATATATTTTTTAATTTTATAACAGTTTATTTTCAAATTGGTTTACATATAACACCCAGTGTTCATCCCAACATGTGCCCTCAAAAAAAATGAAAATAGAGCTACCCTATGATCCAGCAATAGCCCTGCTAGGAATCTACCCAAGAGACACAGGAATGTATATATTTTTGAGAGAGGAAGAGAGACAAAGCATGAGAGAGGGAGGGAGACACAGAACCCGAAGCAGGCTCCAGGCTTTCTGCTGACAGCAGAGAACTCGATACGGGGCTTGAACTCACGAACTGTGAGATCATGACGTGAGCTGAAGTTGGATGCTTAACCGACTGAGTCACCCAGGCACCCCTGGATATTTTGTGATAGGCAGAGGTCATGGCTCCAAAGGAGCCCGAGAGCAGACCAGGCCATCTGCTTCTGCCCAGTGGGAAATATTATCTGACTATAGAGGAGGAAAGATGGTGATACCTGCGCCTTTCTTTCTCGTTTTTTAGATCACTGTCATTGCATACATAGCATCTTTAAAATGAAACTTTATTTCAATTGATGCCTTAATCTCAAAAGGAATGTGTGCACTTATTTTTGGTGTAGAAATAGAAGTGAGGAGGAAATGATAATTCCCAGATGACTTTGTTAGTTGGTGTAAAAAAAAAATTTTTTTTTAACTGTGTAGGCACTTATAACAAGTATGCAGATGCCGTTTATTTGGTCTAGTCTCATTTGAGTTTTACAAAACATCAAATATAAATAACCTGAAACTGTAACAATATACAAAAAATCGGCTTCTTACACAGACATACTAGGAAGTATAAGCTGAAAATTGAGTAAATTAGCATTGTTTTACATTAATATATATAGTGCCAGTTAACATTTAAAAATAAGTTTCAACAGGCGCCTGGGTGGCTCAGTTGGTTAAGCTGCTGACTCATGATTTCAGCTCAGGTCATGATCTCAGGGTCCTGAGTTAAAGGCCCGCAGTGGGCTTTGCACTCACAGCATGAAGCCTGCTTTGGATCCTCAGTCTCCCTCTTTCTGCCCCTACTCCATTCAATATCTTAGTAAATTACAAGAAAAAGGCAATCTTATCAATAGCCTAATCCCCAGAAACCTATCTACTCAGTTTCCTGGACCCCGAACATCACCCTCCCCTCAATAATGATATGGGAAACAAAGGCAAGAAGGAAATGGCAGATAAAATTGAATTTCCTGTGGTGCCTAGATGTCTCAGTCGGTTAAGCCTCTGACTTCAGCTCAGGTCATGATCTAACATTTCCTGAGTTTGAGCCCCATATCGGGCTCTGTGCTGACAGCTCAGAGCCTGGAGCATGCTTCGGATTCTGTGTCTTCCTCTCTCCCTGCCCCTCCCCAGCTCACACACACACTCTCACTCTCTGTCAAAAATAAAAAAACATTAAAAAATTTTAAAAACAAGTTTTAATGCATAGCACTTAATATAAGAGGTAACTTTAATTTCTAATACTACCATTATCATGTGAGGACAGATTAAGCAATTGCTTCTGCAATTCAAAGGTAATGTAAAGATTGTCTTTTAGGTTTGCCTATATAAAAAAGTCAACCTTAGTAAAGGGAAGGTAGACTTCTCTATGGGAAATCATAAACTGCACCCCTCATGAGCTTTTGAAATATGAAAGGACATGGTCCACAGCAATAAATTTTAAACATTTGCCACTTTGCATGTTTTTGTAAAATGTTTTATTTAATAAATTTTGATAGATTTAATTTGAATTCTCTGTGATCAGAATTCTCATTTCTATATAGTGGCTTTAAATAAGGGGCTCTTTACCGGTCACCCTAAAACAGACTATTGAGACATGGATTAGCCCATTTTTTTTTTTAGCGTAAAAACAAATGTTTTTTCTACCCCACCAAAAACTCAAAAGCTGTCCCATGTTTGTCCTACCCCATAAAAAACTCAAAAGCTGCCAAAAAGTTTACTCTTTTGTTCTAGTCAACATGTGAAGATAGGGCCCTCATTCTCAGCCTCTGGGAGAGTAGGAGCCTAACTTCTGAGCACCAGTTAGCAAACCCAGATGAGTTTCACACTCCTTTCTGGTTTTTGTAATTTTCATTTCCCTGATTCCACTGAGATCCTGCTCCCTCCCTCCCTTAACCCTCATTCTCTCCTTAAAACATTGAGCTACTCTAATACAAACACACATGCACACACGTATACACACATACAAAGATGCAGACTCATCAAAGAGTACAAACTTTTTGACAATTTTGGCATTTGGAAAATGTCCTAATTAATCTTAAACTTTACACAAAGTGTTCTTAGCACCAGGAATAAACATGCTGTGGCAACTGCTTATGACCTGGGAACTTATACCTGCCCTCCTACCACCCACAAGCATAACTGGTTTTTGTGTGTTTGAGTCTGTGAGTGGATGGAGGTGTGTTTGGCCATCAATACAGATGGCCCTCATCTGCTGCTTCAAGTCCAGACCTGTAGTTCTGAGGAACAAGGCATTCGTGCAGGCCGGGGCAGAAGTTAGCTGGGATGCATGGGAGCACAGTACATTTGCATCTTTTTCTGCTTTTGCATGAATGTAAAGCAGACCTGGTTGCCCAGAGTGCTTTGTCCTAGATGCAGTTACTTGTGTCCCATCGTTATAGGGGCCAGACCTGATCACTCCTGCCTTGCCATCCGTGGCCAGAGCTTTTAGTTTCAACACGCTCCAGTCTTTCATTAGTAAGAGGGCAGCAAAGAACCATCAAAGAAGTAGGGTTTCTTGTTTGTGTTTTGTTGTTTTGCTTTTGGTGTATGTGAGGGAATGTATTTGCATTGCTGAGACATCTTTTCCACTGTGGTATTGATAAAAGTTTGAATGATAAACTCCAAATGCAAAAGGCCTATCTCATTTTCCCCTTACAAAATAAGCCTCAAAAGTACATGAATGAACTTCAGCATTTCTGAATAGTGGCCAGGGGCCTTCACTCTTGGTGGCCATAGAGAATATTCACCATATTGTTTCCTGACTGTGAGTGGATGTGTTAATTTACTTTAGGAGCAGCCAGTGTTTTGAGAGGGAGACAATGTTGTTTCTGCTTTTCAGTCCTGGTCTTGGGGGCACATTTTAAATATTATTTTCCATTCACTGAAAGCTGATTTGAATCAGAGGATAATACTGTAACTCACCAGCACTGATAGAGAGGGCTGTGCACATGAGATTTCACATTATCATCCTTCTGAATGGTTTCCATAGAGACGGAACCAACAAATTCCGGTGACGTGAGGTGAAAATGAATGGACAACATAGCTTTGAAAGAATACAAACATTGGGGCTCTTACAAGAAAATTTATATCAGGTCCAGAATTTTCTTTTATGGGGTCCACTGTTAAAAATATTTGACTGCTGATAATATCAGTAAATAATATTTAAAAAGTTATATTTCCTTTGTAGCTATTTCTGTTTTGTGTAACTTTGGCACTGAGATTAAAACGAGAGAATCTTATGAATGTTTGTCCTGCAAAACCCCCCACCACCTTCTTTCTCAATTCCACAAGAAAGTCAGAGCCTCAAATCATAGAAAATACTGATTATTTTGAGTAAATATTAATGGCATGTTGAATATATCGAACATCCTGTTTGAGCCAGACAAAATGCCTTCTTGGATGTGCAAATGCTTTAAAAATATTAACATACGTCAAGAAGCAGAAATGAATTCAGTTAAATAGCCATTTGAAATATAGAAAATGTAGGAGCACCTGTCTGGGTCAGTTGGTGGAACACGTGACTCTTGATCTTGGGGTTGTGAGTTCAAGATCCACATTGGGTGTAAAGATTACTTAAAAATAAAGTCTTTAATAAAGAAAAAAATATAGAAAATGTAGATTACAGACACACTTTCTTAATCACTGTATTTTGTCTAACTGAAGTGACAGCAGGCCCTGTATTAGCATTTTTCTCCTGAAATGAGGGTTTTCTAGTATCCTTGGGCCTCAGACTCACTGAACTGAGTTTTTAAGTAGATGCTTGTTAAGACTTTTAATGCCTGTTATTTTAGTATTGTAGAAAATGTGCAGACTATAAAGGAAGTTCACAAGTAAAAGAAGTGGGATCATATATTTATTTATTTGGTTTTTTGCAAGAAAACAGTTATACATCTCTCTACCTTTAGCAGTGCTAATTTGCATCAGCCCAAGTTTGAGCTTATGAAAGTGATGAGCAAGGTTGAGAAAGGGAAGAGAATATTAAATCTCAAAGTCTATTATCAAAGGAACAGCACAGTCTTTGTTATGAAGGACTGTACTTGGGAGGTTTAGGGTTTTTTCCTGCAGGTAATGGGGAGCCATCCTCATTTAAGGAAGGAAGTCAAATACTACACACATCTGCACCACAGATATTCAATAATTTCCTGTTTTAGACACAGCACTGGCACAGTAAGGCAACAAAGAACAAGAGTGGATGGATATAGGGCAGGAAGGAAGACTAATGGGAATTAATCATTATTTGGGCTCAAAAAAAGTGTAGTTTCTATTTTGAATGAGCAGAATACCTTTGAAGGAATAAAAATATTTAGGAAAAGAAACTAGTTTGTTTAGGGATCTAGTTGGAGGAAGAATAGGCAATGTGAAGCCGACACAAGATGTGATAAATTTCCAGAAAAAAAAAAAAAAAACTTTCCAAGTAGAAATATTTAATAATATCCGAAAAGAACTATATGTAAATCCTCTTAAAGCTCAAAATAGAGGAAAAACACAACTTTGCAAAACAACTACAGTTGGGTAGGATTTTACCATTTCCAAATGCTTTATATATATTAATCTCCTTTGAGTGCTAAGGAAACATGATTTAAGTGATGTTATCTCCATTAATCACCTTGAGAAATTGGCAGAAAGAGATTTAGTTACTTGTCCCAGTTCACAGGTAGTAAGTTAAAGAATTAAGGTTGAAACCCAAGGCATCTTAATACTTACCATGATAATGCAGAGAAATCTGTGAATCATTATACTACTTAAAAGTACAGACAGATATAATCTTTCTGGGGACGAACATGGCAATATATACTGAGAATCTTAATACTAATTTTCATATACAATTCAAAATTCCACTTTTAGGAAATTACCCAAAGGAAATAAGAAAAAGAGAAGGCTGTTCACTATTAGCCTATTTCTAATATTTAAAACCCAAAGTAATATTTAAATTGAGGGGGTTTTATGGTAAATAAAATGATTCAATACCACATAAGAATTAAAATTATGTTGTAGAATAATGAAGTTATTAGAAATTGTCCTTGGAATAATGTTAATGAATAAAATCAGGATAGAAAATTTACATAGGGCATAGTCTTACTTTAAATATAAATATGGGAGCACCTGGGTGGTTCAGTAGGTTCAACAGTCCAACTCTTGATTTTAGCTCAGGTCATGGTCTCACAGTTTGTGGGATTGACAGCACAGAGTCTGCTTGGGATTCTCTCTCTCTGCCCCTCCCTGGTCACTTGCACTCTTTCTCTTTGAAAATAAATAAACATTTAAATATATATATGATTATGATGTAGAAAAGAGAAAATTAATTGTGGTAAATCATAATATATACATATATATCAAATCATTATGCTGCATACTTTAAATGTAAATAGTTTCGATTCTCTCAATAAGGCTGGAGAAAAAAAGAATTATAAAGAAAAGTCACAAATCAACAAGGGACAGACCACACAACAGAAAAATGGCTTGTATAGTTGAATGTGCCTGTCACAAAAAAGAAAAAGAAAACATATTGTAAAGAAATGCATGTAAATGTTAATTTTTATCTTGGAGTTTTAGGATAATGGGTGATTTTATTTTTTTTTGACAGTTATCTGAGTTTTTAACTTTTTATAATGTAAGGTGTAAGGTAATCATAAAAAAGGTTGTAAATAATTTCTCAATATTTAAAATGGTTAATAAATGGTAGCTGAGGTCTTTAATATTCCAGAATACAAAATAAAAAGAAAATAAAAATTATTGTTAATCTTACCACCCAGAGAAAACTGCAGTTTACACTTTGGTTCACTTGGTTTTATAAATTTATAAAAATGAGATAAGGGAATTTTACACTGTACTTTTAAAATTAATATATCAGGAACATCTCCATGTCAAGAAATATTCTTTTATCCATTATTTTTAGTAAATGCATAGTATTATGTATGCATAGTGTCTAATTTACTTTAATCTCTTTTCGGTGGATACGTCATTTTGTTCCTCATTTTTCAACATTCAGTGCTCTGATGAATTCTTGGAACATTGCTCCCTGTACTCCTATTGTTTGTTCAATGTCTATGGATATACTGGTCTAGCTAATATGTGTGAATGCTCGTGTGTGCAGGTATGCAGGTTTGTGTGTCTGTCTATATGTAAAATAATGACTCTGAGTAAAGTTTCATGTTAGCCAGGCATTCTAAGCATCTCTTTGTGGTGGCAGACTGCACTGTGTGTGAAAGTCTTATCTGATGTGAGGCCACAATTGCTCCTTGTCTATGCCTTTTGTGTGACCCCATTTCTACTCAGATTCCTTTTCTACTCATCTACAACATGTATTGTGTGCCTCATTCATTCCAGTTCACCACCCACTTAGAATTTGGCAAACTGATTTACAGTTGCTAAGCCAGGCTGTTCAAGGAGTTAACTAAAACAAAAATGTACTCTCCTTTGCACACACACAACTATACCAATAAAAGTTTTGGGAAAATTATTTCAAAGTCTTGACATTGTACTCCTTGGTAAAGGAAGTTCCCCAACCCAATCCCCCTTAAGCATGAGAAAGATTTATTGTTTTTAAAGCCTTCAAAAAAAAAAAAAAAGGATAAAAATATCCTGCACATTGTTATCAGAGCAGGAGAGAAAGGCATAGGCTTGAAAAAGTGAAAACAAAACAAAAAGCCTGAAATTTTTTCCTAATGCTTTCCTGGCTGGGGAGAACAAAAACAATAGAGTTATGTCAACCACATGCAGGAATGTGGACCCCAATCTGTCCCACTTTGGTGGTCATAGGAGTGAACAGATTCTTGGTGAAAAGATAGCTCTGTCACAAGTTCCCAGTTACCCTCTATCTTATCAGCTTATTTTAGTTTATTTAAAATATTTATCACTGTGAAATAATTTCATTTATTGTCACTATTTCCCCATTACAGTATGTTCTCCTTGAGATCAGGGATCTATTTGCTTATGATGTATCATCAACAGAACATATCATAGTTCTTGGCACTTAGTAGGCATGTAATATTTGTAGAATGAATGAGCGAATGAAGGAATGAAAAAAAAAAAAAGGATGAAGGCACTAAGTGGTCTAAGTCAAATATCTAATGAAACATATTTGGCTAATATCCAGAGGATATAAGATTAGAACTCACGTCTATGCTGCCTTCTAACCATTTATATCTTTGAATTTTCTTTTTTCTTTTTAGCGTTTATTTATTTTGAAACAGTGCCTGCATGTGTATACATATGCATGTATGGTGGGGGAGGGGGGTAAGGGCAGAGGGAGAGAGAGGAGCGACAATCCCCATGAGGAACCTGCCTGACACTGGGCTTAAATTCACAAACCATGAGATCACACTTAAGCTGAAACCAAGAGCCACATGCTTAACCAACTGAGCCACTCAGGTGCCCCCAAAACAGAAGTTTTGAGTGTTAAATAGTAGATTCTTGGGATGCTTTCCTATTGTAACTGTGGTTGAGGTAGTCTTTTAGCTAGAAGAAAGATAACAGGAAGTAAAACTGTTTATATTACTATAGGTAGGATCAAATGGACTTTAAGGTCAAATAAAATACAGTAAAACCTTGGCTCCAGAAACATGCTTGTAATCCAAAGCACTTGCATATCAGAGTGAATTTCAAGAACCATTGGCTCAGTTGTGATTATGACATGGCTGGTTTATCAAGTTAAAATTTATTAGTCATGTTTGCTCAAGTTACTCACAATCTGAGGTCTTACTGTACATAGATACGATAAGGTTATTAAAGTAAAAAGGTAAGAATAATGAAAGAAATGTAAGGTTAAAAAATAAAGAGATAGAACTGTAAATACTGAATATAACCAAACAAACGATAATATCATTACTATGATTTAACTCTGAACTTCCTTACAAAGCCCAAAGGGAAGCTTACTGATACACAATTCTCAAGAGAGGCAAACTTAATTTTAAGGTACTAAATTCCAAAATGAAGACATTTTGTGAGCCTTTCCCGATAGTGGAGTCAGAGTTTGGACATGGCCTCTTCTGTCTCTCACAGGATCACCCAATATACTCCATACCAGCCAGAGGTGTCTCAGGGGAGACTGGAGAGTTTACTAAACTACCAGACCATGGTGTGTGACATCACAGGCATGGACATGGCCAACGCATCCCTGCTCGATGAGGCTACAGCAGCTGCTGAGGCGATGCAGCTGTGCCACAGGTGAGAGGCCCCGGGCGAGGACATCCTCCAGTCTCACCTGCTGTGCAGGTGCAGCTGACCCTGTCAGCGCCCAGTGACTCATCCCTCTGACACAGACACACGTAGCATTATAGCAGTCAGCTGGCATAACAAAATCTGAAATAATACTCGCTTTAAAAAGCCACTTGTTATCTTTTTTTTTTAATGTTTATTTTTGAGACAGAGCATGAGCGGGGGAGGGGCAGAGAGAGGGAGAGAGAGAATCTTAAGCATGCTCCATGCTCTCAGTGCATAGCCCAAAGTGGGGCTCAAACTCATGACCTGAGCAGAAACCAAGAGTTGGATGCTTAACAAACTGAGTCACCCAGATGCCCCTAAAAAAGTCACTTTTTAAAGCCACTGTTGTTTACTGTTTTACATTACATAAGAAAAACATTTATTTGTCCTCTTACACGTAGTGTTAAGTTCAGGGGCGTTATAGCAACTCTGAGATAATATCAAGCTCCCTGCTCTCTGTGCCATCTTCAGTGTGAAGCCTTGGTTCTCATGGTCACAAGATGACTGCTGGGGTTCTCACCATGACCTCTGCACCCAGGAAGAAGATAAGGGGCAGTGTAAAGGGTCCTGCTAGCTAAATAAACCCTCTTTAAAGTGTTTTGGAAGCCCCCACTCAGCAACTTTACGCTTCATTGAGCACGTCTACCTACAAGTGACCTGGGGAAATGCAGTTTTCACTCGATGGGCACATTGCTGCCTCCTACATATTGGGATTCTGTTACTATTGGTTCAGGGGAGAATCGATATTAGGTAGGGACTGGCAGTCTGTATTGTAATACATAAATATTACCTTTCATGAATCATATTGTTTTAGGTTATATTTAATCTTTATAGCTTGCTTTCTTTTTCTATTTAACAATATATTGTGAATATTTCCCCCATTTCTTCAGTCAGCTTTTTAGGATCTGGCTTTTATTGACTACACGATAGTACTTACTTGCATGGAAGTACCATCATTTATGTAACCTCACCTCTATTGTCTCAACGCACTTTGATCCTATCTTTTACTGTTACTAATATTATTATTTTTTACATCTTTAGAATCAATTTTATCAAAGGTTCTGATTATTTCCTGAGGACACATTTCTAGAAGTAGAATTCCTGGTTCATGGTATATAGTTAACAATTGCTCTCCCAGTTCCTCACCTTCTTTGCTTCTCGCCTCAAATGTGAGTACATTTGAGCTTACTTTCCTGGTAGAATTCTCATGTAAATGTCAGCTGGTGGGGAAACCACCCACATTCACTGGTGTGTCTCTGAGGTTTTGTGCATGTAGCCCTGAATGCTCATGTAAGTCTCTTTCTTGGCTTCCACAGACTTAACGGATAGTTAAATTGGTTCTGTGTGCATGGAAGTTTCCCCCACACCAACAAACGATTTTTGGACCTTGGCAGGTGTCCAAGAATTCAACTCAATTCTGAGTGACCAAATATGTATTTCTTATAAAATCACAACATTGTGGTGGTGAACTTCAAACTCACTTAGCAGGTGTGGAAACGTCTAAATATCCAGCCACGGGCTATTCTTCCCAAGCAGCCCTCAGAGTGGGCTCAGGCTCTTCCTTCTTACCCTGAGTGGACAGCCAGAAAGGAATAGCTCTCTATTCTCAGCTTTTCATATTTTTGACTTCCTCATCTACCTTTGTGCTGCTTTTGCATCTTCCCCCCTGCCTCTTTCTAGATAAGAGCTTCCATTTCACACTTGAGAAGCTGAGGCCTTTCTGGTTGATGGTTTAGGTGTTCTGTCCTGAACTGATTTGAGTTAATGAGCTACAACTCTGCAAATATTTGATTTGCTTCCTCTCTATTCTCATACATTCGGGCCTGCGTTTAATTTTACCCCTGAAAAGCAGCCTTTTGCTTTTTGTCTATTTAGGAAGATATTCTTTAAAATAGTAGTATTTTTGTTTCCATCTTAGGTCATTTAGGCTTAGATGGCTCTTTTCTCTTGATTTACTTAGATTCACACTGTGAAGAGCATTGTGCTTTGGATAATTAATTTTGTATTTCCCCAACTCTTCTTATTTTTGTATTAAATTTATGCTTAGTATAACAAAACCTATTAAGAGTGGGAATAATATGCAAACAGTAGAGAATATAATGAAGTGAAACCTGCTGTTTCACAATCCTGTTCCACTGAGAAAGCCGCTGTTAACTGGTCTTTGTGTATCTTTTTGGGAAATTACATGCATAGCACAATATATAGGTGCTCCCCACCTTTTTTTCCCAGATGTGCTCATGATACATGAACTGTTATGTATCCAGTTAAACAACAAAATTCAGGTGAGCATATTTGAAGATCTAATTGACTTTATTAAACAATTCAAGAATGGGGCAGGTTCCATCTAAAGGGTAGAAAGGCTCCCTGAGGAGTTGTACAAGAAGGTTTTGTGTGTTTGTTTGTTTTAATGGAAAGGAGGGTAGGGCAAGAAAGTGATAAGTAAAAGTAAAGATCACCTTCCTTTCAGGGAGGAAGATAAAGTGGTTTTATTATCCAGATGACTTCATCTATTCTTTAGAGGTTCAAAAAGGCCCCTGTGGCAGATCACCTCCTTTGTGCTTATCTGAAAATTCCACAGGCAAAGACTAAATTTCTGGAGGAGGCTGAAACTGCAATTAGGTTAGTTATTAAGTAAGCCCTGGTTTGGTGACTGGGCCTGGCCCAAGAAATACCATTTTAGGCCAATGGTTTTCTTTTTAACAATCCCTATCAGTTTGATTTCCTGAAATCATGAACTGTTAGAAAACTCCCAGGATTTGGGTTCTTTCGTACCTGTGTGGTCCTGCACATGTCACAATTTATCTCAGTCCTTTTCATCTCTGCTAAGTGAGGGCCTTTGGTTTAGATAATATCTAAATGTTTCTTTGTAAAATTCTCAGATGTTTTTATTTCAAGAGTTAGTTTTGGGGCACCTGGGTGGCCCAGTTGTTTAAGTGTCCTGACTTTGGCTCAGGTCATGATCTCATGCCTCATGAGTTTGAGCCCCACGTCATAGAGCCTGGAGCCTGCTTCAGATTCTGTATCTCTCTCTCTGTTCCTCCCCCTCTCTCAAATATAAGTGAACATTAAAATCATTTTTTAAGAAAAAAAAAAAAAAAGATAGCATCACATCCAGCAAGTAGAAAGGAGCACCAAAGGGCTATAGAAAGGGAAAGTTCCCCCCCCACACCTGATGATTTAATTTTATCTTTTTTCAAGTTTTTATGTAAATTCCAGTTAGTTAACATATTGTATAATGTTTGTTTCAGGTGTAGAATTTAGTGATTCATCACTTACATACAACACCCAGTGCCCATCACAAGTGCCCTCGTAAATATCCATCACCTATTTAATCCATCCCCCTAACCACCTTCCTTCCAGCAGCCCTCAGTTTGTTTTCTATAGTTAGGAGTGTATTTCCTGGTTTTCCTCCTTTTTCACGCCTCTATGTTCATCTGTTTTGTTTTCTTAAATTCCACTTGTGAGTAAAATTATGGTATTTATCTTTCTCTGAGTGATTTATTTCACTTAGAATAGTACTCTTTAGCTCTACCCACGTTGTTGCAAATGGCAAGATTTCATTCTTGTTGATGGCCGAGTAATATTCCATTGTGCGCTCGTGTGTGTGTATGTGTGTGTATCACCATCCATTCATTAGTCAATGGACATTTGGTCTCTTTCCATAATTTGGCTATTGTTGATAATCTACTATAAACATGGAGGTGCATGTATCCCTTTGAATCAGTATTTTTGTATCCTTTGGGTAAATACCTAGTCCAATTGCTGGATCATAAGGTAGTTCTATTTTTAACTTTTGAGGAAACTCCATACTGTTTTCCACAATGGCTGCATCAGTTTGCATTCCCACCAACAGTGCAAGAGGGTGCCTGTTTCTCCACATCCTCTCCAGCATCTATAGTTTCCTGATTTGTTCATTTTAGTTGAGTTTTACTTTCTTCCTGAGATCTTGCTGGTAAGAAAAATGTGTCAGAACTGCGTCAGCCAGTCTGACTGGTGTGAGGTGGTATCTCAGTGTGGTTTTATTTTGTATTTCTCTGATGAGTGATTTTAAGCATGTTTTTGTGTGTCTGTTAGCCATCTGCATGTCTTCTTTGGAAAAATGTCTATTCATGTCTTCTGCCCATTGCTTCACTGGATTATTTGTTTTGTGGGTGTTGAGTTTGGTAAGTTCTTTATAGATTTTGGATACTAACGCTTTATCAGATATGTCATTTGCAAATATATCTTCTCCCAAACTAAAAGATTGCCTTTTAGTTTTGTTGATTGTTTTCTTTGCTGTGCAGAAGCTTTTTATCTTGATGAGGTTCCAACAGTTCATTTTTGCTTTTGTTTTCTTTACCTCAGGAAATCTATCTAGTAAGAAGTTGTTATGACTGATGTCAAAGAGATTACTGCCTGTGCTCTCTTCTAGGATTTTGATGGTTTCGTGTCTCATGTTTAGGTCTCTCCTCCATTTTGAATTAATTTGTGTATGGTATAAGAAAGTGGTCCAGTTTCATTCTTTTGCATGTTGCTGTCTAATTTGAAAGGGAAAAGTTTTTAAAGGTACGTTAAGGAAGTCCTAAAGAAACAAAAAAGGGATTATTTAGAGAAAGGTTACTTTCCTCTGGGGGACAAAAAGGGTCTTATTAGGTGAATTACCTCGTTGGTACTTTCCAGGAAATTCTAGACTGACTAGTTAAGATTATATTACTAGAGAAGGTTGAAACTCAATCAGGTATGTATTAAACCCCAATTTGGTGACATGAGCCTAGCACAAGTAACTCCATTTGGCACCTGTACTTTTCTTTTTAACAACAGAAATTGGATTTCAGTAGAATTCTAACCAATAGAATTAATGCTTCATATTTTATACCATGCCCAGAGTTTCCCTAAGTACCAACTTTGCTTTGCTTTCTTAGAAGATTCTTTGATTTCTTTAATGTGCATTTTCAAATGTGATTTTTCTTTCCACCAGACACAACAAAAGGAAGAAATTTTTGGTTGACCCCCGTTGCCACCCACAGACAATAGCTGTGGTCCAGACTCGAGCTAAGTAATTAATTTCATTGATATTTTAAACTGAGGGATAGTATCATGCTCATCTCTGTCGTTTCTTTCTCTTCCAAACTGATTGGAGGTTTAAACTGAACCTGGTTTAAATTGAGGTTGTTGAGTTTTACTTTCTTCCTGAGATCTTGCTGGTAAGAAAAATGTGTCAGAACTGAGAATACACTAGTGACTTTAATTGCCTCTGCTTTACATTGAGTAACCATGTTGTTTATTTTCTTTTTGTAAAAAGAAAATTAAAATTCAGCAATGTTTCAGAAAGTTTGAAAAGCAGAGGTGAAAAATGGAACCCTCCCACAATTGTTAGGGTTTTGTGTGTATTCCTGCAAACATAGTGTATAGGGAATCCACTTAAACTTAGATATGGTATGATACAGATGAAAGCAAGTATACTGTATTTGTTTAGTGTTGTAATCTGATAAATACAGCACAACTATCACTTGCCAGTGTATTTATTTGCTTTCTTCTTTTTTTTTAATGCTTATTTATTTTTGAAAGAGAGACAGAGAGACAGAGTGCAAGTGGGGGAGGGGCAGAGAGAGAAGAAGACACAGAATCCAAAGCAGGCTTTAGTCTCTGAGCTGGCAGCATAGAGCCCGATGTGAGGATTGAACTCAAAAACCGTGAGATCATGACCTGAGCCAAAATTGGTCGCTTAACCGACTGAGCCACCCAGGTGTCCTTGCTTTCTTCTTGTAAGAGCTGGGAAATCCCCCCCAACCCCATACCACCATCCCTTCATTAGGGGTATTCTCACATATGATTGGAACTGGATGGTTAAGGAAGATCTTTCTCTTTGTCTAATTGATGGTTTTCCATTCATCTAAAGTTGATCCTGGGCGAAGGTGGTGACCAGGTGATGGCTCTCTCTCTAATTGCAGGAATTGGTTCTTTAGTCCTAGGAAGCCATGTTACTGACCCTCTCAGGAGAATGTTCTGGCAGGAAAGGGGAATAGGAGTGGTAAGGGAGGGTACAAGAGAGAAACAGAGGCCAGGTTGTTGGAAACATGTGAGGTGGTGTGAAGCATTGTTACCAGTAAAAAGCCAGGTGTGAGATGTGTGTGTGTGTGTGTGTTAGGATGAAGTGGGGAGGTAGGGGGTGATGGTGATGAGGAAGGACACAGAATATGAATGATATATCATTGAACATAAACTTCGCAGAGTTTTATTTTCTTTTGAAAACCAAAAGCACGAATGCCCTTTGTCTTCTGTCTTTCCAGATACAATGGAGTTCTCATTGAGTTGAAATTACCCCATGAAATGGACTTCAGTGGAAAAGATGTTAGTGGAGTTCTGTTCCAGTACCCAGACACTGAGGGAAAGGTGGAAGATTTCACAGAGCTCGTGGAGAGGGCCCATCAGACTGGGGTAGGCAGGTCTCTCCTTGCAGGAGTCCACGTAGGTCTGTTCCAACTTTGCATTTTGATTTTTGTATGTGGATGAATTTCTATACCTGTATCACCTAAAATGGTAAAACTGTCTCTTTCCTGCCTCCTTTCTACAAGTTTGATTTGTTCACTAATTCCTGGTACATAGTAAAAACTCAGTAAATATTTTTGAGTGAATCAATGAGTAAATGGAATTCACAGGGCAAGAAACAACCCTATCTGTCTGCTTATATTGGGGATAATTTGCTACTCTCCCACTGCTCTCAGAGGAAGGGAACAAACATGTCCGTATTCTCTTGTCTCCTCTTTAGAGCCTGGCCTGCTGTGCTACTGACCTTTTAGCTCTGTGTATCTTGAGGCCACCTGGAGAATTTGGTGTAGACATTGCCCTAGGCAGCTCACAGAGATTTGGAGTACCACTGGGCTATGGTGGACCACATGCAGCCTTTTTTGCTGTCAGAGAAAGTTTGGTGAGGATGATGCCTGGGAGAATGGTGGGAGTAACAAGGTAAAGCAACTCATGTTTCTCCCCTTTTATTGTTACTATTATTTTCTTTGTTCCTTCTCATCACAAAAGTTGTTGATTTCTCTCTAAATTTACCTGGGCCATGTATAAAATAATTTATATTTGTATTGAAGGCATATAAGTGAATTTAATTAGTTTGATGAAAGCATTGAAAGACTGGACATTCTAGGTGTGTTTTATATCCGACCAGTTTCATTCTCAAAAGCGTTATCATGCTACAGTTATGTAAAATACAAGTGTAGTGAGAGATTACCATGAACATGTTGTGATCTCAGAGGCCTGCCACTTGTTTATTCTTGTAATTTCTTTTTTTTTTAATGTTTATTTGTTCATTTTTGAGAGAGAGAGAGCACAATCAGAGGAGGGACAGAGAGAGGGAGACATAGAATCCTGAAGCAGACTCCAGGCTGCAAGCTGTCATCACAGAGCCTGACTTAGGAGCTTGAACCCTTGAACCCACAAACTATGAGATCATGACCTGAGCTGAGGTTGGATGCTCAGTTGAGTGAGGCAGCCAGGCGCCCCTCTAGTAATTTCTAAATGTATTTTCTCGAGTGCTTTTCATTGAAAAAGCTCCTCAGATTAAGAATTGAGATCAATGACATGATCATTACTGGGGAAATTTAGCACGATCATAGAAGTTGGACTTATTAACCTAAGTGAATTGTCTATATTAGTGAACAATGTGAATTTTTGAAATACTCACAAATTATCACATTATAGCAAGAGGCTCCTTGCTTTTTAGTGTAAAAATACATTTCTTCAAGTATTCTTACATTAATTTCTTTCAGTGATGTGTCTTAACCAGATGAGATGAGGCAGAGAGTTTTCTAATTAATAAAAATTTAATATATTAATTGTCTGCTGATTTTTATGTTGAACTTACCATTCCCAGAAAATGGACCCTAGAGCTTCATAAAGGATAAGACTGCTGAATTGTGTTTATCCAAATTCTTTTCTTTTAACGTGTATTTATTTTGAGAGAGAGAGGGAGAGAGAGAACAGGGGGAAGAACAGAGAGAATTCCAAGCAGCCTCTTTGCTCAGCGCAGAACCCTACGTGTTGGGCTCGATCTCCCAACCAAGAGGTCACAACCTGAGCCTAAATCAAGAGTAGATCACTTAACCAACTAAGCCACCCAGGCCCCCCATCTTATCCAAATTATTAATTGTATTCAGATAGAAGGAAAATGTTTCTTAGAGACAGGTGGTAAGATTATTAACAATTTTTTAAAGTTCTTATTTACATTCCACTTGAGGGGCACCTGGGTGGCTCAGTTGGTTAAGTGGCCGACTTCAGCTCAGGTCATGATCTCACGGTCTGTGAGTTCAAGCCCCGCATCAGGCTCTGTGCTGACAGCTCAGAGCCTGGAGCCTGCTTCGGATTCTGTGTCTCCCTCTCTCTCTGCCCCTCCCCTGCTCACACTCTGTCTCTATGTCTCTCAAAAATAAAGAAACATTAAAAAAAATTTTTTTAAATTCCACTTGATTAACATACAGTGTAATATTAATTTCAGGTTTACAATTTAGTGATTCAGCACATTCTTTTTCTTTATAGTTGTGTAATTGCTTTAGATTTCCAGTGTAGAAGTCGATTCCTTTGTGAGATATTTCCCTTTTTCCTGTGTCTGCCAAGCACCTCATAGTGAACTTTAATTCTCATTAAATTTATTTTTTTTCATTAAACTTAATTTTAAATTAAATTCAATCCGCATTCACCATTATTATATTAGTCTGGATAATTCCTGGGAAGTTTCCATTCAAGATTCCTAGCCTTATTGTGTATATCTTGGTCCCTCAAAGTACATACTAGAAATTAGTAGTCCTATTTAAAAGAGCATGACTTGGTAATTAATTTTTCCTTATGGCCTTGTAGCCAAATAAATTTGTTGGGTTCCCTTCAAGCTGGGAAGGAAGGAAGCAGGTCCATTTGTGTCCACGCTTGGTGTGGTGATTATCTCTGCTAACTATATGTTTTATTCTCGGCCCAGAGATGCCACTGGGAAAGAAGTGTATCGTCTTGCTCTTCAAACCAGGGAACAACACATCCGGAGAGACAAGGCTACTAGCAACATCTGTACAGCTCAGGTAGATCACATGCCTGCCCTTCCCACTGAATGCCTTATAATCTGCAGACATGAGCTGCTCATTCATTCACTTAATTTTCATTCATTCATTCACCAGCTACTGATCAGTGTGCACACCAGAAATGGTAGGATCTTATTGGTAGAGAAACCTGTGACCTTGTCAGAAGCAAAATTCAATGTATTTACCTAGTGTCTGTCTATGTACATACTTCCTACTTCCATGTCTCCAGCATTCTTGGCCATATGCAGGTCCATTATGGGCGACTATTGGGCACATTTTCTTAGGGCTAAAATGGGAGTCCTCCAGGAATGTGAAGAAGCAAAGTGAGGGTGTTTGAGGTAACTGTGCTTGAGGGGATGGTACAGATCGACCAATTGGTGGTGGTCTTGGAGTATTTTTACTGTGGGCTTATGAAAAACATTCTTGAAATGGATGGAATAAAAGAGGAGGAAGGAGCTTCACAAGTTCCTCCTGAGCCTGGAAGTTGCCCAGGGCTCAGGTCAGAGGAAGCAGTGTTTGAGACAGACCCAGCCAATTTCTGGTCTTAGGTTAGAAGGCTGTTTCTGAACATCCAATCCATTCTAGGTCCATCTTCTCTATTCAGGGTCAGAGAAAGAGATCTCACCCATACCTCAGTGGACACTATAGTACTTTTTTCTCTCAGGGCATTGTCTCAAAGCACCACCACCAGGTTTTAGAAAGCCTTTCCAGGGGCAGTAGGGTGATAGATTCTTACTAAAGTTGGTTCTTTTTTTAATGTTTATTCATTTTTGAGAGAGAGAGAGAGACAGAGCAGAGCATTAGCAGGGGAAGGGCAGAGAGAGGGGGAGACACAGAACCTGAAGCAGACTCCAAGCTCTGAATTGTCAGCACAGAGCCCAATGCGGGGCTCGAACCCAGGAACTGTGAGATCATGACCTGAGCCGAAGTTGGATGCTTAACCGACTGAGCCACCCAGGCGCCCCTAAAGTTGGTTCTATAGCCATTGATCTTTGAAATACTTTTCTCAGTATGTTTTCTTCTATTTGTTGCCTCAGGAAGGTGGCTGCTTCAGGGCACCTGGGTGGCTCGGTTGGTTAAGCTTCCGACTCCTGATTTCGGCTCAGGTCATGATCTCATGGGTTTGTGAGTTTGATCCCTGCATCAGGCTCTGCAATGACAATATAGAGCCTTCTTAGGGTTCTCTCCCTCTCTCTCTCTTTTCCCCTCCCTTGCTTGCTCTCTTTTCTTTTGTCTCTGTCTCTCAAAATAAATAAATACATTTCCAAAAAAAAGAAGATGCCTATTTGTTTTCAGGTAAGAGCTCTTCTATTATCTTAGGAGGGAACTAGCTGTCACAAACTTTTCCTCTGTTGATAGCAAGTTGAACTTTATATGATGCTGTTACTTTTTGCAGTTTACCCTTCATTTGTTGAATTCTCTGCTTAAATATTTCTCTGTCTGCTGCAGCTGGATTTTCCTGTCTTGTCCTTTCTGCTCATGTCCTGCTCATGCCCTTTCTTCCAAAAAATACCTGTCTTCATCATAAGTGCATTAAGGAGTTTTCTACTTCAAGGTTTGAAATTAATTGTATAGGTGAACTTGGGCTGAACAAAGGTCTCTGTCTTTTTCAGCAATTATTAAAGTGACATTTGCCCAGGAGATAGCCCAACTCTGCTTCTCTGATTTTAATCTTCTCATTCTGGAGAATTTCCAGCTATCTATTGTCTATTCCATTTTATGAGTTTCTTTTCATAATTGGTTACATAAAGCAGTTGCCCATGACTCCAGTGACATTATCTATAAAGATGCAATTATTCTTTTTTGTTAGGAGATGACAGGTCTTTTGAAGTGCTCCTTGAGCTCTCTGTCTTTGACTCCAGCCTTCTGATTTTTTTTTGTTTGTTTATTTTAAGAGAGAGAGAGAGAGAGTAATGGGAGGGGCAGAGAAAAAGAGAGAGAGAGAATCCCAAGAAGTTTCCGAACTAACAGCATGGAACCCCAAGCAGGACTTGATCCAACTAACCATGAAATCAAGAGACAGACACTTAACTGACTGGGTCACACGAGTGCCCCAATCTCTGCTTCTTAAAGCAACTGCATTGAGTTCTCAGGCTGCCCCTTTCCTCTTGAGTATGACAGGCTCCACACTAGACTTGTCCTAGTTTTGCAATGTCGGTGGTACAGAGCTTTTTTTTTTTTTATTCTCTGAAAGTGTGTTACTAAATTGTTTTTAAAATTTTTTTCTCTAATCCTATGATTTTTCACAGATCTCTAAATTTGGATCATGTTCTATTTTTTGTCTTTTCTTATATCTTCGGTTTTATTACCACAAGCTGGTTTTTCATTAGCTTTTATCTAAAGTCAGGTGTGTTGAAATATAATTTACATTTCATTAGCTCTTTCATTGAGGTATAACTTTACATAAAATTTGCCCTTTAAAAAATTATTTTAATGTTTATTTATTTTTGAGAGAGAGACAGAGAGTGCAAGTGGGGAGGAACAGAGTAAGAGGCAGACACAGTGTCTGAAGCAGGCTTCAGGCTCTGAGTTGCTAGCACTTAGTTCGACGTGGGGCTTGAACTCACGAACCGTGAGATTATGACTTGAGGCAAAGTCAGAAGCTCATTTGACTGAGCCACCTAGGCGCCCCCAAATTTGCCCTTTTAAAGTATACAGTTCTGGGGCGCCTGGAGGCCCAGTCGTTAAGTGTCTGACTTTGACTCAGGTCATGATGATGCGGTTCATGGGTTTGAGCCCCGCATTGGGCTCTGTGCAGACAGCTCAGAGCCTGGAGCCTGCTTCAGATTCTGTGTCTCCCTCTCTCTCTCAAAAATAACATTTAAAAAATTGAAAAAAAAAAACAAACTCCAAAAGTATACAGTTCAATGGTTTTTAGTATTTTTATGAAGTTGTGTAACCATCACTGGCATTTCATTTCTAAACACTTAATCACGCCAAAATGAACCCTGTTCTCATGAAGTGATCATTCCTCATCTTTCTAACTTCCCTGCAGCCCCTGGGAACCACTAATCTACTTTCTGTCTTTTCATTCTAGACATTTCATTTAAATGGGATTACATGATAAGTGGCCATTTGGTCCTAGCTTCTTTCACTTAGCGTAATGATTTAAAGTTTCATCCATATTGGAGTGTGAATCAGTACTTCATTTTTTTGTGGCTGAATAATATCTCATTGTATGGACATACCACATTTTGTTTATCCATTCATCAACTGATGGATATTTAGGTTGTTTCCACTTTAAGCTATTTTGCATAATGTGGTTATGCACATTGATGTACAAGATTTTGTGGGGTCATGTTTTCAGTTCTCTTGAACTTTTCCAAAGTGGCTGCATCATTTTATATCCCTTCCACCAGTTTACATGGGTTCTAATTTCTCCATGTTTTCACCAATGCTTGTTACTGCCTGTCTTTCTGGTTATAGCCATCCTAATTACTGTGAAGTGATATCTCAGTCTGGATATCATATGAATTTCCCTTATAACTAATGATTTTGAGCAACTTTATTTATTTATTTATTAAATTTACATCCAAGTAAGTTACCATATAGTGCAATAATGATTTCAAGAATAGATTCCAGAGATTAATCCCCTATCTCTAATACCCAGAGTTCATCGCAACAAGTGTCCTCCTAATGCCCGTTGCCCATTTAGCCAATCCCCCAACCCACAACCTTTCCAGCAACCCTCAGTTTGTTTTCTATACTTAAGAGTCTCTTATGTTTTGTCCCCCTCTTTGTTTTTATATTATCTTTACCTGCTTTCTTTTATGTTCATCTGTTTTGTATCTTAAATTCCACCTATGAGTGAGGGCATATGATATTTGTCTTTCTCTGACTAATTTCACAAGCATAATACACTCTAGTTCCATCCAAGTTGTTGGAAATAGCAAGATTTTATTCTTTTTGATTGCTGAGTAATACTCCATAGTATGTATGCAAGTGTGTGTGTATGTATACGTATACATACATACCACATCTTTATCCATTCATCCGTTGGTGGACATTTGGGCTCTTTCTATAGTTTGCCTATTGTCAATAGCACTGCTGTAAACATTTGGGTGCATGTGCCCCTTCAAAACAGCACACCTGTATCCTTTGGATAAATACCTATTAGTATAATTTCTGGGTCATAGGGTAGTTCTAGTTTTAATTTTTTGAGGAATCTCCATCTGTTTTCCAGAGTGGCTGCATCAGTTTGCATTTCCACCAGCAGCACAGAAGGGTTCCTCTTTCTCAGCACCCTCACCAACATCTGTTGTTGCCTGAGTTGTTAGTTTTTGCCATTCTGACTGGTGTGATGTGGTATCTCATTATGGTTTTGATTTGTATTTTCCTGATGCTGAGTGATGTTGAGTATTTCTTCTTGTGTCTGTTGGCCATCTGGATGTCTTTGGAAAAGTGTCTTTTCATTTCTTTTGCTCATTTCTTCACTGGATTATTTGGTTTTTTGGATGTTGAGTTTGATAATTTCTTTATAGATTTTAGACACTAACCCTTTATTTGATATGTCAGTTGCAAATATCTTCTTTCATTCTGTCAGTTGACTTTTAGTCGCTTTTATTTCCCTTGCCTCCAGAGACATGTCAAGTAAGAAGTTGCTGCGGCTGAGGTCAAAGAGATTGTTGCCTGTTTTCTTCTAGGAATTTTATGGCTTCCTATCTTACATTTAGGCGTTTCATCCATTTTGAGTTTATTTATTAAAAAAATTTTAATATTTATTTTTTGAGAGAGAGAGTGAGAGAAAGAGACAGCGTGAGCTCGAGAGGGGCAGAGAGAGAGGACACCACAGAATGTGAAACAGGCTCCAGGCTCTGAGTTGTTAGCACAGAGTCCCATGTGGGGCTCCATCCCAGGAACTGTGAGAACATGACCTGAGCTGATGATGGATGCTTAACTACCTGAGCCACCTAGGCATCCCATTTTGATTTTATTTTTGTGTATGGTGTAAGAAACTGGTCCAGGTTCATCTTTCTGCATGTTGCTGTCCAGTTTTCCCAAAACCATTTGCTGAAGAGACTGTCTTTATTCCATTGGATATTCTTTCCTGGTTTGTCAAAGATTAGGTTCCCATCCGTTTGTGGGTCCATTTCTGGATTCTCTATTGTGTTCCATTGATCTATGTGTCTATTCTCATGCTAGTACCATACCATCTTGATGATTACAGTTTTTTAATACGACTTGATCTCCAAGCTCACAGTCTGCCAGGTGGCACCTCCCTCTCAAATTTTATCTCAGATGGGGCTGTCTTTCTAAACCCCTCACTTCTGAGGGCCCTGTGGCTTGGACCCGCTCAGAACCCTCTGGTGGAGGGTCTCATCAAGCAATGTCTGGATGCTGTTTTGATCCCGAGAATGTTCGTGCAATTTCGTGGCAACAGAAGTTCAGGGATTATGGTAAATTGCAACACATAGCCAACTCCAGGTTTCACTGCCCCCTGGTGTCTTTCCTCCAATGCCACCAAATGTGTCTGTTCTTCGAGATCCGCTGGGACCTTTTCCTGTGGGGAGACCATAAGGCCTCTACCGAATGCCCTCCTAGCAGGGGAACCACTTCTCCCTGTGTGGCCTGAGGACACCTTGTATTTTAATGCCTACTCCTGGGGATTCACCCTTCATGCTGAGCACCACCGGGTACTGAGCTGTGGAATTTCGGAGTCTGCTCTTCCCTTGTTTATAGAGTCCTTATGGTATTGAAATCCTCTCCTTTCTCCCATTCTTGTTCAGTCACTTGAGGGTGCTTCCACTCTTTCTTTTCTCTCCAGCTACATTCTGGGGGAGAACTTTTCTGTATTCTCCCTGCTTTGTCTGTCTTCTCTCTTCATAAACAGCTTCCTACCCTCTGCAGTTTCTCTCTCCTCCAGTTCACCTATCCCTGCTGTGTACCTGCTGAGTTCCGTGGCTCAAGTTATGCAGACTATTGTTTTAATCCTCATCAATTTTCTAGGTGTGCAAAATGGCTTGGTGCTGATACAGCTGCATTTTAGGGAGGAGTGAAGCAGAGAACTTACCAGCTGCCCTACCATCTTGGCCCCTCGCCCCAGCAGTATGGAGCAAATTTTAATCATAATAAGCTTTTGATTATTCCTTTTGTTTTTATTACTTTCTTTATGTATAGTAATTAACTTTATCCAGGTTATCCAGAAATTTTGAATTTTCTTTGTCTTTATTTATCTGAACTTCCTTTGGAATTCTAATGCCTTAGATTTCTAAAAATGATTTAAAATTTTTAAGTTTATTTATTTTTAGGGAGACTGCTAGAGTACAAGTTGGGGTGGGGGAGCAGAAAGAGAGGAAGAATCTCAAGCAGGCTCTGTACTGTCAGCATAGAGCTTGAAGCAGGGCTCTAATTCATGAACCATGAGATATGACCTAAGGCAAAATCGGGAGTCAGTCACCCAACTGGCTAAGCCCCTCAAGTGCTCCTAAAAATGATTTTACTACTCACCAATTTGTTGGCCAGTCATTTGATCTAGTCTCCCGTTTGTGGAAAGAATCACCTCTATATTAAAAAGAACATGAACCACCATCCACAAAGCTGTTAAGATGAGAGGCTTCCAGGGGATTCTGTGAATATGAGGCCTGAGTTTTGATTGCCCTGCAGTAGTCATAAGCATTTGGATACACTTGTCATGAATTGTTTGACTTGCCCTCTCCATAGCTGGAGTGTATTGTAGTGCTTTTATATTTATTTCTTTTTCTTTTTTTAATCTTTTTATGTTTGTTTTTGAGAGAGAGAGAGACAGATTGCAAGCAGAGGATGGTCAGAGAGAGAGGGAGACACAGAATCTGAAGCAGGCTCCAGGCTCTGAGCTGTCAACACAGAGCCTGATGCGGGGCTTGAACTTACAGACCATGAGATCATGACCTGAGCTGAAGTCCTACACTTAAGTGACTGAGCCACCCAGGCACCCCTATTTCTAACTGTTATATAGAGTCCACAAGATAGTCTAAACTTCCTTGGTGACTTTTGGCCCAAGAAAGTCTATTTCCATGTTCTTAGATCTCTTCTTTTCCTCTCCATTTTCTTTATTGACTGCTGGCTTCAGTTTCTAATATCTTTTAAGAACTGTTACTTATTTTTCAGTGATCCCATAGATTCCTTCTAGTAGCCTAGCAAAGAAAATATGCACCAATATTGAAAGGTGTCCTTCCCACTCTGGGGTGATTGGCTGTGAAGATGACCTTGAACTGCTGACCTTGTACATTAGTAGAAAAGTAGTGGGACTGGAAAGATCAGAGTCTATGGTGCTGGACCAGTAAAATGGGAGCGGCTTTGGGAGAATGGAGTGGACTGGGCAGGGGAGGAGTCTGAGACTTGATTTGGGACCTGGGGGAGGGGGAAGGATGATATTGAATGGTTAGAAGATTGCTGATTGGCAGAATCTAGGGTGATAAAGCAGATATGGATAAAACCAAGAGGAAGAGAATCAGGAGGTGGGCCTTCGTCATTTTCCCCCATGTTGTCACTCATTTTGGTGTCTCATCCTAGCCTCCTTCCTGACCCAACGTGCTGTCACAGTGGGGCCTTTCCTTGCTCCCCATGCATGACTTCTCCCTGAAGCATCCCTGGAGTTGTCTGTCCCTTATTTCTGAGAGATTTCAAAGCCATTCTTTTCTATTTTCTGTCACAGAAAAACACATACTTCCCTGTAAATATTTTTGTGAAACTTCAGTCCAATGGTCAAGGGAGATATCTTTGAGAAAGTGACCTTGCTATGAGCTGGGAGGGAATAGCCAGTAGATTCTGATTTTCCCTTTCTAATAAATGTCCTGCGAATTTATTTTGGTTTTATTCCCCTGCATCCTGCATTTTCATCTTTGGTAGTCCCTTGGCACACAATCCTTATTCATCTTTTGGTTTGTTGAAATTCAGCTTCTAGTGCTTTAAGTTCTCAGTAGAATTATGTTCCCTGAGTTCTTATATATTTGAAAATTGCTTTTTGCTTTTATCCTTGGATTACTGTTGGATTTTGCATAAAATTCTTGGATCTCGCTTTCTTTTCCTGATGTCTTTATTGCTCCATTGTCTTCCAACATTAAATATTGCCTCTCAATATTTAATGACAGCCTAATCTTCCCCTTATGGGTGACATATTTATATTGCATCGATGAAACTTCTCCTTTATAGTGGTCAAATTTGACCAGGGTGTCTTGGATGCTGTGTTTGCCCCTCAGGTAGTCAGGTAGGTTAAGAATGGTCCCTCACTATCATAGAGAATGTGGATCATTTTGTTTTCTCCTTGTTTTTAATTTTGACATATCAAGTCAAAACAAAATATTCTTTCCTAGTAATTTGTCTTTCATCATTTTGTTGAACATGTTTCCTTAAATGTTCTTTGTTGTTTTAGGCTCTCTTGGCGAATATGGCTGCCATGTTTGCAATCTACCATGGTTCTCATGGACTGAAGCATATTGCTAGGAGGGTACATAATGCCACTTTGATTCTGTCTGAAGGTGAGTCATTCACCTATTTAAAAACTTTTCAGCATAATAAGACAGATCAATCTGAGTAAGTAAAATAGAAAACTTTTTGTATGTTTTCTATTGTATGTCCAATACTGTATACAAAATTGAAAGTCAAATAAAAAACTATTTCAACATCTATGATAGACTGCATATTAAAAATTTTAATATGGAGATCTCTTACTCACTCCCAAATTCCATAAACGAGGGATGATCACTCTGAGAGGAAAATGGCCAAAGAACATTAAGTATAAATTATTTATTTATTTTATTTATTTATTTTAATGTTTTTATTTATTTTTGAGAGAGAGACCCACGGAGTGTGAGCAGGGGAGGGATAGGGAGAGGGTGAGACAAAGAATCTGAAGGAGGTTCCAGGCTCTGAGCTGTCTTATAGCCTGACACAGGGCTTGAACTTATGAACTGTGAGATCATGACCTGAGCCAAAGTTGGAAGCTTAACTGACTAAGCCACCCAGGTGCCCCCAATTTTAAAAGAAATACATGTACAAAAAATGGCAAATAAACATATGACATTTCAACCTCACTCTTAAGAAAATGTAAATTGAAACAATAGTGTTTCTCCCATTACATCGTCAAAGATTAAAAAGAATGTTGATGTTGGTATAACTTTTATGAGGGCTTTTAAAATGTGCCTACATTTGGAACCAAAAATTCTACCTCTAAAAATGTATCTAAAGGAAATAACCAGGTGTCCATTGAAACATTATTTATAATACCACAATGTTTGAAACAGCCTTAATGGTCAAAAGTAATTGTTTAAATTATGGTACATGCATATATTTGAATATTACACTGCCATTAAAAATAACAATATAGTTATTGATCTTCAGAAAAGCAAAATGTTCATGATATGTTATTTTTTTAAGTGTAAAGAGATATGTATGATACACGACACATACAAGCCTATATTCCAGTTTCAGAGGAATACACACTAAAATGGAACCCAGAGTTATTTCTGGATGGTGCTTATGGTGATTTTTCTTTTTTTATATGTATTTATTTCATTAGTTTATAGAGTATACTAATAGGCATTTAATTTCTTTACAAAAAAAGCAGCTACCAAAACACTGGCTAAGACCAGTATTTCTCTGTGAAATATCAAGGGCAGAGGAGCAGATTTCTTTGTTGGGGACTGGTGGCTCTCCTATCTTATCTAGGTCTCAAGCGAGCTGGACATCAACTCCAGCACAAACTGTTCTTTGACACTTTGAAGATTCAGTGTGGCTGCTCAGTGAAGGAGGTCTTGGACAGGGCCACTCAGCGGCAAATCAATTTTCGGCTCTTTGAGGACGGCATGGTAAGTAAAACTTCTCCATTTTTTTACATTCTCTAAGGTTTCATGACTTTACTCACTAAAAATTTCTTCTTTATTTAAGAAAATATATATTGGAATTCTAGGCACAATCTGTGTCTTACAAACAATTTTCATTTCCAACTTGGAACATTGTGACCTTCAAAGGATAATTCATTCTTAGCTTTCCTTAAGACTTTATGTTTTCATGTATGATATTCCTAAGCACATTTTTGCTGATAATACCCTTCCCAATATGACTATTGAAGGTAAAGACTATGATATGCACCATAATAAAGGAAGTTAAAGGAAGAAAAGGATAAGTGTATCTAGCATTAATAAAGGTGACCTGCAGGGATAAGACTGCTAGGGTCCGGAAATGGTTCATAAAACTAAACCATGTTAAGTCTGGGACTCATCTATTCATCTTCACCTAAGGGTCAACTTGGGTATTATGGCATCCTGATAGTTTGGAACACCTGAGAGTTTTGTCCAGCACCTTCCTCCCTTTGTCCCCTCTTGGGGTTTCTTCACTGGTCTTGGAGTTTAGGGCTGATGTTTTCCCTTTCATTTTCATTTCTGCAGCTTGGTATTTCTCTTGATGAAACAGTCAGTGAAAAAGATCTGGATGACTTGTTGTGGATCTTTGGCTGTGAGTCGTCTGCTGTAAGTAAAATAAGAAGATGCATTTTTCTTAATGACTATTTGAAGAGTTGTCAAAGATAACTGTGCCTCTTGTGGCTCTACGTGTGATATTTGGTGGCCTGCTATTAAAAATTATGCCACTGACCATCCCCTTTAGCTATTGGTCACTGCTCTGGGCCCTAGCTAGGAACTTGAAGTCAAGTTACTTGGAAGGATTGTTAATGGTGTTTAATTCAAACTGTCCCTAATATGGGGAATCATGACATTGGTGTCTTGGTTATGTCAATTCTTGCAAAATACTCATTCGTGTAACATATTTATTGAACACCTTATATGTGGCAGGTATTGTGCTAGACTCCGAGGATTCTGAGGATGGTGGTGAATTAGACACAATTCTCTCCCCACCCCAATCCAGAGCCTATAGTCTAATGGGGACCCAGGCATGCACAAGATTAAAATCCAGGTGATATGATAGATGATGTCTGCAAATGCTCTGTGAGCACAGAGGAGGAGCTTCTCACCAAGATTTGGAAAAAATCTAAGCTGAGATCTGAACCACGATGAGTAGGAGTTATTCAATCCAAGATGGCATAGTTAAGGACAAGAAGGCTGGGGCTGGAGATGTTCCAGACACTGGGAAAAGCAATTATAAAGATTTAGAGGTGAAAGATGACAGTGAGAACTAGAGACAGGACAGTGTGACTGAGTTGATTTCTCAAACAATGAAATTGCAGGGCCCTATGAGGAGAAAGGTTACTCTTGCATGAAATGAGGATGAAAGAGAGAGTGGTCAGCATTAATAGGTTTCATCCTGGTTGTCTTTGCACTCTTTAACAGAAGACTTCAGTACTATATAACAAATGTAAATCATCAAAGAGCTATCACAGTGTTCTTTTTTAAGTGTTAATTAATAAATAGGACTGAATTTGCCATCTTCTCTCTAGAACTCTTCATTTAATTTAACCACAGGTATTTGTTCCATGAATTTAAGAAATATTTATGAAGCACCCACTGAAGGCTCTAGATGGCTATACTATCAGTCTGGGGCAGAATGAGGATTAAGCTATGTATTTATATATTCTGGATATTAATCCCATATCAAATATCATATGGAAACATTTTCTCCCATTCTGTGAGTTCTTAACTCTCTTGATAGTGCCTTTAATATGCAGAAGTTTATTTTAATTAATGTCCACTTTATTTTTTCTTTTGTTACTCAGAAGCATGTTACTCATGCTTTTGGTATTATATTTAAGAAACCAAAATGTAAATCTAAGATAATGCAGCTTTGCGCCTGTGTTTTCTTTTAAAAGTTTTATAGTTTTAGCTTCTAAATTTAGGTCCTTAATTCAGTTTGAGTTAGTTTTCATATATGGTGTAAGATAAGGATCTGACTTCATTCTTTTGCATGTGGATATCCAGTTTTCTTAGCCTCATTTGAAGAGATTACCCTTCCCTCATTTTGGCGCATGTGTTTTATTAAAATTGTTTCTCAAAGATAAAAGCGTCAAGTAAGAATCCTTACTTGAGTGGTATCATAATAACTTTTTTGATAGCACTTTAAAATAATTTCCTGGACCTTGCTTCATCACTCAGGGAACATACAGGAGAAGTTTATTGGTGGGTAGGGGCATAAAAATGGTCATATTTCCTTTTTTATTTGAGGCAGAGATCCACAGACTTTTAAAACAGTGATCTGGAGAATTGCCACCATTCATGACTCCTGATACCTTTTACCTCACCATGCCAGATGCCCAGGAGGTGGGCAGTGGTAGTAGGAAATCTGCAGTGCTTTGTCAGAATGCATGCTGACCAATTCCATACTTGCGTCCTGTCCTTTAGTCTGTACTCTCTCCATGCAGGAGCTGGTTGCTGAAAGCATGGGTGAGGAGTGGAGAGGTATTCCAGGGACTGCCTTCCAGAGAACTAGCTCATTCCTCACACATCAAGTGTTTAACAGGTTAGTGTGACTGTATGACTTCTGCATTGTGTGCTTTAGTTCAGGAGCATAATAGAGAGTGGCTTCTGAATCCAACAGTAATATGGGTTTGGTTTTTGTGGGTCAGCCATGGATCACTAAGAAACCATTGCCATAGGGATTCCATTCCTGATTGTGGCAAAGCCGTCTGCTGCTGGCTCTGCTCCATTGGCACTGTAACCCCTAAACCCTCTTTCCAGGAAGAGGGGAGTTTGGATGCATAGTTGCCAGGCTGATGTTCATACCCAGGAACTCAACATCCTCTTCTTCCTAACCTTCCTCTCCTGACCACGGGAAGCTTCTTGTTCTAGTGCATCCCTGAGGTTCGTGGGTGTTTCATGCCCTTCCTTCTGATGCTTTGCTAGCATGTTGCCCATGGCTCAATTTGATCTGTAGTTTGAAGGTAGATCTTAGTGTTTCTTATTTTTCAGGAGGATGTGCATGGACTCTTAAGCTCATTATAATGGCCCAAATCATGTGTTTTGTGTTCATAGCTATCACTCAGAAACAAACATTGTCCGATATATGAAGAAATTGGAAAACAAAGACATTTCCCTTGTTCACAGCATGATTCCACTGGTAATTGTTGCCCTTATTCCTACTTCTATCTTGTGCCTGGTCCCACCTCTTTGGGTTGCAGCTGATATGATGCAAGAGGAATGAAGGGGTGGCCATGTTGGGAGATCAGAGGGATAAGCGGAAATCACTAATGTGATACATTTTGAATGTGCTTCTTAAAGGGGTCCTGCACCATGAAGCTCAACAGCTCATCTGAACTCGCAGTAAGTAGGTTTTCTTAAAAACTTTTCTTAGGAAGGAACTTAGTAGGAGCAGTCTTCTAACTTGTACATGAGTACTAGAGAAAGCCACTGGGACTGCGATTTAATAACTATCTAAATAATTCAACAATCTCAGGACAAACCCTAATTTTATTGCAATTTGGTCATTTACATTTATGAGCAAAATTATTTTTTAAAAAAATTAAAGAAATTAGATATATAGTATTTATGCCTTCCTATCCCCCTTATTTATTTATTTTTAAGTTTTTATTTTTAAGTTATCTCCCCACCCAATGTGGAAAGTGAATTTACAACCCCAAGACCAAGAATCACATGTCTACCAACTGAGCCAGCTAGGTGCCCCTCTTAGTCCCCCTTTTAAATCTGCATTGTAAAAAGCTTTTCTCAACTTGGAGATTATTATACTCAGTAAAATTCAGAATCCTAAGCCTTCTTTCTAGAAATCCATTCACAAGGATAGAAGGGTAGGGACTCGAGGTTTTCATTTATTTCTTATATAAGTAGAAGATCTGTGTAACCTGATCTTGTAGTTGGTAAGTATCTCTACTAGGATAGGATCCATTTTAGTAACACTATCTTCTTTTTTTCCATATGACAAATCACATCAGGCAAAGGAAATCATTTCATATTGTGATTAGAAGGGTATTCCTCATTTACTTTGGTTTATTATGTCTTGTTCTGCTCAATGAAGAGAGAATAATATAGGTGCTGTATAAGAGTTTGAGTAAACCGTACCTCAAACAGTTCATTGGGTTTCATGGATATAAATCTATTTTGTTCCTGAAAAGCCAGAAAAAGTTTCTATTTTTCTATAAGTTACCTTTCTGGGCTTTTGTGACCCACTTGTCAAATGAAGGCAGTAAGAGGCAGTATTTACCTGTTAAGATTGTGGTGAGATTTAGCGGCGCCTGGGTGGCTTAGTTGGTTAAGTGTCTGACTTCGGCTCAGGTCATGATCTCTCAGTTCGTGGGTTTGAGCCCTGCTTTGATCGGGCTCTGTGCTGACAGCTCGGAGCCTGGAGCCTGCTTTGGATTTGTATTGCTCTCTCTCTCTGCCCCTCTTGTGCTCTGTTTCTGTCTCAAAGATGAATCAACATTTAAAATTAAAAAAAAAAAAAAGTGGCGAGGATTAAATGCATATATTTAAAGTGCTTAAACAGTGCCTGGCACATAGTAAGCATTCTTTGTGCCAGCTATTGCTATCACCATCATCATTAAAGTTAGTATTGTTAATTACTATTACAATGTGTTCATGTGCATGTGTCTTCTCCCCCTTTGCTCTTAAGCCTATTACATGGAAGGAATTTGCAAATATCCACCCATTTGTGCCTCTGGACCAAGCTCAAGGATATCAGCAACTTTTCCGAGAGCTTGAGAAGGACTTGTGTGAACTCACGGGCTATGACCGAATCTCTTTCCAGCCTAACAGGTAAGAGATTTCTTCTCTTATTTCAGCTATCTCTTGTGGTGTAATACCCACTCCAAAATTGGGCTTGATTATGATTTCTTATCATTCTGAGTGTCGAGTAGACAGTTGAAGTCTACTGGGCAGATAGCTAGAAGGTCCACATCTGCATGGCTGGCACATTTACATAGCTGGCAAGGTAGTGATGGGCTGCTGGCTGGGAGTGCAGCTGAGTATGCTGACCTGGACCTTGGTTCTGTCCATGTATCTCCATGTGGTTGCTCGGGTGTCATTCCTCCTGGAATGTTGTCTGGGATCAAAGTGGAGTGTTCCATGATGGAAGAATGTGGAAGCTGCAAACCCCTTAAGGCTCAGCCTCTGAAGTTTCCCAGCATGACTTCCAGATGCTATGCTATCTATTCAGCAAGTGACGAAGCCAGCTCAGTTTGAATGCAGGAGGGGACAACACATTGGTGTGAATGTCCAGAATTGTAGTTCATTGTGAGCTATCTTTGGAAACTAGTTACTACATCCATCAATGACATAACATGATAATTAGAATCAAGTACACGCATTAACTCCTAATCGGCAAACAAGTCTCAATCCAGTAGGGTCAGGAGAATCTAGATCCTCGTTCGTTCTGTCACTAACTTGAAAATTCCCTGCCCCACTTCTGGCCTATATCTCCTTATGTATAAAGGAGTCCACATTTTAAGTATCTTCATAAGAGTTGTGATTCTGCCGCTGGGTTCTCCACCTTCCACAACTCAAAGTGTTAATTTTCCACCAGCAGCCTCAACACTGGCAAACCTAGGCGCTTGGTAGAAATGCAGACTTTGTGTTTCAAGAGACAAAAATCAAATGATTTTAAAACTGAGACATGATTTATTTATTTTATTTATTTAGTTTTTAATAATTTATTGTCAAATTGCTTTCCATACAACACCTAGCGCTCATCCCAACAAGTGCCCTCCTCTGTGCCTGTCACCCTCTCCCCTCCCCCCCCACACCCTCCTCTCCCCTCAGTTTGTTCTTAGTCTTTGAGAGTCTTTTATGTAAAACTGAGACATTTATTGTCTCACTCTATGAAACAGAAAGTAATCAGATCTTAGATACAACCAAGCCCCACTTTCTGTTTGGTAACATAGGCTATACAGCAAAGCCATGCACTCTGTAAAAACAATATATCCTATAAAATACAAACCTTTTAGGAAGGGAGCATATGCACATGAAAGGATACAGAGCTCTTTTAATAATAGCCTCTCATACCCTGATTTTATAAATAGGAAGGAATGATATTCATGAAAGTCAGGCTTCATGACTTCTTTAAAACATCATCATCCAGCCCCTCTCTCTTTTTAAAGAAAGAGAGCAAACTGAGTGAATTATTAACCTGAGGCAATAATACCTTAATTAAATATTGAAAGTGAAGAAACTTCGCCCTCTAGTGATGGAATATAATCACATCCTCTGTTGTATTAGTAATTTTTCTGGATTATTTTAACTGTTAAATTGTTAGCTTTTGCAGCTTATCGAGTACCAATCCAGGGTCCCCGGCAGAATGCCCTACAGATGAGGAAACTTAATCTTCTCTTAACAAAATGGATCCGAACCCTGGCTAGAAATTAGACTCATGCAGTGCATTTATAAAAAGATCTGATGTCCAGATAACAATCCCAGATTGAATCATAATTTTAGTTGTGAAAGTCGAGTAAGGGAAGGGACACTGCCATGAGCAGTTCTTTTTTTTTTTTTTAAGTTATTTATTTTGAGAAAGAGACAGACAGACAGACAGAGAATCTCAGCAGGCTCCACACTGTCAGTGCGGAGCTTGACACGGGACTCAATCTCACGAACTGTGAGATCATGACCGGAGCTGAAATCAAGAGTTAGACGCTTAACTGACTGAGCCACCCAGATGCCCTTACAAAGTAGGTCGGTAAAGCTCCCCAGGTGATTCCAATTTGAAGGCAAGGTTAAGAACTACTGTATTTGAAGTTTCTTTCTCTGTCCTGCTCTACACATATGATTGGCAGTGAGATTCAGTACTCTATTTCATTTGTGCAGGAGGGAAAGAGATCTGTATCGAGATGTCTTTCTTGTCAGCGATGACTTCTCATACTACAGAGATTCCCCGGGTGTAACACTTATTTCTAGGAGCCGATTTGAAAGTGACCGTAGCTGCGCCCAAAGTCAAGACTTAGATGAGGGATATTTCTGTTTCTTAGCAGAGGCTGCTATGAGAGGTGGGGAAAAGCCCTACTTTTTTGCTGGGAAGATAGAAAGGCCATGCTTCCAGAGATGAAAGTGACTTGATGTCTTAATTCGAGGAAAAGAAGAAGGGATGCACCATACAATCTATATCCAAAGGATTTTATTTTTATCTTGTGACACTAGTATGGTTTACTTGTGCTAAGCTTCACTCCTCAAGTGAATTATATTTCCAGGTCTTATATCCTATATTTGACGTATTATAATTAGTCTACCACAGGGCTAACTGTTTTATTGGTTAATTCATCATGATTTATTGCTGGCTAGTGACTAATCGAAGGTGCTGATGTAGGCTTCATATTTATTGTAAGAAGTTTTCTTGAATATTCTGTACAGAGGAAGAATTTGGTGTATTGTGTCTGCCACTGAAATTATGCTTATAGAATAAGGGGTGCAGTAGCAATTATCATCAAGAGACTGTTATAGCAAATACTTGGTGCCTATGAAATTTGGTACACACATCTCTGAGTCCCCGGTTTTAATTCTTGGGGTATGTACTTAGATGTGACATTATTGGATGAATGGTGACTCAGTTTAATTTTTTGAGTAATGGGAATACTATTTTATATATCTATGCAGAATTATAGATCAAAAGAGGTAAAGAAAAGAATAAATAGTTATCTCAGGTTGGTAGAATTTCAATATATTTTGTCCTTGTCCTTCAGGAATCAGGGTTGTTAAAACTCTACCTGGGTGATTCTAATGTGCATCACTGAGTTGGAAAGTGTGTTGCCCTGAAAGAACACCAGAGAGGAACGTTTAGTTAGATGATTAATATCTTCCAGTGGACTGAACTTTGAAACTGCCCTTTGAAGACTAAGTATGACCATCATGTGTTTATCGGGACAGTTTACAGTAAGGAGAATCACACACCTGATGATTGTTACCTCCCACACACCCTTTTTTGAGCTCATGATCGGTTAATTAGCTCTAACATGACTGATACCATTGATAATCTCTGATAATGCTTTCCTACTGAGGCTGGTGCAGCTTCAAAACCCTCCTGTCAGAGAACTCCAGGAAACCAGATATCAGAGATTTCTGATCAGAGACTGATTTCCTAAAGAAGCACTCAGAACACCAGGAAGAAGAGAAAGAAGGATGAAGGATCTTTGGGGACATAGAAAATAGTGAGAAGAAGGGCCTCCCCTCTTGCCAATTTCCTTAACTCTCAAAAGCATAGTTTGATTTTTGCAGTTTGTAAGGCTTGGAGCAGTGGCTCTTGTACTTGGTCATGCCCGCAGAATTTCTGACTCAGTACTTGAGACCTTGAATTTCTATCAAGTTCCCGGGTGATGCTGATGCTTTATTTGGGGACTTAGTTTGAGAATATTGCTTTAATGTACTCTTTGGATAGCAGAACAGTTAGAACATTCCAGAATATGTTGAGGTTTCTATTATAAGTTCATTGGAATGGTGATCCAGGCAGTGTTTGGGTATTTGAGGTAAGCAACGGAATTAGACTGATTAAAATTCTATTGCTTCCAAGGTACGTTTATTGGAAAATTATCAGTCATCCTATATATTCCATTCATAAGGTAGGAATCGGTGCCATTTTTTTACCTTATTTTCTTGGAAGTGTCTTGGGATGTTGCCATGGACTAAAGTGAAGTGGGTCATTTTGAACCAGTGACTGTTTTGATCATCTTACTGGGAATCAGTTTTTCCATGTCAGTTCCTTTTTTCTTTTCTTTCCTTTTCTTTCCATTCCATTCCTTTCCTTTCCTTTTTTTTTTCTTGAGAGAGAGCGAGCGAGCACAAGTGAGCAAGGGGGCAGAGAGAAAGAGAGAGAGAGAGAAAGGTTGGGCTAGCCCGAAGTGGAGCTCCAGCCTATGAACTATGAGATCATGACCTGAACCGAAGTCAAATGCTTCCCACCAGGTGTCCCACCATGTCAGTTTCTTAGCTAATGTTTCACTTGGTTACTTCCTTAGCACTTGGTGGTGGTTTTTAAAATAAAGTGTTAGGTTGAGGGGAGTTTGACATCAAAACATGTATCTCAGGGGCACCTGGATGGCACAGTTGTTTACACATCTGACTCTTGATCTTGGCTCAGGTCATGATCTCAGGGTTCATGCGTTCAAGCCCTGCATCGGGCTCTTCTACTATTTCTCCTTCTCTCTGACCTTAGCCCGCTTGTGCTTTATCTCTCTCTCGCTCAAAATAAACATAAAAAATTTTTAAAAACCCATATCATTACTAGTGTTTCCTTCTGGAGAATTAGATGGGGAAGAATGGGAGAAGGTTGCTTTTTTTTTTCTAACTGATCCAAATTTTTAAATCACGTGAATTTTTTGTTTTAAAATAAAAAACTTTTTTTTTTTTGAGGTTTTTTTTTTTTTAATAGTTTATTTTCAAATTGGTTTACATATAACACCCAGTGTTCATCCCAACATGTGCCCTTTTTAATGCCCATCACCCCCTCTCCCCCCTCCCTCATCTCCCTTACCCTCAGTTTTTTCTTAGTCTTTGAGAGTCTCTTATGTTTTATCTCCCTCCCAAAAAACTTTTCAATCCACCTGTGAATTTGTGACAAGGCTTGCACCAGAGAACCAATCAGGGTTACTCGAGGGGAAGAGTCACCACTATCACTGGAAAATCTATGACTGCCCCACTTCTTGGATCACTCCTTCCAGATTATGAAGTTTAGGCTGTGAGAGTATCCTGTGGGCTATGACTAGATCACATGTCCAATACATTGTTCATGGAGAGTGATTGGGAATGTTTGCTCCTTTCCTGTTTCTTTAGGGGGGATTTAAGACATTGACTTTCCCCTAGACTCACACAAATAGGGAAATCCCCCTAATTAGTGAGTACACTGAGAGGCTATGCATTCCTACATACATATAAAAATAGCAACAATGAAAACCAAGCAAATCTCTGATATCCTAGTGGAACTGTTCCTTTATATATTTAAAAACAATTTTTTTTAACTTTTTAATGTTTATTTTGAGAGAGAGACAGAGTGAGCAGGGGAAAGCAAGAGAGAGAGGGAGGAGACACAGAATCCCAAGTAGGCTCCAGGCTCTGAGCTGTTAGCATAGAGCCCGATACGGGGCTTGAACCCATGAATTGTGAGATCATGACCTGAGCCAGAGTTGATGCTTAATCGACTGAGCCATCCAGGTGCCCCTGAGTTAAGCATTCTTCACCTTTTTCCTCATCTTTGTATTTTTAAGCACTTTCACATGTTTGATCATCACAGCCAGGATTTCTTTTTTGTTTTTGTTTTTCCTTTTTCTTTTTAAAGTTTATTTTTGAGAGAGAGCAAGAGTGAGTGGCGGAGAGGCAGAGGAGAGAAAGAGACACAGAGAGAGAATCCCAACCAGGCCCTGTGCTGTCAGTGCAGAGCTGAACTCAGGACCCACAAACCTCGAGATCATGACCTAAGCTGAAATCAAAAGTCAGATGCTTAACTGACTGAGCCACCCAGGCACCCCAGATCATCCCAGCTCCATTTTCTAATTAGGTTGTCTTTGTTTTTTACTGTTTATTGGATATGTAGTTTGCAGATATTTTCTCCCACTCTATAGCTTGTCTTTTTTTCCTTTTAATAGGGTCTTTTGCACAGCAAACATATTTAATTATGATAAAGTGTAATTTATCAATTTTCCTTTTATGAATTGTGCTGTGTTTTCAAGTCTAAGAACCCTTTGCTTAGCTCTAGATTCCAAAGATTTTTCTCCCTTTTATTCCTAAAAGTTTTGTAATTTTTTGTTTTACATTTAAATTCATGACCCACCTTGAGGTAATTCTTGTATAAGCTGAAAGACTTAAGTTGACCTATACATGTCTGATTCTTCCAGCACTAATTGTGAAAAGGTTAATGTTTCCTCCACTAAATAGCTTTTGCAGTCTTATAAAAAAAAGAAAAAACCAGTTTGGTTTATTTATGTGAATCGATTTCTGGTTTCTATATTCTAATCCATTGATCTACATTCCTATCCCTCTACCAATAACACACAGTGTTGATTCTTTTTTTTTTTTTTTTAATGTTTATTTATTTTTGAGAGAAAGAGACAGAGCGTGAGTAGGGGAAGGGCAGAGAGAGGGAGACACAATCCGAAGCAGGCTCCAGGCTCTGAGCTGTCAGCACAGAGTCTGACGCGGGGCTTGAACCCACAGACTGTGAGATCATGACCTGAGCCAAAGTTGGATGCTCAAACGACTGAGCCACCCAGGCACCCCTGATTCTTGTAGGTATATAATAAGGCTTGGCATCAGACAGACTGATTTCTCTTCTTCTGTTTTTCTTCTTCACTTTCTTCTGTTTCCAAATGTAGCTGTTCTAGTCACTTTGCTTTTACATATAAATTTTAGAATAATCTTGTTTACCACTATAGAAATCTTGGTTTATTGAATAATGATATATGTTTTAGCTTCCAAATGTTACATTGTATACAGTGGGCTAGATGCTAGATGTTAGATATCATATATAAAGGGAAACAATTCGCTTCATACTCAAATGTACAATTTATCACACATAAAAGTGATTTCTCATGAAAAATGTCTTTAAATGTAATAATTTAAAAAGATACTAAAAGAAACTCCTCAGGTTCAAATATTATTAAAAATAAAATAGGCCCACTGACTTGTAAACAGCCAAAAAGAAACTTCTCTTTAGTATACTAAATGTGACCCTCAGTGTGCAAACTATAATGGTATTAAAAACTATAAAATGATGTCTGCAACAATATCTAGACAAAAATAAGAAAAGGCCTACTAAACTAGATACTCGATAATTCAGAAAAAAGAGAGAAAGTATAAATCTTAAGTGACTGGCATCAAAGTTTTAAAATGTTAGGATCTGTAACATGATCATTTTCTTAGGGCACAGTTTTAGCTTATATAAATATCCTACTAGAGAATACAAATACTGTTTTCTTAGTAAAATTATAGTGTAATTTACAAAGCAGGACTTTGGTGACTACTGGGGGTCACTTTAAATCATGAATTATAGTATAATCTGCAGTCTTGTAAATGGGTTCTAAATATAAATATAAAAACCATGAAGAAATATTTCATTTAAAAGTAGCAGCTACAATAATCTGTCTCCAAATACTCGAAAGCAGCCAACTTCTAAGGAATTTCTATGGTATCTGTGAAGTCAGTCACCATTGTCTTTCAGTAGATTGAAGAATTTTTTTTATGACTAGTTAAGGCTTACTTCTGTGATCATTAATATATGTACACAGTAACAGACCAAAATGCCTTCTTTACAGGAATGCAATTCATTAATTTTTTTAATGTTTATTTTTGAAAGAGACAGAGTGGTCGGGGGAGGGGTAGAGAGAGAGGGAAACACAGAATCCAAAGCAGGCTCCAGGCTCTGAGCTGTCAGCACAAAGCCCAGCAGGGGGCCCGAACTCACAAACAGAGATCATGACCTGAGCCAGAGATCATGACCTGAGCCGAAGTCAGACACTTAATCGACTGAACTGCCCCACCTCCACCCCCGGTGCCCCCCAATTCATTCATAATCTTAACCCATCTTTAGTTTTATGCTTAGGGAGTGCTAAGCTTTCTACCTGTGACTACTGGCATGCATATTCTCCACAATCATCTGTAAGAGCAGGCCTTATTCCTTATCATAGATTGATAGATCATCTGCAATCGTATTTCTAACATTAGCAGAAGTTTCTAAGTGTCCCTTGGGATTCATCTTGTGTGAAGGTCCATTAAAAAATCGTTCCAAAGATCTAATAAACTTAACCCTTCCAGGTAGAACTAAGTTGCAGTATTTCTAAATCCCAGCCTTTTTGCCCAGGATTCTTAGTGTAGGTGAAGGTAAAGTAATAAAAATCTTTGACGTTTGTGTCCTTAAATTCTAGTTCTAGTTTCTTTCTAGCAAAAGAGCTATACTATCACCCTGGCCCTGTTATGCCATCTTCAAATTCTAAACTCTTCCCCCATCCCACCACCCTTTTGCTAAATTCACATTGAGTACCTGCCTGGCATTGTACTTAGAATGCTACACTGATACTAATAGAGTCTAGGTTAAATCATTACAAAGCTCTTGAATCCCTTTATCTCCAATGTATTTTCACCTTGTGGGACCTTGTACTTGTTCTAGCTTCTTATAGTCTACGACTTCTCATAGATTCTTTGTACAATGAGTCTGGGTTTTGAAGTGCTAGACTTCACTCATTTTGTGTTTAGCAGTATAATATGTAGCAGTTCTTTCACCAGCCTGAATAAATGCCATGACTGGAGAATGTTGTTTTTCTATGACAATTTAAGCTTATGCTTACTTGGCACTTCTGTGGGTCTGAGGCTCCCCACCCACTAGTATCCTCTTTTCTGTGGCCAACTCTGCAGATCCAGGCCACCAACCACTTCAATTTAAATAGATGTCAGAAAACCACTGTCTTTGCCGTTTCTCCACACGTAGTAGTTTTCTCATGGACTCTTAATCCGCGTTAGGGAGATACGCAGTTATTTTTCGTAGTAATTTTCCATCAACAGGTGGCACTAATAATTCCCCTTATTTTAATAGAATCCCAGTAATAAGCCTTGTGTGGCATTTATTTATTTTTTAAGCTTTCTTAAAAAATATTTATTTTGAGAGAGACAGCATAAGTGGGAGAGTGGAAGAGAAAGGGAGAGAGAATATCAAGCAGGTTCTGTGGTAAAATCAAGAGTCAGTGCTTAAAGACTGAGCCACGCCAAGTGCTACTTATGTGGCATTTATAAAGTTGCCACATCCAGCATTTATGATCAAGTCTTTAGGATAATACCTCTCTCTTGGATTACTGGCTCACAGTTCCATTCTCTTTCATTACTGGTCTGAACACCTTTCCAACAAAACAAGATGAGTAGAAGTCATGAGGAAAAAAAGAGGTAAATATAGAATCCATTTGTTGAGTCCCCTTTCCATGGAAGAAAGGATGACAATGTTGACTGCTTCAGTTGGATATGGGAACTAAATTTTGAACGAAATCCAGCAGAGTACTCTTCTGTATATTCTGAGACCCAGATCCTATTCTCAATGCTTACAGTCTAATTGAGATAAGACAGGCACAGAATGTACGTTTGAGCTCTAAAATAATTTTCAATGTACAGTGCATGTATAGCATTGTATTATTAGAAGAGTAACAAAATACTGTGAGTGCTTATGGGTACAATTATTATCCTTATTTTAGAGATGAGTAAACAGAGAATCCAAGAGGCTAAGTAACTATTGGTATTGGTGGTTTGCTGAAGCATATTCATTTTTCTGTTCCCAAAATAAAAACATCAAGTGAGCAACAACTTGTTTTTTCAAAAACAGGGAAATGGAAGACTAATGTCTGCCTCTCTCTCTGCAGAGGTAGACTCACTCAGTGTAAGTGACATGAAACTTATTTATTATACATGTTAGCTAACCCCCCTAGTTCTATGAGCTAGACAAGGGTTCTGTGAAGGAAAATCACGGCTCTGAATCCTTTGTGAAGCACAGTGTGCTCAGAGAAACAGTACTGCTCATGGGAAACATGAGGTTCCTTGAGAGGCCAACTTGTACTGAAGTCTAATTCTGTCACTGTTGGTCATTTGGGCATGTAACACTCGAACCTCAGTGTTTTCATGTACAAACTAGGGTGATGTTACCTACCTTATGGGGGTATTGGGAAGATTAAATAAGATGATATAAAATGATTGAGTGGCAATCCCCACAACAAGGGCTACCGTTGACCTGTACTTATTCTGTGCAGAGTGTCTGTTAAGTAGGAACTGTTTAATTAATGGAGCAATTTATACTTACTATTACTATTAGTTAGCTAATCTACCTTGTTCTATTGCTCTGCAAATCACCACTTTCTTTCTCTTTCTCCAATCTGCTATAAGCCCCAGATGCTTCCCTGTTTTCCGTGTTGTCCTAAAGCCCTTAATTCTGCTGTCTCCTGATACCAGAGCATCAATGTCTCTACAGTAGTTTGAAAACATTTCAAATCCAACCAGTTCTATCCTGGTGTTCTCTCAGAACAAAACAAACAAACAAAAACCAAAAAGTAAAACAAAACAAAACCCCCCCCAAAAAAAACCAAATCAAACAAACAAAAACAAAAAACTCCAGTGCTGCAGATTTTAACTTTTGGTTTAAAAAAAATTTTTTTTTAATGTTCATTCAGTTTCAAGAGACAGAGCATGAGCGGGATGGTGATAGAGAGAGAGGGAGACACAGAATCTGAAGCAGGCTCCAGGCTCTGAGCTGTCAGCACAGAGTGCAACGTGGGCCTTGAACTCATGAACGGCAAGATCATAATCTGAGCCAAAGTTGGATGCTTAACTGGCTGAGCCACCCAGCACCCCTAAGCTTTTAGAAGTTTTTAAAATTTAGAAGTTTATCTAATTTATTCTTACACCTTGTACTTTTAGAGTGTGATCTCAGTATTTTGGAGTGATTGGAAAGGATGAACACCCAAACCATTAGGTCTTCTACAGAGTTAAGGGATGGTGTAATTTTGCAAAATAGAGGAAATAACCATTCCGAATGGGATTAAGACCTATTATTCACTTCCCTTTACTTTCTGCAGAGACTACTGAGAACATTAAGCAACAGTTTATGATTGACTCAGCATTGCTCACTGGATGTTAGTCATTAAGTGTGCTTTAAAAGCGGTACCTTCAAGGAATGCCTAGTTGGGGATGGCTAGCCTCTAGCAGCCACATGCATGTGTGCATGGAAAAGCTCACCTAAGAATAAAGGGAATGGTGCCACATTCAAAGTGCTTAGTTCCTTTGGGAAATCTGATCACCGACTATATATTTGGTGGTATTGACAAATTCTGGTTTTAGGTGTAATAGTTGTAATTATGTTTTTAAAAATGATTGTTATCCTTGAAAGGTACATACTGACATTTGAATCGATAAAATGATATGATACTTGAGTTTCGCTTCAAAACAATCTAGTTTGGGAGTGCCTGACTGGCTCAGTAGGTGGAGAATGCGACTCTTGATCCCTGGGCTGTGAGTTCAAGCCCTCTGTTGGGTGTGGAGCTCACTGAAAGAAATACAATCTAGCTCAGAGTGAGGGTGTTAGTGAGGGATATAGTTGGAAAAAGATTGACCATATCCAAGAATTGTTAAAGGTGGATGATAGGTACATGGCAGCTCCTTATATTCTATTTTTGTGTGATTTTTGAAATTTTTTTAATAGAATTCGTAAGTACTGAGTGAGGTTTGAAAGGCCCATTTCTGAGTAGGAGCAAGTTAGCTTTAGTACACAGACTGAGTGCCATTCTGTGGTTGTTCAAGAGCTTTTAGGCTTGTGCAGAGATCCTCAGTGAGCTTTTCATGGTGTCTGGTAGTGCCTCTGTGTCACATGGTGGAGAACATGCAGCCCTTGCCCAGTGATTAGTGATGAGTCAATGAAAGCAAAGAGGCCCAAAGCCTTGACCCTTTTCTTCTTGTCTTTGCAGCGGAGCCCAGGGTGAATATGCCGGGCTGGCCACTATCCGAGCTTACCTTGATGGGAAAGGAGAGGGACACAGGACAGTGAGTATGGGCAAGTGGTGCTTGCTCACAACTGGGGGGCAGTGGGTCCAGCTCTCAGAGTCCCTTTTGTTTTGTGGTACACTCTCTCTAAGCCTTGGAAGCAGCGGGGGAACGTATAATTAAGAAGCAAGTTTCCCTGAACTGGCCGTTATGATCCTTGCCCTGGAGACACTTCCAAGGATCATTTTGAGAGAAAGCATTTGAAAAGAAAGGTTTTTGCTCAAGCCCGGTCTGTAAAAGTCAGCCAGTTGGCTGTGGAACTGCTTTCCACAGGTTGCAAAGGATGGAAGGGGCAGTAGTGTTACCATTCCAGGTTTCTTCTCCCTTGCTTTGCCCTGGCCCTACACGTGGATAAAGGGTAGGTACTGGCCTTTGATTCTTCTGTAACCCCTACTGTGACTAGACACAGCTCTGGTCGTAGGTATGCTCAAAAAATGTTTATTGAGGGGCACCTTGCTGGCTCAGTCAGTAGAGCACGCAACTCTATCTCAATATCGTGAATTTGAGCCCCACGTTGGCTGTAGAGCTTACTCAAAAAAATTTTTTTTAGAAATATATCTATTGAATAAATAAATTTCCTTTGATGATTGTCATCTCTAAGCAGCAAAAAAAGATGTGGAGCAGAGTTCATGGTTCTGCTTCAGTTTTTGCTTTCAGTACAAGAGTCTAGTCTCCATAGTCCAAACTGCTCATGGAGCCTGTGTAGGGACCCACAGGTGCTAATGGGCTTGACTGGAGTCCACTAACCCCAGGTAGCAGTGCCTCTAGCGGTTGATCTGACATAGGCTTCAGAGTGTGGTGAATGAGCCCATGTTTCTGAGGTCTTCATTTTGGTGTTGAGCAACACTGAGCTAGAACTTCCGCTGAGCTGTTGAGGTGGAGTTCTTAGAGGGAGCAGTGGGTAGGGGTCCAGAGCAAGATAAAAGTGACTGCCCATCCCAGGAGACTTAGAAAAGGGTGCCAGCCCTCTTGCACTGTTGGTGGGAATGCAAACTGGTGCAACCACTCTGCAGAACTGTGTGGAGGTTCCTCAAAAAATGAAGATAGACTTACCCTATGACCTAGCAACAGCACTGTTAGGATCTACCCAAGAGATCCAGGATTGCTAATGCATAGGGGCACATGTACCCCAATGTTCATAGCAGCACTTCGACAATAGCCAAATCATGGAAAGAGACTAAGTGTCCATCAACTGATGAATGGATAAAGAAGCTGTGGTATATATATTCAATGGAATACTACGCAGCAATGAGAAAGAATGAAATCTGGCCATGTGTAGCAACATGGATGGAACTGGAGGGTATTATGCTGAGTGAAATAAGTCAGGCAGAGAAGGACAGATGCCATATGTTCCCACGCATAGGTAGGCTTTGGGAGACCTAGCAGAAAACCAGGGGGGAGGGGAAGAGGGGAAGGGAAAAAAAAAAGCCACAGAGAGGAAGGAAGACATGACATGAGCGACTCTCAAAGAATAAGAACAAACTGAGGGGAGAGGGAGGTGTGGGAGGGGGGAGAGAGGGGCACAGAGGAGGGCACTCGTTGGGTTGTGCACTGGGTGTTGTATGAAAACCAATTTGACAATAAATTATTATAAAAAAAAGAAAAAGAAAAGGGTGCCAGATTTGTTCTGGCTGCCCCAGTTAGTGGGATGTAGTAACTGGTAGCCTTATCTCAGTCCATTTCTGGTTATATTAAAACTAGAAGATTATTTATGGCTAGTTGCTTGTATTTTGCAATGAAGAATATGAAAACTATTTTACTTCTCTTTCAAAAAAGGAGGAGAAAAAGAATATTTTCTTCCTCCCCCTATTCATTCATCCTGATTTCATAGGTTTATTTTCCCAGGCCTTTGTCCTAGTTGGGGAGGAGAACTGATTTTCAAAAATCTTTGAAAAAGAGGACATCATTAATTGAATAATTATTCAATCATGGTCACATACAAGGCACTATATGTGTCAGTCCTGAGTTAGATTAATTGATAGATAGACACAGTCCCTGACACTCCAAGTTGGGTTTCCTAGTGATTTTGAATTCTTCAATTTTCTAAGGAAATGTTAGTTTAGAGCTAGAATCATTTTTTGGACCTCAGAGTCTCAGCACTGTCCTAGCATCTGGACGGAAACATTTAAGCTCATGTTGTCCAGGGAAAGTATGGCAGTGACTGACATTACAAGTTTCCCCTTCTGTTTTTCCTCTGTGGCTTCCATGTACTGAAGTAGCCACTGGAATTCCTTGTTATACTCTTTAACCACTAGGTATCTGGGGATCCTAGGAAGGGATCCGTTCATCCTGTGTGACCGCCTCCATGTTGCCTCCTTTGCCTTACCGCCCTCCTGCCCCTCCTTTATAGAGAGGCTTCTGAGATCTGCGTTGTGGTGATCATGCTAAAATCCAGGTTCCCTCAACTCTGTGCTGCTCGCCCCCCCTTGTGTATCCAGGTGTCCAGTCTAACACCAGGAAGTATCTATGAATGTCCAGGATTCGGGGACCAAACCAGAAATGTCAAGCAGAAAGGATGAAAGAACTTTTAATTGGGCTTGGGCAGAGTTCTTCTGTGACTGACAGATCCTTTTTGGTTCCTTTTCCTTCCTTTGTGTTTTCCAGTCCTCCCTTCTCTGTCTGTCCTCCTCCGGCGTATGATGTTCCTTCTCTGACCATTGTCCACACTGCTTTCACCACAGTGTCAATTTTTCATTCTGAAGGTCCGCAGGAGCTAGCCACTGAAACTGGAGGAGGGCTGAGGGAGGGGCAGGGAAGGCCACCCAGTCCCTAAGCTTGTAGAAATACAGAACTCTTAAGTTTAGAAATGTTGGCATCCTTTCTAGATTAAAGATTTTAATTAAAGCTGACATTTTCAGTTAGAGAAGAAAATGACTTATTACTCAAATAATCAGGGAGGATTTTTCCATATCAGAAGAGTCTGAGACAGCTGTTCCTGCACAATAGACCCTAATGGAATGCAGTAAAATATATCCTTCTTTTTTGATGAAAAGGGGTGTGGGGAGATCAGAGACCCGGGTCCCTGATGGTTTTCTTATTTCAAGCTGTTTTTGGCAATTATTTTCACATTTGCTCTTAGGTTAAATTTCAGAGGTTCCTAAAATGCAACGACTAAGTTCTTGATTTACCAGTTTAATTTGGGGAAATACAAATTTATTTAACAAACACCAGGCAGTGTCTTAAACCCATTATAATTAACAACTCAATTTGTTAGTCCAATATTAACTCAAATTTGCTGATCAGAGATGTGTTTTTTATACAAAGGGAAAACATTTCTGGGAACCCCCCCCAGGAAATACCAAAAAACAACCCCCAGAATGTATATAGGAGTATTTTTCTTTTCCTAACTGCCTGAGACAAAGTCATGGCCTTTGGTTGTTAGATTTTTCTTAGTGGTAAGAAATTGATTTTCCTTCACAAAGGAGCACTCTTCCTTAATCCTTCCCTCATTCAGCAATGTTTGGAGGATGAGCTATGGGCCGGGTCTATGCCAGCTACATTGGGGGTTTAGAAAAACATGGCATCCACCTGAATGGGCATAAATGCTCCAAAGAGGATTTGTGTTGTATAAACTAAAGCATCACATCCATGCTCTTGTGACATCACAATTTTAAAGTGAGGAAAAACCAACATTAAAAGAAGGTTCCAAAAAAATTACTAAAGTTTCCTAATTCTACGTAGAAAAACAGAAATGTATAATAGCAACATAAAAATGAGTCACTAACAAAACCACTGAGAGTTTTTTGTTTTTGCTGCTCCTTATATCAGGATACGTATTAGTTTTCTGTGGCTGCTGTAACAAATTTTCACAAACTTAGTGGCTTGAAAAAACAAAATTATCTTCTCAATTATGGAGTCTCGGAGTCTGAAATTAGTTTCTCTTGGCTAAAGTCAAGGCTGGCTCCTTGTGGAGGATTCATGAGAGAAAATATTTCTTTGCCTCTCTGGAGGCCTGCTGTATTCCTCAGCTTGGGGCCCCTTCCTGCCATCACTCCATCGTCTTGTTCCTCCATCAAATTTCCTTTTTTTTTTTTTTAAAGTATTTTTTTAATGTCGTTTAATTTTAAGAGAGAGAGAGTACATGCGTGCACGCAAGTGGGGAAGGGGCAGAAGGGGCTGGGGTCAGAGGATCCAGCAGAGAGCGTGATATGGGGCTCGAATCTATGTACCATGAGATCATGACCTGAGCTAAAGTCAATACTTAACTGACCGAGCCACCCAGGCACCCCCATTCATCGAATTTTCTGCTTAACTTTGTCATCAAACCTCCATCTGCTTCCCTCTGCTGAGAGTACTGGGGAATGTGTTTAGGGTCCAACTGATAATTCAGATAGATATCAAGATCTTTAATTTCTCATCTCATGAGCCTGATTTCAAGGTCCCTTTTGCCATAAGGTTACATCCATAGATTCTGAGGATTAGAACGTGGGCATTTTGAGGGGCCCGTTACTCAGTGTACCAGAGGATGGTTGACATTTTTACCTTGAATATATTTATTTCAGCATAACTTCTCTGGTATGAACTCTTAATTTTGGCCTTTAGCCAATGTTTTATATTCATTAGATTTCCTATTTGAGGGGCACCTGGGTGGCTCAGTCGGTATAACGTCTGACTTTGGCTCAGGTCATGATCTTGTGGTGCGTGAATTCGAGCCCCACATCACGCTCTTGCTGACAGCTCACAGCCTGGAGCCTGCTTCAGATTCTGTGTCTCCTCTCTCCGCCCTCCCCTGCTTGCACTTTGTCTCTCTCAAAAATAAACATTTAAAGAATTGAAAACTTTTTAAATTTGCCTTTTCCTTCTCGATCAATGTCCTGCTCAGAAGGGATCCTTTTATCCAAAGATCCTTTGGTAAAATAAAAATACCTTATGGGAAAGGACAAGTGGCTCCAGCTTTGGTTCTGAGAAATTAACTCAGTAAAATAGGGAAGCATTTAAACAAGAAAAAGGATTTGAGTACAACACTGTATAACCAACATGAGACGAGTAACTGTTCAAAAGAAGCACAAACTTTCTGTCAATGGAAGAGTGACACTTTGCCTCTGGCTACGGTTGTTTTTGTGTACTCATGTGCTTTTCTTAAGTAGACACATTTGCTGTTTTTGAGGAAACACCTGCAAAGCAAAATTTATCTCCATAAGCCCATTTCTGTAATGCCCATCAATTTCTCTTCAAGGGGATACAATATTGGGTCTGGGATTTAAAAAAAAATTATTTTCAGGGTGATCATTGTTTCTCTCTATTGCTTTCTTTGGGTAAAACCTTTTGTGATGCACTTTCCTGCAGTGCAGCACCATCAGATCTATCAGAGCATGTGTGTTCACTTGTGTTCACATGATTTGTAGGAGGAAATGAAAATGATTTAAATCTGGGAATTCTAAAATTGTACCCACCCTCCACCTTCTGTAAGAATTCAACTCACTTTAAATGCTAGCTTAGGCACTAATTCTTGAATCACTTTCCCTTGACCTCTTCCACTTGAAGCAACACCCCCCTTATTCTGAGTTTCTGACAGCACCTGTTTATACATTTGCCAGCATTGTCAATGTGCACAGGACAGGGCTGACTGGTTTTCATGCTTGCTGTATGATTCTCATGGCAACTAACAATTCATTGCACAGAATAAGCATCCAGTAAATGGTGACATATTTGGCGTATCAGCATAGAAAGACCTTGGAATTATGTCTACTGTTATCATCTCTCCTGGGTCTCAGCAAAGCCAAGCAGAGCCATGAAGCCATGATGTGGGCACTTTAGTTCTAGAGTTTAACTTCTAATATCATGTTCTTATAAGATGCTTTGTACATATTATAACTGAGACAAGGTCAGAATAAGCATGGACCTGTTTTTTGGTGTGCTGAGATAAGGGAGGAGAATACCAATTAAAATTACAGGAGCCTTCAAAAAAATTTTTTTTCAACGTTTATTCATTTTTGAGAGACAGAGACAGAGCACAAATGGTGGAGGGCAGAGCCTGATGCGGTGAACCCACAAACTGAGATCATGGACCGGGCTGAAGTAGGATGCTTAACCGACTGAGCCACCCAGGTGCCCCTACAGGAATATTTAAAGAGCAATATTTGTGGATTCGAATGGAACCTGCCCCTTTGGACATTGTTTTACAATACAGTAATAATGAAATTAGAGCAGATGTAAGGTGTTAGGATCGCTTTAAATAAAGCATATGGCACCTATTTAATCTGTGCTCCAAGCCTGTTGTAGGACTTTTCTCTCGTGAATAGCCTGGTGACGATTTTTTCTGCTTCCTTCCTTTTATTCCATTCCTAAGGTTTGCCTCATTCCAAAATCAGCACATGGGACCAATCCTGCAAGCGCACACATGGCAGGCATGAAGATTCAGCCTGTGGAGGTGGATAAATATGGGAATATCGACATAGCTCACCTAAAGGCCATGGTACTCATGTCTTCTGCTAAATAGATGGGAGAGTTCTGGGTTGAGAAGAGGTGATGGGGAGAAGGGACCGAATGGTTTATACCAACATTATCTTTCTTTGCATTCTAATTAAAATATGGCAGTTCCTCCTGAATGGGTCTGGGGAAATGGCATAAAATCAGAAAACTTAACTGTGTTTGTAAGAAAAATGAAAAGCAATAGTTATATTTTTAGTCTAGAATAAAACCAGTCTACTCTACCCCTTCTTCACCAATAGGGACAAGGTTCTTTAAACTGAAATCCTATTCTCTTAATTCATGCATATGTAAGAAACTGAATGAATTATTCATGGTCATAGTAAGGCTACTCCTTGCAGGGTCTGCCTGCCTCCTTCCCAACCTTCCCCTTCTTCCTCCATTAGTAATCAAATAGGCAGTCACAGTTGTTCTCAATCTTTGTGTTTGGAATTAAAACATGCATGTAGATTTGTAAATGTATGTGACTGTCCCATCTATTACCTGCTGAATTTTGGGCAGCATTCCACTCCTTTCTGCAACACCAACCCCCACTCCCAACCTCCCAACCTCCAGGAAGAGGTTGCCTAGCAACTGTATCTGCTTTCCACTGGTGGACTGGAGGCTGCATCTTAAAAGGGAAGGAAATCAGTTGAATAGCAATGTGATTTTGTCGGGGTTATTAGGCATGGAGACTGAGAACTTCATGTAACGGCCTTCAAAGGAAGCTGAAAACACGTAGCACTGCTAGTCTCTCCCAACCATCCCCACCCTTTCAGCACCCCACAAAGTTTTTACCAACAGATATTCTGGGGCAGTACTTGTAATTACTAAGTTTCCCCAGTATAGGATATGAGCTTTAAATTTTTTTTTTTTATTTCCTCATGAGCTTGCTCTGACTCACTGGCCAAAAAAACAGGAATCTGCCTTTTATATATGTTTGCTTTCTGTGAAAAGGAAACATGAGTGAGATTTCTTTTTTATCAGAGCAGAACACTCCTTATGGGAATTCAACAGAATGAGAGGGAAAGGGACTAAGGGTGGATATGGCAGGATGAGCAGAGAGAGATTAACTGTGAAATTAACATATGATTCCATGTCCAGAACCAAAAAGATCTGAATTAATTATTGAGATGACTAAAACCAAAGGAAAACCTAGAAGAATGGATCCCAAAATCCCCAAACAACTTCCAAACAGTTTTTTGGTCTTGATCATGGAGACTTAGCCTTGAAGGGATTTTGTTGTGTCTTTGGAATGACTTGAGAAAAGAATAATGGATTTTATTGTCATGATAGTTTGAAACAATTCCAGAAAGAAAAAGACCAAAACATCATCTTTCCTATTTCTTTAAGGTAAAAAGCAAGGGTTTCGCCAATAAATAAACATTCCCTCCATTGTCTTCCTCTGCCCTTTTCTATCCCATAGGTGGATAAACACAAGGAGAACCTGGCAGCAATCATGATTACATACCCATCCACCAATGGAGTGTTTGAAGAGAACATTGGTGATGTGTGTGACCTGATCCACCAACATGGAGGACAGGTCTATCTAGATGGGGCAAATATGAATGCACAGGTGAGCAATAGAAGAGGGACTCCCTGAGAAAATGATTAAGTCAGAAAAATATTATTTTCCTCTGATTTCTTGACCATTGTTTTAAAACATGATACTGAATTTAGAAACTGAGCTTGACTTTCTTTATTGCCAACTTCAAGGAAAGTACTGCAATTTCACTGAGATCAGATTTGAAGGGGGCTAAAGGGGAGGTTGGGGAGATAAAAGGGTTGACAGGAAGCAGGGAATGAACTGAATGTCAGAGCATGTGATCTCTCTGGGGGTGCTACAGCTATGAAGGTCACCTGACTCCCTAAGGGAATTCACACCCAAGTTCTAGCCACTGGTGGATGTTTACCTCTCATGGCAATACACAAGTCCTTAATCTTGCTTCAACTTCATCAGTGTAAAATGGCTGAATGGTTCTGTCCCTGAAGGGCCAATCCTGATTGTGTGTGCATGTGTCAGTGGAGGGGTGTGTGTGAAATGTGCACCTCTCTGCAAATGCTGTAGGGGGCCATTGGAAGTGGAAAGTATTCTCATCTTTCAAAGTTTTCTTAACATCTTTGTCATTATTGTTATGATTATGGGTTGTTTTTTGTTGTTTGTTGTTTGTTTTTTTGTTTTGTTTTACCATTTCAAACTCTGCTTTTCTTTGCTTCTGTCATATTCTCTTTGTAAGTGTAGGCGACGCATTGTTATTGCTAAGAGTATAGGAATGCACTCTTCATGTTTGGCCACATTCAAAATTAGCCCTAATGCCTAAGTGGCAGGAATGCCTGTTGTGACTGGTATTACCGTGGTATCAGGAAAACTGTCAGCCTTCCTTCCTTTCCTTTGGGTCAGCATCCTATTAGGTAGCCTTTCAGTCTCTTCCATTGGGGTACCAAGGTGCATGATACTCAAAGCCAACCATGCAGAGTGAGGTAGCAATGCTGGGCTGAATGTCATCTGTTTCTGCAGCAAGGAGGTACTTCCCTTTCTTTTGCTTATGGTGCTTCCTCTCTTCCCTCTTGTGGACTATATATTCAAATCTGTATTTTGAAACCTAAATTAGACTAAATGGTCAACTGCTGTTTCCATAGAAACCACAAGCCAGGATGCTTATGGGATGCCAGGTTTTGACTGCAGAACTCAGACAGTATTATGAACATTTCTGTGAACAGTTCTGCCTGCCTTACCTCTGAAGGGAGAGGCTGCAGCAAACAGCAATACTACCTATCCAGAGTACCCTTTCAAGGTCTTGACTTTTGCTTTTGGGTTTTTCCCTTTGTGGTAGGTGGGAATCTGTCGTCCTGGAGATTTTGGGTCTGATGTCTCACACCTAAATCTTCACAAGACCTTCTGCATTCCCCACGGAGGAGGTGGCCCTGGTATGGGGCCCATCGGCGTGTGAGTTCCGGGCTGCTTGTTTCAGGATGGTTTTGGAGACTGAGAATGAAAGAATGGCCCAAGTTCGCTGTTCTCATCGAGGTCTTAAACAAATCAGCTGTTGGTTACCTTGAAAGTGAATTATCAACAACCAAAGGAACTCATAATAGAAAAGTGCTTGCCAGGGGCTGGGGAGCCAGGGGGTGGGTAGAGAAAGGTTGGTAAAGGGTACAAACTTTCAGCCATGAGTTATATAACATGTATAACATGGTAATTATAGTTGATAACACACTATATTGTGTAATTGAAATTAGTGAGAGAGTAGAACTTAAATGTTTGGAAGGAAGGAAGGAAGGAAGGAAGGAAGGAAGGAAGGAAGGAAGGAAGGAAGGAAGGAAGGAAGGAAGAAAAAGAGAGATGGAGAGAGAAGGAAGGAATCCAGTGAATTGGATGTAAGGTGTTCTTGAACCTTTGCAGTCTGAACTCTGGTTACATCTGAGATAAGTAAGGAAACAAACCTTGTTACTAGAAATAATTGGATGAGATCAGAATAGCACTGAAGGAGTATCTTGCAGCTGTTGATAACTTTTCATACTGTGAAATTGAATCATCTTGTGAAGATGATGCTGAGCAGCCATTTCCTGGGTCTCTTCAGTTTTCAAAAAATGGACCAAAGGGCCCAGTCTTCAGGTAGCTGAGAGTCTGGCCCTCTTGCTTATTCCCACTTTCCTTTTTGATTATTATCATTTATAGCAAGTGGGGGCACCTCAGTGCCTTAGCTGTGGGGGGTGGCGGGCTGAGTGACTTTCACATGCTGGCCTCTGATGTGTGCTCCTCAGCAGCACCCTCTATCCCTTAGTTGCCTCAGGAAAGAGTGTGGGGCGTGGAGTAGGGAGGTCCCCACATCCAGGTAAGTCCATGGATCCACAAGCTATTTCATGGCTCCCTACCTCTGCCAAATCCTCTGCCACAGTTCTCTGGTGAGCCGCTGGGACACTGATGGCTGGTGAGGAGGAGGAAGAATGGAACACTTCCTGAACATCTGTCCCTTCCACTCTGAGTTTCTCTACTAGGAATAGAGCTTCCCAAGAGGGCCCAGCACTTGCATATTTGGTTGGTCTGGATGTTTTTTATATCTTCCGAATATGTGCTTAAAAAAATACAGGAAGAAGCATCTTGCTCCTTTTCTGCCCAATCATCCAATCATTTCGGTAAAGCTATGTGAGGATGACCAGCCTGTGGGTACTGTCAGCGCAGCCCCATGGGGCTCCAGTTCCATCCTGCCCATTTCATGGGCTTACATTAAGGTAAGTCCTGTGACTGTGTTAAATCCGTGGGGGCTGTGATATGTGGGTGGGAAACTAAGACTGTAGACTTCCTTCTTGACTTAAAAATGAAGAAATCCATGATCTGAGATAGAGTTCAGTGAACATTGCTGACTTGGGTGGAAGAAACCTTAAAGAGATCAGCTAAAATTTATTTCATCTCTTCATTATATTACTTCCTTTGAGCTCTCACAGTGGGTTTAACATCAGTGAAACCGACATGCCAGATATGTTTTTCCAGACAGTTAAGTTCCATGAGTCATATGGATATTCTGGTTACATCATTTGGTTTCCTGTAGGATTTGTATAGCCCCTAGCAAGTGAAAAACAGAACACATACTAATTATTACAGATGGTTGAAATCCTAGGATAAATTTTAGAAAGAAGTTTCATTTTGGTTTAGATTTCTTATTAGCCGCTGGAGGATGAAATAAAAAAGTAGCAGAAATTTGCTTCTTTGGTAGTTTCCCAAAGGTCTTTGCCCTTTAGAGTCTGTGGAACTGTAGTTCTCTGGGGTAATTAGATTTTCTTAAAGATCCACTTTCCTTCCTTTGTGTTTCTCCAAAAAACACTAGGGCCAGAGTTTATTTTATACAGCTCTTGTTCAAACTGGCCTGCCCACCTCCTGGGCTAACACTGTACATTGGATAGGAACACTTGTTCAGTGGCTAATTAGAACAGCCTTCCCAAACTGTCTTCCTTCCTTAAAGGAAGGTGGCTTCTGGTGAAACAAGACTCTAAAACTCAGCTGTGCAAATCGTGTTGGATGACTCTCTGGGGCTGGCTGCTATTCTTCAACAGTGTGGCATTTATGATTCTTAATGAAAACTTTCTGAGAAGCAGAAGCAACAATTCTGTACCACAGAGACTAAAACCTGCTTTTAAAAATGATACTTGAGTTGTTTTACAGGTAGTAACAACAAAAACAATCATAATAAAGGTCTGCTTCTTTGCAAACAGAATCTTATTCCCAGGTTTCTTTTGGTCCCTAGGTCGTGTAAACCTGGGTTATTAATGGATGTGTTTGGGTTGGAGATGATTTCCCACATATAGACCGTAAATGCCCCCTGGCTGGTTTGGCCATATGCCAGGAATACCAGACAGAACTTCAGTTAACAATGAAGTATATAAAGTAAATTTTAAAATATCCCTCTGACCTTGACTCCTCTCTTTATTTCATGCTGTTGTTACTTGCCACCTGGGCTTTAGAAGTACCTTCTTTCCCTGCTGCAGCCCATCTTGGACACTCTCTATAGGACTGCAAGTTTCTACCAAACAGCCCAAATTATCTTCTGGTTTCCTTTCATCTTTACTGCTCAGTCTTACTAGCCTACACAAAATTCTTAGGGGATGCATCCCAAAACACACATGCTGAGGCCCAATCCCAGAGAGAATCAAATTCAGCATATGACGGGTAAGGCTTTGGACACCAAGCCTCCAAGTGACTCTGATGCATGAGTTGAGAGACAATGGATGACTGAACCAAATCTAAGTTCTTTGTGGGAAAGGTTCCAGGCTTGGAAGAGGTCGTCACAGCCCACCAACCTCTATAGTAACCCCCCCAACTGCAACCATGTGCCTTTGCTTCTACACCTTGGTTTTGGCCATTCTATTCACCTGGAGTGTCTTCTCCATTCTTTTTGCTTCACCAAATTCTACCCATTTGTAGATTTCCACTCAAGTACTAACTCTTACTCTGGGAACCCTTTTTTGTCCAGCCTGGCAAGATGTGTCCTCTCCTTACTTTGGACTTTGGTGTCCCTATTTTATTTGATGCTTTCTCATTTGCTTTATATTAGTTATTAATTTAACACATATAAAGCCCCCATCATACATGAGGGAAGAATGTAGTCAATAAAAATTGACGCAGTCTTGATTTTAAGCTCTTTGCTGGTGATGATGTTCACTTGGTATAATCACAGGGACTTGGGAACCCCCAGAAAAGGGTAAGATCAAACTTGGCAGTTGTTAAACATATAAATAACCTTGACTATGGTCAACTGGAAGACAATCCACAAAAAATTGATTCAGTGGGGATTTTGGTCAATATTCCATGAGATTTCTGGCAATTATCAAGGTAATCTCAAATCCATAGTAAACAAAAACTCTTCCACATGCATGTAGTCTAAGATTCTTTTTCCTCTTTAGATAACACAATAGTCAGCAATCAATTTTGCCTCTGTTACTTTGTTCCTTGTTGTTCCTTTGTTATTACTTTGTTAATTTTGTAAGAAATACAAAATTATATTCAAAGGAGAAAACCAAAAATTATTTCAGTGGCAGAGAAGACTGGAAGACATCTTTTTGGGATTGATACTGGACTGACTCTCTTTGGGTGGGATTTACCTGGGCATGTCTTTTGTTAGTGCACCTTGGGTTTACCTGTTCTATGGCTGATGACTTTTTCTCTATGTTGCAGATGATGGGAGGCAAAGGCCTTAAACAGGCCACAGAAATTGCTATATTAAATGCCAACTACATGGCCAAACGATTAGAAAAACACTACAGAGTCCTTTTCCGGGGTGCAAGAGGCAAGTATCAACCATAGTCTACCATCACTTTGGTTTTTTTCTTGACCAGGTTTGGCCTAGTAAATGTTTTCTGCAGTGGGTAGGAAATTTCTCTTTCTTTGCATATACCAGCGAAAAAGCATAGTTATTGGAAATAATTTCAACTAAGTTAACAGTTTAGGAGTATCACTATTTGCAAGTCTATGTGATGCAGTTAGTCTATACAGCCCAGGTCAACAAGGTGCCCACAGCACTGGGAGATGTATACATATACCATGCACTCTTAGCCTCATAAAGTACTATGGGAATGGATCCAGAAGAGTGGAGTAATTCTGACTGGGCAGAGGAAGTGCAGAATAGTTGGGAGAGCCTTCTAGGAGGAGACATTTGAGATGAGCCTGGAAGGGAGAGTATCAGACCCCAGTAAGCAGAGATACTGGAGCAAGAGAGGATTGTCTAGGTGGTGGGAGGCTTGTTGGGAGGTTGATGGATGGAATAGGAGGAAGGAGAGCAGATGAAGATGAAGTTGGAGAGGCTTGTGGGGGTGGTGGTTGATGGATATAATAGGAGGAAAGAGAGCAGATGAAGATGAAGTTGGAGAGGCTGACTTGAAGTCTTGGAGGGCTCTTGATTTTACCCTTGAGCCAGATGACAGCCATGAAAGGTTTTTTGAGTAGGGGAATGACAGGATTAAGAGAAGGTTAAAGTCATTAAAAAAAATAGCAGGAGAAGAATATCCTATTAGAAGTAGGATCAATAGGACTTAGCTACTGAATAATTAAATGTGAAGTGAAATTCTATGTAAGCCTTTTATGCTTATAATAGAGGTACAATAGAGAGAATAATAGTAGGGGGAATCAAGTCATCCTGGAAGTGATGGGAGAGGATGGAGCCAGATAGATTTGCAGAAATTTGGCTTAGGTACAGAATCTGAGAGCAGACTCTTAGAAATAGTGAAACCCAAGGAAAGAGTTTTGAGAAACCAGAGCAAAGCCCCACAAGCAGATGGCTACCTTAAGACAGATGAGCATTGCAGCACCTGGGTGGCTCAACTGGTTAAGCGGCTGACTCTTGAGTTCAGCTCAGATCATGATCTCACGGTTTGTGAGTTTGAGCCCTCCGTGCTGACAGTCTAGAGCCTGCTTGGGATTCTCTTTCTTCATCTCTCTCTGCCCTTCCTGCAGTCTTTCCCCACCACCCCCTCTCAAATAAATAAATAAACTTAAACAAACAAACAAAAAAGCAGGATAAGCATAGGGGTCCCAGATGAGGGAGGTCTCAGCAGCTGTAGATCCCTGAAGAATTTGTCACAGTGCTGCTCCCCAGAGAGGTCCCTGCTTGTCCTGCCTGCCTCTGTTCTGGTCTCGCCTCCTCCCTGAAGCCTCTTTTCCCTGGTGGAGAGAACTACTCCCTCCTCTTGGCTCCCTCTGCTACTGAGGATTTCTCTCACTCAGTTTATTGTCTGGCTCTGTCCAACAGACTTCCAACTCCTGCAGGGTAAAGACTATGCCTGCTTCCATTCTTGAGCACCCATCCTTGGCATTGTGTCTGGTCCAGCACAAATGTATTGCACAACATGGAGAGACAACCTGGTGTTCTATTATGAGTCTTAAAAGAATATTTGCCTGTAACGATTAGAAACCCTTTGGTCACCTTTGAAAGAATTAGAGCAAAAGTGGTAAGGCAGATGCCAAACCACAATGAGCCAAGAATGGACTGAGGAGAAGGGAGAAGCATTCATGGTTTAGGGGAGTTCGGTGGTGAGGCAGGGATACATGTGGGAGCTACTTCAGTAAGATGCCATTTTGTTTTGAAATTAGAAAAGAGGATGATTTTAAACTGCCGGAGAAAAGGCTTTGAAGAGTGGAGAGTGAGGGTATAGTGGAGGAAACAGTAGTTAGGAGAACAAAGTTATCCTGGAAGTAATAGGAGGAGATGGTGCTAACAGCCAGGTAGACATGCAGCACATTGGCTGTGAGCACAGAATCCAAGAGCAGGGACAGATGGGGACTTGGAGTTTGGAGCAGAGAGACAGCAGCATGCCCAGACCCTGGGCCACAGGAAGGAAGCCTCTCGTTGGCTCTTGGTTTCTCTAGCTCATGTAGAGTATACATCTACATCTGTCATCTTTAATTTAAAGGCTGGTCTTGCCTTAAAAATATGTATCCAAATGTGTAGTTCTGTTGTTTGAAAATAGGAAAGAACTAAATAACCAGAAGCTCTGGTTAGGTTCTAATGCTCCCTAGAGATTAGGAAAGAAAGTTGTGGGCAATATGTCTCTAAGCAACACAATAAAATACTTCTGAAGTGGGTATTAAAGAATCTACAAGAGCTACTAATTAATTCAAATATAGCTTCTGCTCGGTGAAGTGCATACTGTTATGTATTGGCCTTCAGGATTAGTTTAAGTATTTATTTTGTCTGATTACATAAGTAATGTGTATATGCTCAACATGGAAAATTGGAAAATTAAAAATCTGAGGAATAAAATGTAAATGATTCATGGTTTTGTTAAGCAAACCCACTGTCTTAATATTTCTCCGTATTCCTTCTCATCTTACTTTTAGACCATTGAGATAATATTACAAACAGTTCGTGTCTTTTTTTTTTAATTTTATAATAGTTTATTTTCAAATTGGTTTACATATAACACCCAGTGTTCATCCCAACATGTGCCCTTTTTAATGCCCATCACCCCCCTCTCCCCCCTCCCTCATCCCCCTCACCCTCAGTTTTTTCTTAGTCTTTGAGAGTCTCTTATGTTTTATCTCCCTCCCTCTCTGTGTCTTTTTTTTTCTTGTCTTGTTTTTTAATTTTATCTTATATCGTGATCTTTTCCCTATGTCATTAAATGTTCTTTGAAAGAGGCTACATTGCTTCATTTGTATGGATATACCAGGATTTCGGGAATTCTATCATGTTTTCACCCTAGTCGTTTGCATCTGTAACATGCCGCAATGCATATCTTTTACTAAGATTTTTAAAAAACATCTCTGATTATTTCCTTAGGTTAGAGCTGCAGAAGATAAATTATTTTCTCAGAGTATGAATGCATTTAAGCTCTTAGTATGTGTGCCCTGCTTGTTCCCACAGGTACTTTGTACCAATTTATTTCACTGACCATCATACTAGGGCCCAGTGAACACCAAATGGTAGGCTGAAAAAGAAACATAAACCAAAACCAGAATATCTTTTCCAATCTGGTAGATGAAATATGATAGTTTTGTTTTAATTGACAAGGTTTATGGGTTTCTCCCCGTTTATTTTTTAAAATATTTTTTTCATGTTTATTTGTCTTTGAGACAGAGGGGGAGAGAGAAAGAGAGAGAGAGACAGACAGACAGAATCTGAAGCAGCTCCAGGCTCTGAGCTGTCAGCACAGAGCCCAATGTGGGGCTTGAACTCATGAACTGGGAGATCATGACCTGAGCCGAAGTCAGACACTTATCTGACTGAGCCACCCATGTGCCCCATGTTTATTATTTTTAAAATATAGTTGAAACTTCCTTGTGATTAACTTTGACAACTTCATTGAGACAATTCACATAGCACTCAAATCACCCACTTTAAATGTTCAACTCACTATTTTTAGTATGTTCACAGAGTTGTGCAATGCACACTTTCGTTTTTTAAAGCAAGAGTACATGTGATCTGGACTACATGGGGGTTGGTGGTAATCATGGAGAGAGGAAAGTGAACAAGCGAGTGTTTCTCAAGTGCCTAACCATGTGCTTAGCCTTGGAGTGATTGCTTCAAAAGCAGAGACTGTCTCAGTCCTAGGGGATTTGCAGCACAAAATGATGGATCCAGTTTCCATTTGTTTTGACATTTTATCCCAGAATAAAATAATGAATTGTATTTCTCATCCCACACAGAGATATACTGGTGATTACAGACTTTGTCACCCAATTCCAAAGTTCATGAAATCAAAAATTGTCTCATATTTGGTCTGGTAAACACATTTATTCCTGGACCTAAAAAATAATTATCACTGTGCCTCCTGAGGGCCCAAGAAAGAAATGTTCTTAATAAACACATTGTATTCCAAAATATCTAATGGCAATATTAGAAGACCATGATTCATCTTGATCATATTTACTAGCTCTATATAAGACTTCGGAATTACAGATGACCACGAGGCAATAATTTTAATGAACTCCAGGCTTCCCTTTATGAACCGTTTCTTTGAGAGATTTAAAAACACCAGCTGAACTGTTGAGGCTTATGGTTTTGTGAAGCAAGGGAGTGATAAGCAACATTGGGATAGAGGAAAAGCAGTAGTCTTTAGGATAAGGAAAGAAAGGAATTACCTCAGGTAAGATGGTGTTTTTTAAAGGAGGAATTTAAAAAATTCACAGCTGTCTACTCTCGTGGGAGGCTAATCTCATTGATGGAAATGAAGTTTTTAGTGGAGGTGACAACTTTGTTACTATCCCAATGTTTTATTTATGTTTTAATTTTTTCAGTGCCTATTCCGTTTTGACCTCAGACAAACCTAATGCTGCCTGGAAATTTCTGTTATGAATTGGCTCCCCAGTGGCCTTTATGGGCAGACATGGGTTTCATGGAATGGTCTTTCACGTCCCAGGCAAGGCAGTGACCCTCCTGAGGCCAGAGGCTTTGCCTACTCGACCTCATTCCCAAGGAATCATTCAGTTTTGATTCTATTAGTTATGGTCCCTGGATTGCAACTCAAAAGCTTGACTAAGCATTGATTGCATCCTAAGCTTTATAGAGTAATTAGCTAGTGAGTTCCACATTCAGGTAGTCATTCTGAGGATAGGAGTTGACGGAAAGGTGTTCCAAGCTTAAAGCCAAACCACTTTTATTTTGCTTTTCTGTCACCCTATCCCCTTTTCTCCTTGTTCCCTTGACTTGGTATCTTTTCAGACTCTCTGCTATAGCCAAGGTCAGGCTGTACTGAGTGAAACACCTACTCAGTGAAAATTAAGCCTGTGCTGATCAGTGTATACATTTTCTATTTCATATTGCCGTGACTCACCACATGCCACAGAAAGTTTGTGTATCTTTTTCCTTAAAAACTACAAACACGGATAGATGAACATCTTGGGATCTAGCCTCCAACAGTCACCAAGTTTCAATTTCACCCCTTTCAGGGCTCAAGTAGAGAGATATGCTAAAATTCTACTGTTTCCATTTGAACACATTAGAATATGTGTTTAGAAAATAACATCTGAACCTCATTTCAGAAATGGAGCTCTTCCCAAACCGCCTGGCTGTGGTGGGGACACTGCAGATGTAGTCTTTGTGTTAGCTGTGCTGGGCTGGGCTCCATGTGATGGGGCCTTTCAGCTATTTCTGAACTTCTCCTTGGAAGACACCCCTCTGCCTGCCAGCAAGAGCGACTCCTTTCCTCCATCATGTGTCCGTCCCCTCTTTGTCTCCTGCCCACTGAATGCCCTTCAGAGCAGGGAGCTTCATTAGCCTTCTTTCTTGTGTCACTGTCAAAGTGCCAGGGTGGCTGCCAGAGGCTGAGAAGGTCAAAGGTTGAGACTGGGCTCCCAAAATGGGGCAGGGATAATTGAGTATTTAGGATTCCTGGATGAATATGATCTCCACCTCCTCCCCACCCCCACCCCCTTCCCGGAACATTCCAACTGGGCGTTCCTTTCAAGCACTTTTTGCCCCTGACTTTACCTAGCTATGAAGGTAACTTTCTATTTATGAATCACACTCCTCACAAATTTAATTTCCATCATGGTTAGAATATTTTATAAATATTCAGTGACAGTATATTTAAAGTTAGAGGCTCTTATACTTTATTTTCTCACAAAATGAGTCCTTTTTTGTTTATTCATTACATAAGAAGCAGAGCAGTTATAGATGATTTCAGAGACTATCTAGTGACTGGAGGTATTCTTCTCAGGCTTGAGGAGTTATGTCCGCTCCGTGTATCTATAAGTAGATTTCTTGTTTGCTGAGAGTCAGGAAAGTACGTTAGGAAGGAGTACATTACTGTCTCATGTACAGATAGTTTCCTAGAAGGAAATTCATCAGTCTTTGGGCCATGGAATTTGGAAAGCCCCCAGAAATATTGTTCTATATTTATGAAAATGCTGACTTAGTCGATGGTTTATTCCTGCTGATGGGTCAAACAGGTTGTGCCAGGGTGATAGCGACCTGGGTCTAGAGAGGAAATCAGCTTACAAACTAGAGCAAAGTGAACTTACTCCCAGGGATTTTGGTTTCATCAGCTTCTTGCCACCTGTGGTGTGCTGTTTGACAGCCCTGATTTCTAATAATCAGCCTGAAACCAAAACCTCAAAAGCCCCTTTGAAGAATCTCACACAATTATGTTAAAGTGCCTTAGAGATTATGTTCAGTATATATATTTACGTTTGCACAGAAGAAACAGTTGTTTGATGCTGGGGTAGAGTTACAGAGAACAGTGTCAATGGATCTTTGGCTCTAGAAATATTTCGTATAAAAGGGTCAGGCCTGTGATGACATGTTTAACTGTTGCAAATAGATTTTATATCATCAGAGGTGAAAGAATCTCATCCCCAGGAACTGTAGTCAAATAAATGTTCCAGCAATGCATTGGCACTAAAGTTCCACCTCCCATCAGCCTCTTGCCTCAGGGGTGTGTTGTGCACTAAGGACCGAACACATCGGCTTGACATGTTAAAAATTTATTTGTATAATTACTTTTATATTTTAAAATTATAATTATTTTAAAATTTCTTTAATTTTTGTAAGTTTACTTATTTTGAGAAAGAGATATCGAGAGAGTGAGTACAGGGGAGGGGCAGAGAGAGAGGGAGACAGAATCCCAAGCAGGCTGTCGGCACAGTGCCCATGTGGGATTCAAGACACAAACAGTGAGATCATGACCTGAGCTGAAGTTGGACGCTGAACAGAATGAGACACCCTGGTGCCCCTATAATTAAATTATAATTATTAATAAAAGTAGATGAGGTCTTTGTTGCCAACTATAAACTTACCAAGTGACTATGGCTTGTTGGTCCTTGTTGATATGCGTTACAAAATTGATTTGTACATTTGCTTGGGCAAAACAACCTGATGGTAATCCTGAGCTGAAACAATTTTCCCCAAACAGGTTATGTGGCTCATGAATTTATTTTGGATACAAGACCTTTCAAAAAGTCTGCAAATATTGAGGCTGTGGATGTGGCCAAGAGGCTTCAGGATTATGGTGAGTGACCCCGGGGAAAAAACCCTCACAGGGCAACTCAGGTTTTTGACATTATCTACCCATGCTGGCTATGGGCAACTTCCTCAAGGCACAAACCAAACATGCAGGCACCACAGTAAACTGATCCATAGGATAAATGGTGAACACAGGATTCCAGGTAAACTTCAAAGTGACAGAGAAAAAACTTGCCCTATTACTGCTTTGGTACTACCCTTCAAAAGATATTAAATTGTGCATCTTGAATCCTTTGGCATTCAAGAAAAGGAGTCTTTATAGTTAACAGAATTTAAAATCCCAAAGAAAAGGGTTTTGTTCCCTATGGTTTTTTTTTTACATTTTTAATAAAGTTTAAAATTTTAATTCCATTACAGTTAACATATATTAGTTTCACGTGTACAATCTAGTGATTCACACTTACATACTCGTTCATCATGATAAGTGTACTCTGTAATTACCATCACCTAAGTTCCACATAAGAGTGAAATCATATGGTATTTTTCTTTAATTTATTTTGCTTATCATTATACTCTCTAGTTTCATCCATGTTATTGCAAATGGCAAGATTTCATTCTTTTTTATGGCTGAGTAATATTCCACTGTGCATGTATATGTGTGTATAAATATATATGCCATCTCTTCATCCATTTTTCAGTTGGTAGATATTTGGGCTCTTGTCATAATTTGGCTATTGGTGATATTGCTGCTATAAACATCAGGGTGCATGTATCCCTTTGAATCAGTATTTTTGTATCCTTTGGGTAAATACCTAGTAGTGCAATTGCTGGATTATAGGGGTAGAGTAGTTCTATTTTTAACTTTTTGAAGAACCTCCATACTGTTTACCAGAGTGGCTGCCCTATTTTGCATTCCCACCATCAGTGCAAGTGGTTCCTTTTTATTCACATCTTCTCCAACACTTGTTTCTTGTGTCTTTGATTCTTGCCATTCTGACAGGTGTGCATTGATCATGTAGTTGTTTGTTTTTTTTTTTTTTTCAGTTTATTTTGAGAGAGAGAGACAGTGTGTGTTGTGTGTGTGTGTTTTTGTGTGCGTGCATGAGCATGAGCTGGGGAGGGGCAGAGAGAGGCAGAGAGAGAATCTCAAGCAGGCTCTGTGCTGAGTCAGTGCAGAGCCTGAGGTGGGGATTGATCCCATGAACCCATGGGATCATGACCTGAGCTGAAACTAAGAGTCTGGACACTTAAGCAACTGAGCCACCCATGCACCCTTCTTGCAGTTTTGATTTGCATTTCTCTGATGAGCTTTGTTAAGCATCTTTTCATGTGTCTGTTGGCCATCTGCACGTCTTCTTTGGAGAAATGTCTCTTCAGATCTTCAGCCCATTTTTAATTGGATTATTTGGGGTTTTTTGATGTTGAATTGTATTGCCTATGTTTCTAGTAAATTCTTAGTCCTATCCCATTTCTGGTAAAGAAAGGAGTCCTGAAGAGGTGAGTTGGTGTAATGATGAAGGAAGTAGAGCAGGTAAACTGTGTAAGTGTTAGAGATGAATGGCATTTGACATTTATAACCACCACAGTCATGGCATAGGTATTTCAGCTGCTTCTACAGATGAAGCAATAGGCACAAGCTGGTTCCATAAAGACAATTCTTGGGAGAATTTTGGAAGATACAGGCCCTTAATGAATTAGTGGATGTTCATTTAGCACAGACCTTATTGAAATATCTGTTTTTTAGTGACATTACTAATAGTATCAAGGACCTTTCAATTCTCAGAAAGGCACAAATGGTGAGAAGTTTGCCTTTCAATGGATGTGGAGTCCTATCTGAATTTTAATAATTGTAATAACTTCTTTTAATAAGGAAAGTGAAAGCTTCAATAATTTAATAGTTCCATTACTACATCATATTGGGAATGCCACATGTGTGACTTATTCTTCTCATGAATGCATGATCTTATTATGCAGAGTAATACTGATTATAAATAGGGAAGTCAGAGAAAGTTTTCATGAATGAAATAAGGAATTACCTCTTCAAAATCTCTTGGTTGCAACTGTAACCTGACTAGGCCTCCTGGCTAATAATGGCTGAGTGACGGCAGATTCAGGCAGGATATACCTTCATTTCTGGGATGTGTTGTCTTGCATCTCATATCTGACTGCAGCAACAGCATTTGCAGGGAGGGAGAGCACGGACTAAGAGTTTATCTTGATGTTTGAGACAGTGATTGCCACACTTGCCTTAAGCCTGAAATTGTACAGGTGCCTAGCACTTAGAAAGTACCTCAACACATATGTGTTTAATAAGTGAGAGAATGAATGAATGAATGAATGAATGAATGGCTAAGTAAAAAACCAGCAATTGAGAATGATAACACAGATTCTGGGTTTTAATCACATGTACTGAATTAAAATTTCTAGGAGAGAGGACTAGTAATCAGTATCTTTAACAGCCAAATTTGGGGTGGGGCACATTGCCTTTCAAGGCAGAGGTTTCCAAACTTAGCAAGTAATAAGAGTCACCTGGGGAGTTTTAAGATTCACATTTCTGAGCCTTACCTTGGGCTTCCTGAATCAGGGTCAGGACCGAGGAATCTGTGTTCCCAAGATAACTCTGATGGTACTGGATATGGTAACCACTACAACAGAATATGTTGGGCTGAATTTGCTCACCCATGGGACTGAGGTTGGACTTAATGGGTAATGAGATTAGCTTTTTAAATCCCTTTCCGGTTTGAGTGACACTGTTCCATGTATTTGTCAAAACTTACTAAATGATAAACTTAAGATTTATACATTTTACTATATATAAATTTTATCACAAATACATGTAAACAGATGCTTAACTCTAATGATATGTATGCATCCTGAAGTATTTAAGAGAGAAGTATAGTGATGACTGAAGCATACTTAGAAATGCATCAAAAAAAGATGGATGGATGAACAGATGTGATTAAGCAAAGAGAACATCGTTGTAGAATCTACGTGAAAGGTATAGGGATGTTTACTCTATAGTCCTTTTTACTTACCATTTGAAAATGTTTGTAGTTTGTTGGGGAGATAATCCCTTAAAACATGGAGGCATGACCCTAAAGCACTCCATGTAATTATGCAAATCAGAATTGGGGAACCATTTAAACTTCTTCATCTTTTACAGTTTTATAGAAAGAGAGCAAGAAATGGGAAAAGGTTTTTGGCTTTTGTCCAGGAAATCTCTCTCGAGTATGTCTTGTTGATTCATCTTATATTTGGAGACAGAAAACACCTTCAGCCTGTGTTCTGAGTAAAAGGCAAAGGGTTTCCGTGTACTGGTCAAACCTCAGTTTCCTCATCTGTAAAATGTAGGCTTCTTTATGGTTGCTATCACTTTAACTTTTGATAGGCTATAATATTTTAATTTCTCTTAATTGTAAGTAATACATGAGCTTTATAGGATGATTCGAAAAAAATATTAAAGAATCTCACCTTCATATTAGCGATAAACCCTGTTAAAATTTTTGTATTTTTTTTAAGGTGTCTTCCCTCATAAAATATAAACACTTTGGGTGCCTAGGTGGCTCAATCGGTTGAGAATCTGACTTCAGCTCAGCTCATGATCTCTTGGGGTGTGAGTTCAAGCCCCAACTCTGGCTCACTGCTGGCAGGACTGTCAGTGAGGAACCTGCTTCGGATTCTCTGTCCAGCCCCTCTCTCTGCCTCTCTCCTGCTCATGCTTTCTATTCAAAAACTAAACATTAAAATAAAAAAATTAAAATATTAAAAAATATATAAACTGTCACTTTTCATAAAAATGGGATATCATTGTGTAGCTTGCCCTTTTCACTTAATATTTTTTATTGTTTACTCAATTTAACAAATATAAATTTACATACTTTTGAATGGTTGCATATTTATTACATGTATGCTCTGTAAAACTTAACTGATCCTGTCTTATTGGATGTTAGTTTATTTCCTAAGTTTGGGGCACCTGGGTGGCTCAGTCAGTTAAGCGTCCGACTTCAGCTCAGGTCATGATTTCACTGCTTGTGAGTTCGAGCCCCGTGTCAGGCTCAATGCTGACAGCTCAGAGCCTGGAGCCTGCTTCAGATTCTGTGTTTCCCTCTCCTGCTCACACTCTGTCTCTTTCTCTCAAAAAGAAATAAACTTTAATATATATATATTTCCTAAGTCTTTCTTGCTGAGATGAATATATATATATAATATCTTCCAAATCAGGGAGGTCAAGGGCACCTGGGTGGCTCAGTCATTTAAGCGTCCGACTTCAGTTCAGGTTATGATCTTACTGTCTGTGAGTTCCAGCCCTGCATCGGGCTCTGTGCCAACAGCTCAGAGCCTGTAGCCTGCTTTGGATTCTGTGTCTCCCTCTCTCCCTGCCCCTTCCCTGCTCCCGTTCTGTCTCTCTCTCAAAAATAGACATTAAAAAAATTTACATATCAGGGAGGTCAGAATTAGTGACACAAGTTCCCTTATCTCCTTTGCAGGATTTCATGCCCCTACCATGTCCTGGCCGGTGGCAGGAACTCTCATGGTTGAGCCCACTGAGTCAGAAGACAAGGCAGAGCTGGATAGATTCTGTGATGCCATGATCAGCATTCGGCAGGAGATTGCTGACATTGAGGAGGGCCGCATTGACCCCAGGGTCAATCCACTGAAGGTGCGTAGGCATTGGTCCTTTATCCAAAATGTCCCATAGAGTATAAGATTGGGTATGGAAAGTGTACCAGCAACCCCTGAACTCCCATCAGAGGATATTACTCTTGCCTGGAATAAGACCATTCTTCTGAAAAGATAAATTCATTACTTGCAGGTTTAAATCTTGGACAACGCAGTAGCAGTTAAGTATAGTGTGGATGTTTTGAGAGATGTTTTGTTTATGTAATTGTTTTGTCATTGTGAGAAGTATACCTCCCACATGCACCCAACTGGTTGCCAAGGGAGGGAGGGACTGAAGAGCTCTTATCTATTTGGGGAAGTCTTATTCTTCTGTGTCTCTATTTTATGCACTCTAGTGAGATTGTTTACCTCACAAACTCTAGATAAAGATAAGTTCTTCTACTGGAGCAGTTACCACTTAGAACAACTGATTGGTACTTGGCCTGAATGTTTTTTAATACTTATGGCCTATTTTGGAGAAAATCTGAAACACGTTTATTGTATATCTGCTTCCGAGCTGTAGGTCTCTTGTTAAGTCCAGACATTATTAAGCTGGGTTGGGGTGGTGGGAGGGGAGGAATCATGAATTGGGAATATTGCAAAGGCTGCGGTTGTGCTATTAAGTCCCTGAGCCAGAGAATGAGTCTAAGATGCCTGGGGAAGTTCAGGCAAGTTCCAAAAGTGCCCAGCTTAAGTGGATCACAGGTGCAAATGGCTGGCAGGAGAAGGCATCTTGCTCATTTTTATTTCTTTTTTTTTTTTTTTTTTGGATATTGAATTTAAGAATTTAGGCTAGTTTAAAAAATGGCAATAGACATTTAAAGGGCATAATACAGTTATAAAAGCAAGTGGAGAATAACACTTGTAAGATGATGTAAGATTTTAAAATGTGCTCAACTATGCTATATGCTGTTTTTACATATATGCAGTAATAGTATAAAATCACAATGAACATGGTGAATACCAAATTCAGGAAAGTGGTTATCACTGGTGAGTAGGGGAAGAGATGAGACCGAGGAGTTATACAGGCTGTTTCAATTGTATATTCAATGCTTATTTATTTAAAAAAAAATGTTTATTTTGCGAGAGAGGGTGCGCATATACGTGCAAGCGGTGGAGAGGCAGAGAGGGAGAATTCCAAGCAGGCTCCACCATCACCGCAGAGCCTGACACGGGGATCAATCTCATGCACTGTAAGATCATGACCTGAGCCAAAATCAAGAGTTGGACACTTAACCGACTGAGCCACCCAGGTGCCCCCAATGTTTATTTTATAAGGTTAAGCAAATACAGTAAAATGTTGACATATCAGGTGGTAGATGTGCTTAATAAATACCATGACATTCTGATATTTGAAATATTTCAGAATAAATTTCCCATCAAATTTCTTCCCCCTCAAATTGAAATAAAACCAACCAGCAGTCCCCGGGCTTCCATCAGCTCATTGGTTGAAGCCAAGCCAAGCCAAAGGCAAGTGTTGTGTTCTAATCCCTTTCCCATCTGTGTGTCTTAGATGTCTCCACATTCCCTGACCTGCGTCACATCCTCCCACTGGGATCGGCCATATTCCAGAGAGGTGGCGGCATTCCCACTTGTAAGTTTTCCTCCAAAGCCGAGTGTGCCAGCTGGTATAGCATCCACGTGGGTATGCAGGGCCATCACCTATCCAATGGGGCTCCTATCCTTGCAGTGTCATTACAGTAACTGTATATGGGACACTTTCTTAAATGGGTCATGACAAGTGACACAGAGCACAGGAATTGGCTTTCAGAGCTCTGAGGTTAGAGTGTCAGCCATGGGCCTGGGAATCCGCAGGGAACACAGTGGAGAAAGACCAAATAGGAGTCCTTGTCAAATGGGTCCAGGTGTTTTCTATTATCAGCCAATAGGAAGATATCCCCAAATGAAACCTTTCCTTTCTGATTCTTACACAAATAGGTGCTCTGTAGTCTCTGGCAGGGTGGGGACAAGGGTCAAAAGTTGGATTTGGGGGGACAGTAATGAAGAGGTGACTTAGCTTATAGTTGACACACAATGTTACATTAGTTTCAAGTGTACCACATAGTAATTTGAAAAGTCTACACTTTATGCTATGTTCACCACAAGTATACCTACCATCTGTCACTGGGAAAATGCTTACTACAATAGCATTAACTATATTCCCTATACTGTACCTTTTATATGGATACATTCCATATCTGGAAGCCTGTTCCTCCCACCCTCCTTCACCCATTTTGCCCATTCTGCCTGCCCCGCTGTGGCAACCATCAGTTTTCTGTATCTATGGGTCGGTTTCTGCTTGTTTTGTGTTTTAGATGCCACATGTGAGATCATATTTATCTTTCTCTGATATGTTTTACTTAGCACAATACCCTCTAGGTCCACTCATGCTGTTGTAAATGGCAAGATCTTAGTCTTTTTCTTGGCTGAGCAATATTACAGTGTGAGTATCTATGTGCACACATTAGTGTATACATACATACACACACCACATCTTCTTTATTCACTCATCTATTGATGGACACTTGGGTTGCTTCCATATTTTGGCTACCATAAATAAAGCTGCAATAAAAATAAAAGTGTGGGTTTTACCTTATGCTTTTGAGCATTCGTTGGGTTAGTGGCATCTTAGCCTATGGGGACATTCATTGTAATCTCCTCTTTCCCCAAGAGAAATGTTTCAGAGTACCCCAGAACACTTCCATCTTTTGTCCCTTGCAGCCCTTTGTGAAACCAGAAAATAAATTCTGGCCAACCATTGCCCGGATTGATGACATCTATGGAGATCAGCACCTGGTTTGTACCTGTCCTCCCATGGAAGTTTATGAGTCCCCATTTTCTGAGGAGAAAAGGGCCTCTTCTTAGTCCTGTTTCCCTAATTTCAAGTGACTGACTTGATGTCTTTCTCTGGAACATTTGATGAACAAGAACTCTATTTTCCACCTTGGACTCACCATGGGGTTTTATACACTGTGTATATTTTTGTAATCTGTGTCAAGGTAAATGTAAATAAAATGAGCATAGTAGTGTGTGGAAGCTCATTGTTGAAAAACTGGTTTCAGTGCCTGCTTCCACATGTAGCAGTTGATGGTTCAAGTTGCCTTGATTGGAAATCATTTAGTTTTTTGCATAGGAACTTTAAATGTAGGAAGTGAAGAAACATTTTAGAGGCTATACAGTAGGCCTGATAGACAGATTCTGGTTCCAAATAAGTCCTTGTGGACTGTGCCATCTGTGAGGAATCCCAGGGCAAATGTTTACATTTTCCATACACTGAAGAAATTCTTTCTCTAATTTGCCTAATCTGTAATAGCATTTCTGAGTGTTTTCCTTTTTCCATGTGTGTGATTTTCTTCTACCTTCAATTATTAGTATTCTAATAAAAGCATTTCAATTTGAAGAATGTCTTCTTGGTCTATTTTTTCAATCTTATTCCCATGTACACTAAGTTCAGAGGGATTTGAAGAGGATCAAAACCCAAACCAGTAGCCATTTTTTTAAATTAGCAGTTTCGTCTAGCAAACAACAGTCCAGAGGTAATACATCAAGGTCTAGTGTCCCTTCGGTCTTCCTGTTTTGCCTTCCTTTGTAGGGAGTCTTCGTCTGCATGGTCTTAAGATGGCTGCTGCATACTGACATATTGATGTCACATACCCATTTTGATAGGGAAGGGGTGGGGGGACAAAAAACAAAAGGCAGATCCCACCCAGTAACTTTTGCTTGCTTTTACCTGGCCAGAATTGGTTCACATTGCCACTTCTAGCTGCAAGGGAGGTCTTTTCCTGGTATGTTAGTGCCCTAAGGAAAATTGGTTTATTAGCTAAATAAAAGGGGGAAAATGATTTTCAGGTAGGCAACCAGCATGCCTGCCACAAAATAACTTTCCCCGAGAAATAGCAAATGCTTCAGATGTTCTTCCCTATTCTTCGTGAGCACTTGTTCAATTCCTGACTACTTGGTTCTTTGTGTGGCAGCTTGATCACACGACTATTATGATAGTCATCTGTAGAAAGGTCGCAGTGCTCTATTGAATGCTCTGTAAGCTGTCCACTTATTCTCACACTTAAAGTGTTTGTAGAACAATTTATTTCAGCCTAACTGAAGTGATGGGATCCTTGGTTTCTTTTTTGCATTATAAATAAATGGTTAATACTTACTGAGTTCTTTGGAGTCAGGTACTATTCTAAGTGTTTAAGATGTATTATCTCATTGGAACCTCACAACAGACCACTTTTACACATGGGGGTATGGAGAAATGCCCAAAGTCACACAACTGATGAGAGGGATAAGCCAGAATTTGAACCAAAACTGCACAACTCCAGGGGCAGCTGGTGAAAACAAGCTACCACACTGCCATGGTCACTTTATGCCTGGAGACTCTGTCCTTCCTGAGCTGGAAACCAGGGTCTTGACACAGACTAGCCATCAGGTTATGGGGTAACCTCTTGAAGGAATGACAAGCACATAAAAACAAATCATCCAGGTGAACAGCAGCTCTTCATCAGACTGTAAAGTATATCAAAAGCAAATACAGGTGATAAAAAGATGAAACTGCCCTGGTACATCTGGGTGGCTCAGTTGGTTAAGGGCCCAACCCCAGTCATGATACCACTGCTCTGAGAGCCTTGCATCAGGCTCAGCACAGAGCCAGCAGGGAGTTTGGAGCCTGCTTAGGATTACCTCTCGTCCTCTGGCTCTGCCCCTCCTCTGCCTGTCCTCTGTAAGTAAATAAAAAAAAAAAAAAAAGTTGAAATTTAGCATCTCCTCAAGAAAGTCTTCAACATCTGTCTGCGAAATGTGCTACTGGTTTTTCTTCTTCTTCTTTTTTTTTTTTTTTTTGAGGAGGAAGAAAGCGAGAGTGGGGGAGGGGGCAGAGAGGGAAAGAGAATCCCAAGCAAGCTCCATCCTGGCTTCATACCGAGCTGGACCCAGGGCTCAAACTCATGAACCATGAGATCATGACCTGAGATTCAATCAAGACTCTGTCACTTAACCGACTGAGCCACTCAGGTGCCCCTGTGCTAGTATTTTGTATCTTTGTACTCCGCTTGTTTTCCTTTACCCTTGGCACAATTAGTAATTATTCTGTTTACTTGGTTTTCTTCTGCCTCACCAGGCTAAGTTCCCTAAGAAGAGGCTTGCTCTCCTCTTATGCTTTACCTCTTATGCTTCACCAATCTAAGCCTGGGACACCCACTCAAGGAAACAGTTTGAGTCTGTAGAGCAGATGTACTAGTGCAGAACTGCTGCCCCATGGGGATCTCAGGGGTACAGAGAAGGTAAAAAAAAAAAAAAAGGGTGGTTTCCCAAATGGTAGTGCAGTAACACGGATGAACGGATGTCACCCATCACTTTCTCTCTGTGGAGAGCAGTGAGGAGTAGGCCAGGAGGAAGGAGTGTTACAATACCCGAGGTCATTCCATAAGGAAAACAAAATCCAGGAAGGAGTTAGTGCCCAGCACAGAGTATACTACTCTTGTAAATCTGTTGAATTTCTTGCTGGCAATTAGAGTACTTGCTCTGGAGTCAGACTGCCTGGAGTCATACCCCTGCTCTCCTGTATCCTAGCAATAGGACTTTGGAGAAGATAACTGGCATCTCTCAGCCATAGTCTCCTTACCTATCAAACATCATCTACCACTCTGGGGTGGAGGTTTCAATATATTGCTCTGAACGGTGCCTGACACCAAATAAGTGCTTGTAAGTGTTAGCTCTTATTTTCATCTTCACTTAAGGTCTTGTGTCCTACACTGTAAATCCCTGCACTAGGAGTGGAGCCCTGACCCCAACTGGACCTACCTTGCATTCAGATCCATATCCTTTCCTTTTCTTTACATTCCTAAGTGCCCCTTTCCTATAGATAGTTCCAAGAGAATGTAGGAGGAACATGAGCTGTGACTTCATACAGATGTAAATTCCTAGATATGCCAATTGTTTGAGACATCAGGCAAATTCACTTATCCTTTCTGCACTTCAGTTAAGGTATCAAACAGCAATAATAAAGTACTTACCTTTATTAGGCCTACTGTAAGGATTACATGAAATAACACAAAGTTATCACTTGGCATAGTGGCACCCAGAAATCACTGACTTATTCTGCAAATTCTGACTGAGCCATTTTAGACACCATTCTAAATGATAACCTCTTTCCTGGACCACCAATGCTAGATGAACAGACAACACATCAAAACTTCAGTGTTAAATATTCTTTAGAAAACAAAAATGGTAGGTGTGTGTGTGTGGGGGGGGGAGGTTTGGGAACCGTTTCATTGGGTGGGCAGGGAGGTATTCTCTAAGGTGACTTTTAGGCTAAAATCTGAACAGAAGGAAGCCAGGCATGACTAGACGTGGGGAAAGGGCAGGAGGAGTGTTCAGGAATAGAGACAAGCATGCTTGAAGGCCTTAGTATCTCTATTGCAGCATTTGGTTATTTTCATATGTAAAGGGTTTTAAGAATTCCTAGGAAGGGTGCCTGGGTGGCTCAGTCAGTTGAGTGTCTGACTTCAGCTTAGGTTACGATCTTGTGGTTCATGAGCCCTGTGTAGGGCTCCGTGCTACAGCATGGCACAGATCCTGCACCCCCTGCCCCGCCCACCTCTTTAAAAACTGAATAAACATTAAAAAAAAAAGTCCCTGGGAAATATGGATGGGAGAAAGAAGACGAATAAAAGCCAGGGTTGGGAAAAGGTATCGGACGTCTGAGAGTCAAGAATGGTGAGGAGGGGTTTTGGCCTAGAGTCAAGATCATGGAAAATGAAAATAGGGTCAGAGGAGAAGAAAGGGACTCTGTCTCAGGTAAAGGGCTTTGAGAAAAAAAGGAGAAAAGGAATGGGGTGGGTGGAGGTCCTTGGGTCAGGAAGAGAGGGAAGGATCTGTAATGGGGACAGGAGAGCAGAGAATAGGATTGAAAGTGGGAGAAAGATGCAGGTTAGAAACAGGAAGGAAATGGTGGAGGAGGTAGATAGGGGCCTCCAGTGGGGATGGGGAGAAGGAAAGGATTAAGAAGTGGAAGGAGATAAAACATTATCGGCTCACTGACCAGGCACATGAAAGTCAGTAAGTGCTGGAGTAGGAGAGACGGGAGAAGGCTGTCCAGGGTGGGAAGAGAAGGAAGTCAAGAGTGATGAGCAACAAGGCACAGGGTCAGGAGGTGTGAGAAGACTCCCTCAAATTAGGAAGAGGACAGATGGAGAAGGGCATAGTTAAAAAGTACACTGAGTGCAAAAGTATGGGCAAGGTGTGGACGAATATAGGGGTGGCCTCTAAGTAAAGGGGTAGAGGGAGAAGCCCATCGTTAGAAGGGAAAGGTATGTGAGAAGGGAGGACTCTCAGAAGAGGAAAAACAAGGGAAGTCTTTTTTGGAAACCAACTAGGCAGCAGGACTGTTGAGCATATAGAAACCTAAAACTGAGGCCAGAGGCAGGGAAGTGAATGCCCTGGCTAGAGTGTCTGCAAAGTTGAAAACTGAGCCCAGTGTGTAGCAAAACCCTGAGGATAGGGCTGGTGGACCCTTTCCAGGACCACTGCAGTAACCCAGTTGCTGGAGGACCCACTTGTTGATTACCAACTATGTACACAGACAGGTCCCCTGATACGCAGGACTCCTGTAATGCGTATGATGTTCTCGTACTGTTGCCCTTTTCTTCTCCTGTTCACAGGTACTTCTCACTGCTTACTTCACTGAGTACTGGGTCCCACCCACTACTCCCTCCTGATGCCCTCCAGTTTTCCCAGTTCAGGGGGGCCTCCCAGTGTTGCTTTAACCACCCAGTTTTGCATACATTGTTACTTTCATCTGGAGCTTTTCCAGGTAGTGAGCTACCTCTCATACATGCAACTGGCTGGGAATAGAGATGAGTCTTTGATCTTAAAGAAGATACAATCTGTGCTCTCAGATTACCCACCCCAAAGTTTGGAAAAATGTAGTCAATTTGGGACAAGGGTGCCTGGACCTGGCAAGGATTGTTGGATACCTTTTCCATAAAAGCAGTGGTACTAAATTATGGTTTAATAGTCTTTTATATGCTAACCTGGGAACCTACACCTTTCCTTTGTATCACTGTTCCTATAGGAAATGTTTGTACAAATTCATCCAAATGACACACTTGCATTGTCAACCTACATCAAGTCAAAGATCACTGTCATCATTCTTTTACAAATTAACTTCTAAAATTTAGATGTCATCTGTAATTTCTTCAAAATTCAAAAGAATGGACAGAGGGTTGAAAAAAATTAACTACAAACTATTTTTTTAATGACTCTATATGATTCTCTGGGTATCTGGAACTCTCTTATGGAGGCCTAGGGTTTTCAGAACCAATGCAAGAGAAATTTTAGTGTGCTTTTGATGTTTGTTGCACTGTACTTTAACCTTACCAGTAAGTGTTTGTAGAGTTCAGGGTGTGGCACTTTTAATTTTGTATAATAACACTTCTGAAGATCATTTGAAACAACAAAACACAAACCTTGGTGAGCCTCTGAAGATGTGTTTCAAGTAACAGCCAAAATCATAAATTTCCAGAAAATAGGGTGTAATCCAGCATCGGGAGTGATGTCAGTCATCCTAAAAATATGCACACATTCCCCCAACAGTGCTGTCACTGGAAACTTGATCTCAAACTGCTACTCACTGCGGGAGAAGCAGCCAAGAAGAATTAGATGCTAACAGATCCTTTCTTTAAAGTCTGGCATAAAGAATGGAAAGAAAAAAATAACTTGGTTATGTTTGAGACATTCTACCCTACATGAACTACAGAGGAATATTAAAGTTCCTCAAAATAGCACTAAATGTTTTTATTGGTTAAAAGAAGTTGCTTCAAATACATTCCAAAATACAATGAGGAAAATACTTTCCACAGAAGGGGACAGTTGGGTAGGCTGTTAGATAAACTTGCAAACAGCAAAGGAGTGAGTACAGTACGTGGTGCCAGCCATGTTGGGAGGGAGGGCATGGATTGTGGGGGATTAGCACTATTTCTGTATTTTGTCAAAAAGATGGCCTTTAGCCTGGGATGGTGTCTTCCATTCAGAAAATTGCTGTTAATTTGAAGTCTAATGTTCCTAAGCATGAGGCAGTTCTGAGAGGAGAGTCTGAAAGGTGCTACAGTTAAACAGGCTTAGTACAGTCCTTAATTTCATTATTTCCCAGAAATTAGTTCCTTTTAATTTTTTTTAAAACCTTATTTATTTTGGAGAGACAGAGTGCGAGCAGGGGAGGGACAGAACGAGGGAGAAAGAGAATCCCAAGCAGGCTCTGCATCATCAGCGTGGAGTCCCTATGTGAGGTTCGAACCCATGAACCATGAGATCATGACCTGAGCCGAAGTCAGATGATTCCAACTGAGCCACCCAGTGTGCCCCTAGTTGCCTTTAGGAATGAAATCCATGTTTTGAAAAAAAAGTTTTTTTAATGTTTATTTCTGAGATAGAGAGAAAGCCCTCACATGCATGCGGGCACAAGTGGGGGAGGGGCAGAGACAAATGGAGACACAGGATTCAAAGCATACTGGAGGCTCTAACCTGCCAACACAGAGCCTCACATGGGGCTGGGACCCACGAGCAGTGAGATCATGACCTGAGCCAAAGTCAGACACTTAACTGACTGAGCCCCCATGGTGCCCCCATGTTTTGTTCTTTTAATTTAAATTTTAGTTAGCATACAGTTCTTATAGTATGAAAATGAGAAGAGGCTCTAAAACATGCAACATGTGACAATAATCATTCAGAATTTTTAGATGAAATTTGGTCAGGTTGCACATTTGTTCTCTCTAAAACAGTGTCCAAATTTGGTTTTTAAAGGGCAAAAGGATGTAGTATAAATTAAAAGTAAATACTGCAGTAAATAAACAACAGTGAAGCAGAAAACGTAGTAGAAAGTAACACAGAGCCTTGAGTTTAAGGCTCCTGATTACCTGTAACTTAGGGTGACTAACTCTCTTGAAATCACTAACTTGTCTATAAAATGGAGATAATACCATTTACCTCACAAAGTGTGTATGAGAAGTGAAATAATGTATGAAAAATGCCAACAGTATTTTTCTTTTTGGACATACACTCAAGAGACAGGGGAACTGTTGCCATCCCTGTTCCAAATGGAAAGGCTGATAAGATGTTCTTTATCCCATTAAAAACAAACAAACAGGAAAACAAAAACTGGTTATCAAGGAAGAAAAGGAGACCTCCAGGTGGTAGAAGTGAAGAAGAAACCCACAGAGCGTGAAACCATGTGGGACACAAAGGAGGTTGGACTAGGTATGTGTTTTAGGATTGGGGTTTCAATGAATCAAGAGCAGATTTGTTATCAGAAACCATACAGGCCAGAACGAAGTGGCAAGATATTTTCAAGTGCTGGAAGAACTGCCAACCAGAATTCCATATCCTGTGAGAAGATCTCCCAAGAGTAAAGGTGAAATAGACTTTCTTAGATGAAGGAAAACAAAGAAAAGTTGTCACTAGAAGATCTGATCTGTAAGAATTCCTATAGTAAATTCTTCATGCAGAATGGAAATAATGACAGAGAGAAAAGCGGAAAATCAGACTTGTAAAGAACAATGCAAAAGTATCTGAGATAAAAGTAATAAATTATGTTCCTCTAGAGAAACATGACCCATGAAATAAAAAAATTGATAAATTAGACTTCATCAAAATTAAAAGCCTTTTTCTCTGAGAAACACTCTTAAGAACAAAAACATGAGTCACAGATTGGGAGAAAAATATTTTGCAATTCACATATCCGACAAAGGACTAGTACTTAAAATATATTAAGAATTCTACGGGCGTGTGGGTGGCTCAGTTGGTTAAGCATCCGACTTAGGCTCAGGTCATGATCTCACAGTTCATAGGTTCAAGCCCTGCACTGCATCTCTCTTTGCCCCTCCCTCACTCATGCTTTGTCTCTGTCTTTCTCAAAAATGAATAAACAAACAAACAAAGAATCCTAAACTCAACATCGGAAACGATCCAATTAGAAAACAGGCAAAAAACTTAGACACTTCATAAATATACACGATGGTAAATAAGCACTTGAAAGACCAATTAAATCATCAGTTATTAGGGAAATAGCCATGATGAGATATTCCTACACATCAATTAGAATGGCTAAAATAAAAAATTTTTGACAATAACAAGTACTGGCAAGAACATTGAGCAATTGGATCTCAGGAATAAAAAATGGTACAGCTACTCTGGAAACCTACTTAGCGGTTTCTTATAAAGTTAAACACACAAACGATATAAGCCAGAATTGTGCCATGCGTATGTATCCTAGAGAAATGAAGACTGATGTTCACACAAGAACCTGTATATGATTTTTTTTTTTTTTTGCCTTATAGGCAAAAACTAGAAACGATGGGTTTCTATTGATGGGTTAATAACAGAACATAAAACTGGCTACTCTTCAGTAATAGAAAGAATGCAACTTTGGATATATGCAATAACTTCGGTGGATCTCAAGGTTATCTCGTGCTATGGAAAAAAACATAAATCTCAAAAAGTTTCATACTGTATGTTCCCATTGATATAACTTTCCTAAAATGACAAAATTATATCCATGGAGAACTTATTAGTGGTTGTCAGGAGTTAGGGTTAGTGAGGGGAAGGGTAGGACTATGAAGTGGGTAGCATGAAGCAATTTTTTTGTGATGGAACATTTAAATATCTTTTTTTATGTTTATTTTTGAGAGAAAGAGAGAGACAGAGTGTGAGCAGGGGAGAGGCAGAGAGAGACGGAGAGACAGAATCTGAAGCAGGCTCTAGGCTCTGAGCTGTCAGCACAGAGCCTGACGTGGGGCTTGAACCCATGAACCACAAGTTCACGACCTGAGCGAAAGTCAGATGCTCAACTGAACGACCCAGGCGCCCCATCATGGAACCTTTAAATATATAGTTATACACACCTATACATGTATAAAATTTCAGAACTAGATTTGTCTAAAATGAGTTCATGTAAAAACTGGTGAGATTTGAGTATGATCTACAAATTAATAATTATTGTACCAGTGTTAATTTCCTGGTTTTGATAACTTACTGTGGCTATAGAAGATGTATCTTATCTTTAGGGTAAAGCTAAGTGAAGAATACACAAGAACTGTAGAACTTGTCAGTGTACAATCAATTTAAAATAAAAGTGAAAAAACGCAAGTTGGGGGTATTCTCTATAAAACAAGTATTTTACAAGGACTTATGATTTGTTAAGATCATAAGTGTTTGTGTGAATTTTTGGTAAATAAATATTTGGGACCCAAATTAAAATGTGTAGTCTATGTAGGGAAAAAATAGGTTACTTTACTGGTGGATACAAATAAGCTCAAAAACTCATGCAGCTTTTACTGTGATTTCTTAATAGATAACCAATTAGGCAAATTCTAAGCATTTGAACAATATGTTCACTATCTTCACACAAACAGAATGAAGAACGGATTTATGTGAGAAAGGAAAGGCACCTCAAAAATTTTTCCTAGTGCCTAGTAGAGATCTAAGTCAGAAGTTGTTTGGAGACCATTTCCAGGCAAAATGTTCGTGGGATTGCTATGCTTTCCACCAGTACCATTTCTCATCTATGGCAATTCACCAGAGATTAAAAAACAAACAAAAAAAGAAACTGTATTTTCTCAAGGAGAGAATGGTATTGAGTTAAATTTTTGGGTATGGTAGGGGAAGAATATTTTCAGAAACAAAGTGTCAGGGTTAGGTCATTAGAAATCTTAATTGAGTCTATCAATTAAGTAATCTTTCGTAAACTGGGCCCCTTTTAAACAGGAAAAGTGAATGGTCTTCATAATCACTCTGGAACAAGCAATAAAACTTGGTTTGTTCTGGCAAATTGACTCTTAGTGTTACCTTTTCTGTATTAATCATCTTTTGCTGCATAACAAATTACCCCAAAGTTTAGTAATTAAGACAACATTCCTTACCATTGTTTCCATGGGTCTGGAACTCAGAAGTAGCTTAGCTGGCACCTCTGGCTTCTAACAGGTCATGTTGTCTCAGTCATGTGTTAACTCAAAAACCTTAGGGTCTGAAGATTTACTTTTCACTTATGGTTACATGTTCATTGTGGCTTGGCTGGGGGTGGGGTGGTCTCTGGATCATTCTCATTCTGGGACCGAGGTTGTTAGAAAAGCTGTCTGGTGCTACTGATCCCCATGGAAGGGCAAAGAAAACTCTGGAAGGCGATGAAATGCTCTGCCTATAAGTAACCCACAGCATTTGTTACAGTTCAATGATTAACTGGTCACATGACCGTAGCCAACCACAAGGAGGCTAAGATGTATAATCCTAACACGGGCCCTTGAGAGCCAGAAATACCAGGAGAACAATACCTATGACTACCCTCATTCTGGTCAGTAAATGTTCAACCCACTCTTGTGTCCTACAGAAACTACATGTCCTCTAAAATGATTATAATGAGAGGGCAAAAATGAACTGTTAGTGAGAATGTGAGGCAACTAGATTCTCATACATGACTGGCGGGAATGTAAAATGATATAAACCACTTCAGAATATCTCTTAATTTATCTTGAGTAAATACTAATGAAATTGGGTTGTGTAGTAAGAACATATTTAATTTTATAGGAAACTTTCAGAATTTTCCAAATACCTACACATGAAGCAGCTTTATTTATAATAGCAATATCCTGGAAACTCAAATACCCATTAGCAGATGTATAAACAAATTGTGGAATATCCATATATAATGGAATACCCAGTAATACGTTCAGATTTTGTCTATTCTGTTTTGTCTATTACATTTTTTCATTTATTTTCAAGAAATTTAATCTCAAACTACTCTTCACACAGCAGCTTGTTGTTATTCTATCAATGCAATGCAATTTTATACTTGAGGATATAGTGTGAAATTCATTCTTCCATTCATTTTTTTCAATAGTAGTCATTTGGTCTGCCTGCCTGGTTCCTCTAGCTGGTTCCTGATGTGTCTAGTGTTTGTGGGGCTTTTTCTGTGTAGTGTCTGATTAATCCAGGCTACTAAATAATCAGTTCCTTTAGGGATTTAAAGGTCTGGTATGGGGATCAGTAAGCATAAAATAGATAAGTACAAAAAACTCTTCCCAGCACAAGCTGGTGATGAGTGGACTATCAAACTCAATTCCCTCAAATCAGGTAGAGTCACAAGCTCTACCTTTCCGGGTGCTCTGAAGAAGAGGGAAAGGTTTGATCCCTAAATAAGCAAAAGAAGAAATAGCACACAGTGGACAAGTCAAAGCAGATTTCTATCCAATTTGTCTATAGACTCTATGCTAAAATCCAAAGCTTTTAAGTTACAGGCAGGGGGGCCCTTTTCTGTTAGCCAAACTGTCGTAACAAGTGTGTGAGAGAGCTTAGGGTGTTTTATTTAGATTGCTAACTCCCCAAAGTTTATCTAAGATTCTTTTGTTTTGTTTTGAAATCTTTATTTATCTTGAGAGAAAGAGAGCATGCGAGTGGGGGAGGGACAGAGAGAGAGAATTCCAAGCAGGATCTCTGCTGTTAGCACAGAACCCGATGTGGGGCTCTAACTTGTGAACTGCAAGATTGTGACCTGAGCCAGTCAAGAGTCCGATGCTTAACTGACTGAGCCACCCAGGTGTTCCCTTTTTTTTTCAAAAATGTTTATTTATTTTGAGAAAGACCTTGTGAAGGGGAGGGGCAGAGAGAGAGAAGGAGAGAGATTGAGAATCCCATGCTGATTCTGTGCTGTCAGCATCAAGCCCAACGTGGGACTCGATCTCACAAACTGAGATTGTGACCTGAGCTGAAATTAAGAGTCTGACATTAACCAACTGAGCCACCCAGGTGCCCTTGCCTGACATTGTTAAACATACCTGCATGCACATATTTGCTGAATGAGCCATGTTATTTGGAAATGAGTTCTACAACTAGAGGCCCTTCTTACTCTAATTATAAGAAAATTTAAGAAAAAAAAAAAATCCTACCCACATGCAAGTGGCTGAGTACTTAATAGTAATCACTGTAGGGGCACCTGGGTGGCTCAGCTGGTTGAGCTGCCGACTTCAGCTCAGGTCATGATCTCACAGCCTGTGGGTTCAAGCCCCGCGTCAGGCTCTGTGCTGACAGCTCAGAGCCTGGAGCCTGCTTCAGATTCTGTGTCTCCCTCTCTCTGCCCTTCCCCTGCTTATGCTCTGTCTCTAGGTCTCTCAAAAATAAATAAACGTTAAAAAAAAAATTAAAAAGAAATAGTAATCATTATAACCTACTACATGTACCAGAATCCAGTGAGAAGTTCCTCTTTCAAACTTAAGCCTAAGAGACGACCAGATACTATGTACTACCTGAAGGGATAACCACATTACTTATGAAGAAGCCTTGCCAAAAAAAACCCTAACACCTAAATCTGGTCATGCTTGAATTCTAACTACCAATTTACACAGAAGAGAAACAGGTTAAACCATAATACCACATGGTTATAATGAGCAAAATCTTACTCTATCAGGAAGACTCTAGAATAATTTAAACATACAAATCACAAAAAGTAAAGGAAAATTGATAGAGGAGATATATACAGATTAAAAGATACTTAAGTGATAGCAATTAACAATAATGTAAGGTCCTCATTTGGATTCTGATGCAAACAAACTAAATATCTGACATTTGAGACAATGGACATTTGAATATTTACTAGATATTTGATAAAAACTGTTTTTTCTTCACATGTGTGACAACGATAGTGTGGTTATTTCCTGTCTGTATCTTTTTAGATTAAACTGATATATTTATGTAAAAAAAACTTGAAGTCTTTTTAAAAAGTTTAAAAGCAAAATAAAATTGGTTAGTTTGGGGCTATCCTGGACTCCTGAACATGTTAAACTGGAATCGGCTTTCTTTCCTAGTCTATGATGTTATAGCAAAGTTAAGACAAAACATAGCCTAACTATGAAAATCACTTATTTTGCTAATAAAAGCAGAACAAACCAGTTCAAGTAGCTGAAACTGGGAGACGTCCCCCACCCTGCATCCAGGGAGATGGCCAATACCAAAGGGAAGACAACACTAGATGATGCAATTTAATGATTCATTTCAATCTAAAAAGGTCCTATTTAAATTAGATTCTTCAAAATAAAAATGACTCCAATGTCTGTTAAAAATAAGACCAAAGTGACAACCATTCCAATCACTATGCTGTAAGTGTTCCCCAGAACTTGATTTTGAATTTAATTGAAGGCAGAAAAAGCACCCAAACTAGCTTGGCTTATATTCAAATGTGAGTGCTTATATAGCCCAATAGTAAAGACTGCCAACATCTGGGTTCACACTGCCTATTTGTAGTACAGCTGTGTCACTTCTCTGAAGTAGGAACTTTGGCAAGTTTTTTTTGTTTGTTTGTTTATTTTTGAGAGACAGAAAGAGAGAGAGTGAGCAGGGGAGTGGCAGACAGAGAAGGAGACACAGAATCAGAAGCAGGCTCCAGGCTCCGAGCTGTCAGCACAGAGCCTGATGTGGGGCTCGAATCCACCAACCATGAGATCATGACCTGAGCTGAAGCTGGACACTTAACTGACTGAGCCAGTCAGGTGTCCCTAAACTTTGGCAAGTTTCTTAACCTTTCTGTACCTCTGAGTTTCATCCATAAGATGGGAATAATAGTACGTGCCTCTAAAGGTTGTCAGAAGGATTAAATGAATACACATACACTCAATAAATATTGGCATTATATAAGGCTCTGAATTCAGGAATAGAAAAACTGATTCAATCATATTAAACCTTTACTCTGATGAAAACAATATACTTTCAGAGACTAGAACAATGTTTTAGCATGTTCTCATGTCTGTGAAATAAGAAGTAGCACTGAAGCTAAAACTGAACATAAGACAAGTTATTATAGAACATTTTTCCAATTTAGTAAAATTAAAAAAAAATCAAACACAGGGTGAAACCTGTCCTTAGTGTTTAAGATTTCATACTAGTTCTTATTATCAAAAATCAAGAATAGAGAATTGTACAAAATGTCTGTTTTAAAATGCACAATGAAATATTCTGGAAGTGATTCTTAAAAATACATACTTACAAGCCAGACAAATGTAAAAAAGTGAAGCAAGATGAGCTATTTTTCTGGTCATAAAATATTTATTAATGTATATTTTAGGGAATATAGTGAATATAAAATTTAGGATCACAATATGAAGCAATTTCAGTCCTCTCAAAAGTCAAGCCCAGCCCTCAATGCTCTGCAGATGTAAAACCACTGGTGAGACTCACTAAAAGCAGTTTGACTAGTACAGAAGAGGCTTTTCATGAACATTTACAACTAGAGCATCTGAATACCTCTTTTAAGTGCAAAACCACACCACATTACACTAATGCAGCAACAATGCATTCATATTGTTCTCATTAGTCATTAGTAGTCAACTTGCATAAAACACCAGAAAAAAGCACAATGGAGCTCACAAAATGGGCTAAAAAATGAACTTATCCTTGCAAAACACACTGTAATGGAAGAAGACATTAAAAATGTATTATGCACAATACAGAAGCTGCGTTCCAAAAATCTCGAGTGTCATTTCCTTTTCTGTAAAATCAAATTACATGAATCAGGCACAACTAATATTTGGGAGGCAGTGCGTAGCTAAAATTTCATTTAACTAATTACTCAATGATTTAAAAAATCCCCATAAGTCTTTTCTGTCCTGAGGTAGTTGCAAAATAAATCATAACTTGGATATCAACTAGAGCTGAGGCTTTGACTTTTTACTCATTTAAAACTAGTTGTTACTGACAGGAACTACCTTTTGATATTTAAAAGACAGTTGAGAAATGGGCCTCTTACTACACACACAAGATAATGGCTATGTAGGAAAGAGGATTAGCTGCTTCAGAACGTGAGAGATATGGTCCACCATTGCGCTTCCACCCTCCCCGCCCCCTCCCCCCAACCATTTTAGATTCTTTATTGTCCAAAAAGCCACCAAGAGCAACACAGTAGTAGACAAATCATCGTCCTTTGCTGTAGCCAGGGAAGAAAAGGTCAAGTAGAGTCTGCAGAATCTCATTGGGAACCATGACATAATTCTGGCCAAGATCATGCCGGCAAGCAGGGCAGGAGAAAACTTGAGCCTTAAAGGAGCGCTGTAAGCAATCCTAAGGCAAAACCAAAAGACAACAGAAACAAAAACATTCCCAATTTCATCAGCATATATAGCATGTAGAAAAGTCATTGACTTATGCTTTTAAACAGGAACTAGAAACTTAAGATCAACTGTAAAGGCCTGAATCTATACTATGAAAACTAGTCTACAGACATGGCTTCAAGTTCCACTTCTAGTATGTATTGTGAGACTTCAGGTAAATGACTTTAATTTTTGTGTGCTTTAATTTCTTCATTCAATAAAATGAGAGTGTTAGAATTTATGTATTGTTTCCACTAGCCTCACCACCTAGGTTGGATTTTAATCCTGTTGTTTCATCATAGAACACCTAATAGAAATTTAGGATTCTCCTCCTTTCAAGTAAGTTAGATATTTTATCAAATCATTTAAAATAGAATGTGTCTTCCAGAAATATATGGGTCAGACACAAACACATATGTGGAAGATTTGTTTCCATTTTACAAAAGAAATTAAAATTCAGAAGTTAGGTCAGGGCATACAACCACCGAGCAGTAGAACAGGATTCCAACCTTGGTTTGACTAAAACTCAATCTTCCCCTTTACACCACACTAATAATACAATATTCAACTCCTCGGGGAATGCTACCAGACAGATTCTGTTTTAGGTTCAAGTGGATGGAGTTATTCCAGTCTGCACTATAATACATGAAACATACATAAGCTATAACACAGAAAACAGCAATGACACCTTACTTTCTTCTCCATTTCAAACTCTCCTCAACAATTCCAAACATGATACAATACCTTTGACTATACAATACATATTTGACAATTACTATAGAATTAAAACATGTATTACTGCCAAAATGTAATGAAATGTTTCTTAACTGGCAAGGTTCCACAACTAGTCTGCTGCATGGAAAAATGTTTCAGGTGCTAAAAGCATGTTTGCAGGTTAGTTGCCCTCTGTCCTAACAAGGGAAAATGAGAAAGAAACCTACTTACTTTACAGACATTATGGAGGCAATCTGTTGTCACAGGCTGGTAAACTAGCTCCTGGCAGCAGACACACATAAAAGATTGTTCCAATTTTTTCAGAAAATTCTAGAATTGTACCCAGAGGGAGGAAAAAAAAAGGTTAGCATTTCATAAGAAAATTAAGACTAAGTAATTTGAGAAAAAATGTCTTTGTCATATTTAACACATTTTCTATTAAAAAAAGTAATGGTGACCATAAGCAAATATATAAAACTGAAGAAACTCCATTCTATAAGATATACATATTAGTTTTAAATCTTATAATTGATTTGGAAAAGCTGCAAAGTAAAAATATATAGCATTAAAAAGTGAATGTCTCCCCTTAAACCTCACATTCCAGATATTACTATTTTTCCCTTTAAAACAATCATGGACATGTATTAACAAACTGGAATTTAAATAAAAACTTAAAAGGGGAAAAATTCAATCATGGACAGCTTGTTTCAAGGTCATTACATATAGACCTCTCTTTTTTAAAAAGCTGGGTGGGTGGTATTCCAGTAATATGAACACATTATTTATTTAATCTTTTGCCATTAGGAAACTTTGATATTATTTTGCTTCAATCCCAAAAATCCCATATTTTCCTGATGCCAATGTTTACTCAAATTAGGGCTAAATGATAAAAGGCAGAGCCATCTAAAGCAAATGATCAAATGGGTACCCTCATACTCATCAAAAGCGATTACTGGTTCCATTTTCCTCAACTATTTCTTTTAAACTAGAAAGATAAGTAGTTTTTTGAGTAGCCACAAGGCTAATCTTCCATTCAGTTATTTCTAATAATATGGAAGTATATTTTATATTTTTTTCTGTCAATAAAAAAGTAGAATTTGTAAGAATTTCAGGTAAAATTTAAATCAAAGATCCCATTTCAAAGTTGTATCTTGAAACTTATTTATGAACATTATAAAAGTCAAGTTAATTATTAACAAAATATTATACAACATACTGGAAGAATAAAATGGGGGAGATACAGAAAAAACTCAAACTTTAATATCAGGTACCCCCCCAACACACAACAAACTACTTTGTTAATGACTGATAATTTCCCTGGTATCTCCATGATACCTGTAATATGTACTACAGATATTTCAAATTCCTACAATGTGCTAAGTACTCATCTGTGTCGTGGTGACAAAAATGCAAAGTCTCTACTTTCATGGAACTGTATAAAATCAATTTCATATAGCAGTAAGGGAGCAAACAAAGCAAGTTAAAGCAAGAGAGTAAAGAGTGGCTATTTTTGAAAGGATAGCCAAGGAAGGCCTTTCTGAAGACTAGTACTTTGCAGAGACTTACAGGAATGAAGGAGCGAACCACATGAAGGTGTAGAGAAGAGAATTTTCTAGTCAGAGAGATAGTATGGGTCTAATGGCCTACAAGCAGGAACAGGCTGAGCATGTTTAAATAGCACAGAGAGCACTACAGCTGAATCGTTTGGGCCTGAGAAGGCCCAAGCCAGATCATGTAGGACCTTGGGAAGGTATTGGGATAAAAATGTACTCACATATATATAATATATGCATTTATTTAAAAGCCATCACTGGCCAACACCTGAGTTTTCTGGCTTACTAAATGTGTTCCTGGCTTATCTAAAGAGAATGGGCACGACAACAGTACATAAACATCCAGAGTAATCAATAGCAGCAAGGTCGTAATCATCCTACCCAGGCATGCAAGATACTGCCAACAGCAGATGACCTACTGGATACTATTTTTGTCTTTCCTAAAAAATTTACTTATTTATTTATTTATTTATTTATTTATTTAGAGACAGTGAGAGTGGGGGAGGGGCAGAGAGAGAAAGAGACAGAGAATCCCAAGTAGGCTCCACACTGTCAGTGCAGAGCCTTATGTGGGGCTGGAACCCACGAAACCGCAAGGTCTTGACCTGAGTTAAACCAAGAATTGGATGCCTAACCAACTGAGCCACCCAGGTGCCCTTGTCTTTTTTTTTTTAATTGTGGTTTGGGAACTGTCAATTATTGCGTATTTCATATTAAAGTGACATTGAAAGAAGAATCGGCAATTATACTTGATTTGCACATATTTGCCAACTCTCACATGATTCAATCATTTCAATAATTTTTTTAAATTGAAAAATACTATGCACATATTAGAAGCCTTACACTGAAGCCCAATACACTCATCCAATCCAGTCGACAGATGTGCAAAAGAAATTCCATGTACACTCAGGTAGCTTTTTCCTTCACTTGTACCTGCTACTTTGTCTCCTGCCCACCCACAGCTGGAACTCACCCAAGTTATTCCCCTACCAGCTGTATCCCCTCCAACCAGAGAATATTTAGACTATGTTCAACAACTGTTTGCTGCACCTTACTTTCTCTAAGTGAAAATGACCTACTAGGGTCAGACTCTCATTATGCCTGAGTCTCTTGGCTAAAAAGTAACACTCCATACAGAGCTAAACCACTTTCCTTCTGTCCTCCAAACACGTAAGCTTCATTTTACCATGAATAACTCAACATTATCACATACATAAGCAAAGGAAATGATGACTCCTAAAGGGTATTTGATAAATCTCACCCATTTCTAAAAGTTTAAAAATTAGGGACATTTGGCTGCCTCAGTCTGTAGAGCATGAGCATCTTGATCTTGGTGTCATAAGTTTAAGCCCCACGTTGGGGGCAGAGATTACTCAAAAATAAATTTAAAAATAAGTAGGGCACCTGGCTGGCTCAATCGGTAGAGCCAGGGTAGATCTCAGGGTTCTGAGTTCAATCCCCACGTTGGGTACAGAGATTACTTACAAATAAAATCTTTAAAAAAAAATATATATATATAGATATATATATGTGTGTGTGTGTGTGTGTGTGCGCGTGCACGCATATCATAAATAAATAAATGTTTAAAAATTATGTCAGGGAACATTCTTCCTTAATATTGATGACTGTTTCTCAAATAAAAAGCAATGCAAAAACTAAGAATTTGAGTTTTCTCAAAATTTAGATAGAAAGATATAAAGTTCTTAACTAACATCATTTCAGACACATGAGAAATTCTGGCTAACACACTGACAGAAATAAAAAAAAACACTGGAAGGAAGAAATTAGTAGAAGATGACAGGATAAAAATTCAAGAGAAGATACTAAGGTTCACCCACAATATTTACACAGGGGAAAAAATGCAAAGAAGTAACTATATTATACCTGACAAGGGGTTAATATCTAATAAATAGAATATTCTAATTTAAGCAAAATTAAGACATAAATAAAAGCAAGTGAACAAAGAAGGAATAGTGAATTCACATTTGAAAACTCCAGTTTTTGGGATTTGACAAGGAAGCCTTATTTGCAAAATATAGCTTAACACAAAATCCACACATTGGTTGTAATTTCTTTTCACTTTAAAATTTCATGATTACCAAAAATGGGGAAAAAATCCCAACCATATAAAGTATTTAAATAAATCAACACTGGTTTATTTTTCAGACAGGTTAAACGTGCTGAATTGCTTAAGACTTATGCCGTCATCAGATAACTTTGAACTATAGCAAAAAAATTTCCTGATGAGTTTTAAATTAAGCGTGTTTACACAACTGAAAATTCTTCCCACGAATAGTGCCTTCAACATAAATGATTAAGGTCAGGCACAAAGAGGTCAAAACCAACTACTAAGAGGCCTAAAATCAACTTAAAAGCATTTAAGTATTGCCTCAGATTATTTCTGAAAGTGGCACTGGATGGAATGATTACATAAAAACATTAAGTTTTGACTGACTTGCAAAGGAAAATTATTTTTCACCATATTAAGAATAAAACATTATTATTAAAAAAAATCTTTACATACTGGACCTTCCACAAGAGATGCAAGCACTTCATCCCACAGCTTCTGGTTTTGGTGATCTTCTCTGATTAGATGTTGTTGTTGAGGCGTTAGTTGGAAAGCCTCAACCGGTTCTGCTGAATCTGATGTTTTTAACACTTTGGAGGCACTTGGACAATCATCTAGATTTATTTAAGAATACATAAGCAGATTTACTAGTGGTTCTAAGCAGAACTATGATACCAAAGAGTTAACTGGCGCCAGTTAATGTTTAGCATGAGGATAATGCAGCATCTAACTTTCCTTGGAGTTTAGAATACTACATTTGCTGCTATGTTGGCTCTGACACTATTAAAATACACAGAAAGTCTCCCACCACCCCCAAAAAACCCTTCTCTTTGCTTTTAATTTCTTATGAGTTTCTCAATTTATTCTCTTAATATTTTTCTTTATTAGAAACTATGATTTTAGGGCTTATGTTTGCAATCATTACCTACCATCCGTAGTTGGCCTTTTTGAGGCTCCGCTGGCCTGCTTCTTTGACTGTCCTTTAGTCTTCTTCCCTTCCTTATCTGAAGGGTAACCTACTGGATACTGATGGGGGAAAAAGTACAATGTAGATTTAAAGCTTCACAGAAGAGGGGTTCTAGATGCTGCTGAGAAATTTAAAAAGGGAAGTCGGGGGCGGGGGGAGAGTCTATATTTTCCCTAAACTGAAAGACTTTATATAAAGGAAACAGACACTTAAAGGACAGAAGACTATTAAAATCCCCAATTCAGTGTAAAACCATGTAGTTCTGACTGTTAACATATTCCATTGTATAAAATAACAAGCTTAGTTTCAGATCTAAAAGAGGTAAGACAAGTTTTCAGGAGGCTTGACTAGGTGGCTTAAAAAGTGTGAGGAAGAAATTAAAGAATCTAGATATGAAGGTAAGTGAGATCAACCACACAGCACAATATGGTACTTATAGAGATGGTAGTACACTCAATTGTGGAGCCAATCTTTAAAAAACAAAACAAAACAATCCCCACCCCCAACATTAAGGATCAAATTTCTTATCTCCCAAAATAAGGCAGGGCACAGGGGCTGTTAGAGGACCTAAAGCCTCTAAATTACTGAATTCTTGATCAGCTAAAGGTTAGACTTTAAGGAATAAAATTCTACCTATCTGTGTTTTACTGGCTTCCCTTTATGGAGGGAACATGCTTTGTTGATAACACTGATATTTAAAGCTCAACATGTTTCAGGCCCCATCAATGATAGTATTAACTTATCATAGTAGATGGGCTTCCATGCTTCTGCTTAGTTTCAAATCTCACCTATCTAGAACACTGCTCTGCTGAACAATGTATCTCAAAAAATCTTTCAAAAATGGATTTAACAAGTTATTTTTTCATATTAAATTATTAAAAGAATTTTGGCAGTTATTTTATCACCTGATGGGTCTCATTTAAACAATCAGTTCTACAAGTTTAAAAAGAAAACAAAAACAGACACAGACTTGCACTAGAAAACACACACTCACCTGCCTGGGTGGTCAGACACTTGCCCATAGTTCAGCCCCTACACATGCAGTGTGGGCAGAGCCAGGGGAAATGAAAAGCTGGTAGTCTTTACAGGAAGCACAACAATGGGGAATGATGGAAGATGAACTCAAACCATGCTCTGAAGTCAGTGTCAGGGACAAAGTCTAGGGTGCATAGGCAGTGGACAGGGAATGTAGCCATACCATCCATTATGCATACAAAACCAACAAAGTCTTATATGGGTTAACAGCTGAACATGGGCAAAGGGGAAAAAAAAGGCAAAGCACTAAAGGTGGTGACAGGACAGGGAAGCAGCTTTGAGGGGGAAGAGAAAAAAGGGGTGAGGAAAAGTGAGAAGGGTAGGAGAAGCAGACCACTCTTATAAGCCACCTCCCCCTTCCCCTACCAGAAACACACCCCCTGTGCCCTCTAGGATAAACTTCCCTTCTTAAGGTCTTCTCTGTATTAATTTTATGTATCCCTCTCCTTTATTCTTAAAGTCATTTCCAAATTGAATTGGAAATATTTTACTTTTCATTGAAGGCTTGGTTTTTCCCAAGCACAATTCTTGGTCTTAGACCAGTTTGACACCTAGAATGCTACCTTTTTACTTGTTTTCCTTCTGTATACTTGCATGATTTCATTCCTCACCCCTTACAGTCCACTGATCAATTGCTGTGAGCTGTATCCAGTGTTAAGGCACAAAGATACTACAGAGGTGTGTGTGTTTTTATGAACATACAAGTAGCCTAGACAAATGTAATCTAACCTGTAAACGTAGACATAGTCTCCTTGACCGTTCTATTCCTTCTGAGGTCCAAGGAGCAGGTTCAACATCATCTCTTCTTAAAAGGTACCGCCAAACCAAGAATCCGTGGCTTGATGAAATCTCTGGCCAGTATTTCACCACCTAAATCATAATTGTTTTGGTACTAGTTTGAGATTTAATATTTAGATTTCTTCATAATGCTGCATTACTAGTTTAAGTACACTTGACCTAAGTAATACACTTGACCTAAGTAAATGTAACTTCAAAAGATACTTGCTTTGCTTTAAGAATAGTAAAAAATAATACTAGAATATTGTTTTATTCTTAATTAAGATAGTTCCCACATAAATACCCATTGCTATAAATTTGAAATAGTAACAAGATTATGCTCATTAATAGAATCTTGCATAATAGCATATAAAAATGGTGGCAGTAAATGCCTCCATTTTTTTAAACAAAGAAAACGACCTATCTTAACAATTATAATATGCTTGGCTCTGAAAATCTATTATGATTAAAATAATTCTGAAAGATACAACAATCAGTATCTACGATGCCCATGTTATTTAAATAGTTTTATCACAGAGAACATATACTTATAAAAAACTTAACCCAAAATAGAACTCTGCCCTTATGGACTTCAAATAAGCATTAAGAGAAAAATATCAAAGTTAGGAGCTCACTTTGTATACCGGTTACATTTCCAGACAAAGAGTGACCAGTTAAGGTGGTCTACTATTTCCTTTATGCCCACCCACAGTAGAGTAGTTCCCTGTGGCAACCCTGTCTTGAAAGCCCAGGAAAAATGACTAACAAGATGTCATGCCAGATAGAGCACCTTATAAATGCCATCATATCTGTTGCCTTCTTCAGGAGCATATTTGCTGATCTTCCTCCCTTTAAAACTGCGTATCACTCTGACTGGCTTACCAGCTCTCCAATTCCGAGACTCTGCTCCAATTTTATCATCCAATGGAGCATCACAGTTTAGGGCCAATGCCCTAAAAAATAAAACAAAGTCTTTATACCAAGTAATCTTTAAGTATATAATCGCATTATTAGCTCAATTAAAAGGTGAATTATGCCTTACCTGATGGTTAAGATTCTATGATTCTTTCCATATTATTCCAGATAATAGGATTATGCTTTCCCCCACCAGCAGAGAAGACAAATCAGTTTTCTGATGTCACCCCCAAGCCAGGGGATTGGTTCTCAGATAGCCTGTAGGGTTCTTCTGAAAGTAATAACATCTGTGCCACGTATAATAGAAAACAACTAGAAATACATGGAATTTTTTTTTAAATAACGGTTTGTTGAGGGAAGGGAGAAAGCTGGACACTAAAGCAAGTGATTGTTGTAGTAGTTATTTTTGCTAAGGGAGGGAGTGAGGTATATTGCTGGAATAATGTAGAAAGAAATCCAGAAAAATAAGCTTGTCAACAAGGTACAAATGACCTTTCTAGGTCTACTTTCCACATTCCAGACGATAGAGATCTCTTAATATTTAGAAGTTATTAAAGAACAAATTTAATATGAAATTATCGTTTAAATATTTCCAGTAAAAAGGTAAGTTTAAATAAAACTGAAGCAATCAAATGCCTATGCTAAATCAGGACAATAAAGATTTTTGGCTCCTCCAGATCACTAATTTTTATGACAACACATGAACAAGGAGGCTCACTGAGTGGGAAGCAGCACCTGATTTAGTTGAAGCTTCCTTAGTATGTGTACTCACTTAGTAGTAATTAATCAGTAAGGTTATGTTAGAAGACTTTTCTTGGGAGAACTTAGTCCTGCCAAAAAAACAAAAACAACAAAAAAAACAAACCAAACAAAAAAAACCCCAAAGCCCCCATCAAATTGGAAACTATTTAAAATTAGTGCTCTTCCTCTGAGATACCTACTTCCTAACTTAAGTGACAAGAAACTACTGAGAACATGTAAGGTTAAGAACACACACACACCCAATTTGGTAAATTCAGATATGATACAAAATACTTTTTCAGGGTATAATTCTTTTGATGCAGCTATAAATGAAACTGACCTTAAGACATTTCTGTCTAATCTACCCAAATCTCTTCATCACAATTAGATTGTTAAAGTAAGTAACATGTTTTGTTTAAATAAAAAACAAAAAACTTTCATAAATGTGGTCAGATAGTTAAAATTTACCAAGTTATGTTTTTTTATCTCAAAGGGAGATGCAGTAAATCTCCGGGATATAGAAGAAAATGTAGCCAATCTTCTAGGGTTAGTATTATATCTTATTTATGGAATGCCTATTGAGATATGCATACTTCATCTTCTTAAAGAGCTAGGAAAAGAGTAAGTACTATTTTCACATTAATGAACAGAATGATTAGGTACTTATAAGGACCTTTAGGCAGAATGACTGCCACCACTAAAAGGTATCAATAACTCACTTCTAGTTTTACATTAAGTATGCAGGTTGTTCAAGTATGTGGAAAGAATCAAAGAAGATCAAACTAGGCAAAACAAGGCTTTACCATTACTATGCAGCTCAATCAGTTGCTTCTAACTGCCCTGATAAAGGAAGGCCAGAATACCTTGCTGCCCTCTTCAGTTTCATAAAGTGAAAGAGCTGAGAAGAAACAGGAACAAACTTCTCAAAGCAAGAAGCAAGTGTCAAACTCTCTCTTAGTGGAGAAGGAAAAATAAATTGGACCATATACACTAGTTGGGAAAGAGTATAATACGGGTCAGAGCTAAGAGTCTTTAACCTTGGTTTTCATGTTTATGAATTGTATATGTATCTTTGGTCAAGAGGTCTTTATAATAACAATGTGTGCTCAAAACTTAATGTATACATTAACTGAACGGATGTCAGAGTCCCTATGGTAAGTCAATCCTAAATTATTTTGAGTCAATATTTTATCTTCACTACCTTCTCTTAAATAAATTTTTACAACTTGTCAATTATTTTCTAATGAGATTATAACATAATGGTAAACAGGGTTATACTTATTATATTCTTTAAAAGCTTGAAAAATATTTACCATTTACCTTACAAGTGCAGGTAGTTAGGAAACAAATCATTTAAGCAAAATAATCTATTATTATTAAAGGGTAAATATAATCTTCAGATTTGACAACTTGAAAAAGCACTTTTGCAAATTCAAGATATACTTTCACTGACAAAAACACATCAAAATATTTCTAACTCCTTTTAAGATCACTCCTCCTGGAGAGCTGCTTTCTCACTAGAAAAAGACTAACTAGGGACTGGACTCCTGCTTCAGGAATGTTTTCACCAGCAAATCTGACCTGTCTCCTCTGCTGGTTCAGTTAAATAATCCTACTGTCAGAAATAATAGAGAAGGAAGACATAAAAACAGACTATGTAATTTGGTATGCAACAAATTCTTGAAATCATACTGGTATATTCTTCACACGGAAATCAGAAATTAAGGGTACGCTACTTAAAACCGAGTGATTTAGACTCAAAGAAAAATACTCATTTTTACTCAATAATTCACAAACCACTCTTAACAACAGGATATAAAAATTTTGACTTTATGAAATTGATCAAAAAATTATCAGTATGACAAGTTATAATGTGGTTGTTGCTATCTGATGATTTGGGTCACTTTATTATTATTGCTAATAGCATGCATTTATGAAATAAAACATTTTGAAGTCATTGAGCTTTCTGTTCCCATGGAGGCTGGCATATCACTAGTACTACAGAACAAAGGTCAGCACAAGGTGGCTCTTTTGTAATGCTTTATACTCATTTAGTGAGAAAAGGTCACTTTTATAACTAAACATTCTAACACTTAAAAAAACATTATAAATCCTAAAAGTACCTTGAATGTAGCTTTAAGTTTATCCGATGTTTCACTTATGCCCACAAAGATGGGTTCCCAATCTCAAACCTACGTCACATTGGTTGAGTTTTCTTTAAAAAGAAGTTTGTTACTTTAAAAGATAAATCTGTGTTGAGTAAAACTAACTTTGATCAATGGGGTAGAAGATAAGCCACCTTGTTCTCAATTTCACATATATAGGTTCCCTTCCTTCAAAGGTTTCAACATGTTTTAAAATGTAAAGCACATGTGTTAAGACTGGGGATTATGTTATTTAAAAAATATAAAGAAATAAGTTATAATACTTATAAACAATTATATAATCAGATAATGGGATTTTAAATTTAGATCTTTAACTTTTAAGATTCTGCTCTACAGAATAATTTACAAATTATATTACTATAATCAAACTTTTATACAAAGCCCAAATAAATAGTCTTTACAAACTCTAATAATAAAGAATACCTGTTCATGTTTGTTAATGTTTGATCAGCCGATGGTGCACCAATTCTTTTATTACCAGCAAGATTTTTACCACCACTCCCAGTGTATGTGAATTCATCACCTCGGTCCTATAGGATAAAAATTTCAGCATTAAGAGACCTAAGCCCAAGTATAATTGCACTAATTCTTGTTTTACAGTCAGAGCAGTTGGTTAGGATGTTATGAATTTACATATTCTCTCAAGGTATATACCAAAATAAGGCAAAATTCAAATGCAGCTGTGTATGTAGTATACCTTCAAGTTACGTCAAGTTATCAAGTTGATCATTTTGAAGTTCTAGCTTCCAACACTTCTAAATGTGGCTATTCTAATGCTATATATATAATTCAATAATCTATAGAATGTTAGAAAACAGGGGTGCCTGGGTGGCTCAGTCGGTTAAGTGGCGGACTTTAGCTTAGATCGTGATCTTGCGGTTCGTGAGTTTGAGCCCCACGTTGGGCTCTATGCTGACTGCCCATATCCTGGAGCCTGTTTCGGATTCTGTGTCTCCCTCTCTCCCTGCCCCTCCCTTGCTTTCATTCTCTCTCTCAAAAATAAATAAATATTAAAGAAATTAAAAAAGAATATTAGAAAATAAGGTCTTAGGACTGGGAATACTATTTAATTCAATGGTATTAAAATAAACATCAATATTAGCCTGTAGGTTTTTATCGAATACCATTTTATTGAATACTCCATATCTGATTTCCCATCAGCAATCTATGTCATATCTAGTTTGCTGTTAAATTTCAAAATTAAAATCCTTACAGAATAGTAAGTTCCCCATATTTTATACTAAACAGGTTCATTCAAATTACATTCAGATAAAACGATCACCTAGCATTAAAAAGAACATTGGAAAATAATTTGAAAACTAAAATTGGTATAAAGTATCTAGTAAATGTGTGAAAAACATGCCAAAGGAAGTAGATGTTAAACTAGTTCCACAAATATCTCTGTAATAGCTACAAATTTATATTGATATTACTAAGTTTCTATCTGAATCAGTACTCATAAACAATGGAGAAGACTATCAATCTACAAATTAATGCTGCTAGCACTATCAAAATGGTGGTTCTTTTTTTATTATTATTATAGTTGACACACAATATAACATTAGTCTCAGGTGTACAACATAGTGATTCAACAAATTTACACATTACTCTATACTCATAAGTGTAGCTACCATCTATCACCATACAATGCTAATATAACCATTGACTATATTCTTTATGCTGTCTTTTATTCCCATGACTCAGTAATTCCAAAACTAAAGACTGTATCTCTCACTCCTCTTCACCCATCTTGCCCATTCCCCACCCAATAGTGTTACTTCTTTATTGCAAAATTTTAATTAGTTTAGATCGAACTTAAGATAATGAAGTTTTCTCTATTAAATCCTTGTCTGTAATAAAGATCAATTACTTTGCATCTTGTTTTTCCTTTGGATAAACTCGTAACTTTTAGTCTCATGGGTTTTTTTTTTGTTTTTTAACGTTTATTCATTTTTAAGAGATGGAGACAGAGCGTTGAGTGGGGGAGGGGCAGAGAGAGCGGGGAAACACAGAATCTGAAGCAGGCTCCAGGCCCTGAGCTGTCAGCACAGAGCCCTAAACGGGGCTGGAACTCGCAGACCATGAGATCATGACCTGAGCTGAAGTTGGACGCTTAAAAGACTGAGCCACCCAGGAGCCCCCCCCCCCTTTTTTTTTTAATGTTTATTTATTCTTGAGAGAGAGAGACAGAGCATGAGTAGGGGAGGGGCAGAGAGGGAGGGAGGCAGAATCTGAAGTAGGCTCCAGGCTCTGAGCTGTGAGATCGCGGGGCTCAAACTCGTGAACTGTGAGATCATGACCTGAGCCAATGCCAGATGCTTCAACTGACTGAGTCACCCAGGCGCCCCAAAAATCTCATGGTCTAACAAGTGTTTTTATTTGTCTAAAAACCTTGACTTCACTTTTTGTTGATACAATACTGAGGACTATATCTTAAAGACTAAAGCATTAAGGAATTTCATCTTTAACGTGTACTTCATTTGAAGGAAGTCTAATAATAATAACTACATCTAAAGCAGTCCAGAACACTTCTTAAATTCATCAGAAACAGTTTTCCAAACAGTATCTGGATTGACTTCATAATGCTCATATTCAAGACCCTGATCAACTCTTTTTTTTTTTAAGTTTTATTTATTTATTTTGAGAGAGAGAGAGAGAGAGAGAGAGAGAGAGAGAGAGCGAGCGAGCGCAGGGGCATAGAGAGGGAGAGAGAGAGAAAATCCCAAGCGGGCTCTGCACTGTCAGTGCAGAGCTGATGTGCGGTTCAAGCTCATGAATCGAGAGATCATGACCTGAGCCAAAATTGGGAGTTAGACACTAAACTGACTGAGCCACCCAGGCACCCCAACTCTGCCAACTTTTAAAGTTAGAATTGTGGCAGTGCTATAAAGGAAAAGGTAGTGGGGAGTAGGAGAGCATAATAGGGGCAACCTAAGCTCAGTACTGTTTAAAATGAAAGAATAAAAACATTGCTGATTATTCTTCAAGCAGCAAATAAGTAAAAATAGTTATTCTATCTCATATTGTATTCTAGGTCATTAATTCATCCATACTTCAATCGTCACACCAATAGAAACTTTAATTGTCATTAGGGAAAAAAAGAATTGTCAGAATGTCAGAGCTCAGTTGGTATTAGTTCAGACTAATTTTTCTAAGGAAAAATGATCAGCCCAAATTTATTACATCTTTAAGTCCATGCTCCACAAAGTTGTACCACTGTGAGCCAGCAGCATAAAGAGGACTGCTGTCTGGGAACCCCTCACATAAGAAGCCATCATTGATACAGGGGACATACTACTGCCCCAGAGTGACTCAATTTCCCAGTCTCTACTCTTCAAGTTGTAAAGCAGCTGCCTAACACAGTAAGCTGGATGTTCCCATTCCTGCCATCACCGTTATCAAGCAAAAGGCCTTCATCTCAATTTCTCAACCCCTCCCCCCAACGACTATCAGATAAATATCCCAAAGCATAATTAAGATCATTAAACTTTTCTCAGACTCCTTTGATGATTCCTTAATTCAAGGCTATCTAGAATACAGCTGCAATTTCTGCCAGTTTCTCTCTCATAATGTCCCTTACATGTTTGCAAAACTAGGTACCAACTACTGCTAGTAACACCTAGCACTTACTCTGTGTGTGTGTGTGTGTGTGTGTGTGTGTGTGTGTGTGTGTGTGTGTGTGGTTAGGCTAAGCATTTTACATGGATTCTTTTAACACTCAGATCAACCCTGTGATGTAAAGTATCATAAAGTCTTATTTTATAGATAGGCAGAGGTTCAAGAACTTCCCCAAGGTCACTTAGCTAGTAAGAGATGGCACCAGGACACAAACCCTAATAGTTTAGTTCCAGAATCTGTTCCTATCACTGAGCAAATTACTTCTCAAGACAATTGTAAAAGGCAGACACCATCTTTGTGGGTCCTCACCCTAATGAAAGTGAGGTCACCCTAATGAAAGGCACTAAAACTAGCAATTGACTGTCAAGTTACTAGACTAAAATATTAACCAGTTTATCAACAAGTATTCAGTAGTTTCATGTCCATTAATATCGACAGAACAAAGATCATTAGTTCCATGGATGTTGTACTAAATTAAAGATTTCAAACCAAAATTTTTTCTCAAAAAAAAAAAAAAAGTTTATTCAGGTTTCCTCCCCCTATGTTGGGAGCCGTTTTGGGCTCACAGGTTGAGACCCCTCCCTGTGTGGGAAAGGCTGAAGCAAAGCTCCCGCGAGCCAAACTGGCGCCTAGTTTTACTTCCTTCTAAATAATCTTTCAGGCCTGAATTTCTTGAATTGCTCTCATTGGCCGAAGAGATGTAATGCTCTTTGGTTTTATGGCACATGGAAAAGGGGACCTGGAGTGTGATGTCTTGATGGATAAAATCCGAATGAGAGTAACCTGGCCAGAAGTAACCTCAAGGTTGCCTCTTGGGGATAGGTTACACAAATTGATCATATAGAATAGCAGCTATGAGTTGGCTAGAAATTGGCAGACGTTAGGCCCCAAGACTCCTTGAACCAAACTAGATTTTCCCTGCAGGTATCGCTCCCCTCAGCGCCACCATAAAACCTCAAGGCACATCTCCGTAAAGCTTCTCTCAGAATTAACACACTGATGGGAAAGATTGTAAAGAGACTTAGGACCTTCCCCGAAGGTTAGCCTCGCCCAAAAGTTAGAAGCACTGTTTATCAGCAGCAAATATTGAGCACCTCCCTGAGGTTAACATTTCGCAGATCCTTTTGTAATTCTCATCCCCACGCTCCCTTATACCATAAACCTATAGATGACTACATGGGTCTTGTGACAACAATGTATGTTGTAAAGAATGCCTTGTCACTAATGTAATGTCACTCGCTACCTTTAAAAATAAAGACACTGAGACCAGCAAAGCAGAGATGCCAGAATTGCCAGGGCTGCCTGCTTGGTCATCAGATTCCATCTCACTCATGGCTCTCTCACTTCATTTCGCCTGACTGTCCGTCCTTTGTGGACCCCTAGATTCGCCGGAACAAGGACCCCGGCACCCCTATTTCTGTAGATATGATCTGCCTATGATGAAAAGAGCAAAAGATTGAAAATGCTTATAAAATATATTAACATCTCCAGATACATCTTAGCCTATGTGTTTTAGCCTTAAAATAAATTATTCTTTACATTAGTTAACATTCTTTAACTGCTTAAGACACATAACTAAGAGCTCATCAGTACTTCTCTCTACAAATGTTTAATGTCTGACTAGTAACTATATTCAAAAGATGGCGGAAAAGGGAAGTAATAATACTCACCTGATTTCGACTCAGTACTCATTTTCAACTTTACATTTAAGATAACTTTATATTTAAGATAAGCTTCTGCTACAGACAATACAATCCTTGTTATATGCCAAGATGATATAAATTACCTCATTTAACATCAATTATTTTGATATAAAATGGTGATACTATTTTTTCTATTTTACACATGGGGAACTCACGTTCACTGGGGTAAAATAATTAGGCAAAGGTCTCACACACAAATGTGAGACTCCAGATGAAACACAACTGTGTCGATGCTAAAAACATGTCGAAGAGCTTCTACTCTTAGTTGGCTTGTTTTCTTACAGAGCCTTAAAAAAAATTAAGTGCCAACTGTAATAAACTATACAACATCCTTTGTATTTCTGAAAAATATAGCTTCAAAATATTCATGTTAAAGGAGTACTCAAAGGATTAACCTGCATATTTCCATTTTCAGTCTCCTTTGCCATGCTAATGCAAATGTACTGCCAAATCTGTAGTCAGAAAAATGGTAAACTTTTCTATCTTTGTCTGAAAGCATACTACACCTTGGCTTCTCCAGAGCTACTCTAATTCATCATTATAATATATCATGAAAACAAACCAATACAACAGAATGGGAGAATATACATGCAAAGTACATATTCAATGAACAGCAAACCAAACATGACCTAATTAGAAAATGGATATACCTGAAGATATACCACTAAAGAGGCTACATATACAGCAAAAAAGCAAATAAATCATGCCCAACATCATCAGCCATTTAGGAACTGTCAACTAAAACCACAATGAGATTTCACTACATACCTATCAGAATGGCTAAAGTAAAATAAAGCAACACTGAATGTTGGCAAGAATGCAGAGAAACTGAATCACTTACACACTGCTAATAGGAATGTAAAATGGTACAGTCCCTATGGAAAACAATTTGGCAGCTTCCTAAAAAATTAAATGCTGAACTACCATATAACCCACATGGTACACTTCTGGGCATTTATCACAGAGAAATGAAGACTTACATTTATGAAAAAAAAAAAAAAACAACCAAAAACAATAACAATAAAAACCTGTACTCAAACATTTATCACAGTTATTTGTAAAGTCAGAAAACTAGAACCACCTGAATGTTCTTCAATGAGTGAATGGTTAAACTGTGGTATACATATATCATGGAATACTACTCAGCAATAAAAAAGGAATAAACTACTAATATATGCCACAATTTGAGAATCATACTGGGTGAAAAGTGCCATTCCCAAAGGTCACATACTGTAGGATTCCCCTCATAAAAATTTTTATTTATTTTTTTTTGAGAGAGTGAGAGAGTACGTGAATGGGGGAGGGGCAGAGGGAGAGTGAGAAAGAATCTTAAGCAGGCTCCATGATTAGTGTGGAGCCCAAATCAAGAGACACATAATGGACTGAGCCACTCAAGTGTCCCCAATTATAAAAATCTTTGAAGCAACAAAATTATAGAAATGGAGAACAGATTAGTGGTTGTCAGGGGTTAGGGATGGGTTGAGGGAGAACAGATATAGTATGTGGGGTTATCAAAGGGAAAAATGAGGGATACTTGTGGTTAAGGGAAATGTTCAGTGACCTGAATGTATCAATATGTCAATATCCTGCGTTGTGATACTGTAGTATAGTTTTGCAAGATGTTACCACTGAGAGGAAAATGGGTAAAGAGCACAGTGATCTCTGTAGTATTTCTAATGTTACATGTCAATCTGCAATATTCCAATATAAAAAGTTTAATAAAAACAATGAGCTCTATAAAGAGTATTTTCGTTGTAATAATCAGTGACCACATGTATACATAAATCAGTACTTGTAAAGATTAAACACTGTCAATTGACTTTTCTTGTAACTTGTATAGAAGTGACCACTTCAACATAAAAACTATGTTAAGAAAAGATGGGGTTTTATACATCCTACATAAAATTTCTGTATTTTACTGAATGATTAAGACCAACTGGTTCTAAAGAACAAGGTTGTATTATGACTTACTACTTCATCCGCAAATCCACCAGCAAGGACAAGAGAATAAGCCCCATCGTTACTTCGACCATGAATTCCGCCAACATGGGGCCTATGGACACCTGCTTCGCTCACCTATGAAATAAAGAGAGTCTCAAAATACTTTTGATAGTTATGTTTACAAAATGCTTTCACATATATTATTGGATCCTAAAACCCTCCAACTAAGAACTGAATGTCACTCGGAGTTCTATCTTTGCTCACCGACTTTACTTCTTCCCAACTACAAATTCCTTAGGTACTAAGCTGATGACTCTTAAAACAAACTAATTATTAACTAATTATCATTTTATGTCCACTGGACATTCTAGCTCAATTTGGGTAAAACAGAATTTTCTATCAATGGCCCAGATCCTTCCCCATCTTATTTCTTGTCTTTAATTATGACATTGCTCCCTATCCACATCAGAAAGGCAAGAGTCATTTTAGCATCATTCTTCTCTATTCTTCAAACCCATTTGGTCACAAATACTGCTGATTTAATCTCCTAAATCTCTCAGATATTTATTTTTCTACTTCTGCTATAATCTTAGTTTGAGTCATGAATGCTATTAAACCCCCCTTTTTCACTGCCTCCAGTTTTTTCCCTTCAAATCCCTTTCTACCCATCACAAACAGAAAAATACTCTTATGAACAAATCTGCTTTTAATATTCAATTGCTTAAATATATATTAAATGGTCTTATTGTATATCAAGCCCAAATTAAGTATTACACATTACTCTCTCTCAACTTGGCTCCTATCTACTTTTCCCAGCCTTAACTCTTTTTTTTTTTTTAAATAATTTATTGTTACCTTAGCTAACACTGTAGTCTTGGCTTTGGGATTAGATTCCTGTGATTGATCACTTACATACAACGCCCAGTGCTCATCCCAACAAGTGCCCTCCTCAATGTCCATCTCCCATTCTTCCTGCCCCCCCCACACCCCCACACCCCATCAATCCTCAGTTCTCTGTATTGAAGAGTCTTTTATGGTTTGCCTCTATCTCTGTTTGTAACTCATTTTTCCTTCCCTTCCCCTGTTTTTCTGTTTCTCAAACTCCACATGAGTGAAAACATATGTGTCTTTTTCTGACTGACTTATTTCACTTAGCATAATACCCTCCAGTTCCATCCACATTGTTGCAAATGGCAAGATTGCACTCTTTTTCATTGCTGAGTAGTATTCTATTGTGTGTGTGTGTGTGTGTGTGTGTGTGTGTGTGTGTGTGTGTATACACACCACATCTTCTTAATTCATTCATCAGTTGATTTGCGCTCTTTCCATAATTTGGCTATTGTTGATAGCACTGTTATAAACATTGGGGTATATGTGCCCTTATCATCAGCACTCCTGTATCCTCTGGATAAATTCCTAGTAGTGCTATTCCTGGGTCATAGGGTAGTTCTACTTTTAATTTTTTGAGGAACCTCCACACTGTTTTCCAGAGTGACTGCACCAGTTTGCATTCCCATCAACAGTACAAGAAGGTTCCCGTTTCTCCACACCTTTGCCAACATCTGTTGTTGTCTGAGTTGTTAAATTTAGCCACTCTGACTGGTGTGAGGTGGTATCTCAATGTGGTTTTGATTTGTATTTCACTGATGATGACTAATGTTGAGCATCTTTTCACATGTCTGATAGCCATCTGGTTGTCTTCTTTTGAAAAGTATCTATTCATGTCTTCTGCCCGTTTCTTCACGGATTGTCTTTCGGTGTTGTTTGGTAAGTTCTTCATAGATTTTGGATACTAACCCTTCATCATATGTCGTTTGCAAATAACTTCTCCCATTATGTTGGCTGCCTTTTAGTTTTGTTGGTTGTTTCTGTTGCTCTGCAGAAGCTTTTTATCTCGATGAGGCCTCAATAGGTCATTTTTGCTTTTATTTCCCTTGCCTCCGGAGACAAGTTAAGTAAGAAGTTGCTGTGGCCGAGGTCAAAGAGGTTGCTGCCTATTTTCTCCTCTAGGATTTTGATGGTTTCCTGTCTCACATTTAGGTCTTTCATCCATTTTGAATTTATGTTTGTGTGTGGTGTAAGAAAGTGGTTGAGTTTCATTCTTCTGCATGTTCACAGCCTTAACTGTTATCTTCTCCAGCTTCTCCTTCATAGAGCACATGTTTGAGCCAAAACTACTCAATGTTACCCAAACATGCTACCCAATTTGTTAGTTTAATCATGCTATTTTACTACTTCCATGGCCTACTGCTTTTCCTCATAGATCTTCAATTTTGGCTCACTAAAACAGCATCAACTTTGTGTTCTTCAAATTCCCTGGGAGAAGTATTTAAATAACTTATCATATACTTGTTCTTAGCAAAGAAAAAGCTAAAACCCAAGCCTCTACAGTGGGGTAGGGAAAGACACACATTAGAAGCCAGTGAGAAGCTAATAAAAGCATCAGAACCTGAGTGTAGGCCTTGAAAACACCAGGTACTTCAGAAGATGGGACCACTTGATTCTCAACTTCACCAATCCTGATGACAATAAATCTCTTCTGATTCTTCCCCAGTTCCTAAATGGCAAATTTGTCCTTCTAGCTGCTCGGGCCAACAACCTCAAACTCATCTGAGACAATTTTAATGGGGGCTTTTAAAGTTTGGGAATGAATTAATGACAGGCATACAAAAAAAGAATGAAGCAAACAAAAACCCAAGGCAATTAAACATATGCTAAGTGTACTTTTTATTTATAATATTATATTGTATTTGTTTGTAGTAATTTTTATTGTATTTAAAGACTTAAGTCATACTATAAAATATGCATATGGATTTAGCCAAAATTGTAATATAACCATTGCAAAGATGGGATGATACAGAGTGTGTTAAACTTAATGCTCATCCACCATAGAGAGAAGTTAATAAAACTAAAATACAAAGACAAAAGTAGTATAAACATGATACTTAGAGGTAAATCTAGAAGAAATAGCTAAAACTTAAAAGTGGTGGTGCCTGAGAAACAGAAAATGAGGATGAAAAACTTTTAAGATCTCTATAATGATGAAATTACCTTCTTAATAAAGAAATTAGAAATGAATACAATAGAGCCTTCTTCAACAGGAAAACAGACAAGTACTTTTATCATTGGATCATCTGGGATTTCCTCTGACCAACAACTTAACATTCATTCCGGAGAATAAACCACAAACGAAACACCCAGAGTGAGCTTTCTTGGACGTCAATGACATTAAATGAGAACTTACCACAAATTTTAAAGAAAAAAACCCTAATATTTCAAATATTAAATTCTCGGCAAGAAAAAAATCTCTAGAAAGCTTAACAGTAATGTTAACGATCATATCAAGAACAGAACAGTAAAAATAATAAAAAAGGATAGCCGACATCTAATTCTATGATGTATGGGCCTGTTAAGCTATGTGGAAGAGTGTACCCATCCTATAGAGAATTTTTCATTCTAACAACTGAATGCCATGTGATACAACCTAGGTTAGCCCACTTATAATCAATAGACATTGTCATTGCTACAATTTTAACTATATCCAACTTTACTCTTTCCACAAAGACAACTTAAAACATACCTGAACTCTAAATCTCCATGTTGATCCAACAGGAATCCCAGGAATAGGTCCATAATGATTAGAAGGAACTATAGTACATTCTCTAGTGCGACCAACACAGGCCATTCCCTACAAGTTACAGAACAAGTTTTTTGAACAACTGGTTATGTCAAACCTTAAAGTCAAATCTTAAAGTCAAATAAAATGAGAACAGAACCTAAATTAATATATAGTTTATATGATTTAATTAACACATTATTAAGTTATAGCAAATTAACAATTTACATAAACAATACAATCATTTGTTAATATTCCTGATATGAAAATGTAATTTATATCACTACTGTTGGTATCAAAACGTTATAACTTGCATTACAGTTAAAACATTATAGCTAGGAAGGAAAGAAGACTTTCTTCTTTACCCTGCCCCAGTCTCTCCGGCTTTCAGTACTAGCTGATGGCATTTTTGCTTTCTTTTTACTCATCTTGAGTCTTTCACCAGCCTTTACAACTTCACTGGAATCAGTTTTACAGGAAGGACAATACCTTTAAAAGAAAAAGAAATTTTAATATACCATATTAAAGCCAGTAACAGAATGGCTTTTCTAGGTCAGAAAATGTTTTAAGAATGTAATACTTTGTGTATAATATAGACATTCAGCTGGCATTTTAGTATTAAACTTTTCAAAATATATGGTTAAGCTAGCAGAAAAAAAAACCCTTATCATTCATTTAAAGAACGTAAAAGATTGTATCATAAAATCTCAAATTCAGTTTAAAAGCCAGACAGAGCTGTCCAATTCAAATGGCACCATGCACTCTGATCTTATCACTAATCTAGAGAATGAATTTACTCATTTGAAGTTCCTATTAGTAAAACAGAAGTAGCAAGAACAGATGATCCTAGACTGCTCAACTATGCAACTGATATATCTCCCCATCTAAATTGTGATTAAGAACTCTCCAAATCAAAAATGTATAGTCTATCACAGCAAATATAGAAGATTCAAAGATGCTTATTTATATATAAGCCTTATCCCTAGCTCTTTTTAATTCCCTACACTTGTTTGTTCTTTAGCCTATTTGTAGTTGGTTACTGTAACTTATATGTCATTATAAGCTATCTTAAATCATTTCTAAAGAGCCAAGTATAAATAAATATATCTACAGAATCAAATGGGACTATTCTTATGTCAGCAAGGAATGGAAACTTGAGGAATATCCCAACAAAGATCAACTGGCCTCTCCCTCCATTAATTAATCTTAAATGTGCCTATACTTTCCATTTCATAAATAACTATTCCATATGGTCTATAGAGCAAAAAAGACATCCATGCCCACCAGTTAATTCTGACTGCCTAATTAGGAGATATCTTGTTTAGTACTACAGGACAGAAAAATGTAAATCAGTCACTGATTATGAGCAAATCAGTTGTGATATACAGATGCAAAATCGAGGCAAAACTTAAAATGTAGAAGGCAATAGATAGTACTAAATGAAATCCCTTCTAATTGAGAAATCAGGAGGCTTCCAAAAATTAATTTTACCTGATGTGCTAACTTTTAAAAAAAAATTTTTTTTAACGTTTATTTTTGAGACATAGAGACAGAGTGTGAGCAGGAGAAGGGCAGAGAGAGAGGGAGACACAGAATCCGAAGCAGGCTCCAGGCTCTGAGCTGTCAGCACAGAGCCCAACGCGGGGCTCGAACTCACAGACTGCGAGATCATGACCTGAGCCGAAGTTGGCCGATTAACCGACTGAGCCACCCAGGCGCCCCTGATGTGCTAACTTTTAAAACTATAATTTTATCAGAGATCTTGGGGCAAAGCAGGTACTATTTCTGATGAGAAAATGAGTTCAAAGGTGAAATACGCAAACGATGTGATTTAGAGAAATAGAAAAGATGGTCAAACCTTCATTCCTTCATCAGGTTTGTTCAGAACCTCCTATATGCCAGGCACTGTATTTTGGTGCCGGGGATAAATGTGATCAAAATGTTTCTACAGAGTAGTTAAGGAAAACTAGTACATGCAATGAAACAATTTCAGGAAGTGGTAAGTTCTGTAAAGGAAATACATCAGGGTTATGTGGGTGTTAAGACTGATTAAGAATGGTATGTATCTTTAGATACAATAGTTTCTGAGGTGATATTCCAGCTGAGACCAAAGGAGTTGGTCTTATTAAGAAGCCAGGGAAAGCATTCTGGGCAAAAAGGTATTAACTATGTAAAAGTCTTGAGGCATAAGGAGTCGTATGCTTTGAAAAACATAATGGTTGGCGAACCTGAAGTTTAGGTGAACTCTGAACTGCAAAGAGATAAGCAATGATGGTTATAGAGCAGGCAGGGGCCAGGTCATCGATGGCATGGGCTTAGTTTTATTCTTAGCATAATAGGAAGACACTAGGGGGTTTTGAACAGATTCGGACTTAGTAAGATCATTTTGCTGCTATGGGAGAAAGGATAACTGAGCTGGTAAGCAATGTGAAAGCAAGGACACAAGTTGGATGTTTATTATACAGTTCAGGGAAGAGATGTTGGTTTGGACTGAAGGGTGAGAGTGGAGAAAGACTGTGCAGGACTGACAAGATCTGCTCATATATTATTGGATGTAGACTATGTGAGGAAGGCAGAGAAGAAATCAAAGATGAAGTTTAGCTTTTAAGCCTGAACAAGTAGACAGGATGACTGTATTTACTGAAGACTGGGGGAGGAGAAGGGTTTTAGGAGATGTGTTTATGGAAATCAAGATCTCCAGCTGGATTACTTTTGTGATGCTCGTCAAGTAAGCAGTTGAATGAATGCAAGAAAATAGAGCCAGGGAAGATTAGCTATGAAGGTATTAAAAATTTAGAACCATTAGCTTCATATTTAAAGTCTCATGATTGGATGATGGCATCTAGGGAGCAAGCATGAAGAATAAAAACCAAGTGAATAGTGCTTTGGGAAACTCCAAAATCTGGTAGGTATGAGAAAACCAACAAGAGATTAAGAAGGAAAGGCCAGTGAAGTAGAATGAAAATTAGGTCATATGGTATCATAAAATCTATAAAGACCGAGAGCTGATTAGTACAAATAAGGAGAGGGCTTAAAAGTGACCAATGGATTTGACAATATGGAATGTGTCTGTGAGCCTAACTTAAACAAATATAGTGGAGTTGTGAGAAGGAAAGTCCAATTGGAGAGCTGAAGTATGAACAGGAGGAAAGGAAATGGAAATTATCAATGCAGACAGTTCTTGAGAAGCTTTGCCATAAAGAAAGCAAAGAAATGAGATCAAGGGAAGGGTATATATATGTGTGTGTTTGGGAGACTGAATAGATTCTAGGATACTGAGAATGACCTACCAATGGCAATCTGGGAGAGGAATTCACTGTAGGAATAAAGTTTCTGAAAAGGCAAAGGGATAAGGAACTGTGACAGGAGGCAGAAGGATTTGCATTTTAGAGAAATAAGAACATACTGTCCATGGAAACAAAAGGGAAGAAAAATATATGAGACATTAGAGGAAATATAACTATGTTTATAGATGGTAAAATTCAGGCTGTGACCATGCAAGGCAGAGGTAAGGGGTGAAAGGAAGAAGTTATATCCTTTCCCTCCACCTACCCTTATAGCCTCTGTGGTAATACAATAACAACCCTCCCAACAGATGGAAAGAGGCCAGAGGGAAGGAAAACAATCTATTCTTTACAGTAACACCAACTACCCAATTGTAATGTTATTACAAGCACACCTCATTTTATTGCACTTCACAGATACTGTGTGGTTTTTTTGACTTGCCTTATTCTGATATTTACTTTACCACAGTGGTCTGGAACCTGTACTATCTCTGAGGTATGCCTGTACTTCTGAGTATGTCATTCCTTAACTTACCTCTTCATGCCAGCAACAGTCCATAGCTTAAGAAGAAAAAAACTTCTCATTATGACATGAAAAAGTTCATTATTACTTTGAGCATGATCTTCCCAGTCTCTTTTCTAATGATTTCGTTTTGCGCCTAAGACTACTTAATAGAAGTAGCATAGATTTTGGATGGTATATTTAACCTTAGTGCCTGGTTCCACTTATTAACCTCATAGGATTAAATTCGATAATCCGTGTAAAACTCTTTGTTAGTGTCTAGCATATATTAAGCATTTAAATAACTATTAAGTACTGTTACAGGCACATCTAAAATAGCTGGGGGATAGAGAGGCCACCCACAAAGGCTTCCCAGATGAGGTCATAGTTAAGTAAAAACCTGAAGGATAAATATCCTGAAGTTAAGCAAAGAGGAATACGTTTCGAAGAGAAAATGTGTCAAGTGTAAAAACTCAGAGGAGAGAAAGAATTTGACTTACTCAAGGAGCTGAAAGATATTTAATCTGGCTGGAGTATAGAGTATTTGGGAAAACGAAGAGGAAAATGGTAAGAAATACACCTGGAGAAATCAACTAAAAAAATATTGTGCAAGGCCTTGCAGGGCAACATAAAACCTGAGAAGCAAAGGAGTTAACACAATCAGATTTGCATTTTTGAAAGAACACAGAGTCCGTATTAGAGGAAGACTGCAAGGAATAAAAACAGCTAGAGACCAGTTCACAAACTGTGATAATAATCAACGTTATCAATGCCAAGAAACCACTGGCTATACAATTTTAAGTGCTTTAAGACACATTACATGTCTTCAGAAATCTTCTTTTCATGGTTTAAATACATATTTCACATTCAATTTTTAACACGGTAATAACAAAAAACCCCTGATAATCATACCAGTATTCCTCTTCAGGGACCTTATCCAAAGGTGGATTCAGGCAGTAAATATGATAGGCCATGTTACATTCATCACATAGAAGCTGCATGTTGGGTTCCTGTTTCCCACCACATATATGACAGGAGCAAGAACGGCATTTCTTACTTGGATCTCCACCACAAATGTCACACTCAGGATCATTTTTCCCTAGTAAGAACAAAATTATAACAAGCCAGTCTTAAAATAATTTTTGTTATCTATTAATCTTATAAAGAAAAAGACATGAAAATAGCATATAGCTTTTTTTAATGAATAGAAAAAAAAAACCACAAAGAATAATTAAGTGTGGGACTTTAAATGCTTGAGCTTCATTCTATACTTACCATAATTACAGGGATGAAGCCCAGGCATAGCAGGCATCATAACCTGCAACCATGAGGATACTGTATATTTTTGCCTTAAAAATTTGTATTGGCTAGCTAAAAGTTACCCACATGTCCAGGGGCAACACAGTGAACTCATTGAGGCATCATAAGATATCTTTAAATTTCAAGGGAAGACCATGGCGGATGGGAAGGGGGAAAAATAGTTACATATAGAGAGGGAGGGAGGCAAACCACAAGAGACTCTTAAACACAGAGTACAAACTAAGGGTGGGGGGGTGGGGGAGAGGGGAAAGTGGGTGATGGGCACTGAGGAGGGCACTTGAGATGTGCACTAGGTGTTGTATGTAAGCCAATCTGACAATAAATTATATTCATAATAAAAAAATAGATTTCAGGTGAATACTACATTCTGTTAAAGTTGTTTGGATCTAACTACTTAATAAGTGTAACTATTAAATACCATTTACTCTGCAGACCCAAACCTTTTCTTGAATAGGCTAAACTAGGAGGGGGAGGGCTGTTAAGAGTTAGCAAGTCCATTCCGGTTCCCATTCAAGTTATGCCCGCAACGATAGAAATAGTGTTTCTTTATTTGTCTTTAAAGTTTATTTGAGAGAGAGAGAGAGACAGCACATGCATGCATGAACCAGGGAGGGGCAGAGAGAGGGAGAGAGAATCCTAAGCAGGCTCCATGCTCAGCGCAGAGCTGATCTCACAAATATGAGATCATGACCTGAGTCAAAATCAAGAGTTGGATGTTTAACCAACTGAAATACTCAGGCAACCCTAGAAATAGCATTTCTAACCCAGTTGATTTTTAATCTTATTTGTCAATTAGTTCAGAACTCTGGCAAGTAAGAAGTGTATCCAAACACCTTTTACCAAAGTGTTCCCTTGAAATTTTAAAATAGTATATATACTAAAAAGTCTTTATTTAAAATGTCAAGAGAAATGGTTGAAAAGATTTTATGAAAAATAAGGTAAATTTATGTGAAATTCAAAAAGGACTGCAGAATTTTTTTTTAAATGTTTATTTATTTTTGAGAGAGAGAGAACACAAGTGAGGGCAGAGGAGAGGGACTAGACAGAGGATCTGAAAGCAGGCTCCATGCTGAGAGCAGAGAGCCTGATGTGGGGCTTTAATTCACGAACCCGTGAGATCATGACCTGAACCTGAAGTTGGATGCTCAACCACCTGAGTCACTCAGGCACCCCCTGCAGAATTCTGCAGATGAATTACGTAGATAGAGGAAGAGGTCTAAAATGCTATACATAGTTAGAGTGATTACTTCTTGGGAGTTCTATTTTTAAATTAATATGGTCTTATATTTTGAATTTCTGACAAATGTACACAATATATTTGTGAGGAAATTTATCAGAAATGATCTAGCAATATGAAGGAAATGGGAAGCCACGTCTGAAAAATAAGAGAGAGGGAAGGGAAAAGGCACTGATTTCAGTACTATCTTTCTAATTGGTCACTGCCTTTTTTTTTTTTTTTTTGAGAGAGTGCAAGTGAGGGAGGTGGAGGGAGGGACAGAGAGAGACAGGGAGAGGGGGAAGAGAGAGAGGGAGAGGGGGGAGAAAGAGAGAGAGGGGGGAGAAAGAGAGAGAGGGGGGAGAGAGAGAAAGAGAGGGGAGAGAGAGAGAGAGAGAATGAATCTTAAGCAGGCTCCATGAGGCTCAATCTCACAACCCTGAGATCATGATCTGAGCTGAAATCAAGAGTCGATTTCAACTCTATTCTTTCTAATAAATGGCAGATTACAATTTTGTTTTACTTCCACTAAGGAAGCTATGACAACATATAAGTAATGGATGCATGGCAGACCTAAAAATATGCCTTTGGCATGTTTAGAATTTTGGTATGGAGAGTGATATTATCAGTGGCAGTCTGGCTGTGGCTCTGAAATGATTTCTTTACATACAAGTTGTAGCTATACTGTGAGTAGCATGAGGTAGAGAAGAGATATATGGAGAATGAGAGAGAACAGAATACATGCAGAGGTACTGAGAACAGAAAGATGACAAAAACCCTATCTATCTTGGTTTTACACTGTTTTACTGAGAATTACTGAGTTACATTAAACAGGTTTACTCAAGTTACCTGTACTCCTAGGATATAACCACACAAGTACTCCTACAGAGTACACCTAAAGGTTCTTTTTAAGAAAAAAAAAATTTTTTTTAATGTTTGTTTATTTTTAAAAGACACACACACAGAGCATGAACAGGGGAGGCGCAGAGTGGGAGGGAGATACAGAATCTGAAGCAGGCTCCAGGCTCTGAGCTATTAGCACAGAGCCCAACGTGGGGCTTGAACCCACGAACTGCAAGATCATGACCTGAGTTGGACACTTAATCAACATAGCCAAACCGGGTTTGTTTTTTTTTTAATGTTTATTATTTTTGAGAGAGAGAGACAGACTGACAAACAGACACAACATGAGCAGGGGAGGGGCAAAGAGAGAGAAAGAGACAGAATCTGAAGCGGGCTCTAGGTTCTGAGCTGTCAGCACAGAGCCCAATAGAGTCTGCCTAAAGGCTGTTAATTTAAATCTAGATATATAAGTATCACAGTCTCAAAAAATGAGAATGGCTTTGACTGGTAACATGAAAGTCAATTTAGTGATCTGTTGAAGGTCTTGTCTTGCTGTAATCTTGCACAATCGTGGTAAGAGGAGGTTAGGCAGAACCCTATAGCCTGAGTATTTTTCTAAAATATACTAGAAATTGGGGCACCTGGCTCAGTAGGTAGAGCATTCAACTCTTGATCTCGGGGTTGTAAGTTTGAGTCCTATGTTGCATGCAGAGATTACTTAAATCTTAAAATATATATATATATACTATTTGGAAAGATAGCAATTCAAACATGAATTAAAAGACCTAAAATCTAGTCCTACCTGTTACCAACCAGCTGTATGATATTAAGCAAATACAATATGTATGGTGAAAAGGTAGGGCTACATTATAATAGTCTCATGATTATTTATTACCTTCCAGAAATTCAAAGTTCAACCAGCATTACTGTCAGGCTCTACTGTCATGATTATTTATTACCTTCCAGAAATTCAAAGTTCAACCAGCATTACTGTCAGGCTCTACTCATATGAAAATAAGTCTCATTATTGAAAAGCAATCTTAGGTAGCCACAAAATTAGTGAAATGGGTTATTTGGACAGAATTTATAATAAGGAAAACAAGAAAATGGCAATAAAATGCCAAGGTGAGAAAATATTTTTTTTAAAACAAATTTTATCATTTGAGAAAAATCTATTAATCCAGAACGGATCTTAGATCAAAACTGTGGTAGTAAAAATAAATTTGTATGATCTACAGCTTTATATTTTCTCAAAAGTTATTCCCTGGGTGGTTTAAAATACCAGTCAAGTACAATATATGTAGTCTAAACCCGTAAGAAAAATCCATACTTAAAAACTTTCCATCTGCCAGTGAGAGGGGATGTGCTCCAGGTTTCTCGATCTTAAAGATTTCATTTACGAATCTTATCTGGCAGTCATTTAATTTTCCTTCAGAACCCCTGTTTAAAAAAAGAAGAAAAGTTAACTTCTGCCTGCAAAATCAAACCATATGTAAATAATTAAGAGTCATTTTGGAAATCCACTAAACTTTGTCTATTTACAAATTGGGATTATAATAGCTATTCCAATCACTTTGAGCCATTGTTTCCAATGGCAGGAAAAGTCCAATAGTGATTAGTTACTATTCAAAGTTAAGTGTAACTTTAATGTAATATTAGGAAAAAAATGTACAGCCTTCACCTAGATTATCTAGGAAGAAGATAGTTTTCTTGTAAATTAAACACTAGATAAAATACTCTATCAATCGAAACAAAAGGTTTAAATATATTTTCAGTAAATACGGTAAGTTTCTGGGTAAAAAGATGACATCTTATTAAAAAGAAAAGTCCTTCAGATGCCATACTCCTCATAGACACAATTTATACCTGTTTGCATATGCTTCTTCAAAGTTTCCTGCTGTGACTATAGATTTATATACGGATTTCTCTTTTTAATCTGTCAACTTTGGTTTATATTTTTGAAGCTATGTTATTGGGTATCTAGAGCTTTAGGATTCTTAACTTGTGTTATGAAATGTCTCTATCTCTGTAATGCATTTTCTATCAAAAGTGTACTTTTTTGGGCTAGAATTTGCTTGGTGACTTTTTCTATTATTTTGCCTTTTAAAACTTTTAATGTCGAATATTCTCAAATGCAGAAAACTGCATAGATAAATGTATAGTATAATCAATTATAAGGTATACATTCTTGTAGTTATCAATCATGACAGAAAATAGAACTGTTTACCTCAGAAGCACTTGACAGCTCCCTCCCAATCTTATTATTCCAATACTTTTATTTACCTTAATTTTCTTAGTCTTATCGCCTCTCTAAGCATATGATATATATAGTTCTGCCTGTGTTAAAGATTCTAATCTATCAATTTCCATGCGATCTTTTTCTTACAATTTGTTGAAGAACTGCTATCATTTGTCCTATAGAGTTTCTCCACAGTTTTGATTTTGATATGTGCATTCCCAAAATGTAGTTTAAATAGGTTTTTTTTCCCCCATCATTTGTATTTCTAGTAAGTTGGTAGCTGGATCCAGAGCAGAGGTCAAAAAACCCTAGTCTGCTGCCTGTTATTGTAAGTAAAGTTTTACTGGAAAAACTACTCATTTATGCATTCTCTATGGATCATTTCGTGCTACAGTGGCAGAGTTGAGTAGTTGCGATGGTGGAGACAATTTGGCTGCCAAAGGTTAAAGCTACCATCTGGCCCTTTACACAAAAAATTTGCCAACCCTTGCATTTAGAAACGCTTAATCAAATCTAGGTTCATTTTTTGGTAAAAAATATTAATAGGTCTGTTCTATCAGGAAGCACCCAATTTACTTAGTTGTCTTTTCCTATGATGACAGCAGCTATAGATATTCAGTGCTAAAATTTATGAATTCACTGGATTATAAAGTGTTGATATCCCAGTTCTAGCATGTCTTTTTCATTTATTTGCTAGAATTCAATAAAGAAAAACTCAGCCTTATCGATTATTTGGGGACTAAGTGACAGAGCATGTAAAAAATGTAGATTAAGTGCTTCCTTTGAGAACTTTAAAAAGAAATAGTTCCCTATATAGGTGACAAATGAGTGTCTACATTACTAGGAATTCACATACATATTTGAGGAGTTTCAATCTACTATATTTATTTCCCTTGTCGTTGTTCAAAGTGTCTCATCTTTGGCCAACAGGAACTTCCAGTTTACTCTCAAATCTTTCTGACAAGAAATCAGCGGTCTTTATGGGTTTCCTCACTTTCCGCAAGACAAGATATTCCAAGTTCATCTTGTACATTTTCTGCCTCTAGCCTGGAGTCCTAACTATAAGGAAGCCTGATTTCTTTTAGGTGGAAATAACACTTCAAGACCATACTTCAGGCACTAGAAAAGCTTATTGCAATTGGACTAATCACAGTTTCTACACTTCTTCAGTGGACAGGGGTATAAACTTTAAACATACACATGAATACATGTACAAAATACTTCATGAGTTCATACAAATACTTTGTTCAAATTCAAACTAAAGGGTAAATTTACTTTTTAAAAAAGTTATGTATGTTTCTCCTTTCTCCCCCAACCAGAAAATACTAGTTATCAAAGACACCAGGGATGTCTAATTAGAACGCTACAAATACTTCTTTATCAGACATTACACACAAGACACTCCTACTAGTTGTCATCATAATTACTGAAAAAACGAGGTTTAAAATTCTTTTATTTCCTCCTACATCTTACAGTTAAAGCTATGATGTCAGATCATATAATCATTACATTCTATACTTTCTCCTTTACATTCTGCCCTTCAGTCCTAACTTCTAATTGTAAAAATATTCTTAATGTTTATCACCACTCTTTAGGTCAAATTTTCTTCAGTCATCTTGATCTGAAGCTAGTTCTCTGGAACATTCCCCAGGAAGTGTTCATGAGAATACCTCCCCTAGTTCTTCCAAGTTAAGAACAGTTCATCTTCAGACTTTATTCTGAAAGCCAGACTTAAAACCTTTGGTTCATCTTTTCTTGACTCATGCACGTCTTTCTGGCATTCTTTCCTTGTAAGGCTATTATCTTCATTCCTTTTACAGTATTTTTTTCCTTTTTACATTATTTTACATCAAGGCTTTTCTTGTCTTTCTTTCTTTCTTTCTTTCTTTCTTTCTTTCTTTCTTTCTTTCTTTCTTTCTTTCTTTCTTTCTTTCTTTCAATAAATCTCTTGAATCTTTAGAGCTTACTAGTTTTACTTAGCTTTACTAGTTCAATGCTACAGAGTTCTGTAGAACTCGCTTTTTTTAAAATTGTTATTTTTTGGAAAAGGATTCAAAACTATAGCAGCTAAAATCTAATCGGATAGAAAGGAAATGAGTAATTGTCTGGGGCCAAGGCTGAGGGTAGTAGTGAGGATTCTAAGGGAACCCAATGGAACTTTTTGGGGTGATGAAAATGTTGTATATCTTCATCACAGTGGTGGTATGGGTACATAAACTTACCAATATTTACTTAAAATATATAGTACCTATTGCTGTATGTAAATTATGCTTCAAATTATTTTTTTAAAAGGGCACAATGGAAGCTTACTTAAAGAAATTTCCTGGCTCTATCTCCTTCCCAATTTTTAACTGAAACTGTTTTCTTTTGTCTTTATTGTCCCTATCCTATTCAGTTTGGATTGCATTCCCAGGATTTCTTTTCTGTATGAGGCTTTGCCCTGGAATAGTTTTAGCTAAATAATTTCAAGAGCTTACTAGGCTCTAATCCCTTTAAAATCTTACCCCAAACTGCTTATACTCATCTAAACAGGTGTGCATACCCTGTCTAGCTTCAGTTGCTATATTAGCTCTGTTGTCATGTAACAAATCACCCTAAAACTAGCAGCTTAAGACAAAAATTATCTCACAGTTTCTGCAAATCAGGAATTTGGGAGCAGCTTAGATGGGTACTTCTGGCTCAAGATCATGCACAAGGTTTCAGTCAAGCTGTTGACCAGAGTTGCAGGCTCATCTAAAGGCTTAACTAAGGCAAGAACAACAGGATGTATGAATCCTCACAACACAGAAGCTGGCTTCCCCCAAAGGAAGTGATCTAAGAGAGCCCAAAATGGAAGCTTCAATGTTTTTATAACTGAATCTTGCAAGTGGTATACCATCACTTCTGCCATATTATATTGGTCAAAAGAGTAACCCTAAGTAAACTGTGGGAAGAAATTATGCAAAGTGTGAATACCAGGAAGCAGGAATCACTGGAGGGGGATACCATAGCTGTTATTCTCAAAACAGCTTGCTGAACTAGTTTTATTATGTCAGAGTGCTTGGGTCCATCACATAAACTGTAGTTACCCTCTCCTACCTCTTTCACAGCTACTGATACCACACATGTCTTGTAGCTATCAGTTGTTTATCCCACCAGCTATTCTGGTGTTTGTAGGGAATACCACAACTCCCTGAATGGTTATAAATGTTGCCCATGAGTTTTCAATTAGATATTTTAGTTGCTCTATATGTTTGTGTAAGAAGATCTAGGGAAATTAAAAATCTATGCTGTTGTCATCTTTTTAGAATTCCATCTGTCCTTGTAATTTCAACTTGTGTGACTTCATATTTTAAGGAGTCTTTTATGAACAGCATATGGGTTTTGTTTTTTGTTTTGATTTCATCTGTTGATCTCTGTCTTTAACTGTAATATTTAGCTCATATATTGTTAATATAATGGCTGACATATCTGGGTTTGTTTCTACCATTTTACTATATGTTTTCTATTTTATCTACCTTTTTGTTTCTTTTACTCTTCTTGATTGCTTTCTTTTGAATTATTCTAATAATTTTTCCATTTGATCTATTAATTTGTTAATATTTTAATAATTATATTTAATTATGTATTAAAAGATTACTTTAATGTGGTGGTCCTTAGAGAATATACCAGGTAAACAAATCTAAGAAATCAATCTACTTTTAAGTTTTACTTCACTACTTCTCTGATCATATCAGAATTTTATAGCTTCATTTATCAACTTCTATCTTTTGCACGGTTGTTATGCATTTTATTCTACACATATTTTAATTTTTTTTAATGTTTATTTATTTTTGAGAGACATAGAGACAGAGAGTGAGCAGGGGAAGGGCAGAGTGAGAGGGAGACACAGAATCTGAAGCAGGCTCCAGGCTCCAAGCTGTCAGCACAGAGCCTGACGTGGGGCTCGAACTCACAGACCATGAGATCATGACCTGAGCCGAAGTCGGCTGCTTAACCAACTGAGCCACTCAGGCGCCCCATATTTTAAATTTCACTACTGTTGTGTGTTGTGAATAGTTTATTTGGATATATTCATATGGTTACCCTTCCTGTGTTTTTTAATTCTTTCCTGTATTTCATGTTTCTATCTTAAATCACCTTCTGCTTACAGAACTCTCTTTAGTATTTCTTTTAGTGCAGGTATGTTGGTATTAGATTCTTAGGTTTGGTGTTTTTGTTTTTTTAATGTCTTTTTTTTAGTATTTTTAAAAATTTATTTTTAAATTTACATCCAAGTTAGCACATAGTGTAATAATGATTTCAGGAGTGGAATCCAGGGATTCATCGCTATATATAACACACAGTGCTCATCCCAGCACTGCCTCTTCTCCATCTAGCCCATCCCCCTCTCCACAACCCCTCCAGCAACTCTCAGTTTGTTTTCTGTATTTAAGAATCTCTTTTGTTTTGTCCCCCTCCTTGTTTTTATATTATTTTTGTTTCCCTTCCCTTATGTTCATCTGTTTTGAATCTTAAATCCCACATATGAGTGAAGTTATGGTATTTGTCTTTCTCTGACGAATTTCACTTAGCATAATAAACTCTAGTTCCATCCACATAGTTGCAAATGGCAAGATTTCATTCTTTTTGATTGCTGAGCAATATATACCACATCTTTATCCATTCATCTGTCAATGGACATTTGGGTTTTTTCCATAGTCTGACTATTGTTCATAGCGCTGCTACAAACATTGGGGTGCATATGCCCCTTTGAAACAGCACACCTGTAGCCTTTGGATAAATACCTACTAGTGCAATTGCTGGGTCGTAGGGTAGTTCTATCTTTAATTTTTTGAGGAACCTCCATCTGTTCCTCCACTCTCCAGAGCGGCTGCACCAGTTTGCATTCCCACCAGCAGTGCAAAAGGGTTTGGATTCTTAGGTTTGGTTTGATAACATCTTTATCTTTCTTCATTTTTTGTAATCTATTTTCATTAGAAATGTATTTCTAACAATTTTTATCAGTGTTTTCATATTGGTCCATTGTGTTCTAGCTTATACTGTTTCTGATGAAAATTGAGCTCATATTCATTTTTACCTTTAGTTTTCAGCAGCATTATTGCAATATGCCACTGTGTTTTCTTTAGATTTATCCTGGCTCGGGTTCACAGGGCTTCAATATGGGGTATCTTCTCTTATTTTTGAAAATTTTAGTTATTAGGTTTTCAAATATTGTTTTCACCCATCTCTTCTTTGGGAAGTACAAATAGATGTAATGCATACCTTTTGCCAGGTCCCATGTGTCTGAAAGTTTTTTCTGTATTGTTTCTCATAATTTTTTTCCATGTTTCAGTTTTGATATTTTTCACTGACTTGCCTATGACTACTCCTATCATCTGCTATTAAGCCAATCTAATGAAGTCTCAGTTTCAGATACTATATTTTTCAGTTCTAGAGTAATTATTTTATAGATTCCATGTGACTTTTTTTTACAGATTCCAATTCTCCAATTCTCAGTTGAAATTCTCCATCTTCTCATCTATTTTCTTGAGCATATTAATCATAATTATTCTGAAATCCTGTATGATAACTTGAATTATCAATTTCACCTATTTTTTTGTCAGTTTTTCTTCTGGTTTTTGATTATGCGGCCCTGTCTTTTGGTAGCATACTTTTGGTTCCATGGCAAGATAAATATGAAGAAAATACAATGGCATATTGCAATAATGCTGCTGAAAACTGAAGATATAAACAAAGAGAATATGAGCCAAGTTTTCATCAGAAATAATGTAAGCTAGAACACAATATAATAGCATCTGAAAACACAGATAAAAAACTCTCAACTTAGAAAATACAGTTCTAATGAAAATAGATTTTAAAAAATGAAGCCAAAATAAAGATGTAATCAAACCAAACCGAAGAATTCAACAATATAAGTATAAAACATTAGAAGAGGCTTCAGACCAATCTTCCTTGTGCTGGGGAGATACCGTGGTAATTTAACATTTTATTCAGCAACTATGCTGAGGCAAGGCTTGTTTAAAAGATTTAGTCTACATATTTGTCTTAGCCATCCAGTTTTCAACTAAGAGCCTTTTGTATACTCAGTGGGACCATTTTAACCAGTGATCCCAAAATCTGTTTGCCTTCTAAAACTACTGAAAATTCCACTGTGCTTTTTACTTATAATTTTAGCCTCCTGCTCAGCAAAACCCCAATATTTAGAAAAGTCATGTGAGGAAAACAGGCCATATGCTTGAAACACCCGAAACATCTGCCAAAAGCTCAGTCTCCACCATGCCCCCAGCTGCTTTCAAATAGATCTGCTCTACATCCATACTTAGCAAGAGTTCCCAGGGCAAAAAGCAACTACGAAAACCAACTGCCTTCTAAGGTTCCTCCCGTTGCAGAGTCATAGACTCTGGTAGTTCTCCTTGCTTCTCTGCTATCACTAACATAACAGGTGATAATGTTATTTGAGCTGGGTCTTCCCGGTTGTATTAGGTAAAAATGCTGATCTATTGCCAGCTATTCCATTTCACCTGGAAACAGAAACTTTCCATGTACTTCATTAGGTGCTTCAATAAGTATCACAAAAACAGCTCCAAAATTAGAATCACTTTTTTGTTTATCATTTCAGTTGAAGGTTTACCATACCCATTTCCTCTCACAAAACTGACGAGGCCATAAATAACAACCAAAACATGAATATTCCTTAAAGAAATAACATACTTCACAGAACCTAAAACCAACAAATATAAAATGCATTATTTTATGTACTACCAAAAAAGAACTTGGCCTACAATTGAGTAGACAAAGAAGAACACCCAAAGTCAGGACTCTAAAAGAAGACAACAACTTTAAGACACACTATTTCATGCAATCATAAAAAAGAAAATAATCTGAGATGAGATGTCTGAGAAGGACCCTCAAATAAAGCTAGGACACACCAAATGGCTCTTCTCATAGTTTAAGATAAATGGTAAATAAACCACCTTGCAGGTAGAGGCAGAAAATAAACATGACTATTTCAATGTTATCAGTGGGTATAAGGAGAAAAGGTATACCAGGAAATAAACCACAAGGAATGATTCATCCAGGCTTGCAAATATATACTCATACTACTTGTGGAATCTAAAGAAGCTCAAGCAAAAAATTTAATTTTAAATTAGATGGCACTACAAGATGCCTAAGCAGAAGCAAACTCAAACTCATTAAAGAACCCAAATTTGGTCCAACAACAATCTTAAGATATCTTAAGCAAGGGCCAACATGGTGGAGGAGAACGGGGACCCGGTGCTCTCTTGTGTCTTTCAAACTAAGACCAAGGGACTCTCAATCCCAGAGATCTACAGGAAGAGGAGTTGGAAGCTAAGAGAAAGAGAACATGAAATCCAGAAAATCCTGGGAGAATGAGGAGACCTAGGAAATAAACTAACACACACGTAGCCAAAATGATGAAACGGAAGAACTCCCAACAAAATAATGTACAGGAAATAGTGACAGCGCAAGAAATGATGAAAGCAGACATAAGCAACTTTCCATAACAAGAATATAGAATGATAAACATAAAAATACTCGCTGGGTTTGAAAAAAGCATAGAAGAAAGCAGGGGGACCATCAAGGCAGAGATCAAGGTCCTAAAAAACGGTCAGGAGGAAGTAAAAAATGCTTTAAAAGAGGTGTAAAACAAATTGGAGGCAGCCACAGTGCGGATTGAAGAGGCAGAAGAGAGAATAGGTGAATTAGAAGATAAAATTATGGAAAAAGAGGAAGCCAAGAAAAAGAGGGAGAAAATGACTCAGGAAAAGGAAAGGAGAATTTGAGACCTGAGTGATGCAATCAAACGGAATAATATCCATATTATAGGAGTTCCAGAGGAAGAAGAGGAGAAAGGAGTCGAAGGGGTATTTGAACAAATCATTGCTGAGAACTTCCCCAACACGAAGAAGGATACGGGCATTGAAATCCAAAGGACACAAAGAACTCCCCTCAGACCTAACCCGAAAGACCCTCAGCATGACACATCATAGTGAAGCTAGGAAAATACAAAGATAAAGAGAGAATTCCGAAAGCAGCTAGGGATAAATGGGCCTTGACATACAAAGGCAGACATATTAGGGTAGTAGCAGACTTATCTACAGAAACTTGGCAAGCCAGAAAGGAATGGCAGGAAATCTTCAAAGTGCAGCCAAGAATCCTTTATCTGGTCAGCCTGTCATTCAGAATGGAAGGAGAGATGAAGGTCTTCCCAAACAAACAAAAACTGAAGGAATACATCACAAATAAACCAGTCTTACAAAAGATGCTGAGGGGGACTCTATGAAGGAAAGGTCGCAAGGAACACAGAGTAACAGAGACATCCTTGCAAGCATGAAACCTACAGATAACAGTGACTCTAAGCCCTTATTTTTCAATATTAACGCTGAATGTAAATGGACTAAACGTTACAATTAAAAGACACGGGGTAACAGAATGGATTAAAAACCAAGACCCATCTATACACTGTCTTCAAGAGACTCATTTAAAAAAAAATTTTTTTTTTAACATTTTTATTTTATTTTTGAGAGACATAGAGACAAAGCATGAGCAAGGGAAGGGGAGAGAGAGAGGGAGACACAGAATCGAAGCAGGCTCCAGGCTCTGAGCCGGCAGCACAGAGCCCGACGCGGGGCTCGAACTCACAGACCGTGAGATCATGACCTGAGCCGAAGTTGGCCGCTCAACCAACTGAGCCACCCAGGCACCAAGAGACCCATTTTAGACCTGAGGATACCTTCAGATTGAAAGTGAGGGGATGAAGAACCATCTACCATGCCATGGGAAATCAGAAGAAAGCTGGAGTAGCCACACTTATATCGGACAAATGAGACTTTAAAGTAAAAGATGTAGTAAGAGATGAAGGAGGTCATTATATAATAATCACAGGGACTATCCAGCAGGAAGAGCTAACAATTATAAATTGTTATAAATTTATATAAATATAAATTCTGGGGCACCCAAATTTGTAAGGCAACTAATTACAAATGTAAGCAATCTTATTGATAAAACTGTGCTAGTTGCAGGGGACCTTAATACCCCACTAACAGCACTAGATAGATCCACTAAACAGAGAATCACCACAGAAACAATGGACCTCAACAACACACTGGAACAGATGGGCCTGTCTGACAACTTCAGGGCACTTCATCCAGAAGCAAAGGAATTTACATTCTTCTCAAATGCACATGGTACATTCTCCAAGACCATATTTTGGGGCACAAGGAAGCGATGAATAAATATTAAAAAAATTGAGATCATACCATGCACACTTTCAGACCACAATGCTTTGAAACTTGAAATCGACCACAGGAAAAAGTCTGGAAAATCCTCAAAACATGGAGGCTAAAGAACAACCTACTAAAAGACGAATGGGTCAACCAAGCAATCAGAGAAGAAATTAAAAAATACAGGAAAGAAATGAAAATGAAAATACAACAATCCAAACGCTTTGGGATGCGGCAAAGGCAGTCCTGAGAGGAAAATATATTGCAATCCAGGCTTATCTCAAGAAACAAGAAAATCGCTAACAAATTCTAACAGCACGCCTAAAGGAACTAGAATCAGAACAGCTAAGACACCCAAAACTCAGCAGAAAGAGAGAAATAACAAAGATTAGGGCAGAAATTAATCATATGGAAACAGAAAAAGTTGTGGAACATTCAATGAAACCAAGAGCTGGTTCTTTGAAAAAATAAAAAAAATTGATAAACCTCTAGCCAGGCTCCTCAAAAAGAAAAGAGAGACAACCTAAACAGATGAAATCACTAACTAAAATGGAGTGATTACAACCAATCTCTCAGAAATACAAGAAATTATCAGAGAATACTATGAAAAACTATATGCCGTCAAATTGAACAACCTGGAAGAAATAGACAAATTCTTAAACAGCCACACACTACCAAAACTCAAACGGGAAGAAACAGAAAACTTGAACAAACCTATTACTACTGAAGAAATGGAATCAGTTATCAAAAATCTCCCAATAAATAAAAGTCCAGGACCAGATGGCTTCCCTGGAGAATTTTACCAGACATTTAAAACAGAGTTAATACCTAACCTCCTCAAGCTGTTCCAAAAAGTTGAGGTGGAAGGAAAACTCCCGGTGTCATTCTATGAAGCCAGCATCACTTTGATTCCCAAACCAGATAGAGACCCAGCAAAAATAGAGAACTAAAGGCCAATATCCTTGATGAATATGGATGCAAAAAATCTCAACAAGATATTAGCAAATCAAATCCAACAGCATATAAAAAGAATTATCCACCATGATCAAGTAGGATTCATCCCTGGATGCAGAGCTGTTTCAATATTCGCAAACAAATCGATGTGATATATCCCATTGACAAAAGAAAGATAAGAATCATATGATCCTGTCAATATGTGCAGAGAAAGAATTTGACAATATACAGCATCCTTTCTTAATAAAAACTCTCCAGAAAGTCGGGATAGAAGGAACATACTTAGGCATCATAAAAGCCATTTATGAAAAGCCCACAGCTAATATCATCCTCAATGGGGAAAAACTGAGAGCATTCCCCCTGAGATCAGGAACACGACAAGGATGTCCACTCTCACCACTGCTATTTAACATAGTGTTGGAGGTCCTAGCATCAGCAATCAGACAAGAAAGCAAAAATAAAAGGCATCAGGATAGGCAAGGAGGAAGTCAAACTTTCACTTTTTGCAGATGACATGATACTTTACATGGAAAACCCAAAAGAATCCACCGAAAGCCTACTAGAACTGATCCATAATTCGGCAAAGTTGCAGGATACAAAATCAATGTACAGAAATCGGCTGCATTCCTATACACTAACAATGAAGCAACAGAAAGAGAATTAAAGAAGAGAATCCCATTCACAATTCCACCAAAAACCATAAAATATCCAGAAATAAACCCAACCAAAGGTATAAAAGATCTCTACACTGAAAACTATAAAAAACTTATGAAGGAAGTTGAGGAAGACACAAGGAAATAGAAAAACATCCCATGCTCATAGATTGGAAAAATAAATATTGTTAAAATGTCAATACTACCCAAAGCAATCTACACATTCAATGTAATCCCAATCAATATTGCACCAGTATTCTTCTCAAAGCTAGAGCAAACAATCCTAAAATCTGTATGGAACCACAAAAGACTCCAAATAGCCAAAGTAATATTGAAGAAGAAAACCAAGGTGGGAGGCATCACAATCCCAGACTTTAACCTCTACTACAAAGCGGTAATCATCAAGACAGTATGGTATTGCACAAAAACAGACACACAGACCAATGGAATAGAATAGAGAACCCAGAAACAGACCCACAAGCATATGGCAAACTAATCTGTGACAAAGCAGGAAAGAATATCCACTGGAAAAAAGACAGCCTCTTTAACAAATGGTGCTGGGAGAACTGGACAGCAACAAGCACAAGAATGAAACTAGACCACTTCCTTATACCACTCACAAAAGTAAACTCTAAATGGATGAAGGACTAGAATGTGAAACAGAAACCATCAACATCCTAGAGAAAAAAGCAGGAAAAAACCTTTATGCCCTGAGCTGCACCAATTTCCTATGGGACACATCTCCAAAGGCAAGGGAATTTAAAGCAAAAATGAACTACTGGGACCTCATCAAGATAAGAAGCTTCTGCACGGCAAAGAAAACAACCAACAAAACTAACAGGCAACCAACGGAATGGGAAAGGATAATTGCAAATGACATATCAGATAAAGGACTAGTACCTAAAATCCATAAAGAACTTACCAAACTCCACATATGAAAAATGAAAACTCCAGTGAAGAAATAGGCGGAAGGTATGAATAGACACTTAAGAAGACATCCAGATGGCCAATAGACACATGAAACGATGCTCAAAGTCACTCATCATCAGGGAAATACGAATCAAAGCCACACTGAGATACCGCCTCACACCAGTTAGAGTGGCTAAAATGAATAAATCAGGAAACTATGGATGCTGGCGAGGATGTGGAGAAGCAGGCACCCTCCTACACTGTTGGTGGGAATACAAACTAGTGCAGTCGCTCTGGAGAACGGTGTGGAAGTTCCTCAAAAAAATGAAAATAGAGCTACCCTATGACCCAGCAATAGCCCTGCTAGGAATCTACCCAAGAGACACAGGAGTGCTGATGCATAGGAGCACGTGTACCCCAATGTTCATAGCAGCACTTTCGACAATAGCCAAATCATAGAAAGAGACTAAGTGTACATCAACTGATGAATGGATAAAGATGTTGTATATATACACAATGGAATACTACGCAGCAATGAGGAAGAATGAAAACTGACCATGCATAGCAACATGGATGGAACTGGAGGGTATTATGCTAAGTGAAATAAGTTAGTCAGAGAAAGACAGATACCATATGTTTCCACGCATAGATGGATTTTGAGACTTAGCAGAAGACCATGGGGGAGGGAAGAGGAGAAAGGAAAAAAGACACAGAGAGGGAGGGAGACAAAACATAAGAAACTCTCAAAGACAAAGAACAAACTGAGAGTGGGTGACGGGCACAGAGGAGGGCACTTGTTGGGATGAGCACTGGGTGTTGTATGGAAACCAATTTGACAACAAATTATTTAAAAAAAAAAGAAATACAAAATATGACAGCTTATCATGACTTACCTAATGAAATAAAAATAAGAGGGATTCGGATAATATTGCTGGAAATATGGCATTAAAGATTTTTTTAAATATTAAAAAAAAAGATATCTTGAGATGTTAAAATAAAAAAACTGTTAATCTTTGATTCTATGAAATAATCTATTTACTGAATACTCAGTATAAATAGTGCCTAGAACAGGGCCTGGCACACAGCAGCCTACAAAAGTCAAGGCATTAACATTTCAGTGGTATGATAGGCAGAATAATGGATGCCAAAGGTATCTATGTCCTAAGTATAGGAACACATGAATATTATGCTACATGGCAAAAGGGACTTTGTAGACATGATTAAGTTAATGACCTTGAAATAGGATTAACCAGGTAGGCCCAAGGTAATTAGAGGGCAACTAGAAGAGGGGCAGTGAGTCAGAGATATGCAATGTTAAAAAGGGAGGAAGTAGGCCATGTGCCAAGGGGTTGGGAGGCCTCTAAAATCTGGAAAAGGCAAGGAAACAGATTCTCCTTTAGAGCTTCCAAAAAGAGACAGATCTCTGCTGACACTTTGATTTAGTCCACTGAAATCCATATAAGACTTGTGACTTTCAGAACTGTAAAATGATAATTTTACTATTTAAGCCATTACATTTATGAATGTTGCAGCAACGACAGGAAACTACTACAAGTAGGGCAAGAGAGATAAATCTCAGATGATAATCAATACTACAAAGAAAGAGTAAGGAAACAATTCAGGTAATCGATGCCCTGCATATACATATAAGTTTATACAACATTAAAGGCTTCTTTTGAAGTGATATCTGAGCAAAGAACCAAGACAAGACACAGAGGAAGCCAAATAAGTATCTGTGTGGAGTAGACCAGGCAGAGGAACAACAAATAGCAAAGGCTCTGAGGCAGAAGCATGTTTATATTATTAAGTCCTACAAGGAGGCCAATATGGTTAAAATACAGTAAACTCTGATTCATAACTTGATATGGATGCCAATATTGGACTGTGTAAAAATGGTATGATAATAATTAAGAATATCACTAAAGAGATGTGATGATAAATGGTTTGGATAAAATTTAGTAAGCAAAAGCCCTATAAAAAGCAACATGGATGGAACTGGAGGGTATTATGTTAAGTGAAATAAGTCAGTCAGAAAAAGACAGATACCGTATGTTTTCATGAATAGGTGGACTTTGTGAGACTAAGTAAAAACCAGGCGGAGGGGAAGAGGGGAAAGGAAAAAAAGACGCAGAGAGGGAGGGAGATAAAACATAAGAGATTCTCAAAGACTAAGAACAATCTGTGGGTGAGGGAGGTGAGGGAGGGGGGAGAGGGGGTGACGGACATTAAAGAGGGCACGCGTTGGGATGAACACTGGGTGTTATATGTAAACCAATTTGAAAATAAACTATTATAAAAAAATAATAAAAAGGACACTGAAAATAAAGTATATCCATATTTCAGTTTTAGCTTTAGATAAAGGATTTTCTTGCTATAGGATTCAAATTCTACTTTTTTTTCTTTAAAGGCTAAGCTTTTTTTGTTAAAAAAGGTTCGAGAGAGAGCACAAAGTGGGAGAGGAGTAGGAAGAGAGAGAGAATCCCAAGCAGGCTTGGTGCTGTCAGCGCACAAGCCTGACTCTGGGCTCAATCTTACAAACCCTGAGATCATAACCTGAGCCAAAACCAAGTGACACTTAACCATCTAAGCCACCCAGGAGCCCCTGAAATTCCACTTATAAATATCTAAACTAATATAATTTCATGCGGTATTAAATGCAATATGCATCACAATAGTAACTGAACAAAGTATTTTGAAAAATGGATTTAAACTCCTAAACTCAGGGCGCCTGTGTGGCTCAGTTGGTTAAGTGTCTGACTTTGGCTCAGGTCGTGATCTTGCAGTTTGTGAGTTCGAGCCCTGCGTTGGGCTCCGTGCTGACAGCTCAGAGCCTGGAGCTTCCTTCAGATTCTATGTCTCTCCCCTCTCTCTGCCCCTCCCCTGTTCACACTCTGTCTCTGTCTCTCAGTAATAAATAAAAACGTTAAAAAAAAATTTTAACTCCTAAACTTTTGTTCTGAATTTTCTTCAAAGCTAAAAAGAAACAGAAAATGATAAGCTAAAAATACAATTTGATCACTAGACAGTTTAAGCATACTCACTTTTTGATAGTCACAGATTAAAAATAGAAACAAGCATGAACTTTTTAACTCCAAGTTCCCTTATCAAATATCCAAGGCAGATTAAAACTCATGTCCTATATTTATTTCTTCCTCTGCACCTTCAATACAATAGAGTATCAAAGTTGAAGTTTAAATAAAATTTAGATAAAATCAAGTTTCTAAAAAATAAAATTCTATTTCAAGAAGTAGAAATTCTAGATTGCCCTATAATCATTATAGAAGTTAACCAATGATAAAAATCCTTCCCACAAAGAAAAGGCGGCTTTACTGAGAAGTTCTACCAAACATCCAAGAAAAGGAAACAAAACTCCACCATAAGATAGAGAAAGAATATTCTCATCATTTTATAAAATCTGAATAATTTGTTAAGGACAGTTAGATAGGAAAACTAACATGCAGATTTTACTCATTAACACAATGCAAAAATCCCACACCAAGAATTGTCAAAGCAAATCCAAGACAGCGTATCTACAAAATACTTATACTGAATATTATTGGTGAAATTTTGGAAGTTTTTTTCATAGAGAAAGGAGAAAAAAGATGCCTGCTATCATCACTTCCTTTCAATGACATATTAAAAGGCAGCTGGTGAATAAAAGAAGTCAAAAGATAAAAATGTCGTAATTCATAGATGATGATTATAATCATAAAAAAATCCCCAAAAAATGTACATGTAAATTAAAACTAATAAATCTAGTAAGGCTACTAGATCTAAGATCAAAGGTTACTTTCTACCAGGAAAATGAAATAAAAATAGCATTTACGTGGAATAACAAGTAGCACCTGAAGTTAAGTAAGATAACAGACCCATATAAGATCAGATCTCTGGAGGGCATTAAATCAGGATCTACCATATAATTGCCAACATTCAATTATTTTGAATCTACAAAAACATTTTATATGACTTAACCTAATAAAAACATGAGAAAAATACATCCTAAATAAATGGAGAACAAGCACATTCATGGATTAGAGTCAACACAATATGTATTATATTCCCAAGATGACTTGAAAAATTCAAATGAAAGTACACAGACCTAAGAAAATAGAGAACTACTGAAGAGCAAGGTAGGAAGCCTTGTTGTATCATATCATTAAAGTGTGGAACTGATATTAGGACACACAAAATAGACCCATAGTACAGAACAGACATCAGATGGATGCATCAAATATAGTCACTTGATATGAGGGCATATTGAAAATCAATGAGGGAATAATGGGCTTTTTTTTTTTTTAGCCTCTTCCCCTCAAAAATGGGCCTCTATTTCAATTAAAAAATTTTTAATGTTTATTTAATTTGAGAGAGAGAGAGAGAGAGAGAGAGAGTAGAGGAGGGGCAGAGAGAGAGGAAAGACACAGAATTTGAGGCAGGCTCCAGGCTCTGAGTTGTCAGCACAGAGCCCGACGCAGGGCTCAAACCTACAAACCGTGAGATCATGACCTGAGCCAAAGTCGCATGCCGAACCAAATGAGCCATCCAGGTGTCCTCAAAAATGGGCTTTTTAATAAACAATGCTAGGAAAAATGATTATCCATATATATCAAGATAAGCTAAGCCTTCACACCGCACAAAAACCTACTTCAAATGGATTAAAGACCTACTAAAGAAAGATAAAACGAAAAACCTTTTTAAAATAATAATGCATTCTGGGTAAAAAAAGTTTCTCCCCTGCTGACTCCATGTTTTATGAGATATAACTGACATATACTGTGTAAGTATACAACATACGATTTGATAGATACATATACTGACAAATGATTACCACAAACAGTTAACTTCCATCACCTCAGATAGTTATAAGTTTTTCTTTTTGTGATCAGAACTTTTAAGATTTACTCTCAGCAACTTTCAAATAGACAATCCAGTATTGTTAACTATAGTCACCATGCTGTACATTATGTCCCTGGAACTGTAAGTCTTATACCTTTTGACCATCTTCACCCACTCCCCCAATGCCCTCCCAAACCCCAGAAAGGTTTTTATTGAGCAAGACACAGAATCCATAAGCATCGGGGGAAAGTTTCTGATAAACTCAAATTAAGGTTAAGATTATTATTCAAAACATGAAAAAAAGCTATAAAAGTGGAGATATTTTCTCTACACATAACTGAAATGGTCAAGCCCCCCTAAACAGAACTCCCAAAAATTTAGTAATACAAAAAATAAGTAATATAGACTACCTAATAACAGACTACCTACTAACAACAAACCATTAATGTTTGGAACAGGGTCCTCACAAAAGATATCTAAATTGCCAATAAACATAAGGTTATCAATCTCCTTAGTAGTCAAGGAAATGCAAATCAAAGCCATAATGATATACTATTTTATTATATACCCGCCTGATTAGCAAATATTCAAGTCTGATAAAATTAAGTGTGGATGAGAATGCAGAGCAATGGGACCTCTGACACTGCTGTAGAAATGAAATGTGATAGAGCCACTTAAATATTTGGTCCTATCTATTAAAGATGTACAGGTTCTACAATCCAGCAATTCTACTTCTAGACAAGATGTTCCCTACAGAAACTAATGCACATAAGCACCAGAACACAGGGATGTCACAACAGCAGTCTTTGTGACAGCCCCAAACTATAAACATTAGAATACATTTATACCTTCATTCTGATTATTTATCCACTCTGTCCAGTAAAGAGAAAAGACTTTCAAACATGGGGGAAAAAAATCCTATCCACAAGCCACATACCACACTGGCTCCTTTTTGGCTCTCATGTACCTAATACATCTAGTAAAAACTTAAATGACAGAACATAATGCTTTACAGGACAGCGTGTTTTACTGTTGGGAGAGGCATCACATAACTGTTCTAATTGTTTGCCTATCTATAATTTCCACTCAATTGCAGTTCTAGTCCCTGAAGCCAGGGTGCTCCACTCTAACTGTACTTCAGAATCATGCAGGCAAAAATTTTAAATACTGAGCTATTTTATTTAACTCTATGCTATGAGTACTATTACCTCCTCCTCCTACATACACATGCTATTTTGTACTTCCTGCACTCAAGTACATTATAAGGCTCCCTATACAACCAATTTATGTAGATGCCTTTTCCTTTTCTTCATGATTTGTATCCTTATCAGAATCTCAGGCTGCTTGGAAGTCTGTGAGTTACATTTACCTGGCAACAGAATCACACTTGTGTTTGCAGAAAGTTCACAAACAGTTTTCTAAAATACAAGCTATTATCAGCACCTCACAATATTATTGTTCTTTATTGTAGGAGTCAGCAAACTTTTTTCATGAAGGGTCAGAAAGTAAGTATTTTAGATTTTGCAAGCCAGGGAGTCTTAGGTATTTTCTCTACACATTACTGTAATGGTACGCATTGCAACCACTGAACAATGTCTTTGAATACAAAAACAGCCATAGATCATGAGTAAATGGAGAGGCATTCCAAGAACTATTTTCCTAAAATCAGGTAGCCAAGTAGGCTGTAGTATACTGATTCCTACTTTGTATTACTAATCATAAGCAGATGCTTAACCTCAGATTTGTTTTAAGATATAACATATCCATTATATTTAACCTACAAATAATTCTCTATTCAATATATATTATATATAATAAACCTGTTAATCAGAACTTAACAAGTATTAGTGTGGCTGCTATGAAGCAGGCTTCTATATATATATACACACACACAACTGCCAGGGTCATTCTAGAATCCCCAATGCTCAACAGAAATGTACTTCTAAGAATTCATTCTACAAAAAAAGCAAAGCACAAAATACATAAGATTGTTTACTTAAACACTGTAAGAACTAGAAATAGTTTAAGAGGCTTTTTAAAAAGTAAATTAGTAAATTAATGATGGATATAGCAGTTAAGTAATTTGGCATTTTCAGTGACATTTTACATTTTGAATTCTCCTCATTAAGCTTGCTAAATTCTGTAAACCTAAGAAAATTACCATGAAGGAAAATTTCAGCTAGTCTTACAAGTACTGCAGATAGCTGATTAGGCTGATATTCGCTGCTACTACATCAACATAGATCCTCTGTGAGGTAAGCAAGGAGTTCTCTAATACTCAGTATTTCCAATATGCTTTCAAATAGTATCTCCAGCTTTAAAGCACTGACATTTCAGGGCATTCTTAAATTAAAAAAAACCAAAAGACAAAAAAAAACCTTAAGAATTTGTATAAAATAGTTCCCTTTTAGTACATAAATTTTTATCTTTCACAGATTCCATCTTTTTTACTAAGGAATATGTGCATAATACCTAAGAATTACATTCCTTTATTACTTCAGTAATTAAAGGGTATCAGTGTAGAGAATCTTACCCTAAGATAATATTCACACGAAGTTCTTTTTTAGTTCTTGAGATGGTCTTCAGTGCAGTAATTTCTGCATCAAACCAAAATCCTCTGTTATTAGGATTTTCTACAGAGTAATTAACCATTACCACATCACCAACATTTAGTTCATTCCATTTCAAATTGGTTCTAGCTCTTGGTCGAAGATCCTTGACATTTATTTCTACAGTACCACTTTCTGGGTATCTGAGGAGAGAAAAAGAAAAGAATCACGTAAGAATGCTGCCTATTTGCAACATATATAAAGACTAAAACTATTTGCAACATACATAAAAATCGAATCATTCTAATTTAAGTTAAATGACATTTCTTCATGATTTTAATTGCCAGAATAAAGTTCTTGCTAAAAATTTCATAAGACATTCTTTGCTAGCTTAAGGGGTGTGGGTAGGGAAAGGTAAAAAACGCAAGTTCTTCTTGCTCTGTTTTTTTAACCTAAGCTTAAGAATTACTTTAATAATGGGTGCCTGGGTGGCTCAGTCAGTTAAGCGTCCAACTTCGGCTCAGATTATGATCTCACAGTTCATGAGTTTGAGCCTTGCGTCAGGCTCTGTGCTAAGAACTCAGAAACTGGAGCCTGCTTCAGATTCTATGTCTCCCTCTCTCTCTGCCTCTCCCCCACTCATGCTCTCTCTCTCTCAAAAATAAGTAAATATTAAAAAAATTACTTCAACAGGATCAGATGTTCCTGAACTTGAAATCAGTTTGAGACCTGATGTTTGCTTTACACATATAGGAATATGAACTTAGTACATTTCAATAGCCTCCACTTTTCCAGGAAGAGAGAGGTAAAATTCTAGTTCTTACATGTAGCCATGTAGTCTACTAATGGCAAAACAAAACAAAACAAAAACTTGTATGTATCAGAAAGTGGAACCATGTGAAATAATTCTACCAGAATCTTGATTTTGTGTTTCTAATGGTAAGCTTAACATAAAAACAAAATTGATCTGAACCTAAAGCTTTAGAAGTTTTCTAAATTTTCAGTCCTAACTTCTGGTATCAATAGGCCAAAGACAGCAATGTAACAGTTCATAATGGTTCCTATAAAATTAAGACCTGTTGCCTTTATGTATTGCTTGGGAGTAAGCAGACAAATAATTAGTAATGTCTGGTTCCTACTCTTGGAAAGATCAATCTTTTCGGTGGGTCAAACTACTATAATATAATGGCATTTCTCAAAGTAAGATAAACAGAATCAACATCATCTGGGAACATGTTACAAATGCAAATTCTAGGGTTCCACTTTGGATCTAAGGAGTCAGATAATCTGAGAATGAGGCCTACCAATTGATTTTCATAAATCCTTTTAGTAACTGAAAAGCATGCTTGAGTCTGATAACCTAGTATGCTATAGGAATACAAAATAAGTAGCATACCCTACTGTGACAATATTAAGAATGTAGAAACTAAGAGTAAAGACCATTAACCCCTAACCAACGGAGTTGCCTGCTCAAAATTTAAGTTGGAACTATCTCTAGCAGAAAGCCTTGGTTCTTCTGAAGAAACCAGGTACTTTGAAAGCCTATGACTCTCACAGTATATCTAACTCATTTAGAGTAAATGGGTATTAATTCTAGGTGGGATCTTTAGTTACAATGTGTCTTAAAATTTTAGTTAATTGAAAAAAATCTCAGGATTAGCAAAGGGCCTCAGAGTGGATCTAGTCCATTTACCTTCTTAATGCCTACTTCACTTCTACCACAAGCCTTCAAAAACCATGTAACCTCTGCTTGGACAGTGATGAGGGGAAAGTTTTTTGTTGATTGTTTTAAACTTATTTTAGGGGCGCCTGGGTGGCTCAGTTGGTTGGGCGGCCAACTTCAGCTCAGGTCATGATCTCGTGGTCTGTGAGTTCAAGCCCCGTGTCGGGCTCTGTGCTGACAGCTCAGAGCCTGGAGCCTGCTTTGGATTCTGTGTCTCACTCTCTCTCTGTCCCTTCCCCTGTTCACGCTGTGCCTCTATGTCTCTCAAAAATAAACATTAAAAAAAAATTTAAAAAAATAAATAAACTTATTTTAGAAAGACAGTGCGATCAGGAGAGGTGTGGACAGAGAGAATCCCAAGCAGGCCCCGCACCTTCAGTGTGGATGGAGCCTGATGCAGGGCTTGAACCTGTAAATCATGAGGTCAAGACCTGAGCTGAAACCAAGAGTTGGCTGCTTCACTGACTGAGCCGGCCAGGTGCCCCAAGGGGGCAGTTTTAATCCTAAGAAAACCCATTCTGTCTTCACATAGCTCTGACATAGGAAAGAGAAGATACCTGATACAGGATTAAACATAAGCTTTGGAACTCATTCTATGCCCAAATTCCATGAAGGAATCCATACACTCTGTCCACAGAAGACTTAATATTTGATGGTCTAAATGTCCCTGCCACCCTCAATCTTCTAAGTAAAAATATCTTAAATGGATTTCCGTCAACTTTTAGAAAAAGGTTTTGAGTCCTTTATCATCCTGGTGTCTTCACTGGCTGGGTTTAAATTCCCATTTTAGCTTCCTGCTATTGGGACTCCTTGGGAAAATTCTGTACCCTTACTAAAACTCATATGTAAAATGTAGCTTAATGATAACTAACTGTATGTCATGTGGTTGTTTTGATAACTAAAATGAGAAGACTTGTAAAGTGCTTAAAACAGTACATAATAGGTTAAGTAAATGTCAGTTAAGATATTGTCATTATCCCACAGAAATAATCCTAAAGAAAGAAATTGATAATTACAAGATCGGGTTTATGGTTCTGTTCTTCTCCCATTTCAACTCCATTTTTTAATGGTCAAATCTTGGGATACCTGGGTGGCTCACTCAGTTGAGCGTCTGATTTTGGCTCAGGTCAAATTTAATTGGAAATAGTATCAATATAAACCTAGGGTATATTTAGTATTTCCTAGCTGTATCCAATCAGAAGACCTAAAAACATGATTAAACAAGTATGGAGCAGCCCAGACTATGCACTCTAAATATCATCTCTAAAAAGAACTAGGACTCCTTGAAGAAATGGCTGAATCCAGGCCTGTGTAGGAAATAAAGAGCTTGGGACTCTTGCTATACCTAACTGCAAAAAGCCCTCAAGAACTGTTATGTGAAATTCAACCCGAAAGGAGCCTCCCCAGGCCAGAGATGGGACAATTTGGGCACCAAGAGCTTTAAAACATGTGTTAAAGTCTATCCATAATGATACTTAAAAGTAAAACTCTTGTTGACCAACCTCTGGAGGATGATAAAGAACTTACTTTTAACACTCAAAAAGTTCAGGAATGAATAGTTTATCCTTTTATATATGAACCAACTGCTTGTTAAAGGAAGTTCTTTATGAAAGAATTATAGATAGTAAAGGAGGGAAAGATAGAATGAGGTATTATCCTTTTTGCAAGACATCAAAATAATGGATATAGGTAAAGGTAAAGATTAATGGCTGCAGAACCATTAAAAGCTAATAACAAATTTCGCAATAAATGGATCAGGATGACAACATCAAAATCTTAAGACAGAAAAAAGAGAAATAAGCAGGTATTATGTGCCTCCCCATATCTTACAAAAGGTAAGTAAACATCATCTCTCAACTAGTCTTATCAAATAAGGAATTTGAATCCAATCAAACCTCTAGATAGAAGTATAAACTTTCAGGAAACTAACATTAACAAAAGTTAAATACCACTACAGGGATGTAATCAGGAAAGCCCGGACTTTGAAAAATGAATAAACTGTCACTTGCCTTGTACAAATAAATTAGCAAGGGAGAAAAATGGGTGAAATCTGTAGTTTGAGACTTAACCTATCAATTAAATACAATGGGTAGACCTTACTTTTGATCCTTGTTTGGACAACCTAAATATATTTTTTTGAAAAGACCAGACTATTGACTGGTCATTTGATATTCATGAATCATTACAAATTTCATGTAGGATTTGTTGGCTTGTTAGGGTCCCCAAAACTACCTCCAGATTCAGTGATTTACTAGGGAAACTCATAGGACTCTTTTTCATGGGACAGCAAAAGGTTGTTTCCACAGCTATGATTCACTGCAGTGAATGGATACAAAGCAAAATCAGCAAAGGAAAAAAAGCACATGCAGTGAAATCAGACGAAATCAAGTACAAGCTCAGAATCCTTTCCCAGCGGAGTCACACAAAATGTGCTTAATTCCTCCAGCAACAAATTAGGACAACACATTTCACGTGTTCACATTATCTACCAGGGATGTGCAGTAAGGAATACTTAAGATTTTTATTAGGGGATAGTCACATAACCACTCAATTCCAAGCATGTACCAATATTCTGGGCTCCCAAAAGCAGGTGTTTAGCATAAACCATAGTGTTTGCAGTTTAGACACACTGGTTTTGTTTTGTTTTGTTTTTGTTAAGTCAGGGAATGGTGAGAATCCTCCTGAAAGCTAATTTCTCAAACACCAGCCAAAGGTCCACCACACAAACAGACCTTTTAAAGGATATCAGCCTGAGATTTGATATGTTCTTTTCTTATACACTTTAAAAAGAATCCTGTCAGCTATTTTGCCAGTTGAATACCCTGAGATGTTAAGATGAAGGTGAACCTTTAAAAGATATGGAGAAAGAGTTGGACTAGATAGCAAAAGCCCTTACACCATGTTGATCTATCACTTTGAAAGAAGAAAGGAGGTGAGTTGGGCAAATAAAGCATCAGCATGTGGTACAACTCTGACAAAGTCTTGACCAGTCCAACAGTGAGCCCTGTGCAGAAACTGACCACATGGACCCATAGTGAGCAGAACTGCCAGGCCACACTTACTAACTGGTTGAAGATGCCAGGAGATTGTGGTCTTGGCTCCAACACTGTGGCAGATATCTAAAGTGCTGTTGCTAAAAGTTATCAGCTAACTGCATTCATTCCTTGCAGCTAGTCGTTTTTGTTTTTTTCTGAAGGGAGCAGTGCACCCACCATAGCTCAACTAAGGCCATCTATAAGACAATTTACTGGTTGAGATGAGGTAAGGTTTGGGGCTTGCTTCAAAATAATCCAGTGGTGACTGAGGATGCTGGTTAGATTAAACAAGACTGGTTAGGAGTTCATAATGGTTGAAGCTATGGCATGGGTTTATTATACTCTTCTCTCAATCTCTGAATAAATTTAAAGAGCTCTATAATAAATAATACAATGCTCTATGGTTCAAGTTAAAATCCAAATTAAAGTCTCATCCTGCTTTTTCAGTTTTTCCATATATATGTACAAAGTCTAAAAAGTTAACACTCAAGGCTTACTATGAGGACAAACCATCTGCCCTAGCCCACCATATTCCTGGCTCATATTCCCCAGATGCAACTATTTTCAATTCTTAGCTATTTCTTTTATTTACATATGTATTATTTAGTAACATGCTTAAACTTTGCTTTTTTTCCTTTAAACTATTATTCTACCGAGCCCCCACGTACAGTTCATTTGTCTCCAATCTCCTCTTCCTTCTAATTGCTAACACATAGCACTGCTTTAAGTGTGCACATATATTTACAACTCTTAGGACAGAGGTATGCTATTTTATCCCCATTTTACAGAGGAGGCAGAGAGGTTTTCTGGACAGGAGCAGGAAGCAGAGACAAGATTCCAACTCTGATTATCTGGTTCTAGACCCATTCTCCTTCAAGGACTGACAAACTTTTTCTTGCCTTTTTTTTTTTTTTTTTAATGTTTATTTATTTTTGAGAGCGACCGAGCAGGGGAGAGGCAGAGAGAAAGATGGAGAATCTGAAGCAGGCTTGGAGCTATCAGTGCAGAGACACATGTAGGGCTTGAACTCACCAACTGTAAGATCATGACCTGAGCTGAAATCAAGAGTTGGATGCTTAATAACTGCGGCACCCAGGCACCCCAAACTTTTTGTTGCTCTTAAGAATATTATACAACTTTGTAAAACTCACCATTTTTTTTTAAAGATTTTTAAAACATGTTAAGTAGTAATCACAAAGAAATAAGGTATGCTTTAATACCTGTCCCTTCTTCCACAGCTTTGTTTTCTGTTGAATGCTTAAATGTTCTGTGTTTATCATTACTTTATCTCCATTCTGCCACTGTTGTTAAAACTCATATACATTCAGACATTTCAGACACTCAACCAATCTTTCAGGCTTTAAAACCTCTTTTTTAGAGACCTCATCCTAGTCTAACCAGCACAGCTTGCTCTCTAAGCTTATACCTGTTCCACAGCTTCATGCTGGGATCTCCTTTCATTACTTCCTATTTTCCTGACGCTGTCTCCCTCTTCCTTGGTTTAAACCCTGAGTAGGGTGAGAGTAGTTAAAATGCTTTCATATAAATTAACCAATCTTCTTGCTCTCAGTTTTATTCCATATGCCTACCTCCAAAGTACCTGGTAAATTCAAGGCCTGAGTCTTCCAAAGGTTCTTCAATGCAAATTTAGTTGCTTGTTGTTGGCTTCTCATCCTTAAGGCTCCAGTTTTCTCTGGCCTGCTAAGTTAGGTATCATTTACCCATTAGCTTCTTACCTTCCAAAAGTTAGCTGCTTTCTTTTCTATGTCTTTTACTCCTATCCCATTTGTTATCCTTGCGGAGTTTTGCATTTATTCTTTTACTGTCTTCTAGGAGAGTTTAAGTAGTAGAGACAAACAGGCATCTTAATCTGCCATGTTTAAATGAAAGTCTTTGCTCACCTTTAGTTTTACGTCTTATTACTCCAAACAGGCATCTTCATCTGCCATGTTTAAATGAAAGTCTTTATTCACCTTTAGTTTTATGTCTTATTACTCACCATATACCTCCTACACTCCAGCCACAGTAATCTACCCTTAGGTAACCCTGTTATGTTTCCTACTTATCCTTGGTACCCTGCTATTCTCCTTCAGGAGTTCAAAAGTTATCTCCTCTACCTTGTACTCTCAGAGCCCTAGGTACTCTAAAAGCTAGGGGTGCATATTTCTATCATAGTACTCAGACTGTAAAACAACGAGTTTTCATCGCGGAGCGGGTACCATGCTCAAACTTAAGTGTGTTTGGGATATACCAGGTCTGCAAATGTTTGGAAACATGTAACTCATTAAATAGAAAAATCTGCTTTTATACAACTAAGGCTCTTAATCAACTGTAATAAATTATGACCACTATATTTCGAGAATTCCTCGAGTCTCCTTCCTTGAGCTAGATATTTAAGCAGGACCACAAAATTCTATGAAGAGCTAATACAGGCTTTTTAAAGATTATTGTTTTAGATGTTCTTAAAAACAAAAAACCTGGGGGCACCTGGGTGGCTCAGTCGGTTAAGCATCCGACTTCGGCTTGGGTCATGATCTCACGGTCTGTGAGTTACAGCTCCATATCAGGCTCTGTGCCAGCTCAGAGCCTGAAGCCTGTTTCGGATTATGTCTCCTTTTCTCTCTGCTGCTCCACTTATGCTCTGTCTCATGTCTCTTGTCACGCAAAAAACGAATAAATGTTAAAAAATAAAAATAAAAAAAAAAAACAAAAAAACCCCCTGTAGTCAACTGTTAATTATGCCAGTACTCAAGATATCTACAGGTAGTCCCCAAAACACCATTCTTTCCATCCTTTGAGGTCCGATGTATGGGTGTAGACAACCTCTGCAAATTGGTCCAAGCTGCTGACTTCTTTCAGCATTTACACAGAGGAATACTGTGTAGGAGACTTAAATATTTTGGGAAGTGCTAGAAGTCTAAACAACTTCTAAAACAGGGCTCAAGATATCCTCAAAGACTGAAACACAGAGAGGTAGGAATCTATCAAGGCCAACTTTACCTACATGGTGCTGAGGGCCAACTCTATAACCTACAGAAGTATGAAAACTAGGGTCCTTCTTTCTCTTGTATTACATGACTTCCTGTTCTCAGAACCTAAAATCAAGGTTTTATTCTAATATAAGATAAATCGTTCTAGTTAGCTACTTGCATTCTTTAGAGTTTAGACTACTCAGATAAGCTTAAAAATCCTGGTGCCTGGGCAGCTCAGTCGATTAAGTGCTCAATTTCGGCTCAGGTCATGACATCATGGTTTTCGAGTACAAGCCCTGCATTAGGTTCTGGGCTGTCAGCACAGATCCTTCAGCTCTTCTGCCTCCTTCTCTCTCTCTGCCCCTTCCTCTCTTTCTCTCTCAAAAATAAACATTGAGAAAAAAAATTATAAAAAAAATTCCTAAGCTTATTGTTGAATCACTATGTTGTACACCTGAAACTAATATAACATTGTATGTTAACTATACCTAAAAATTTTAAAAATCCTTAAGTTTAAGTTCCTTCGGCAGCATTTTCATTGCTCCAAATATTTGGATATCTTTTAGAGCTATCTTTCAGAGCTTTTGACTATTCTAAACTATGTGAAATCTCAGCAAAAGCCAAGTCTGTTTTCAATTGACAAAACAATCACTGAGTAAAGCCAGGGGAGTTAAATTTCAGGGAAATTAAGCATTATCCTTCAAAAATAAGTTTATTACTACATTTCTTTAGGTGGCTTGTAGGCTAACACTAATTTTAGACTCAAACTGTATTAACAAAGTAGTATCACTGAAACTTTCCTTCAAAACGTGGCTTCCTGGAGCCAACATGCTTAAATAAGAACACCATTCATCTGGAGGCATGTTCTAGTTTAGCAAATCTTTAATGTCATACCGCATGCAAAAGGCATTTCTTATTCTAACTGATAACATTACTAAGTTTCACACCTTAAATGCAAAGCATATTCAGACAATTAAGAATAACTTATGAATTGCTTATAGTAGGGCTTTACATATTACATGGAAATAAGCTGCATTTGTATAATACATTAACAACGATAGATAACTATTTTATAATATAAACAATATAATTATGTTAAATACCTACATTAAAGATAAAACTCTATTATTAAGAGTACCTACCATTCTGGCTTTATTAATAAACGAAATGCAGAAAGTCTGATTCTATTATTACTGAGTACTTTTCAAGGTTATTAGGGAAAAAAAGCATAGGTCAAGTAGATATTTACATATGAAGAAAGTAAAGCTGCAAGAGTTAAAACAAAACACCAATACACCAAAGACCTAGAATTCAAACCAAATTCTGATTCTAATGCCTGAACTATAAAACAACCACCACTTTGAATACTTAAGAGGTCTCTGGGGTACCTATTTGAAAAGCAGACTCCTGGGTCCTACACCAGGCCCACCCTAACAGGAGTTGGGGTGGGTCTGGTGTCCCTTTGGAATCTACATTTTAAACACCTTCCCTCCATGAATCTGAAGTGCTGCTGACCAGCCTTTTGAGAAAACACTAATGTAAAGGGATGATGTATAAATTTAAAAAGGTGAGAGTGCCTCAGTGGCTCAGTTGGTTGAGCCTCCTGATTTTGGCTCAGGTCATGACCCCAGCATTGTAGGATCAAGCCCTGCCATCATCAGGCTCTGTGCTAAGCACGGAGCCTGCTTGAGATTCTCTGTCTCCCTCTGCTCCTCCCCCATTCCTGCGCACACTCTAAAATAAAAGCTGAAATAAATACGTAAAGTCATTCTTCTAAGCACTAAGTGATCTTATAACACAACCGAAGCCCAATGATAATGCCACAGCTCTAACTTCTTCCACCCTCCTTTTGATTATAATCCATTCAGAACATGGCATGTCAGAGAAAGTTGGGAGGAAATATTCTAGTTCTTTGGTAAATATATTACTAAAAAACTAACCACCACGTAACAATGGGGCAGACTGGACCTCTCATTCTTGTTCTCTATACTCGATATCAAAAGGACATTGACTTGATTAAAAAATCTACTCTCTCTCATCAAAACCCAGAAACCATTACATTTTGAAACTGCTTAAAATATTTTTGGGACTCCTTCAGAAATAGATCACTACATCAATACGGTTCAAGAAAATCAGTGTTGTTCACTTACAGAATAACTTTTATCTAAAAATACCACTTGATTTTATTCAGAACTGACTCACTGACTTATATTTGCAATAATGAAGGCTACTCAAAGGCATGCACCACAGGGTAGGAATAGCTTGAAAAATCTTAAAGAATGCTGAAAGCAATGACAACATTATCCTAGGACACTTGCCAGATGAGCTTTTAATTACAGCCTAGCATAAGTTACCCTCCAAGTCCTAAGTGATGCTTTGGCATTTCCATTTGATTTCAATCCCATGGGAGAGCCTTGACACTGTTAAAAGCAGCAGTTTAACCTATTTAAAAAGTCGTGTAACAGTAATGAGCTATGGATTCTCCCCACAGAAAAAGGGCACAAAGGCATTTATGGACAGGTAAAGAACTTTGGTTCAAGGTATCTGTTCTGCAAAAAGCATTGTAATTGGAGAGATTGACAGAAAACATTTTAATTATGTAAACAACCCTATATGCAGTGTATACGTATTTTATGAGCATGCTTCTCTCAAAATCATAGTATGGCAGAGTGGTCACCAAGAATGTGCTTTCCTGAATTGGGATCTACCACTTACTAGTTGTCCAATATTAGGCAAGTTACTCTTAAACCTCAATTATTTCTACTTAACACATTAAAAAAGTATTTCACTGAGTTTTTATAAGGATTACATAAAACAATTGTTAGAATAATACTGTTAGGCACTATACAAGATAATTATTAAATTAAACTATACTTTAAAAAGAATACTTCATAATAATTTACCAAAAATTCAAAACAAAAAGATTTGTTTCTGAGATAAACTGACATTGTGGGAACATTATAAGACCACTGAAGACCACATAGTTTTCATGTGATAATGAAAACTCTTAGCAATGTTTAAGGATTTCAATTTTGCTGAATAATTACTAATTCTTAACATATGGTATAGAAGGGGCACCTGGCTTGCTCAGTCAGTGGAGCATGCAACTCTATCTCAAGGTTGTGAGTTTGAGCCCCATGTTGGGTGTAGAAATTACTTAAAAATAAAATCTTAAAAAAAGTAACTTCCATAAACATTTTCCTTGTTTACACATATACTTCCTTATTCAAACTACTAGGTGTTTTCTAGGTTACTCTTCATAGAAATCAGCTAAAATTTAGAAGTCATTATTTCTAAAAGGGGAACACTTTTGCACTATTGATGGGAATGCAAACTGGTGCAGCCACTGTGGAAAACAGTATGGAATTTCCTCAAAAAACTAAAAATAGATCTACCCTATGACCCAGCAATTGCACTACTAGGTATTTACCCAAAGGATACAAAAATGCTGATTTGAAGGGGCACATGCACCCTAATGTTTACAGCAGCACTATCAATAATAGCCAAATTATGGAAAGAGCCCAAATGTCCATCAACTGACAATGGATAAAGATGTGGTATGTGTATATATGTGTGTGTATACACACACACACATATACATACAATGTATATACACACACACATATACATACAATACACAGCAGTATGTGTATATATGTGTATACACACACACATATACATACAATGCAATTTTACTCTGTGATCAAAAAGAATGAAATCTTGCCATTTGCAACAACGTAGATGGAACTAGAATGTATTATACAAAGTGAGTCAGAGAAAGACAAATATCGTATGATTTCACTCATATGTGGAATTTAAGAAACAGATGAACATAGAGGAAGGGAAGGAAAAATAAGATAAAAACAGAGAGAGAGGCAAACCATAAGAGATTTTTTTTTAATGAGCTGTATGAATTTATTTAAAAAAAATTTTTTTTAATGTTTATTTTTGAGAGAGAGGACAGAGCGTGGGCGGGGAGGGCAGGGGAGACAGGTAGACAGACAGAGCACAGAGCCCAAAGCAGGGCTCAAACCCACAAACTGTGAGATTAGGACCTGAGCCAAAGTCAGACACTTAACCAACTGAGCCACCCAGGAGCCCCAAGAGACTCTTATATACCCAGAACAAAATGATGGTTGCTGGAGGGGATTTGGGTGGTGTGATGGGCTAAATGGGTGATAGGCATTAAAGGAGGGCATTTGTTGGGATGAGCACTGGGTGTGAAATATAAGTGATGAACCAGTAAATTCTACTCCTGAAACCATTATTACACTGTATGTTAACTAACTTGGGTTTAAATTAAAAAAAAAAAATCAAGATCTGTAAATTAGACTATCAAGTGTAATAAAGCAGTAAAAAAAGAAAATTGCCAACAAGAATCGTATTCTCAAATTCACCTGTTTAACTGGCTATAAGACTAAAGGTGCATGGTGAACCTTAAAAGCAAGAAGGTATCAGGAAAGATTTTGAGATCTAGTTTAACCCTAAATCAAATTCAGAAAGCTCCCAGAAGGACCGGCTGTATAATTAAGAGCCTAATTTAACAGAAAAAAACAGTACTAGTCTCAGAATAAATATCCAACCATTAGAGTATTTCCCCTCACTCAAGAATTTAACACATCATCATAGATCAATTTCCCATAAACACATTATGGACACTGCTTCCCATGCACAGTTAGAACAGACGATGACTGCACAGTGGAACATAGTTCCTCAAAGTTACATACAGATGAAATATCGTCTCTTTTAGAAAGAGACAATTCTAATAATTTTGTCCATATGAAAACAAAATGGAAAAATCAACAAGCCACAAACCACCTAGACATGTGTAAAATAAGGATAAACACTCAGATTCCTCAAGTATTACATACCTTTGGTCTTTCAAACTGTCATGTCAACCCTTTTCCCATATTGCTCTTTAGTCGCAGGTGTCTGACAGTTGACTGCCTTTGGGCCTGCTTCATTAGCTGCTATAAGGAGTGGCTTGCAAACATGAAATGTGCAGCAGAATCACCCAACGACTTATTAAATCAGATGGTTAGGCCACCCCAAGACTGATTCATCACACCTGGAGTGAGCCCAGTGACTTGCATTTCTAACAAGTGATTCTGATACTCCTGGCCAAGGAATATATTTTACAGAGAAAACTAATCTAAAGGCAGTGGCTCTCAACCATGGTTGCACACTAGAATCACAAGGAAACTTCTCAAAACACCAATGCCTGCAAGTCCCTCAGAACAATCATACCATAAGTTCTGGAGGTAAGTCCTAGACAACTAATGTGTACCCAGGCTTGAGAACTGCTAGACTAGTTATTTAAAATAACTCTAAACCAAATCCATTGAGAACAGATATTGCTTAATACAATATCCTTTATCTGCTGAGAAAGCAGCCAAATAAGGACTAAAGATTCAGGTAGGGTGGCCTCAACTGCTTACATACCTATGGTTAAACTCAACAAAAAAGCTGTATGTATGCTGTCTGCTTTAAACCCCAAGCAAAGTCTAAGGTAAGACTTTAGGTCATACAAAATGGTTGACCTTTGAAGGCAACAGAAATGTAGGTTACTACCAATCCCATATACCGTGTTTAGGCCAAGTGGTAATATTGTATATTGGTTAACTCTTAGGCTCTGGAGTCAGACCAGTTAATAGATGTTAACTTTGACAAGTTACATAATAAAGCCTTCGTATTTTCATATGGGAGTTAATGTAACTAATATGGGAGTTAATGTAGTTATGCTGATGATCCCATAAGCATCCATGTAAGAAGTTACCTCAGAGCCTAGCAGCTAAGATTTAATATAATCTAAATCACTGCAGGTTATGCCATACACTTACTACTCAGACTTTAACCTACCAGAAACACTAAAGAAATTCCTGTCCTTTCCATGTTTACTTCTTCCCCTTCAATCAACATCAGGGTGTTTACTGTTACAAAACTGTAGTCAGATCTTTGTGGATTTAGATGTTCAGGAAATATAGTAAGTGTTCAACTCTGAATATTTTACCTACAGAGAGAACAGTTAATGGAAATAAATACAACTTTTAGAAAGCTATGGAAATATAAAATATAAGCTTACTAGGCAATAAGGGAAAATTTCATGTTCTCTCTTCTTTGACTACTTAACCATTTCATAATTTAAAATTGCCTGTATTACCTTGACATTTGCTCATTTTTTAATCCCTTTCCCTTTTGTCTTCTGTCCAAAATACCACTAAAAATAGGTTTTCAACTGGCATAGCTTCTCCCCAATAATCATGGCTTTGGGTGGAAAAGTGGTAAGTCTCTTCACAGCCATGTTGTACATTCCCGTTAACAGGATACTTTTAAAAAACCTTAAAGAGGATTGCAGAATCCCTTGGAATCTAAATCTCTCAAGTATAAATTTAGTAAGTATTTCCTACTGTCAACTCTTTTTCCCAAGTACTTGGTTGAGTTCTAAAAATAGAAGGCCCTTGCTAAGACAAGGTGACAACAGATAAAAGAATAGCAATTAGGACCTCCCCAACTGACAAATATCTACTATGTAGCAGGCACTTTGATGTTAACTCCACATGTCTGCTTTATATTATTTGAGGTAAGATGTGAATCATAAAGCTGACAAGCCTAATCTAGGCCTTACGATCCACAAACTACAAAATCTTCACTGGAAGCCCTCAACAATTCAGTCTATGCTCATCAAGGAATCTATAGAAACTCTTAAATCTTAAAATATTTCAAATAAATCTCTTAACCTGGTTTTTATGAACTTACAATGTCTTAATCTGTAATTTTTAAAAGGAAAAATGAAGATTAGGAAAACAAATTATTTTACTTATGTTTTAGAACCATGTCCACCACTAAATTTTATTTGGCTTTTTGGAGTTCCTTGGTCCCATGCACCTCCCAGCCCTGGCTAAATGATAGCTTGCTCAAATTACACTACTAAACTCAGTTTTGGAGGTATGATTATTAATTAAGCAGATTACTTTCAATTTACTGTAACAGGAGAGAAATGAGGTTAGTTCACTGAGGGAGATGACAATACTTAATCAGTATTATAAATGGAATGGGCTGGTAGCCTGTAAGTACTTAATGCCTATTTAAGTAAATTGAAGTATAAAAAACTGACAAATTCTGTCACAGAATAAAAATCATACCAGAAGTTAGGGGTCACCTAATCCAGTCATTCAAACTTTGTAAGTTCTTTTTGCAATGTAACATCTCTACTAATTCTCCCAGTCTATGTGGTTGAAGATAGCCAATGCTTGTTTATTGCTTACTGCTTAGGGCAGACCATTCTCATCTTTAGAGATTTGAATGTTTTTTGTTTGTTTGTTTTTAGGTTTTGGTTATCCTAAACTAACCTTCTATGTTGTATAGAACTTCCTCCTACACATAACTTTTTAAATGTAAAAGCTATCATGATCCAGGGCTTCTCAAGCTAAATACTTAGTTCCTTCAGTCACTTTTCATGATAATTCTACATTTTGGGTTCTACTCTGAAGATGCACCACCAGGTCCTGTTGGTATTCCTTTCTTTCTTTCTTTCTTTCTTAACATTTATTTATTTTTGAGAGACAAAGTGAAACAGAGCACAAGCGGGGGAGGGGACCAGGGTGGGGGGGAGGGGTCACAGAATCTGAAGCAGGCTCCAGGCTCTGAGCTGTCAGCACACAGCTTGACGAGGGGGCTCAAACTTGGGACCGTGAGATCATGACCTGAGCCGAAGTCAGATGCTTAACCAACTGAGCCACCCAGGCACCCCAGTTCCTCTCTTAAAGCATGAGAGATGGAAAACAATATTCCAAGAAGGGAATAACCAGCCCAGGACAACAGTAACATTACTGGGCTTATTCTAGATATCTAAGGATGATAAAACACCCTTACAGTGCATTTTAAAATTAAGTTTATTTATTTATTTTGAGAGAGGCATACACAGTGTGAGTGGGGGAAGGGCAAAGAGAGGGAGAAAGAAACCCAAGCAGGATCTGCGCTGACAGCCAATGCAGGCCTCAAACTCCTAAAACTGTAGATCATGAACTGAGCCGAAACCCAGAATTGAATGCTTAACTGACTGAGCCACCCAGGCGCCCCCAGTGTATATATCTAATGCCATATTCTGCTGATTCACTTGGAGCTTACTACTCAAAAAAATTCTATTACTACTGCCAAGCCATACACTCCAAAAGCACTATACAATGCATTCTCTATCCAAGGAATCGAGAACTTTTTTATTAACTTATTGAGATCATTATGTGCTTTACTATAGTTTTTAACTTCTTTTTTCCAGTAACCATGGGAAACAAGATTTTTAACAGGATTTGTTATCCATCCTTATTGGGTCAGGTCTACACCAACCTTGTTATTTGAGATTCTTATCAAGAAGCTCATCTATTTTATTTTATACTTTGTTTTATATAGTTTTGTTTCTTTTTTTCTCTTTTTAAAGATGTAAATGACATTTACCTACCACTAAGCTTCTGTCATCTTTCATTTCTTAAAGATAGCTCAGCTGTCATATCTTTTAAGTTGCCAGCAGTGAAACATTTAATTCTAAAACATAAAAGTATTTAGGACAAATAATTTTAGTAAAAGGGAGTCTAAATCCAACATATATGAGAAGACTAACATTTATTCTAATTTAGACAAATTTCCCTTCTTTAAAAACAACAAAACCATCAAATCAATGCTAAGGTACAGTGATTTGTGCCCTAATTACACCAAACTCAGGCCTATCCTGGGAAAGTCTTACTTTAAAACCAAGAGCCCCTAAAACTGTTGAAAACTTAAAATTTAAAGCAAATCAAGAACTCTAATTATTGACAGCAAATATACACATAGCTTAAGTATACAGTATCTTGACTCTTTGTTATAGCATTCATAAACTCATAAACTGATTACAACCAACACATCAACTCCAATCCCTTTCTATCCCAGCCTTGATTTACCAATATTGGCCAGTTCTGGCCAATTCTAGATCTTAATATTCATTCTAGTTGTTGGTTATATGATGTCCTACTTGTTGTAGGAAGTCTCATTTGAAATAAGCAATGTGGGCAAATTAGCCAAAACCATAAGAAGTATCAGAAAAGTAAAGATTAAAGAGATCTACTTTTGACCCCTTCCCAGGTATCCTGGAAGTCTGGGTTAACACTAAATTATTTTATACCATTTTAAGGCAAGAAAAATCACAACCATTTTTGGATCTTGAACTCTTATACTTGATAAAGATTTGGGAGCCTAATGTTTCCATATACATTAAGGTTATCACGATGACTCAAGTTCATTTAGTGTAAGTACTAAATCTGCCCCAATGGTAACTTTTACACTAGGATTTTGAAAATAGGTAGTTAAAAAAAATTCAGCTTTAGAATCTTGGGCCTCAAGGCAAGTTCTTAACACTGTTTTCAAATGAACATTTAAAAACATTTCATTTGGAGAGGGGGAGAAGAGAGTGACTGCTGGGTATGGGTTTTTTTTTGTGGGGAAGGGATAAAAATCTTCAAAAATTAGTTTATAGTCATGAACAATCCTGTGAATACACTAAAAACAGTGTATTTAATAAGCTATTCAGAAAACATTCTTAACCTCATCCTAATAGCTACTACTCTATACGCTTTCTAAAATATTATTAAATACATATTAAAAAAACGCTAATATCATAGACGAAGAGACAAAGAGAAACTATTACATACTAAATTAAGCCAGGCATTAAGATACCAGAAACAACAAACCACTTAGGAGCCAGAGATGACTGAGTGTTAAGAAGCCCTTATTTACAACCATTAAACAAAGGGTAACAGACTGAATATGACCCCTAAAAGATTTCTGCACAGAGACTATTATTTGAAAACAATCTTGGATGGAAGGCTTTGCTTCTATAAACAAAAATATGAATGAAGTCCTCAATAGCATGAGCACTTACTCATCATACTCGATATGATAAATAACGTCTTCATCAGCAGCAACAGAGTCTGAATTAGACGTAGAGGGTACACTGTCCAATTTATTTGTGTTCTCTTTGGAATTATGATTTACATTTCCATTAGTCCTTTTACAAGAACTGCCATTCTTCAGTGGAGTTTTGCCACGTGAATGTCCATCAGAAGCTCTAGTAACACTACGTATACGGGCTTCAAACCAAGCACCAAGGCCGACATCTCTGGCATCCACCAATTCATTTACCTAAAAAAAGTTTAAAATTAGTTAATGAAGCTTAATTTCATCTATTGCTTCAAAAACCACACTATAACTCAAGTTACTGTGAGAATTATCATGGTTAACAACATTTGCAGCTATTCATGTTTAATTTCAAAGATTAGATCAGAACTATTCTTTTTGGATTATACTGTGAAATCTGTTTTTTACTACTATGAAAATAAACTTTCCTTCCAATTTTGTTCAATGGAATAGATGTTTTCTTTACTCCTTGCCTGGGTCTACATTAGACTTTTAAAAATATCATTCTTACGTTCCCAAGAGTTGTTCTAGCAAGTCATTAAATAAGAATGTCACTTAGTGAAAAGCAGGAACTTCATAGTATTGTGACTATTATTGATTTGCTCCATTAATTTCTTCAGAATCCTAGAGATAACTTATGTAGTCAGTCCAACAGAAAACAGTTAAACATTAAACAGAAGAAACTTAAAAATGGGGGAAATTATACACATGAATAAAGAGAAAAATATAGTGAATATATCTATATAAAATGGGATAAGTTCCACTACCTGTTAATAATTCACTAACAAATGCATTATTTAGTATTTCAAAGAACAAAGAAAATAAAAAGAGAACATAGGTATAAGATGCAAAATAGATGTAACTTAAGTCTAGTGGATGATCCAGAACTAAACCATGCAATCTGAGAAAAGGAAAACTGTACATTAGAAAATATGAATATCAGGGATGCCTGGGGGCTCAGTCAGTTAAGCGTCCGACTTTGCGTCAGGTCACAATTTCACCGGTCATGGGTCTAAGCTCCGTATGAGGCATGCAGCCTGCTTGGGATTCTCTCTTTCCCTCTCTTTCTGCACCTCCCTGGCTTGTGCTCTCTCTCAAAATAAACAAACTTATATACATATACATATATATGTATATATATAAAAGATAGGTTTCAAACCACCAAGCTAACATAAAAGGTAGCATATCTGACCAAAAGTACGGTAAATAATGAATACGATAGTAAATGAAAAGCTTGAAAGACATAACATCTGATGTAATATGAGAACAAAGAGTTTAGGAGGAAAGAAAAAGATGTAAAGGTGAACCAGTCTAGACATAAGAAAGAATCATAAATGAAACACAGTATACTGTACATAAATTCATTTGGACGCAGATGCTTTTCTTCTTCAATAGTCCCTGACAAATTTAAAGACATTTACTTTCTTACAGGCAACATTAGGTAAAACAAAAACTAATTAAAGTTAGGGTCTATCATACTTGGGAGAACAAACTGAGGCTATTCTTTCAAAGCAAACCAAAATGTAAGGTTGTATGTAGCACTACAGAATTATTATAGCAGAGAACGGGGCATACAATGGATACTGAAATAGTAACAGGAAACATAAGGAAATCTAAAAATACACCCACTGCTTATACATCACGCATAAGAGAACTTACTATCTCATAAAGATAGGACATTCTTTGAGTAGAGCAACCCGAGACTTGTAATTATAAACAAGATCTACAAATTCTTCATTAAGTATATGACAATGCATATAACCCGGATAGGAAAAAAGTGCTTTTAATTTAAAAAGTAATGTTTTTGTACATTACGTAGACATACTAAATTAGGTCAAATTTGAATGTGTCAAAGTGCATGCAAGAGATTAAAAGCCAAGCCTGGGTTTTGAATATGGTATAGAAGATGGTACTTATATGATTAACATGAAAACAGGATATTGCCATGGTAATTTCTTGGATTTCATGATAATCCAGTTCAAATTAAGAACTGAATTGATAAAAAATAAGGATATGTTATGATAAAAAGCCCTCTGTAAATTAGGTCTACAGGAAACATATCTCAGTATTAAACGCTTATGTGACAAACCCACAGCTAACATTATACTCAATGGTGAAAGCATTCAAACTCTTATTTGCAGATGATGTACTATACACAGAAAACCTGAAAGACCCCACCAAATAACAGTTAGTTCCAGGGCTAATTTGAATAAAAGTGGTGAGAGTGGACATCCTTGTCTCGTTCCTGACCTTAGGGAGAAAATTAGCCCTGGAAGTCCTAGCTACAGCAATGAGACAAAATAAATAAATAAAAGGCATTCAAATTGGCAAGGAAGCAGTCAAACTCTTATTTGCAGATGACGTACTATACACAGAAAACCTGAAAGACTCCACCAAATAAGAGTTAGTGATAAATGAATTCAGTAAAGTCATGGGATACAAAATCAATGTATAGAAATCTGTTGCATTTCTATACACTAATAATGAAGCAGCAGAAAAAGAAATTAACATAATCCCATTTGCAGTTGTACCAAAAACAATCAGATCATCCAAGAATAAACTTAACCAAAGAGGTGAAAGACCTTTACTCTGAAAACTATAAAACACTGATGAAAAAATTCAAGATACAAAGATGGAAGGACATTTCATGCTCATGGCTTGGAAGAACAACTATTGTTAAAATGTCTAGACTACCCAAAGCAATATACAGATTCAACACAATCTCTATCAAAATACCAACAGCATTTTTCATAGAACTAGAAAAAAAAAATCTTAAAATTTCTGTGGAACCAAAAAACTACCTCAAGGAGCCAAAGCAATCTTGAAAAAAAAAAATAAAGCTGTAAGTATCACAATTCCAGATTTCAAGTTACACTATAAAAAGGCAGTAATTAAAACAGTGTGGTATTGGCGCACCTGGGTGGCTCAGTGAATTACACGTTTGACTCTTAATTTCGGTTTAGGTCATGATCCCAGGGTCATGGGATCAAGCCCTGCATCAAGCTCTGTGCTGAGTGTGGAGCCTGCTTAAGATTTGCCATCTTTCCCTCTGCTCCTCGCTCCTGCTTGCACTCTCACTCTCAAATGAAAAAATAAAAACAAAAAAACAAAAAAAAAAAACCCAGTATGGTGCTGACACAAAAACAGACATATGGGTCAATGGAATAGAACAGAAAACCCAGAAATAAACGCACAATTATATCATCATTTAATCTTCAACAAAGGAAGAATAAATATCCAATGGGAAAAAGATAATCTCTTCAACAAATGGTGTTGGAAGAACTGGACAGCCACATACAAAAGAATGAAACTGGACAATTTTATTATACCAAACACAAAAATAAATTCTAAATGTGAGACCTGAAACCATCAAAACCCTAGAAAGGAGCACAGGCAGTAATGTCTCTGACACTGGCCATAGCAACATCTTTTTAGATAAATCTCCTGAGACAAGGGAAACAAAAAGACTACATCAAAATAAACTTCTGCACAGTGAGGGAAACAATCAACAAACTCAAAGGCAACCTAATGAATGGGAGAAGATATTGGCAAATGACATATCCAATAAAGGGTTAGTGTCCAAAATATATAAAGAACTGACACAACTCAATACCCAAAAACAAATAATCCAATTAAAAGATGGGCACATGACATGAATAGACTTGTCTCCAAAGAAGACATACAGGTGGCCAACAAATTATGAAAAGATGCTCAACATGACTCATCATCAGGGAAATGCAAATCAAAACTACGAGGAGATATTATTACCTTACACCTGGCTAAAATCAAAATCACAAAAAGCACCCAGTGTGGGCAAGGATGTGGAGAAAGGGGAGCCTTCCTGCACTGTTGGTGGGAATGCAAACTGATGTAGCCATTATAGATAACAGTACAGAGGTTCCTCAAAAAGTTAAAAATAAAACTACCTTATTGTCCAGTAAATCGCATGACTGGGTATTGATAAAGAATACAACACACTAATTTAAAAGGCTATATTCACCCCCCATGTTTATTCCACCATTATTTACAATAGCCAAATTATAGAAGTAGCCCAAATGTCCATCGATAAACGAATGGATAAAGACATGGTATATATACACACAGACACACACATAGTATTATTCATCCATTAAAAAGGAATGAAATCTTGGCATTTGCAATAATATGGATGGAGCTAGAGTACAATGCTAAATGAAATAAGTCAGTCAGAGAAAGGCAAATTCCACATGATTTCACTCATATTTGGAATTTAATAAAACAAAGGAAAAAAAAAAGACAAACCATGAAACAGACTTAACTACAGAGAACAGCCTGGTGGTTATCAAACCGAAGCGAGGGAGGGATGGATGAAATAGGCGACGAGTTGGGGCACCTAAGTTGAGCGTCAGACTCTTGATTTCAGCTCAGGTCATGATATCATGGGTTCATGAGATCAAGCATAGTGCCTCCTCACTTCCCCTCCCCTGTACGCACTCTCAAAATAAAAAAACTTTTAAAAAGGTAAACAGGTGATGGGGATTAAAGAGTACAGTCATCATGATGAGCATTAAGTAATGTACCGAATGTTGAATCTCTATACTACACACCTGAAGTTGACAAAACAGTGTGCGTTAACTATACTGCAATAAAGATAAAAACTTAGAAACACAAAATCTAAACATCTCTACGTTGAATAAACAAACTGAATTCCTATATAAAAATCTTCCTACCACCATGGTGGGGGTGGGAAGGGAAGGTGGGGTGACAAGTTGTTTAGTCTATCCAGAAAGAGGTGGTCTATCCTCAGCCAGCCAAGTACCTCCCCCAAAGAGGTCAAAACATCAAAACATGTAAAGATACAGGAAAATGAAATTAAATGGGAGAAAGGTGTTTGAGCTGAAGCCATGAAATAAAGTTAAAAACAAAACAAAAAAAAAACCCTGATTATATAAATTATATAAATGTAAAAAATACAGCCACATTTAGAAAAGAATCTTCTATATCCAAGTAGGTGATATGAAAAAAAGAAAAAAAGGGGGGCGCCTAGGTGGCTGAGTTGGTTAAGCATCCGACTTCGGCTCAGTCATGATCTCACGGCTCATGAGTTCAAGCCACATGTCAGGCTCTGTGCTGACAGCTCAGAGCCTGCAGCTTGCTTCGGATTCTGTCTCCTTCTCTTCCCCTCCCTTACTCACGTTCTGTCTCTATGTGTCTCTCTCAAAAACAAATAAACATTAAAAAACTTAAAAAATAATAAAAACAAGAAAAAGACACATGGGGTAAAAGTAACAGGTACTGATTAAAAAAAAAAAGAAAAAACGACGTATGGGAAGCAAGAAGAAATCATTAAAAAATGAAATACCAACAAGTACTGGAAAATTTACTATATGCCAGGTATACTTCTAGGCACTTTATATATTCTGTTTAAAGCACACCAGCTCTGCAGATAAACCTAGGTTTAAGTTTGTGTCTAACATCTACTAGATGTAACCTGGAGCAAATTACTTAACATGTCTCAGGTTCAGCTTCTTTATATAATATACTTTGCTGTGTATTAAGAGCCTGGGTAACAAAATCCACACAATGTGTCAACCTAGCAAGCACAGTATGTCCAATTGTAAGAATCATTAAATCTCAATATAGTCTTAATACCATAGTCTTCCTAGTAAAGATATTACCAGTTTATAGTTATGTTCATTCATTACCCCCTTTAATAACTATAATACAAAGTCATTCTTATTTTCCAATGAGTTACAGAAGTAAACTTTCCAATGAGTTATAGAAGTAAACAGAAGTCCTCAGGAGATATACAGCCAGAAGTGGGAACTGTGATAAAACTGATAAAAATAAAAATTTCTCTGACTCTGGGACTCTCTTGTTATATCATGTTTTTTTCTAAAATTTACAAATCAGAGTACAATGTGGTTCTATTTAAATAAAGTTCAGAATGAAAAAAAGGGATGCAAATACAGGTTAAAGGTTATTAAGAGGTTACTAAAGGGTAACAATAGGATAAAGCTAATAAAAAGTAAAGAAATAATTACCATAGAAGTTTAGGTGTTAGTGGGGCGCCTGGGTGGCTCAGTCGGTTAAGTGTCCAACTTCAGCTCAGGTCATGATCTAGCAGTTTTTGAGTTCAAGCCCTATGTTAGGCTCTGTGCTGACAGCTCAGAGCCTGGAGCCTGCTTCGTTCTGTCTCCCCCTCTCTCTGCCCCTCCCATGCTCATGCTCTGTCTCTTGATAATGTTAAAAAAATTTTTTTAGAAGTTTGGTATTAGTTACAACGAGGGAGGAGGGAGTAATAATCAAGAGGGGGCCCATGGGAAGTTCCTAGGGGACTGCTTTGTATTTCCTAATTTGGTGGTGTTTACAGACACTGACTTCATAATATTTCACTAAGCTCTACTTTTTTTGTATTATCTATTATGGTTCATAATCAAAAAGATTCAAAATTAAGGAGAGCTGCACTATGTACAAAAGACAGAAAATACTAAAATATCCGGGATTTTTACTTAGTAATTATTGAGAAGTTTCTTCTTTCCTTTATTTCCTATAATATGCATTAGAATATATGTAAAAAGTTTAACTCTAAAGGGCTTCTTATCATCATCATCCCAGAGTTACTTAGGCCAAGACGACAGTCATTTCAACAGTAGGATCTACTGTGAGTCACTCAAAGTTTTCACATCCAAAAACAAGAATTAAACTCTATTTAGGTATCAAAAGTGCACTTTATTTGAGAAAATTACCTCTCAGAGACAATGGGAACAGATGGACCCAACGTCTACACGCTCTTCCATAGGCTCTCCTAAGTGTGATAATGATAGATATCTAGTTTCATTATGAAAAGATGTCTGAAACTGACCAAATGTTGCTCAGTTATCAAATAGGGCAAAACAAGAATGATGGTAGGTAAGAACTTCAGATTAAAATTCTATCTTCATGTATTAAGTTTAAATGTTTACCTATGCCACTTTTGACATACTAACTTAAAATTTTTTGTATCCACTTGAGGTCCAAGGAAAATTTCAGGCAAAAAGGAAAGCCCCAAATCTGTTTGTGCATCCATAAAGCTATTTTTAATCATAGACAGTCCTATGTCTATGAAAGGAAAATCTTTACAAAGCAAAAGTGACATTAGCAGTAATTCAAGATTAAAGGGAAAAAAAAAACCCTCCCAATTTTACTGATCTAGGAACAATTTAATTAAATTTTGATGTACTATTCAGAGACTTGCTCAAAGGAAAATATTCAAAACAAACCAATTTAAAAGTAGCAGCTTCTAAGAGTTTTCAGGTTAGCTAAAGATAAGTTTTAATAGCTAATAACATTCTATGAAAGCAGGGGGCAATATCATTTGTTTATTCTTGCATCTCTGATATCTAGTACAAATATATACCAGATAATCAAATATTTATTCGATGAAAGAATTATCCAGAAATAAGCACTTCTATGTTAAAAAAAAAATATCAGTGAAAATTTCAAATAACTACAATTATTAAGCTTAATCAAAAAAGCAAATAAATGTTACTTTCTTCAACTAATAAGTTAAATGCAGCTTTGACTTAACATTACAAATAACAGTAGCCTTCTGAGAGTTTAAGTTCCAGCTTTCATGTATTTCCTAATGAGGAAAGGGAGACCATACAAAACTTGCCACGTTTGTACCACTGGGAAGAAGTTGAACTGGAATTTGAAAGTTAAGTCTGATGACAAAACTGAGTACCTAACCTCTAACCTATATATTAACATGAGATATAAGAGTTGTTTAAAAAGTTAGGTATTAGAGGGGTGATTGGCTGCCTTAAGTCAGTAGAGCATGTGACTCTTGATTTCAGAGCCATTAGTTCAAGCCCCACACTGGGTGTAAAGCTTTAAAAACAAAAAACACAAAACAAAAAACACTCCTGTGTCCTATAAATAAAATCCTCCTTAATGAGAAAAAAATATTAAAAAAAGGTTAGGTGTTAGAAATAGTGGGCAAAGTAGTAACACTGAAAATGAAATGCATAGATCTGCTAAGAAAAGCAGTTTCTCATAACTGAATTAGGTCAGAGACATGCAAGGATACTGAGAAATATGCTAAACACAACGAATTTAGGTTGATTAGACTGCTAAACCTGGACAATATATAAGTTGGCCCTCCTATGACAACAAACTCATACCTTCACTGCCCAAAATCTATCAAGTCAAACATAACAGCTTTTGAACTGTTGCCCTTAGCCAAAAAGTTAAAATGTAAACTTAACATAAAGATGGCTACATAAATATTTCTGGATATATGAATATACAGGAGTTATTATACATACATACATAAACCTCCCTAGTCTGTCATCTGAGGGTCCTAAAAGCAATGATAACTCCAGTAGCAAGGTACCTATAGCTAGACCCCAGATTTTGGTTTCTTATATCATTCCCCAATTAAAGAATCAAGGCTCCTTAAGGAAATGGTTGATTCCAAGGCTGGGGCAGAAATAACGAAGATGAACCTGGAGCAACTTCTAGGGCCAGGAAGAAGGTGCTTTAACAAACACAAACAAAAAACCCCACAAAAATGGAGGTATGTTGAAGGGACACAGGAAAAAATATCCATACTGATGTGAATAAATGACTCACAATAAATAAACGGGGAAAAAGAGATCAGTCTCCCATGTAGAAGAATTCCCACTACATTTTGTAGATAATACAGCCTTAAGGAAGTTGAATTCATAACTCCTTCCTTAAGTTTGGGCTACATATAGGGACTTCATCTCAAAGAATACATTATGGAAAAGGTGTAGGGGAAGAATGGTGAAGAAACCTGACAAATGTTACCTCAGCCAGGTAATTAAAGTTTATAGCAACAATGATAAGTTAACTACTGATGTAAAAACCCAAGTTATAATTAGCAAATGGAATGATGATAGCTTGTGCCCTACACAGGATGTGATGAAAATAGCACTGTATTTCTGTGGTCTTCCTCCAAAATATATGTAAATCCAGTATAATGATGAAGAAAACAAGATGAATACTAATAGAAGGGTATTTTATAAAATATCTGACCAGTACTCCTTGAAATTGTCAAAATCAAAGAAAAGTCTGAAAAACTGTCACAGCCAAGAGGAACCTAAGGAGATTCAACAACTATTTACTATCACACTAATGTAAATATGGTATCCTAGATGGGATTCCAGAATAGAAAAAAAACATTAGCTAAAACTAAAGAGACATGGTTTATTAATTATAACTAATGTACCACAGTATTATATTAATGTAAAATGTTAACAGGGCAAACTATGTGTGTGATATATGGAAAACTCTAGTTAAATCTTCCCAATTATGCTATAAATCCAAAATAACAAACTATTTAGAAAAAAAACATAGAAAATACTGGTTACTCAGAGTACTACATAAAACACTATTTTGATATGTCTTGCCTATATCATGTTAATTTATTCCCAGACTTTACATTTTCTTATTATAAATATTTTTTCTTTCACTAAATGATTGTAGCTAGGAAAGCTATTGGTATTTAAAGAGTCACCTATCACTTTAATGGGTTTATCTTAGTCTTTTCAGATATCCATAATAGCAACTCTGCCTTCTCTATCATCTAGAAAGATGTTAAGTTAACAGCATTAGCTGCTTCTTTGACTCCTGTTTTTAATGGGAAGGTTTCTGGCTTTTTCCACACCATTAAGCATGATGCTGGGTATGGTTTAAAATATTCATCCATTCCACCTGCTTCACTTACCAAGGATTTTTTAAAAATTAGAAATGGATCCCCCCCTTTTTTTAAAATTAGATCACCTGTTTTCTTTGGTTTATTAATATGATGAATTTTATATATTAATTGGGGGTTGGGTGAAATGGGTGAAGGGGGTTGACTGTGTGGTAACAGATGGTAACTAGACTTGTGGTGATCACCTTGTAGTGTTATCGAATTATAAAGCTGTACACCTGAATTTTAGGTGGCAAACTATAAAGCTATATACTTGAAACTTCTATTAAAAAAAAAATCCAAATAATGAACTATCCCACCTTTTGACAAACCATACTTGGTCAAAGTATTATATTCCTTTAAAATATAGTCATAATTTTATTTGCTAAATATAACTTAGGTTTTACATCAATATACAGTGATACTGGTGTCCTTTTTGTCGTGTTTTAGAATCAGTATTCTATTAAATTTAAAAAGCAATGGGAAACTTTCCTTTTAACACGTGGGTCAATTTAAATAATGTAATAGAGGTTTAAGGTAATTCATCTGTAGCCATCTAGACCAGGTACTTTGGAGACATAGGTCTTGGGCAGTTTTCTTGATTCTATATATATGGATTTTTTTCATTTTTCCTTGGATCAAAAATTATCTCTATTAGCATTTTCTTAAATAATTTATTTTAGCTACCAATTTTTAAATTTTTAGCATTTAAAATGCTCTTAAAAAATTGAGTCCAGGTCCCAATTTGTCTCAATCAGTATGAATTAAGAAAAAATAGTTTTAAGGATAGAAAAGGATGAAACGTAACTGTCAATTATTTCTACAAAATTTATTAGAATTTGAAAAAGTTGTTGGATACAGGATCAATAAATACATCAATTCCATTTCTATATGTATGCAAACAAATCACAATTTTAAAAGAAAACCATTGAGGGGTGGGGCCAACAAGGCAGAGGAGTAGGAGGACCCGCTGCTCTCTGGGGTCTTTCAAACGAAGGACTGAAATCGAGAGACTTTCAATAGCAGAGATCTGCAGGAAGAGGAGTTGGAGGCGACAGGGAAGAGAATGAGAAAGCCAGAAAATCCTGGGAGACTAAGAGAGTGCAATTTGGGAGAAAGAAAGAGAGCCGCGGAAGTGCGGACTGTGGGGAGCGGGCCCCAAACCTGGGGCCCCTTCCACCGAAAGACAAGTGGAAGAGAAAAGAGCAGCGGGAAAGTACCTCGGACAGGGGCAGAGAAGGAGTTTATCATCCAGTCCCTATCCACAAGGCTTTTTGGAGAGAGGGTCCGTTGCTCACGGCAGAGCTTTCTTCACTCAGGAGCCAGCAATGCTGTCCCAGCCCGTGACATGGAGAGGTGCCACGCCATCACTGAGTTAGTGCTCAGTCAGGGACACAATTTACATAGGGAAAACCTGGGCGTGCAAGGGACTCGCGACCACCCAGCAGGTCATACTGCCCCTGCAGCCCAGACCAAGTCGAGGACGGACACAGAGGAGTGTTCTGAGACTCTGGGTCCGTGAAGACAGGCTAGGGGGATGCCATTGTGGTCGTGCCGGTGCTGAGTCAGAGACTCAATGTACATAAGGTGCAGTGGTCTGGGTGAGTTGCAGGAACTCATATGAGCGTGGGGCGCGAGACCGCCCAGCAAATTAAACTGCGCTGGTGACCTGGGTAGAGTTGAGGACGGAAACTGAGGAGTGATCTGAGACTGTCGGGGCTGGGAGGGTGCCACTGTGGTCATGCATTCCCACAAAGCCAAACCCTAGGACTCCACCCCGAAGAGGTAGAGGTGGGAACGGCCTACACCACGCCACACTCCTCCTCATATGAGACACGTCCTTTTGTAGGAGTGGTAGCAGGGGAGACAAAAATACTGCAGCAGTGCCTAGATTAATTCTAGGTCATTTCTTCGGTTTTAGATATATTCTCCCTCTTCTCCTTCCTATCTCTCCCCACCTCTAAACCAGTCACCTGGGGGTTTTGGCTTGCTTAAACAGACATTTTACCCACTCTCTCAATGCATGTTATACACCTCCCTCTTTAATTTCCTATCTCTCTCTATGGAACAGTCAGACCACATAGTGCACCTGGACAACATCTAACTTCATTTCTCTTTCTTCGCATCCTTCCTTATTCTGATTTCTCTCTTGCTGGATCAAGTCTTCTAATCTCTCTACCTGGTCAAAGTTCAATTTCTTCTTCTCCCCACACCTGTCACTAATCTACGTATGCTCGGCCATCAGCAGAGCACACACCCTATCACAAAGGTGCAACTGGTACATCAGGTCACATGCCTCCAGAGTGTAGACTGTTAATCTTTTTTATGTTGTGATTTGTTTGCCTCTATTATTGGTCAGTACGGTTGTGAGTTTGTGTTTCCTGTTTGTTGGTGTGACCCTTTTCCTTGCCAGGGAGAACTAGGAAATAAACCAAGACAAAAGGGAGAGAGCTCCCATCAAAATAATGTACAGGAAATAGTGACAGCGCAGGAAATGATGAAAGCAGACATAAGCAACTTAACAGAACAAGAATATAGAATGATAAACATAAAAATACTTGCTGGGCTTGAAAAAAACATAGAAGAAAGCAGGGGGATCCTAGAGGCAGAGATCAAGATCCTAAAAAACAGAAAGAATTAAAAAATGCTTTAAATGAGGTGCAAAACAGATTGAAGGCGGCCACAGCGCGGATTGAAAAGGAAGAGAGAATAAGTGAATTAGAAGATAAAATTATGGAAAAGGAGGAAGCAGAAAAAAAGAAAGAGAAGCTGATTCAGGAACAGGAAAGGAGAATTCAAGAGCTGAGCCATGCAATCAAACGGAATAATATCCATATTATAGGAATTCCAGAGGAAGAAGAGAGAGAAAAAGGCATGAAGGGGTACTTGAACAAATCATCGAGGAGAACTTCCTCAACAAGAAGAAGAAAATGGGCATTGTAATTTATGAGGCTCAGAGAACTCCCCTCAGATGTAACCCGAATAGACCCTCAGCATGACACATCATAGTGAAGCTGGGAAAATACGAAAACAGAGAATTCTGAAAGCAGCAAGGGATAAATGGGACTTGACTTACAAAGGCAGACACATTAGGGTAGTAACAGACTTATCTACAGAATCTTGGCAAGCCAGAAAGGAATGGCAGGAAATCTTCAATGTGATGAACAGGAAGGATATGCAGCCAAGAATCCTTTACCCGGCCAGCCTGTCATTCAGACTGGAAGGAGAGATAAAGGCCTTCCCAAACAAACAAAAACTAAAGAAATACATCACAAATACTCGAATCTTACAAGAGATCCTGAGGGGGACTCTATGAAGGAAAGGTCGCAAGGAAAACAGAGTACCAGAGATATCCTTGCAAGCATGAAACCTACATGTAACAGTGACTCTAAGCCCTTATTTTTCAATATTAACGCTGAATGTAAATGGACTAAACGCTCCAATTAAAAGATATAGGGTAACAGAATGGATTAAAAAACAAGACCCATCTATATACGGTCTTCGAGACACTCATTTTAGACCTGAGGACACCTTCGGATTGAATGTGAGGGTATGGAGAACTATCTACCATGCTACAGGAAGTCAGAAGAAAGCTGGAATAGCCACACTTATATCGGACAAACGAGACTTTAAAGTAAAAGATGTAATAAGAGATGAAGAAGGGCATTATATAATAATCACAGGGACTACCCAGCAGAAAGAGCTAACAATTATAAATATCTACGTGCCGAATTCTGGGGCACCCAAATTTGTAAAGCAACTAATTACAAATGTAAGCAATCTTATTGATAAAACTGTGCTAGTTGCAGGGGACCTTAATACCGCGCTCACAGCGCTAGATAGATCCACTAAACAGAGAATCATCATAGAAACAATGGACCTGAAAGACACATTGGAACAGATGGGCCTGACTGACATCTTCAGGGCCCTTTATCCAGAAGCAAAGGAATTTACATTCTTCTCAAAAGCACATGGTACATTCTCCAAGACAGACCATATTTTGGGGCACAAGGAAGAGCTAAATAATATAAAAAAATTGAGATCATACCATGCACACTTTCAGACCACATGCTTTGAAACTTGAAATTGACCACGGGAAAAAGTCTGGAAAACCCCCAAAACATGGAGGCTAAAGAACAACCTACTAAAAGACGAATGGGTCAACCAAGCAATCAGAGAAGAAATTAAAAAATACATAGAAACAAATGAAAATGAAAATACGACAATCCAAACGCTTTGGGATGCGGCAAGGCAGTCTTGAGAGGGAAATATATTGTAATCCAGGCCTATCTCAAGAAACAAGAAAAATCAATAACACAAATTCTAACAGCACGCCTAAAGGAACTAGAATCAGAACAGCTAAGACAACCCAAACCCAGCAGAAAGAGAGAAATAACAAAGATCAAGGCACAAATTAATCATATGGAAACCGAAAAAGTAGTGGAACATTCAATGAAAGCAAGAGCTGGTTCTTTGAAAAAATAAACAAAATTGATAAACCTCTAGCCAGGCTCCTCAAAAAGAAAAGAGAGAACCCAAATCAATAAAATCACGAACGAAAAGGGAGTGATTACAACCAATCCCTCGGAAATACAAGCAATCATCAGAGAATATTATGAAAAACTATATGCCGTCAAATTGAACAACCTGGAAGAAATAGACAAATTCCTAAACAGCTACAAGCTACCAAAACTCAAAGGGGAAGACATAGAAAACTTGAACAGACCTGTAACTGAAGAAATTGAATCAGTTATCAAAACTCTCCCAATAAATAAAAGTCCAGGACCAGATGGCTTCCCTGGGGAATTTTACCAGACATTTGAAACAGAGTTAATATCCCTCCTCCTCAAGCTGTTCCAAAAATTTGAAATGGAGGGAAAACTCCCAGACTCATTCTATGAAGCCAGCATCACATTGATTCCCAAACCAGATAGAGACCCAGCAAAGAAAGAGAACTACAGGCTGATATCCTTGATGAACGTGGATGCAAAAATTCTCAACAAGATACTAGTAAATCGAATTCAACAGCATATAAAAATAATCATTCACCATGATCAAGTAGGATTCATCCCTGAGTTGCAGGACTGGTTCAACATTCCCAAATCAATCTATGTGATACATCACATTAACAAAAGAAAAGGTAAGAACCATATGATCCTGTCAATAGATGCAGAAAAAGCATTTGACAAAATACAGCATCCTTATTAATAAAAACTCTCGAGAAAGTCGGGATAGAAGGAACATACTTAGGCATCATAAAAGCCATTTATGAAAAGCCCACAGCTAATATCATCCTCAATGGGGAAAAACTGAGAGCCTTCCCCTTGAGATCAGGAACACGACAGGGATGTCCACTCTCACCACTGCTATTTAACAGTGTTGGAGGTTCTAGCATCAGCAATCAGACAAGAAAGCAAAATAAAAGGTATCAGAATAGGCAAGGATGAAGTCAAACTTTCACTTTTTGCAGACGATATGATACTTTGCATGGAAAACCCAACAGAATCCACCAAAAGCCTACTTAGAACTGATCCATGAATTTGGCAAAGTTGCAGGATACAAATTCAATGTACAGAAATTGGTTGCATCTCTTTACACCAACAATGAAGCAATAGAAAGAGAAATAAAGAAGTGAATCCCATTCACAATTGCACCAAAAACCATAAAACATCTAGGAATAAGCCTAACCAAGGATGTAAAAGATCTCTACACTGAAAACTATAAAAAACTTACAAAGGAAATTGAGGAAGACACAAGGAAATGGAAAAACATCCCATGCTCATGGACTGGAATAAATATTGTTAAAATGTCAATACTACCCAAAGCAATCTACACATTCAATGCAATCCCAATCAAAATTGCACCAGCATTCTTCTCAAAGCTAGAGCAAACAATCCTAAAATTTGTATGGAACCACAAAGGACCCCAAATAGCCAAAGTAGTATTGAAGAAGAAAACCAAGGCGAGAGGCATCACAATCCCAGATTTTAACCTCTACTACAGAGCGGTAATCATCAAGGCAGTATGGTATTGCACAAAAACAGACACACAGACCAATGGAATAGAATAGAGAACCCAGAAACAGACCCACAAGCATATGGCAAACAAATCTGTGACAAAGCGGGAAAGAGTATCCACTGGAAAAAAGACAGCCTCTTTAATAAATGGTGCTGGGAGAACTGGACAGCAACATTCACAAGAATGGAACTAGACCACTTCCTTACACCACTCACAAAAACAAACTCTAAATGGATGAAGGATCTGAATGTGAAACAGGAAACCATCAAAATCCTGGAGGAGAAAGCAGGAAAAAAACTCTTTGACCTGAGCCGCAGCAATATCCTACACGACACATCTCCAAAGGCGAGGGAATTAAAAGCAAAAATGAACTACTGGGATCACCAAGATAAAAAGCTTCTGCACGGCAAAGGAAACAACCAAGAAAACTAATACACAACTGACGGAGTGGGAAAGGATAATTGCAAATGACATATCGGTTAAAGGACTAGTATCTAAAAATCTATAAAGAACTTACCAAACTCCACACCCGAAAAACAAATAATCCAGTGAAGAAATGGGCAGAAGATATGAATAGACACTTCTCCAAAGAGGACATCCAGATGGCCAACAGACACATGAAACGATGCTCGATGTCACTCATCATCAGGGAAATACAAATCAAAACCACACTGAGATACCACCTCACACCAGTTAGAGTGGCTAAAATGAATAAATCAGGAAACTACAGATGCTGGCGAGGATGTGGAGAAGCAGGCACCCTCCTACACTGTTGGTGGGAATACAAACTAGTGCAGCTGCTCTGGAAAATGGTGTGGAGGTTCCTCAAAAATATGAAAATAGAGCTACCCTATGACCCAGCAATAGCACTGCTAGGAATCTACCCAAGAGACACAGGAGTGCTGATGCATAGGAGCACGTGTACCCCAATGTTCATAGCAGCACTTTCGACAATAGCCAAATCATGGAAAGAGACTAAGTGTCCATCAACTGATGAATGAATAAAGAAGATGTGGTATATACATACAATGCAATACTTTGTGGCAATGAGAAAGAATAAAATCTGGCCATGTGTAGCAACATGGATGGAACTGGAAGGTATTATGCTAAGGGAAATAAATCAGTCAGAAAAAGACAGATACCTATGTTTCCACACACAGGTGGATTTTTAGAGCCTTAGCAAAAAACCATGGGGGAGGGGAAGAGGGGAAAGATAAAAAGACACAGAGAGGGAGGGAGACAAAACATAAGAGACTCTCAAAGACAAAGAACAAACTGAGGGTGAGGGGGTGTGGGAGGGGGGAGAGTGAGTGAAGGGCATTGAGGAGGCCACTTGTTGGGATGAGCACTGGGTGTGATATGGAAATGAGTTTGAAAATAAATTATTTAATAAAAAAAAGAAACGAAAACCATTTATAATAGCATTTAAAAATGTAGCTACTAGGAAAAGATATATAGAAAAAACTGATGTCAAAGATCTAAGTTAATGGAGACATTATGTTCAAGAATGAAGGGCTCAATATATAAAGTTGTCAATTCTCCAAGCTACTCTACAGATCCTGCTCCCATCAAAATCTCGTTTTATTTACCTGTTGAGTTTTGACAAGCTAATTTTAAAGCTTGTCAATTCTTACATGCAAGTGTTAAGCAAGACACCTTGAATAGGAGTAGATTTGGGAGATGTGGGATAGGGCAGTAACAGTCTACTAGGCTACAGAACTTAGAAGAGTATAAGCACAGAAATACACAAGCAGACAAATGGAACATAGTAGAGGGCAGTTTCGCAGTATCCTGTGAGTGAACAAGCATTTCTATTTCTAGATAAAAATTCCTAACGAAATTCTAAAACATGTGCACCAGGATACACAAAGGTTCAAAACAGCTGAAACTAGGAAAAGCCCAAATGTATCTATTAACCATGGATTAGATATATTGTGGCAAGTTAATAGAATAATGTAATCATGAAAAGTAAAATACAACTATATGCATGAGAATCAAAGCTGTGAAAAAGTAGAATTCCACTGGACTTCAAATATAGGCAAAACAAAACATTTTTTTTAGAGATAACATAAGTAATAACACTAACAAAAACCAAAACAAATTGATCAGGACAGTTTACCTCTTCAGGAGAGAGGGCGCTATGTTCTGGAAGGGGCACACGGAAGGCTTTAAAAAGGAACTGGCATTATTCTACTTAACCTCACTGGAATTACACAGGTTTTTGCTTTATATTCTTTAAATTGTACTTATACATTTTATATACATTTATCTATATATTTCACAATTTTTAAAAACTACTTTTAAAAGTTAAAGTTATCAACAGCTCAGTCTTTACTTTCAAATGGCAATCAATCTTCACCTATTTGCAACATACTAGAGAACAGACAGCTGTATTCTCACAACTATGAAGTCTAAAGAAGACAACATACCTTATATAGCCCAATGCCAGGATCAATAAGAAAATCACAAGTTGATGTAGACGGCTGACCAGAAGGTCCCACCCTTGGGGTTTTCTTTACTTTAGGTGGGCTATTAGAACAGGGTTTGGCCTGTACATCAGTCTGTTTAGATGTGCTAGGAAGATCAGGGTCTGGGCGAACTAGTAGCTGAATTATGTCATTCAGTCCAACATCATAGTCAAATAAAGTATATCCATTTTCCAACTAGAAAAAAAGGATAAAAAAGATTAAAATGCTTCTCTCAAAACTTGATCTTTCCACATCTTTAGTTACCCAAATGCCCTAGCCAAAATTATTAAAACAAAATTCATAGCAATGCGATTTAGTGAACTTGAAACCATTCCTACTACTTTATGGCCTCTGATGTCAGCATCTTCTCAGGACCTCAATAAATTCTTAAGAATCACTCCATATTAGCTAACAGGAACACAGATAGCCACTGAAACCAAAAATGTACCACTGCTTCTGTGACTTCAACACCTAGGCAGAAAAACTCCAGATTTCTCACCAATTTTTATTTATTTTAATTAACAGTACCTGAAACCACTGTAAGAAAAGAAGGCAAATTTTGAAAGTAAGTGGTTTTATGACCTTGTGTTCATAAAGACATTAAGTTAAAAATTTTTATGTTTCCGAAGCACTGTAATTTTTTTTTAAATCAAACAGAAAAAAATTCAAGTAGGAATAATCACAATTATTGTTCATGTTATTCCACTTGCCTAAAGTTCTCTAATTCTATCTATCTGTAAAGGCCGCCAAGTTGTATCATGAAAAGTCTTCCAGGATGAATAGTGAATAAATTATCTTGCAACTTACCCATACTTTGGTAGAGACTTTGCCCACACCCCTAATATGCCAAAGTCCTAATCCCAAATATCTCAATATGTGACTTTATTTGGAAACAGGGTCTTAACAGAAGTAATCAATTAAAATTAGGTCATATGAGTAGGCCCTAAACCACTGTAATTGACGTCCTTATAAAAAGTTTAAATTTGGACCACAGAAACAAACACAGAAGAAAGATGTGGACACAGCCACATGACTGGAGCAATGCACCTACAAGCCAAGGAACTTACAGAGGATTGCTAGCAAACACTAGAAGTTGAAGGAAACAAGGAAGGATTCTCTATTAGAACCACCAGAGAACATAGCCCTGCTGATACTTTGATTTCAGACTCACTGACTCTGGAAATAGTAGACAATACATTTCTATTATTTTAAGCCACATAGGTTTTGGTACTTTCTTACAGAAACCCTCAAAAACTAATAGTCTCCATTTTTTTTCTTTATAAATTCAGTTGGCTATTTCACCATGATACAGTAATAAAACCAAAATCCATAAATATCAAAACTATCATTTCCCCGGAAACATTACCAATTTAATCACTATTCATTTTCCCCTCTTTGAATATAATACCTGTCACCATCCTCAACTCCCTAACACAATTAGGCCAAATTTCCAAAATCCACCAAAGAATGAAAGTTTGACCTTAAATGATAAACTTACTAAATGTACTAGATAAGTAATTTTACTTCAAGTGGTCCCAAAACACTTCTAGCACAATCCTGGACATTACAGATGTTCACAATTTTAACTATAATACGGGATCAAAAAATTCACAAATTTCCCAGTGGGGGAATTAGACACTATCTCACAAGTTAGTTAACATGCTTATTTCAAATAAGCCTAAGGAGTCTCTCAAGTCAATAAGCAGTAAGTCCTTATAGGGATTAGAAATTGTTTTGTTTTTAATTAAGGTAAGCAATATTAGCAAACAACTTCCCCTAATCCTGAACTCCTGGAAAAAACAAACTCAAGGAGCAAAAGAACTATACATTCACACCTTCATTGACATTCTCCAGTACCCCATTCCCCCAAAAAGGTGAGAACCTACTAGTTCTGGGAACAGTTCGAGAAGTACAATTTGATTAAACATCCAACTGTTGCACATTATGATAGTGTTGAGAGTAGAAAATAAAAACTGTTAACATTTATAGAACATGCCAAAAAAAAAAAAAAGCCCAAAACAACACAGTATAGAACATGCAAATTAACTGGAAGGACATTTCCTAAAATGAAGGGAGCTGTGAAGGTAGTAAAATAACTGGAGATCTAAAGTGCTTCCATAAACATCTTTCCATTGAAATTTGAGGCACAAGAGTCAGAGGGAGAGTGAGGACATTCTCATATTCAATACCTCTGACTAGTTTCTACCAGGTGATTGGTCCAAATAACATAAGCTGCTTCAAACGGTATTTGGTTTGAAAGGAAAAGCAATGCGTGTAGTAAAACACAAAGCATATCAAGGCATGAGGCCCTATGATACAAGTTAGGTTTACATTAACATGTAACTGTTTCTTCAATTATTCATGTTTGCTAGGAGAGCCACTTTTATTTATTATCTACTCCTTCCCTAATACATAGGTATCCAGTTCTCCAAAAAAAAAAAATGATTATCACCCATTGCATAGTAACTTCTACATAGCTAGGCTATCGTGAGTAATATTGGACTGAATGTTACTTGACAAGTAGTGAAGTTCCCTCAAATTTAATGAAGGTACAGACTGGAATTATTGTCACTTATACTGTGAAAAAGAGATTGAGTCACTTAGAAATTACAAACACCTATGAGTTTCAGGCACGTAACTATAGTTCATCAATGTCTTATAGCTGAAAATGTTTCAGAACTGCCATCCTAGAAGACAGAGGCACAGTTTTAGAATACTAGAAAGGCATGAATGGCCCTAGAATTTTTCTATTATTATTTTTTATCTTTTAATTTTTTGCCAGACCACAGTCTTCAATTTGTATTGGGTTGAAGTCAGAACAGTAAGACTGGAACAGTGATGCAAGGGAAAACTAGGAAGCAAACACCAACTGACAATTGCTGAGAAGTCAGGGGAAAGGAAGTCATTCCAAAGGGGTTATTTATTGGTAAGGGATGCAGGTGGAGGGCATGAGGTTGACAACTTTCCTATCTTTCACATCATATATATAATATAAACATGACATACACATTCTCTTTCCCCTTTAAATAGGCAAAAACTTTTACTTTGTAATCCATGTAAAAACGGAATCCAGGGGCAAAAGCAACTACTCAGTTTTTCTTCAGCTTTGGTTCATGTCCCATCTACAGTGGTACAAATGAAAAAAAGAGGAGGGAACAAATTCCTTTAAAAGTAGGGAAGCTCTGGATTTTCAAACTATTTAGAGATCCATCAACATGACTCTTCCCTAAAGACCCAATCCTCAGGATGCATACTCAAACTCCCAGAATAATATCCAAGTGAGGTTACCCTACTTAACCAGAACTTACAGCCCTGAATTGCTATTTTGACCCTCAAAAGTGGAGTCAATTACACTGCTTCTCAAATTTAATTTGCATAGAGATCATCTGGGGACCTTATTAAAAATATGGATTCTACTTCAATAGGTGTGGTGTGAGGCTCCCAGGTGAAGCTAATGCTGCAGGTCCTGCTGATTCAGGGACCATACTTTCAACAGTAAAAAAATTAGAGGAGACCTACTATTTTTCAACTCTGGTGGTCATGAGAATCTCCCATGGGGTCTTGTTAAATCCAACCACTTGCAGTTCTGGGGTGAGCTGAACATCTATAATAAATATCCACAAGTGATATATATCGAAGGTTATAAGCAACAGTCCTAACAAAAAGGGGTGGGGAATAAGGGAGAAAGGGTACCACTTACATGACAGACACTGTAAATTTATTTATGACATTTTTTTTCACTATGTGGCAATTAAGGAGTGCCTTTTTCTAATAAACACAAAGGCAGTTTACAAGCTAGGAAGGGAAGCCCTGTGATGCCAATCCAGTAGTTGTCTGCTATAGACATATTACCCTGTTTGTTGACTGTGAACTCCAAAGAGTAAAGGAGAATGGAGATAATAATCACAGCCATGGCTACTTAGCTCACAAAGAAGTAAACACAGCAGAGTGGTGTCATCCTTCTGTCTTCAACTCAATGGGGCACCAAAGGTCCATTTCTTATCCCTACTGGTTTATCACGGAGCTGAAGAAATCAAAGTAGTGAGTTAACAGTCCTGGGGAAAGAAGTACAAAAGGGTAATTACCCTGAACAGTTTTTCCCTAAACCTGGAACCAGCTTCCTGGTTTACTGGAAGTCTACTTTGTTGACCTAAATGTAACCCTATTTTTACTTTTTCCTCAAGACAGCCAGGTGCAGGTTCTCTTTTCGAATATTTGATAATTAGACTTTAGGCGTGTTGCCCAGGAATACATTCTCACGCTTCATTTCTATCTCTTGTGCTGAAGTCACCTAAGTATCCCAGAATTCATGTACTATTATCCCTAGCTAGAAATTAAAACTCAGAAGACTTGATAACATAATTTTCATCTTTGACCAAAATATTAAAAAAGAATCAATGACTGGAGATATAGAAATATAAAGCTACATGGGGTTCAACACACATATGATTTCAAAAGCGAGGTTTACAACTAAATTGAACATCTGTTTTTACAAGTCAAACGGTAAATGATCGACATAAAAGAGTTGCAAACACATATCAAAGATGCTATCGCTTATTTAAAAACGAATTAAAATAGTGGTGCCTGGGTGGCTCAGGTCATGATCTCCCAGTTTGTGGGTTTGAGCCCGGCGTCAAGCTCTGTGCTGACAGCTCAGAGCCTAGAGCCTGCTTCGGAATCTGTGCGTTCCCCCTCTCTCTGCCCCTCCCAGGCTCATGCTCTGCCTCTCCATAATAAAAAATGTTAAAAAAAAAATTAAAAATAGAAACAAATTAAAATAAACCCTGGTTCTTTCTCTGAGTATAATCTTGTTACTCTTAAATTTCTGGGTAGTTTTTGAACCTAAGCCTATGAAGGGAAGAAAAATATTCCTTTCATATCCTTTGTGGCTATAGGAAAACGCTACTTCCACCAAATCAAAGAGCTCCATTTATTCCAAACCACAGAACCAGAGCCAAACTGTGGTCTGTCCAACTGGAGAATGCCACCTTTTTTAGTGAATTAAAAAAAAGTAAGAAGACAAAGACAAAATAGAGACCTGTCGCTAGGTATAGACCATGAGACTTCTAGAGTAGGTAAAATCTTCAATAGGTCAGGGCAGGGCCATACCTTGCATACAACTACCACAGACACCCACAAACACCCACAAACACCGTCATCACCAAAATCACCTTCAGCCTTGTCTGTACCGCTGGTTATGTTAAGAGCTTGAGTGAGGGGGACTACATTAGAAGGTGAGAAACAAGAGATAAAATTGACTTTCGTACTCCTTTCCACTCTGAGAATAATCTCCCTTGCCTATACCTGGCAGTTTAAACCCGATCCGGAGTTACATCAATAGCTCGCTCCTTCAGCCCAAGTCTCTAATCCTCAAGACAGATTCCAATTCTAGAAGAGGTGAGGGAGGGGAGCCAGAAGTTTTGGAAAACCTTCGAATCTTCAGCGTGTTCAAATCCCTTCACAGCGAGGAGGCAGAACTAGAGATTCTGTGCCAAAGAGGAAGCGATTTTTAAGTTTCCCCCCTCCTATCTGGGAGCCGCGGAAGCACCGCGAGCCGTTAGCCGGGTCAGCGCTGCCGGGAGCCCGAGCCGTCGGCCCTCCCCACCCGCGCCGTGGCATGGCCGCCAGAGCCAGCTGCCCTCCCCGCCTGCAGGGGCGCCGGACCCCACTGAGCGCGGGAAGCGAGGAAACCCAGGCGCTCTAGCGGGCTGTGCCAGCGGCTGTTGCCCAGCTGAGAAGGAGCGGTGAGGTCTCCGCGCTCTGGGCGTCCTCACCTATGACCCCTCTGGGCACACTTTCATAAGGGGCTGGTAAGGACCCGCTGCGCCCCCTCGGCGAGCCCTGGGCCTGCGCTCTGAGCCTCGCGGGCTGCCCACCCGAAGAGAAGCCAGGTGCTCTCTACACGCGCTGCGCACCAAGCCCTCTGGCCCTCCGAGCCCAAATGTTTTGGAGGCGCCCTGCAGCCCTCGCCCCGGGCTTCCCGAGGGGCTGCGGTGGGCACGCCTCACCTGCTTGCCCCGGTAGAACAGGCGCTGGCACTCGGGCCGCACGTCGAAGAGCGCCCACACCCGTTCGCGCAGCTCCTCAATTGTGGCTTTGCGAGACACGTCCTCAATAGTGCGCGTCTGGGAGCCGTCGATGGTTCGAACCTGAATCCACATCTTGGCGCCGGGAAAGGGGGCTGGCCCGGCTTTGTCTCCCCCTGCGCTTCGGACGCCGCGCCCCGCCCGGCCCGTGCGGCTTCCCCAGAGGCTCCGGCTTTCCGCGGGCGGCGGGCGAGCGCGCGCACAAACGAAGGAAACCGACCAGACGCTGGGCCCCACAGGCGGCGGCGACTGCTAGACCTAGCGCCTGCCCAGCGGCGCTGAGAAGGAAAGGAAACCGGAACCAGTCTCAGGGGACGCCGCTGCCGCAACCCCCGCCTCACAAATAGGAAGAAGCCTTGTCTGCGCCGCGCGGAGTGTTTACTTATAGAGCTCTAGCTCCCACATGGAGGTCACGGCGCCAACCCGGATCTCGCGAGATCGACGCCCGGCTCCGCCTTAAAGAGGAAGCAGCGGGGAAAGAAGCTACAGACCAGGGAGAACTAAAATGGGCGGGTGCGGGGAGGGCGGGTTGAGGGGCGGGGCTGCCGAGAGCCGTTACTTGTCTCTATCCCTGCACCTGGGCCCTGGACACGCCCTCTAGCCTTCGGGTTTCGGGCGGTTGACTACAAAGACTACCACAGGAGTTCTCGGCTTAGTCCCGGATTTGGGCCTAGGCTTGGTGGATACGGTTTTTGTGGTCTCAGAAACGCGTCCAAAATAAGAAACTCTGGCGTGCACTTGTATGATCATGAAAATGGGGGTGCGGGCGGGCGCGGCCTAGATTTCTGAGAAAGCATTCAAGGAAATGTGCTTGCCCCACCGCTCTCGGCGGGACACCGCCTGCCGACGCGGCCTGGCGGGGCCCGCTGCCCAGGAAAGGACCCAGGATCCTCCATCGCTAACTTCCCGCGGGGCCCTAATTTCCCGCCGAGCCCGAATGCTTCCTTTGCGCGGAAACCTGCTTCCTGCGGTTTCCCACCGCTGGGCCGAGGTAGCGGCTTCAGGTCCGCAGGCCGCTGGTCCAGCTGGTATTGCCTTCTTTAATCAATGCGCTCACACCTGGACCTCTGGCCACAGAGGTATTGGTGTCGCCGCCCGGTGGACCGCACTCCAGGACGTCGTTGTTTGTGGACTTTCCTTATTAGTGCCCTTTTGACCTAAGAGATTGAGGGGTCATGGAAAACACTTCCAAAGGATGCAGAAATACATACACCCCTCAGAAGAAAAAACTCCGTAGATCCTATCAGGAAAAAATTCTCAGAAATAGGCCTATCGCAGCATTATTTGACAGTGGGTTTATTTAAAACGAAAACGTCTTCGTAAGAAAAGAGAACATATGAAAGTAGAAATACTTTAGAGATATAGATATAAAACAAAATTTGGACTTTATATTCGCCAAAATCCATAACTTGAATATTCAATCTGGTGCTAATTATTACCGTAAAAGTAGAGCAGCATTTTTGTAATAACCAATTCAAATAATTACAAGTGCAGAGAAGTCAAAAGTAACATTAAAAAAGAATGGCCCAAGATGGAAGAGACAGAAAAAATGGAATACATACACATATTTTGGGTGTCTGCTTTTGCTGAAAATTTTACATTCATTTATATCCTCTAAATATGATTCATCTTGTCTGCTCCTGATTTAAGTAGAGCAAATACTGAATATGCATTTATATGTGTAAATGAGATGATGGAGATTTGTAAAGCACCTTTCTAACCTGCCTCAATAAGGGATAGCTATTTGCTATTAAAAGAATATCATAAAGGCACCTGCATGGCTCAAGTCCTGATCCCACGGTTTGTAGGATCAGGCAGGTGTCAGGCTCTGAAGGCTCTGTACTGACAGCTCAGAGCCTGGAGCCTGCTTCGGATTCTTTGTCCCCTTGCCTCTATGCCCCTTCACCGCTCACGCTCTGACTCTCTCAAAAATAAACATTAAAAAAATTTTTTTTTAAAGAATATGCTATACCGTTGTGGAGGCGTGTTAAGAGTTTCTTTAATTCCCTGTGTACAGAGAATTTACAACCTAGGTCAGGTAAGATTTAGAAAAATGAAAATACTAAAGAATCATTTAGTATAAAATAGTTTGCTCTCAGTTTAAACAGTAATTAGCAATGAGAGAAGGGGGACTACATTTACACTAGAGTGTAAGGATGGGATACAGCTTGACCTGAGTTAGATGTTATATTGTAATGGAGACAGCATTTAAATGTTCAACTCATGGATTGAGATAGATCTGATTTATAATCCCAGTTTTGACATTTACTTCGAATGTGATCTTGGACAAATTATTTGTTTTAATTTCCTCAATGTAAAATGGTGCTACAACATTTTATGAATACATAGTGTTTAGGATAGTACCCATTCCTTGGTAGTACCCAATAAATTAATTTCATGCTTTTATTATAGAGAGGATTTAGATAAGCAGAGAATGCCCAAAGAGGGGAGAGTGCATAAGCACAGGCAGAAGGTATGAATATTTACAGGTCAGAAGAGATTGCGTATCAGAGAAAGATTGACTAAATAGAGAAGGGCAGAGTGTGAAGATTAGCATTCAAATCAGTAGATTTTGTGGGTCCCATGGAGAAACTAAAATTTTAAGGAGTCCACTGATGTGATTAAATATGCATTTGGAAAGACAATGGAAGGATTGTTGTAGGATGTCTTAGCGAAAAACTAAGGGACAGGGAGAGGAAAGGGAGATAAGGTCAGAAAGTTTAGTGAAGAGGCAATTATGTCATTTTCAGTGAATTTTTGTGGCAGTAGGTAAGAGAAGAAAGGGTAGATTCCAGAATATTCTAGAAAATGAACCCTACCAGACTTGTAAATTGTGTGAATATGAGGGATATGGAAATGTGAAATGCTGAGACTAATTCCCAAGTTTCTAGTTTGGGAGAAAAATGGTTGACTTGGGTAGATGGTGATGCTCTTACACTGAACCAGATGGAGATATGTAACTGACCATTGGAAATATAAGTCAAAAGTTTTGAAGGGAAGTAGAAAAGTTCTGAAAGAGGAACTACTCAAGACTTTCTGTACTCACCCCCATGAGGGGATTTATCCTTGTTAATGTGGTGGAGAACTCTTGTGGGGAGAACAGACAACTGTCAACATTGGTATCTACTTGAACTGTATAGGATTTGATCCCAAAGGATTTGTCAGACAGGACTTAAAGCTGTGAGACCCAGAAAAGATATATTTGTCTTGTGGAGAACAAATTAATTACTTCTGGAAACATAAGCTTATGTGTGCAGTAAGTTACTTAGGATGTAAATAAGTAATTGCAAATGGTGATTCTGTATGTAGCAAAATACATCTGTGTTTCATCGCACAGTACATATTGTAACTGAGGTTTTACCTCTTTGCCTACAGTGCTTTTACCTGCTTAGGAAAATTCCTAAATTGCAAAAGCAAGATAAAAGTTCTCTGACAAAAAACAAAATATCAGGCAGTTCTGACATAAACATGCTTTATTATCACATGTACGGCTGATACAATGTGGATGTGAATAATCAAAGAGAAGAGGATTATTTTCATGGATGAAGAGTAAATACTAAAATGTATGCAATCAGTCATTACTCAGTATTTCTTCAAATCAAAACAGGAAAAACAGAAAAAAATTGATTTTGAACTAATTATTCTAGACTCCTCACACCACAGAATATCTCCAGTTTTCTCACCTAGTGTTCAAAATCAAGAACTTTCATATATACTAAAAAAGTGAATTACAATTTCCTCTCTTAAGGTAGGATTATCACCTTTTCATCAGCACCTCTAGGTTGGTGGTCTTCCTTTTGCTCCACCAGAGCTACTTGCTTGCTCTTCTGAAGTCCAATGGAATCAGTGCTCTCAGGTTTCCAATTGAGTCTAGCCAGTAGGGAGGAAGCAAAGACAGTAACTGGAAGAATAAAGTCAGCATATTTATTTCTCTGGCTCCCCCCTTGAAATTTCACCTCTAGCCATCTGTTGCCTTCCTGGGAAGTCAGTATTCCTCTCACAGTGCTCTACTCTACTTGACTTACTCTTCCATGTTCTAATAATCTTTCCTTTCTATTGTTGCTTTGGGGGTCTACAGATTGTAACAGCTCTACAGCCCTAGATTTATACCATGACCCATACCCTTCTAATGGATACTCTCTGTGTGTGTGTGTGTGTGTGTGTGTGTGTGTGTGTGGTGGGGTGGAAATAGGGGGCCAGAGGTTTTATTAAAGTACCTTAGCTGAAGGTTTTGTTATAATCTCTAGTGCTATTTCTAAAAGAACTACATGTAATGAGAAGTGAACTAGAATTTCCATTGACTAAAAAACACTTCATATTGTGTTTATTACTTAAATTAGCTATATTTTAAAGAGTATGCTCTTTCTTTTTTATAGAACCACAGATTTTTACTGTGGATATCTGCTTTAGAGATAATTCTGGTCTACCTTCTCTTTAACAAATGAAAAAGTGATTTAGACACAGACATGTGACCCACTGTGTTCTTCCTCTTTAGCCAGAGTTCTTTTACCCTCTTGTTTCTGTTAAGGCTTCTCCATTCACTTATGTTCAGAGAATAATCCTTGTCCTTTCTACAGTGACTGTCTCTGGTTTTTTGATGGCTCAGATAGAAGTGGGACCTGGGATTCTCACTAAAGACTTACAAATTACCCGTATTTTCAGTCACATGTTTTCTCCTGACTTCTAAAAAAAAATTTTTCTTTTAAGATTTTAAGTAATCTCTACATTCAACATGGAGCTCAAACTCACAACCCTGAGATCAAGAGTAGCATGTGCTACACACTGAGCTAGCCAGGCACCCCTCCTGCCCTATAAAATTGGTCCTCCTATTGCTGAACCTTTCTGATGGTCTTTGGATCAGTTCAGCTCAGATTCCTTCACTGAAGGCAGTTAGGGCTCAACTTTCTGATTATGGGGTCAGTGCAAGTTACAACTTGCTCTGTGAAACGAATTTTAGAGGTTTAAAATAGCAACAGTGACTTTACTGTCTCTCGCAGTTTCTGTGGCATAGGAGTTCTGAATTGGCTCAGTTGGAGAGCCTGAGTTCTGGCTCAGAATTTATTAAGCTATTATAATCAGATGCAGCTAAAACTGAAACAACGGGGACTAGAGCAGTTGCGGTCTAGCTAGGCTTTGCTCCCTAGGAGACTCTCCCTGTGTCTTCTCCATGTGATCTCTCTCTTTGGGCTACTTTGGGCTTTTTACAGCATGGCTGCCTTAGAGTAGTTAGGCTCCTTACATGGTAGTTGAAGACTTCAAGGGTGAGGATTGCAGTAAGCAAAATATAAGCTGTATCACTTTTTATGGCTTTGTTTGAAAGTCATATAGATAGCATCACTTCTACCATACTCTTTTGACTAAAACATTCACAAAAGCCCACTCAGTTTCAGGGAGAGAGGATAGAAACCCCATCTCTTGATGGGAGGGGTGTCAATATCATAAGAAGAACATATGGGATGGAAGATATTGTTGCAGCCATTTTGAGGAAACAGAATCTATAGCATAACTTCTCCATCTAATTTTTTGTATAACCAAAGAGTTTTTAAATTATGAAATACAGGGACACCTTGGTGACTTAGTCAGGTAAAGATCCGACTTTGACTCATGTCACAATCTCACAGTTTGTGAGTTTGAGCCCCGTGTTGGGCTTTGTGCTGATGGCTCAGAGCCTGGAAGCTACTTCAGATTCTGTGTCTCCTTATATCTCCACCCTTCCCCTGCTCACGCTATGTCTCTCTCCCTCTCTCTCTCAAAAATAAAATAAACATTAGAAAAAATTTAATGAAAATAAATTATGAAATACATCAGTAATACAAAAAAGATATAGAGAATAATATAATAAACACTTTTGTATTCACCACCTTGCTTTGGAAATAAAACATTTCAGATAGCTAAAACTCCTCTCTGCTTACATTCTCTCCCTTTTTCAAACAGGTAAACATTGTCTTGAATTGGATATTTATTATTGTTATTAGCCTGCCTTTATGCTTTTAATACATGTACATGTATCTCTAAAAATAGCAAATTTGATGTCTTTTTACGGTTTATATAACATGATTCTTTATAATATTGAAATTTATGTTTTAACTCAATATTTTTTTCTGAGATTTATTTATGTTACTATATAGCTCTAGTACAAACTCTCTTAAGGATTCATACAGTAAATATGTGTTCTGGACAAGCAATGTCTTGCAACTTTTCATTGTACAGTTGTAATGCAAAAGCAGCTCTACTCAGTATGTAAATGAATGGTGTGCATGTGATTTTTTTTTTTTTGGAGAGAGAGAGAGACCACACAAGTTGGGGAGAGGGACAGAGAGGGAGAGAGAGAATCTCAAGCAGGCTCCATGGAGCTTGATTCCACAACACTGGGATCATGACCCAAGCCAAAATCAAGAGTCAGATGCTAAACAGACAGACTGATCGAGGCATGGTTCAGTGTGCCTATGTTCTGATTAAACTTTATTTATAAAAATAGGTGGCAGGGGGCAGAATTGCTGACCTAAGCCCTATTATAACAATTATAATGCTACAGATATCTTGTGCTCCCTAAAAGTTACTTTAGGTTATAACCCATCTTCAACCCCATCCTTATCATACTCCTCTGCCTTAAGAAATTTTGAGCAACACTGACTTAGGAGTAAAATTGGCAGATTTGCTAACTTTTGTTTTGTTGGAAGCCTCACTGGACTCTTGTTTTCATCTTTTATTCTTGAGGGTAAAGGTCAGCAACTTCATGTCTTTAGACCTCTTTAACCACCCTCTTTTGAACTTGACCTGGATCTTTCTTATGCCTTCTCTGCCTAGAAAATTTATGTCAAGATTTTTCTCAAATGCCACTTCTTCCAGCCTCCCTTTCCTTATACCCCCCACCTGAAGGAAATGCTATTCCTGTATTTACATAAGTCTCTACTCTTAACACTTAACTCAGAGCTGTAATTATTTGTTTGCATGACTGTCTTGCCCCCATTAAATTTTTGATTCCCTAGAAGACAAGGAGTCAGTCTCATTCTCTTTGTTTCCAACACAAAATTCAGTGCTTGGTACCTAGATATACTTAATAAGGGGTTGTTGAAGGATGGATGGGAGGGAGGGAGGAATTAGAGTCTATTCACGTATCTAACTGGAACAAGAAACATATTTGCATAATCTGCAGGCCTCTAAACATGGAGATACCTCTTTCTTCATCATTCTGTCCCAATTTACTATAGAGCATTTCTTCATGCTCTCCTACCTCTTCTTTGCAGGGAGGCAGATAAATCATGTATCCTCTTATACAGATAATTACAATTTTTATTAGAAAAAACTTTGCTGTACATTTTCTTATAATCTAAATTCCCAGGTTCTAAGAGGTTAAATAGCTTTAAAACTATTGCTATTTATGAAGAAGGATAAGAAAATTAACATAATCAACACATAGATATTTCTCTAGACTAGTACAGAGGGAAAAATACAGTGTTTCAATCTCAATAATATAATATTTAATTTGCCATTAGGATTACTACCTGTGAAAGGGAAATGTTATTAACATAAATACTTTCTATAGTAGGGTACTTCCCCCCCATTTTCCAGTTGAAAACACATGTTGATGTTATATTGCTGATTTGCATAATCAAGAAACCCTTTGTAATTGATCCATATCCATTTAGTAATTAGTTTAATGCAGGTTTAATGAAACTGTGTAGCATAGGGGCACCTGGGTGACTCAGTTGGTTAACCATCTGACATCGGCTCAGGTCATAATCTCATGATTCATGAGATCAAGCCCCATGTCAGACTCTGTGCTGACAGCTCAGAGCCTGGAGCCCTCTTCAGATTATGTGTCTCCGTCTCTCTCTGCCCCTCTCCCCATAACGTTCAGTCTCTGTCTCTCAAAAGTAAAGAAAACGTTAATTTTTTAAAAAATGTATGTAGCATAATGGAAAGATCATGGGCTCCAAAATCAGAGACTTGAATTTGAATCTGAAGTTTGCTAATTACCAGTGTCATTGCATTGAGCAACTTATTTAATTTCTCTGAGCCTTGATTTCTGTATCTGAAATACAGAGTGCTGGAAGAAACAAATGAGACAAAGTCTCATTGAGTAGGCACTCGATAATGGTTACTTTCCTCTGTTTTTGTCACAATATCTGAATGCATTCTGTCAATAGAATTTATGCTGGTTTCCAATTGATTCTGTTGGTGATTTGAGATAAAGAATTTGGAATGGGAAGCACTCTTGTCATTTTAAATCCATTTTATGGTTTTATGGATTTATGTTTATGAGCTTGAGGAAGCTCTTTCTGATAAAGTTCTATTCAGCTCAAGATCAAGATGAATTATGAAGTGCTAACTTTTGCTTGGCAAATTTACATATATCTAAATTATTTTTGTGTTGCATTAGCTCAACAAGTAAATCATAATATTTACAAGGCACTTCAAGAAGCTTTCTAGCCTCTTATGAAATCCCAGAGTATTTCCAAAACTCAGAAAGATCTACTGTTTGCCTTCTCTCTGCTCATTCCCAGAATCCAAGTTTAAAATCTAAAACATAACTTTGTAAAGCCAAAAAAAAAAATCACAATAGAATTGCAAAAATATTTACAGTGATATAACAGTCTCATTTTCTCATTTTCTTCCTGGTACCTAAAATGATATTTAAAACATGCAAATAAACCAAATATATCTAACGTACTCCTGACAAAACTGTACTATGAAAATTGTATTTTATGAAGTTTCCATACAGTGAGGAAATTTTGTTATCCCTTTTAGGTTGTTGAAAGAGAATTTTTTTTCTCCTTTCTTTCTTTCTTTCTTTTTTTTTTTGAGAGAGAGAGACGGTGCAAGTGAGCAAGGGGCAGAGAGACAGAGAGAGAGAGAGAGAATCCCACAAGGGGCAATGTGATCTATATTCTATATTGTGGCCACAGGAGGGTTTATATATGAAAAAATTTATTTATAGCATGTTCATTTTATGCATATCAAATGTTTATATTATACCTACACTCACGTAGTTATATGGATATCCTTCCTAGAAAAAGTGGACTTTTTGTTTCTATGGATAGTAGAAATGAAAATGTAAATTCTGTCCCTGGCTTCCGAGTTGATCTGTACAGAGAAATTAAAAAGCATTCTGCTTTTCTCCTTCCTTTTTCAGAGATTAATTAGGGAGAAAGCCCAGTATAAGAGTTTGATCTGGTCAAAGGTAAAGAAGAGCAAAATTTAAAAGTTTCCGCAGGTTCTACAATTAAGGATATTGATGAGAAGTTGGTTGTTCTGTATTTTGGGGAAGGTATGGTAGTGGGTGCACAAGCATATGTGTGTGAATGTGTATGCATGTGTGTGACCATGTGTATATATATGTCGTGTGCACATATGTGGTACATGTGTGTGTGCCCATAAGTGTGTATGAGGGTGCATGTATGTTTTCTACTAGATTCCCATAGGGGGAGCTAGGAGACATAGCTTTTCTGTAAAATAGCAAAGGCTTATGCTTTAAGTACTAAAATTTTGCTGAAGATCCTGAGTACTATTATTCTAGATATAACAATGCAATTTGGAGGAAATGTTTAACTTCAAGTGAATTGCTGTAGGTGGAGGTGGGGTACAAGGCACAGAGCCTAGGACTAGTACATCACTTGAAAGTAGGGTTAGAATCTCAATGTGAAGGTAAAAGGAGGGGCTTTCTGGGGCAAAGTGACCTTTGAAAGAGGGTGATGGAAGGAAGTCTAGGAACTATGCTGCTCCCCCAATGGGACACTTATTTCTTTTTTTGGGACCATGTAGCATCTGGTTCTATGTTTTTTCCTACATTTTAATTCACTCTAGCTTTCTCTGAAAAACATAGTACCCATTCTGCAGCCTTATGTTAGGGGTGTTGTAGGGACAGCGGGCAAGGAATTAAGAGATAAGGCAGTAAACAGAAGAGCAGCCTTACCATCTCTGAGGCTAATGTAACTGAAACCACAGTGTATAGAAAGGGAGGACGATGATCCTAGAATTCATGAGGCCACCAGGAGGGAAGTGAATCAAACCCCACTATGTGACAACAGAGAAGCTGCTGCAACATAGACAAATGCAGGAGGGGGTGGGAGACAAACCCCCAGAGGTAAGGGAGGGCTGGGAACGATGAAGGAGAATGAGCAGACACTTGGCTCACAGTGTGGTTTTAGATCTTAGATAAAGAGACTGAATGACATGTGGATGAGTAGGTCATAAAGAAAGAGACCTATTGGATTTTTTACCATATGTTGAAACACCCCTTGGGTACAATTTTAAACAGCCAAAATAAAGAGCTAAAATGCATTTGCATTTAGCTTCCTAATATCATGAAAGTATGAGAACAAATTGAAACAAGGTACAAATTTTAAAGAGTGGGGTTATTCTTAAAGTATATTCCTTGAGGATTTCAATTATTCTGAATTATTCATAGATCAGTGGGGGGAATCATGGATTAGAAATGAATGTGGTTGAAATCGTGCATATCTTCAGAAACTTTATCCAAAGTCAGCAAATAGGCTAAATATATTTTAATTGTCAAAAATGGCAAATGAAACTCAATGATAATAAATGTAATTGGGACAGAGGCATGCCCTTGTCAGATTTTGTATTCAATAATTTCAACAAAGCAACTCTTAAAATATTACTAGAAGATTTTTATATGTCCCATAGTTTTGGAATGTTAGTAGAAATAGAATGTATGCCCCTGAATGTCTCCGTTTGAAGCAGAAAGTCCAATCAGGCCAATACTAAATGTATGTAGCATGATTTCCCTCTGTCTTTTCTGGGCTCAGTCCTAAACCATAGGTAGTGATTAAGATGGTAACTCTGAACGTGGCCCCGTTTTGAAGCAGTCATTTCAACCATGTTCAACCATTAAAGCATCCAGACCTACATGATCATTGTATTTGCTCTTGTGTATGGAACCAGTTTATTATTTTCTGTTATTTGCAGAGTTCCTGAAGTGGGTTTTTCCCCCCTATTCTCATCAGTAGGCATGTGGCTCAAATATACTTGGTGAATGCTTCAGATATTGTATTAGTTTGCTAGGCTTGTCATAACAAAAAATACCACAAATTAGGTGACTTAAACAACAGAAATTTATTTTCTTACTGTTTGTAGGCTTGAAGTCCGCATTCAAGGTGTCAGCAGGTTTGATTCTCCTGTGGCCTTTCTTCGTGGCTTGCAGATGGCCACCTGGTTGCTTTGTCTTCACATGGTATTTTCTCTGTTCATGTGCATTCCTAATGTCTTTCCCTCTTATAAAGATATCAGTTATACCAATTAGCGTCCTACCCATATGACCTACTTAACCTTAATTGCTTCTTTTTTTTAATTTTTTTTTAATGTTTATTTATTTTTGAGACAGACAGAGACAGAGCATGAGAGTGGAGGGGCAGAGAGAGAGGGAGACACAGAATCCGAAGCAGGCTCCAGGCTCTGAGCTGTCAGCACAGAGCCCGACGCGGGGCTTGAACTCACAGACCGTGAGACTGTGACCTGAGCCGAAGTCGGATGCTCTACCGACTGAGCCACCCAGGCGCCCCCTTAATTACTTCTTGAAAGGCTGCATCTTCAAATACAGTCATATTGGAGGTTAGGACTTCAACAAAAATTTTGAGGGGCGGAGGACACAATTAAGTTAATGGGATATTGCCACATTCATGAACTTGGTATTTTATCATTACTCACTTTCCTTTTAATATTACAACTTACTGCCAATTGTAACAACAAAATACCTTAAGGAAAGGATGAATTGCTATTGGAAAAAACCTTGGAACTAATTTAGGAGTTTTAAAATTTACTTGAGCCAGGTAGAAGCTCAGATTGCTAAGAGCTGAAAGAATTGTAACTAGATGTTGAATATTAATCTTAGATAATTCAGTTATCTTAAATGTTAGTAAAATCATTGTCAAATAAATAACAAAAACAACTGTGAGAAAGAATGCAATGATCTGTTCTTTTTCATTTTGGAAATCTAAGAAAATCTAGATGAGATATTTTTCAGAGCTTTTTATTTTTAATGAATCGTATTAAATCCTAAAATAGCTCAAATAAAAAATTTTGCTTTCTAAAACTAAATAGTTAAGATGCACTTTCCTCAAAAAAGCAAAGAACCCGGGGAGCCTGGGTGGCTCAGTCGGTTAAGCGTCCGACTTTGGCTCAGGTCACGATCTCACGGTCTGAGTTCGAGTCCTGCATCGGACTTTTGCTGACTGCTCAGAGTCTGGAGCCTGATTCTGATTCTGTGTCTCCCTCTCTCTCTGCCCCTCCCCTACTCACGCTCTGTCTCTGTGTCTCTCAAAAATAAATAAATGTTAAAAAAAAGCAAAGAACCCAAAAAATGTAGATTAATAAGTTCTAAAAATATGTAATGAGAAAAGAAAGAACTTTGTATATATGACCCAAAGAGACAGAAACGATATGCATATTATATCTTAGAATAACCTTTATTTTTCCAGAAAAACAGGAAAGAGTACAGAGATAAATCATTTTAAAAGATGATTGTTGTTCTAATTTGGCTTTCCTACTTTTGAAATAAGCACGGCATGGATGCAAGAGAAGAAACCTGTGGTTTTTCTGCAAATCTGAAGTGGCTCTTGTGTGCTGGCAAGTTATGTGTGCTTGTTCTCAGAGAAATTCTTCCTATTTTGAAAGCCCAAACCCTTCATTAGAGTTTAAAATATGATGTTATGGTCCCATAGCGCTATAGATATAAAAGGCTTTAAATTTGCTTTTAAAATTAAAGTTAGAAAAATTTGCAATCTGTTCATTTTGCAAGCACCTGTAACCACAGGTTTTATCCACTGTAAATGTCTTAATTTTCCTAGAAAATTCAGGTAAGATATTTTTGTGTTTTTTGCTTAACGATGTTTTCTGAGAGAAAAGAAATGTTTATACACCTGTATGCCTAACTTTAGTAGTTTCTAGAATGGCTTATGAAAATTAAAAAAAAGAGAAAGTCTTTCCCCCCATTCCCCGTTCTGACATTGGTAAATAAATGCTCTCAATGATATAAACGAGTGAAAAAAATGTATTGCAGTAACTACAGAAACCCTATTGTGATAAGTTGCCTTCTAAAGATAAATATGATAGTCAAAAAAGCAGAATTGGTCAGTTTTTTAAAAATTTTTAACCTTTATTCTTTTTTGAGAGATGGAAAGAGACATAGCATGAGTGGGGGAGGGGCAGAGAGAGAGAGGGAGACATGGAATCTGAAGCAGACTCAAGGCTCCGAGCAGCACAGAGCCATCAGCACAGAGCCCGACGTGAGGCTCGAACCCACAAACCGCGAGATCATGACCTGAGCCAAAGTCAGATGCTCAACCGACTGAGCCACCCAGGCACCCCAGAACTGGCCAGTTTTAAAACAACAAAACTATTGTCTTTCTGAGCCTCAAACTTTTTCATTTGTCTTTTATTATTTTTAATATCTAGGCAATACATATTCATTGTAGAAATTAGAGATAAACAGAATGGGGGGAATCACAAGAAAAAAACACTGTGAATTTTTTTTTTTTTTTTGAGAGAGAGAGGGCTCAAGTTAGCGAAAGGGCAGAGAGAGAGAGGATCCCTCTCTCTCTCAAAAAAGGTGGGGGAGAGAGAGAGAGAGAGAAGCAGGGCTCATTTGAAGTGGGGCTCGTGTCCACCAGAAGCGAGGCTCAAGCTCACCCAATGCGGGACTCGAACTCACAAACCATGAGATCATGACCTGAGCTGAATGAAGTCAGATACGTAACTGACTGAGTCACCCAAATGCCCCACCACCGAGAATTTTTTTTTATAAATACTCTGAACATTTTTCTATGTGTATGTAACTTTTACTTAACATTTAACAGAATAACCTGAACAACATTTCCTTGTTTTTATATATAGATCTATTTTGATATTTTTGATGGTTTTGCATAATATCCATTGAATGGATGACATATTTAACAAACTCCCAATGCTGGATATTTGGGAAGCTTCCAAGTTTTGCTCGTATAAAAAAACCTACATAAACACACACATGCACACATACACATATCTATATCTATATATTTATATATCTATCCCTATCTATGTTTGTAAGTGATAAATGATATTTCTTTAGAATAAGTTCCTAGATATATATTTACTGGCTTAAAGAACATGCATATTTTGAAAGATAGAAGCCTCCTTAACCAAAGAGATAAAAGCTGGTAACTGGCCTATTAATCAAAATAGGTGGCTAAAGAGGGAAGTCATAAAAATATTATATATATTATTATATATATTTATACACACGTCGACATATATGTACATATATCTTAAGCATTTTACTTTTACTTAGGAAATATAAAATACAAATGTGTTAATTCACTAATTTAGATGAAAATTTAAAATTTGTTTTTAGGGGCACCTGGGTGGCTCAGTTGGTTAAGTGGCCAACTTCGACTCAGGTCATGATCTCACGGTCTGTGAGTTCGAGCCCCATGTCAGGCTTTGTGCTGATGGCTCATCAGAGGCTAGAGCCTGCTTCAAATTCTGTCTCTCTTTCTCTCTGCCCTTCTCCTGCTCACATTCTGTCTCTATGTTTCTTAAGAATAAATAAATGTTAAAAAAATTTTAAATTTGTTTTTAGGACAAAGGAATTTATCGTTGTCGTAGTTGACAATGGGACCCATGATTAAAGTTCCACATAATCTTTCTTAGATAAATGACTTCTGCAATGAATTGTTTAGGCTTTTTAGTTTCCTTTTTTATTAAGATGGAGTAAGAACTGAAAAAATGCATATTCCTCGTCCAATCTTCTGATCCTAATTTAACATTTTTATGTGTGTGATATGCCTTTAGAATCTATCTAAAGCATTCCATTTAGTTTTCCCTGAAACATCTTTTTTCTTTTCTTGTACATAATACACTTAAATAACACAATTATAAAACAAGTACAATTGGCATAAAAGTATTTTTTAAAAAAAGCACCGACTCTTGATAAACAGAAAATTCAAAAGATCAAGAGCAGATCAAAGAGTATCTACTTGTATAAAAGACTCAATGGGTCCGGGCCATCAGTGTGTTTTATAGAAAGAATAGAGTGTCAGTTTATCTAATAATTTAGTTAATTCAGGATTGGTTGAAAGAGTTTCTACTAAACTGACTTCCAGTAAAGTACCATTGGCTTGCCCTCTTATCAGCAGTATATGAGTGCTTGTCTTCCTTCCATTCTAGTTCTCAGTTCATCTCTAGTTTAGTGGACATAAGAATCACTTGCACAGCTTGTTAAAAATGCATATGCTTAACATACCATTTTAACATATTCTGATTTGGGACAAGTCCCAAGAATTTGCAAAATACCAACCAAGGAGATCAGATCAAAATATTTAACTCAAGGATGAGATTTTATGATTCTAATTCACCCACAGTCTTCTAAAAAACATCTGGTTAAGGTAACAAAATAACCCAGCTCGGTCATTTATCCTCCTTGATTAATCCCCTCCTTGATTAATTCTGGAAAGATAACTTTTAGGAAAAGAATTCTCTCGGTCCAGCTTTTCTATGATAGAGATTTTGACAATCTAAATATTCAAATTTATTTAAAAAATTGAAAACGAAATATTTGAAAAATCTAAATGCATCTTAGCAGTAGGGGGTAGATCCTCTAAAGCACACCAGGTAGGGTTTTTCAGAGTTAGATTAGGATTCAGAGGTGACTCAGATTCTTTTTTGTTTTTTTAATTTTTAAATGTGAGTATATTTGACATTCAATGTTATATTAGTTTCAGATGTACAACTTAGTGATTCAATTCTCTGTATGTTATGCTATGCTCACCACAAATGTGGATGTCACCATACATTTACACCATATTACACCATATCATTGACTATATGCCCTATGCTGTGATTTATTCATTCAATGACCAGAAACTTGCATCTACCATCCCTTCACTCAATTTGCTCATCCTTCCCATCTGCCTTCTCTCAGGCAACAATCAGTTCGTTCTCTGTATTTACACATCTGATCCTGCTTTCTGTTTATTTATTTGTTTTGTGTTTTTACATTCCACATATGAGTGAAATCATATGGTATTTATCTTTCTCAGTCTGGCTTATTTCACTTAGCATAATGCCCTCTAGGTCCATTCATATTGTCACAAATAGCACAAACTTATCCTTTTTCATGACTGTGTAATATTTTTACATATGTGATTATATATATGTCATGTAACATATATGTCATATATATATCACATATATTTGTTCATTCATCTAATGATGGACACTTAAATTGCTTCCATATCTTGTCTATGTTAAATAACGGTGCAATAAACATAGCAGTGCATACATCTTTTCAAATTACTCTTTTGTCTTCTTTGGGTAAATACCTAGTAGTGAATTATTGGATGATGTAGTATTTCTATTTTTAACTTTTTGAGGAACCTCCATACTGCTTTCCACAGTGACTATATCAATTTATATTCCCACCAATAGTGCATGAGAGTTCCATTTTCTCCACATCCTCATCAACACTTATTATTTCTAGTATTTTTTATTTTATGCATTCTGAGAGATCTGGAATGCATTCTTGCTTATGTATTAAACAATTTCAAAGGAACAACCTCTCCTTAGTTTTTATCCAACTCACTTTGCTATTAAACAGAACTTAAATAAACCTACAATAAGGTAAATGAAAGAATTTATCCTCTAAAAACTATGTCTCTTGTAAGCCAATGATACTAAAACCTGAATTTATAATAAGGAGGTAATGCTCATTATCTTCTAAAACAAGAACAACAAAACACTCTTTTTTTTTTTTTGACAGTAAAAAACCACAGTTAGACTTGAGGAGGCTAACATGGTGGAGAAGTAGGGGGACCCAGTCTTCCCGCGTCTCTCAAACAAAGAAGGACTGAAGCCAAAGGACTCCCAACCCCAAGAGTCTGAGAGGAAAGGAGATGGAGTCTATAAGGAAGAAAAATGCAAAATCCAAGAAGCACCTAAATAAGCGTGTGAGTGCAAAGAGATAAAACGGACTGCAGAGGTGCGGAGGGGGAGGGAGCCCCTTCTGTGGAAAGACAAAGGGAAGAGAAAGAGCGGCTGGGGAAGCCTAGGACTATATCTGGACTAGAGAAAAACCTCAGGAACAGAGAGGGAGCCTACCATCCAGTCCCTAACCGCAGGGCTTTTGAAGAGAAGTCCCATATCTAACTGCGGAGCTGTATTCAGACTGGGGCCAGCGGCGGCCCAGACTGCATATCTGGGGAGGTGTGGAGTCTCCTCCAGATTAGGTGCTACTCCAGGGATGCAATTTACACCAGGGAAACCAGGCGTAGCGTTCAGAGCAAGTTTAAAACTCACATAAGCCTGAGACAAGGGGACTGCGCATCGACAAATCCCACTGCGCATGCATTCCTGACAGAGTGATGATGGAGACAAAGGGGTGATTTGGGACTTCTGGTCTGTGAAGAAGGGACTGGGGGGGAAAGCCATTTTTCTCCCCCAAACCAGCAAGGTAAAACCCAACACATCTGTCTGCCGGGCTGCAGTGGGGGCGGGACTGCCTACACCAAACCACGCCCCTCCTCACAGGAAAGCCTTTTTTTTTTTTTTTTAATGGGAGCTGGGTAGCCGCTGTGAAACAAGCAATGCAGCATTGCCTGGATTGATTCCAGGTCAAATCTTGTTATTTAGATACATTCTCCCTTTTCTCCTTCTTATCGCTCCACTCCTCTAGGCTGGTTACTCAGGATATTGGTTTGCTTTAACAGACATATTTAACCCATTCTCTCGATGCATGTTCATCACCTCATTCTTTCCTTTCTTTGCTCTCTCTCTGGAATAATCAGGCCACATAGTTCCTCTGGGTAACATTATCTTCATTAATTTTTCCTTGCCTCCTTCCTTATTCTCATTTCTCTCTCTCTGGATTAAGCCTTTCAGTCTCTCTACCTGGACAAAGCTGATTTTCTCTTTCTCCTCGCACCAGTCATTACTCTCTTTGTATATGCTTTTCCATCAGCACCACCAAACCCTTTTCTTTACTTCTGGCTGGTATTTCGGGTTTTATGCCTTCAGATTGTCGTTCGTTATTCTTTTTTCCATTTTGGTCCGCTTGCCTGTTTTATCCGTCGGTGCGTTTGTGTGTTTTGTTTCCTGTTTGTTTGTCTGGTTTCCTTTCCAGGGCTACCTCAAGGAACAAACAAAGGCACACCTGGTGGAGGACAACCAAAGTCACAACAACAGAGAGCAAGTAACACTCTCCAAAAAACACCTCCCGAAAGGCCAGGCCCTGGACAGTGTATGAGTCCCCTTTAATAGGAGTACTTGCAAAACCAGAGCACATAACAAACTTTTAAAACTTTATAAGGGGCAGAAAACTATCCAAAATGATGAAATGGAAAAATTCTCCTCAAAAGAAATTCCAGGAAGTAGTGACAGCTAAAGACATGATCAAAACAGATATAAGCAACATAACTGAACAAAATATAGAATGACACTCATAAAATTAATCTCTGGGCTTGAAAAAAGCATGGAAGACAGCAGGGACTCCATCACTGCAGAGATCAAGGACCTTAAAAATAGTCATGATGAATTAAAAAACACTATAAATGAGGTGCAAACAAAATGCAGGTGGCCACGGCACGGATTGAAGAAGCAGAAGAGAGAATAGGTGAATTAGAAGATAAAATTGTGGAAAAAGAGGAAGCCAAGAAAGAGAGAGATAATATGACCCAGGGGCAGGAAAGGAGAATTCGAAAGCTGAGTGATGCAATCAAATGGAACAACATCCGTGTCATAGGAATTCCAGAAGAAGAAGAAGAGAGAGAAAGGGGTTGAAGGGGTGCTTGAACAAATCATAGCTGAGAACTTTCCCAACCTGGAGAAGGAAACAGGCACTGAAATCAGAGAGGCACAGAGAACTCCCTTCAGACGTAACTTGAATTGATCTGCAAGACATATCACAGTGAAACTGGCAAAATACAATGATAAAGAGAGAATCTTGAAAGCAACTAGGGATAAATGGGCCTTACCATAAAAAGGTAGACACATAAGGGTAGTAGCAGACCTATCTATTGAAACCTGGCAGGCCAGAAAGGAGTGGCAGGAAATCTTCAATGTGATGAACAGGAAAAATATGCAGCCAAGAATCTTTTATCCGGGCAGCCTATCATTCAGAATAGAAGAAGAGATAAAGGTTTTCCCAAACACACAAAAACTAAAGGAATTCATCACCAATAAACCAGACCTATAAGAGATCCTGAGGGGGACTGTATGAAGGAAATGTTGCAAGAAACACAAAGTACCAGATACATCGCTACAAGCATGAAATCTACAGATAACACAATGACTCTGAATCCATATTTTTTCAATATTAACAATGAATGTAAATGGACTAAATGCTGCAATCAAAAGACATAGGGTATCAGAATGGATGAAAAAAACAAGACCCATCTATTTGCTGTCTACAAGAGACTCATTTTAGACCTGAGGACACCTTCAGATTGAAAGTGAGGGGATGGAGAACTATCTACCATGCTACTGGAAGTCAAAAGAAGGTTGGAATAGTTATACTTATATCAAACAAAAGATGCTTTAAAGTAAAGGTTATAACAAGAAATGAAGAAGGGCATTACATAATAATCACAGGGACTATCCATCAGGAAGAGCTAACAATCATAAATGTCTATGTACTGAATTTGGGGGCACCCAAATTTGTAAAACAATTAATTACAAACATAACCATTCATATTGATAAAAAGGTGCTAATTGCAGGGGACTTTAATACTCACTTACAGCAATGGATAGATCAACTAGACAGAGAATCACTAAAGAAACAATGGCCCTGAACGACACATTGGACCAGATGGACCTTGAGAGATATATTCAGAACTCTATACCCAAAGGCAATGGAATTCACTTTCTTCTCAAATGCATATGGTACATTCTCCAAGATAGATCACATACTGGTTCATAAAGAAGCCCTCAATAAATATAAAAGAATTGAGATCATACTGTGCACACTTTCAGATTACAATGCTATGAAACTTGAAATCAACCACAGAAAAAATTCTGGAAAGCCTTCAAAAGCATGGAGGTTAAAGAACATCCTACTAAAGAACGAATGGCAATTAGAGAAGAAATTTAAAAATATATGGAAACAAATGAAAATGAAAATACAACAATCCAAACCCTTTGGGATGCAGCAAAGGCAGTCCTAAGAGGCAAATACTTTGCAATCCAAGCCTATTTCAAGAAACAAGAAAAATCCCAAATGCAAAATCTAACTGCATACCTAAAGGAGCTAGAAGCAGAACATCAAAGACAACCCAAACCCAGCAGAAGAAGAGAAGTAATAAAAATCAGGGCAGAGATAAACAAAACAGAAACAAACAAACAAACAAACAAAAACCAGTAGAACAGATCGATGAAATCAACAGCTGGGTTTTTGAAAAAATAAACAAAATTGATAAACCTCTAGCCAGGCTTCTCAAAAAGAAAAGAGAGAGGACGCAAATAGATAAAATCGTGAATGAAAAGGGACTGATTACCACCAATCCCTCAGAAATACAAGCAATTATCAGGAAATACTATGAAAAATTATATGCCAACAAACAGGACAACCTGGAAGAAATGGACAAATTCCAAAACACCCATACACTACTAAAACTCAAAAGGGAAGGAATAGAAAATTTGAACAGACTCATAACTAGTGAAGAAATTGAAAGAGTTATCAAAAAACTCCCAACAAATATGAGTCTTGGACCAGATGGCTTCCCTGGGGAATTCTACCAGACATTTATTTTTATTTTTTTTAACTTTATATTGTCCAATTGGTTTCTGTATAACACCCAGTGCTCATCCCAGCTTGTGCTCTTCTCAGTGCCCAACACCCATTCTCCCCGCTCCCATACCCCCTCAACCCTCGGTTTGTTCTTAGTATTTGAGTCTCTTATGTTTTGTCTCCCTCCCTCTCTGTGTCCATTTTCCTTCCCCTCTTCCCCTCCCCCCTGGTTTTCTGTTAAGTCTCACAAACTCCACCTATGCATGGAAACATATGGTATCTGTCTTTCTCTGACTGACTTATTTCACTTAGCATAATACTCTCCAGTTCCATCCATGTTGCTACACACGGCCAGCTTTCATTCTTTCTCATTGCCATGTAGTATTCCATTGTATATATATATATACCACTTCTTTATCCATTCTTCAGTTGATGGACACTTGGTCTCTTTCCATGATTTGACTATTGTCGAAATGCTGCTATAAACATCGGGTACATGTACCCCTATGCTCTAACAGACGTTTAAAACAGAGTTAATACCTATCCTTCTTAAGCTGTTCTAAAAAATTGAAATGGAAGGAAAACTTCCAGACTCATTCTATGAAGCCAGCCTCACTTTGATTCCCAAACCAGATAGAGACTCAGCAAAAAAAAGAGAACTACAGGCCAATATCCTTGATGAATATGGATGCAAAAATTCTCAACAAGATACTAGAAAATCGAATTCAACAGCATATAAAAGGACTTATTCACCATGATCAAGTGGAATTCATTCCTGGGTTGCAGGGCTGGTTCAATATTCACAAATCAATCTATGCAATACATCACATTAACAAAAGAAAATATAAGAAGCATGTGATCCTAGCAATAGATGCAGAAAAAGCATTTGACAAAATTCAGCATCCTTTCTTAATAAAAACCCTTAAGAAAGTCATGATAAAAGGAATATACTTAAACATCATAAAAGCCATTTATGAAAAGCCCACAATTAATATCATCCTCCATGGGGAAAAACTGACATCTTTCCCTCCCTGAGATCGAGAAGACGACAGGGATGTCCACTTTCACCACTGCTATTTAACATAGTGTTGGAGGTCCTAGCATCAGCAATCAGACAACAAAGCAAAATAAAATTCATCAAGATTGGCAAGGATGAAGTCAAACTTTCACTTTTTGCAGATGACATGATACACTACATGGAAAACCCGACAGAATCCACCAAAAGCCTACTAGAACTGATACATGAATTCAGTAAAGTTGCAGGGTACAAAATCAATGTACAGAAATAGGTTGCATTTTTATACACCAAAGTGAAGCAACAGAAAGAGAAATAAAGAACCTAATCTCATTCACAATTGTACCAAAAATGTAAAATACCTAGGAGTAAACTTAACCAAAGATGTAAAAGATCTCTATGCTGAAAACTATAAAAAACTTATGAAGGAAATTGAAAAAGACACAAAGAAATGGAAAGACATCCCATGCTTATGGATTGGAAGAATAAATATTGTTAAAATGTCAATACTACCCAAAGCATTCTACACATTCAATGGAATCCCAATGAAAATTGCACCAGCATTCTTCTCAAAGCTAGAAGAAACAATCCTAAAATGTGTATGGAACCACAAAAGATCCTGAATAGCCAAAGTATAATTGAAGAAGAAAACCAAAATGGGAGGGATTCCAGACGTTAGCCTCTACTACAAAGCTGTAATCATCAAGACACTATGGTATTGGCACAAGAACAAACACATAGACCAATGGAATAGAATAGAGAACCCAGAAATGGACCCACAAACATATGGCAAACTAATCTTTGACAAAGCAGGAAAGAATATCCAATGGAAAAAAAAAAAACAGTCTCTTTAACAAATTGTGCTGGGAGAACTGGAAAGTAACATGCACAAGAATGAAACTTGACCACTTTCTTATGCCATTCACAAAAATAAACTCAAAATGGATGAAGGACCTGAATGTGAGATGGGAAACCATTAAAGCCCTAGAGGAGAAAGCAGGAAAAAACCTCTTTGACCTGAGCCGCAGCAATTTCCTATGCAACACATCTCCAAAGGCAAGGGAATTAAAAGCCAAAATGAACTATTGGAACCTCATCGAGATAAAAAGCTTCTGCACTGCAAAGGAAACAATCAACAAAACTAATAGGCCACCAACGGAATGGAAAAAGATAGTTGCAAATGACATATTGGATAAAGGGCTAGTGTCCAATATCTATGAAGAACTCACCAAACTCCGCACCCAAAAAACAAATAATCCAGTGAAGAAATGGGCAGAAGATATGAATAGACACTTCTCCAAAGAAGACATCCAGATGGCCAACAGACACATGAAACCATGCTCAATGTCACTCATCCTCAAGGAAAAACAAATCAAAACCACACTGAGATACCACCTCACACCAGTCAGAGTGGCTAAAATGAACGAATCAGGAAACTATGGATGCTGGCAAGGATGTGGAGAAATAGGCACCCTCTTGCACTGTTTGTGGGAATGCAAATGGGTGCAGCTTCTCTGGAAAATGGTGCGGAGGTTCCTCAAAAAAATGAAAATAGAATTACCCTATGACCTAGCAATAGCACTGCTAGGCATCTACCCAAGAGATACAGGAGCACGAATGCATAGGGACACATGGATCCTGATGTTTATAGCAGTACTTTCAACAATAGCCAAATCATGGAAAGAGACTAAGTGCCCATCACCTGACTAATGGATAAAGAAGAAGTGGTATATATATACACACACAATGGAATACTATGTGGCAATGGAAGGAATGAAATCTGGCCATGTTTAGCAATGTGGATGGAACTGGAGGGTATTATGCTAAGTGAAATAAGTCAGTCAGAGAAAGACAGATACCATATGTTTTTACGGATAGGTGGATTTTGAGAGACTTAGCAGAAGACCATAGGGGAGGGGAAGAGGGGGAAAAAGTCACAGAGAGGGAGGGAGGCAAAACATAAGAGACTCTTAAATACTAAGAACAAACTGAGGGTTGATCAGGGGTGTGGGAGTGGGGAGAGTGGGTGATGGGCATTGAGGAGGGCTCTTTTTGGGATGAGCACTAGGTGTTGTATGGAAACCAATTTGACAATAAATTATATTAAAATTTTAAAAATTAAAATAAATAAATAAAATTACCTGAAATTCCAAAAAAAAAAAAAAAACCACACCACAGTTAATTTACTAATACTTTTAGAGGTTTAGGCCCTTAATTAATCTTGACTAAATTGCGGTGTAGCTACCTACTGTCTTGCAGAGAACAATGGGGGAGGAAGGGGATTTTTATCAGGTTTTCTTGCTAATTTTTTTCAGGTCTGAGAGGTGGTATTCAGCTGCAACGGAAGATGATTTTCTTACTGGATGAATGTTTCTGATCTTTTCTTGCCAACCTAGCGCCCTCGGACACTGAGTTAGCCTGGAAGCCAAGACTGGCCTGATGGTGTAATGGATGGCAGGGAGAGAGAATGCCCAGAGGTCAGGGAAGAGTTGAATTGTGAAGAGACTATCTGGCTTTAGGAGGCAGAAGCAGGAGTCTTATTTTAAGCTGTTTGAGGTCTCCATCTGTGAGTCAGGCAGGAAGTGTTAAAGGCCTCAGCCTTCTCAGGGTAGTGTGGGAGTAAGTATACATGAGCTTCAGGTTGAAAGTCTAGGGCTCCAGTGAAAAGGTCATTTGGTAAGGGAATAACCCTTGGGAACAAAGATTTGGTATCAAAGGGTCTCTTAGTGAAGTTTAACATATAAGGGAAGTAATATTTATTGAATGCTTTCTTATATACAACTTTTCACGTAAAATTGTCATCATCCCTCAAGAAGTTAAAAAAGTGGTTGAAATAAGATAAAGGGGTTGTAGTAAAAGGCATCAGCTTTAAAAGGCTTGCTTTTATATTCTTAATTTCAGAAATTACAGACTAGGTAATCAGGTGATATCAAACAGTGCTATATATCAGACACTTTAGTCTGTAGTACAGGGATGTTCTGACAGAGACTCTTTCCTTGACCAAATTCAGGCTCCTCTTGAGACCTCTTTTCCACCAGACTTCAATCTTGGCTTATAAAGACTGCAGACTCTCAGCGTAAACAATGTTATTCACTGTCCCCAGTACCCCAAGACTGGAACAAACTCTAGCAGGTTTCTACAAGCTCAAAGCCATATACCTGGGATGATCAGCTTCACTTAAGTTCCTGCTTGGGAGAGCTCAAGTCTGCCAAAATAATTTACTGTTTATTTCAGTCAACACCTGATGATAGGGCCCGTGACTCCCAGTCTCTTTGAGAGGGTAGGAGCCTAACTTTGATAAGTACCAGTTAGCAAACTCAGATGGACTATTTACATTGACCAACCTACCTATTGACTTTTTTGTAATTTCCCGTTTTCTAGACTCTGTCAAGCTCCTATTTATTCTCTTTCTTTACTCCCTCATTCTCCCTTTAAAATGCCTAGTCACTTCTACATGAATCAAAGTTAAACTTGTTTTTTAGTGGACTCTCTTCCCAACTGCAGTAGTTATTGAATAAATTTGTCTTTACTGCCTTTAACTAGAGTCTGGCTTTGTTTCTCTTTGGAAGTTTTCATAATAAGTTGGAATGGCTCTAGTTGTGAGATGATATTTCCCCCACCTCCCCATTTGTGCTATGGTTACACCAGACCTAGCTTATGGATCTTCTCAGATCCATTAAACACCACAGGTTCCATGGTTCTTGGCTGCTTATCACAGTAACTCTAGGGCTTTGTCTGATCCATCTGGAACCAGTGGACTTCCAGAGGGAATGTGGAAGAGCAGGGGCATTAAAGCTGTGTGGGCAAACTTGACTAAAGGGAGATAGGAAACAGGAAGGAATCAGCAGATAAATTGCCTACCCTTCTTTCTAAAAGAAGACTTCAAGACTTGGTGGCTCCATATGGCCTTTTCTAGAGAGGTCCTGTGACACTGAGCAATCCATTGTGTGCTTTTTGAAGCTATGGTCAGCTTAGTAATGCACTATTGTGTTTGCCTTCTCTCCTTACACGACTGAATTCTCTTTTTTTCATTCTTGCTTCCCTGAGATTGCACTCCCTAATAAAACATAAGCACAAAAGTTTTGCCTCAGACCCTGGTTGTTGTTTTTTTTTTTGAAACTGAGGCTAAGAAAATGGATTCCAGGATTATCCCTAAAAAAGAAAACTCTCAGGATGGAATTTTGAGTTGGGTTACCTACTTGACTAAAGACAATAAAGACCCTATTGCTGGTGGTAAGTGGGGTGTACACAACCCCTGGCAGTGAAATCACAATTAATGAAGTTTTGCCTGTGGTTAGTTGGGGGGAGATGCAAGGTGGAGGGCAGCATATTTTCCTTAGCTGCCCCTAAAGTGGTTGGTCTTTCCAAGGAAGCAAAATCTGCATTGGTTTAATGGTCATGAACTCCTTTAGTTTTTGTTTGTCTGGGAAAGTCTTTCTCTCTCCTACTATTCTGAATGACAGCCTTCCTATATAAAGAATTTTTGGCTGCATATTTTTCCAGTTCAACACATTGAATATTTCCTGCCACTCCCTTCTGGCCTGCCAAGTTTCAGTGGACAGGTCTGCTACAACCCGTATGTGTCTACCCTTGTAGGTTAAGGACCATTTGTCATTAGCTGCTTTTAGAATTCTCTTTATCTTTTTATTTTGCCGGTTTCACTATGATATGTCATGGTGTTGACCTGTTTTTGTTTTTGTTTTTGTTTTTGTTTTTGTTTTGAAGGGAGTTCTCTGTTCCTCCTAGACTTGGATGCCTGTTTCCTTCTCAGGAAGTTCTCAGCTATAATTTGTTCAAATAACCTTCTGCCCCTTTCTCTCACTCTTCTGGAACTCCTCTGATACAGATTTGTTTCATTTTATGGAGTCACTTAACTCTCTAATTCTCGAGAACCCTCTTGATCTAGTAATTTCCTTTCCCTTTTTTTTAGCTTCATCATTTTCCATAATTTTATCTTCTATTTCACCTATTCTCTCCTCTGCTTCTTCCATCCTCACTATCACTGTACCTAGTTTATTTTACATTTCATTTATAGCATTTCTTAATTCATCATGACTATTTCTTAGGTCTTTGATCTCTGCAGCAATAGATTCTCTGCTGTCTTCTATGATTTTTTTTCAAGCTCAGCTATTAGTCTTATGACTATTATTCTAAATTCTTGTTCAGATATATTGTTTATATATGTTATGAACAATTCTCTGGCTGTCATTTCTTTCTGAATTTTCTTTTGAGGCAAATTCTTCCATTTCGTCATTTTGGCTAGGTTTCTGCCTTTTACCTGTTTTAATAGCTTATTATGTGTCCTGCACCTGTGAGTACTACTATATTAAAAAGGGATCACACACTGTCCAGATCCTGGCACCTTAGGAAGTGTTTTCAGAGTGTGTTGCATGCATTCTGTTGTTGCATATTTGGCTGCTCTGACCCACTGGTCAGTCCTCTGCAAAGCTTCTCCTCGCTGGTAGTGATGGAATGTTTGGACCTTCAACGAGGTGTGCTTTGATTTGTTCTTTGAAGTAACCCTGGGAAAACTGGAAAGTGTGTGTGTGTGTGTGTTGAGCAGGGGGAAGCCTGATCCCATACAAAGAGAAAAATGTAAGGGAAGAAAAGAGGCCAAGTAGAGTCAAGAAAACTCTTAATTAAAGCAAATGCTGAATTGAAAGAGAGAGAAAAGAAAATAAAGAAGCAGAAGATATAGAAAAGGTGTAAAAAGAATAGAGTAAAAATTCCTGATTAAACAAACAAAACAAAAAAAATTGTTATGTATATATATATATATTATATATATATAAAGAATTGTTATATATATTTTTATATATATATATAAAGAATTGACCAAAAACAAATCAGAAACTATGCACCTGATTCCAAAAGAAGAAAAGAAAAGGGTAAAAGGAAAAAGAAAAGAGAAGACCAAACAGACAAACCGACAGATGGACAAACAAACAAACAGACAAAAACAAAAAACAGTTGTCTTTCGGTGCCTGGGACCAATGGCTGTGCTGGTCTGGAGGAGAGTGTCAGTCTTCCTCCAGTAGGTAAGCAGTTGCCAGGCAAGGAGGGGCGGGGTTTGGTGGAAGCGGTGGCCACCATGGTGCCGGCTGTGCTGCTCCCTGAAGTTCCACCCCTGTTGGCGTTGGGGAGAAAAATGGCAACACCCCAATCTCTCCTTCCTGGACTGGATGTCTCAAACCATGCTATTCAGGCAGCCCTCACAGAATTAGCGTGGGCGGTCAGCTTGCCCTGCTCCACAGTTATCCCTCGACTTCTTGGTGCTTGGCTGGGATTCAAAATCAGGTATCTTAAAGGGCCCTGCACCACGCAAAACCTGTTCTGGTGTAGCACCCGTCTGCCCTGCAATAAAAGGCCTGTGGCTGGTGCCTACAGGGTCTTTTGTCCTTGGCAATGTACTCTCTTCCCACAGTACCCGAGGAAGGGGTCTGTTCTCTCCCAGCGTGCCCCTGAGATCGCTATAGCGCCCCAGGGCTGGCTCCTTCCCCAACAGGCGCATTCACACAGTCTGGCTCTGGCCTGGGGAAAGTCAGGCTTTTGAAACCTCTGAAGTTTCAGCTACTAAGGCTGTTTGCAAAATAGAAACTGGCCTCTCTGTATTTTTCGTTCCCCGGTCGGTGGTCTGGGGAGGCTTTCCACTTGTACTTCTTCAATATTGTAATTTCACAGTCCCTGTGTCTTTCTCTACCTTTTGTCTCCACAGAAGCTGTTCCCTCCCCTTTCATGCCTAAGCAGTTTTGTCTCTCCCAATTCATATAGATACACTTCGATCCCACCAAGCTTGTCTCCCTCCACCTATAGAGATCCTTCTGCCACTCTGCAGATTGAGTTCCTGGGTATTCCAAGTGATCTGATCTCAATACAACTATGTTTTGAGAGATGAGGGGAAATCCCAGCCCCACTACTTTCCTGCCATCTTTACTTCTCCCAGGGAGGTCTGCATTGAGGTGTGACCCAGCAGTGCCCACTCAGCACTCTCCCACACCATGGCCTCTGTCTAGGAGCTCCCTGCATCTATGTGGCCCTCAATCTGCATGATGATGAGGTGACAGTCTTGGAGGATAAGATCAATGCCCATATTAAATCATCAGTTATAAATGTTGAACTTTTCTGGATGGGCTTGTTTGCAAAGGCCCTGGCCAATGTCAATATCGGGAGCCTCATCTGCAATGTAGGGGTTGATGGGTCTGCCCCAGCAGCTGATGCTGCACCAGCAGAAGGTCCTGCTCCTTCTACCATCCTGCCCCGGTTGAGAAGAAAGTGGAAGCAAAGAAAGAAGAATCAGAGGAGTCTGATGATGATGTGGGCTTTGGTCTTTTTGAATAAACCTCTTCTGTAAACTGTTAAATAAAAAATGGAATTCTTAAAGGAAAAAAAGGAAAGAAAAGAAAATTATATACTCAGGGCAGCTAATAGCTAAGTTAAGGATCCTCTGAAAACCAGCAGGATCAATGGCAGTCTGACATCAGGGTAGAATAGGTTGAAAATCAGATCCATATTCTAATTATAACGACAATAGAGGTGTAAAGGAATTTAAATTTTAGCTTAACATGTATATACTATTTAAAACCAGGAGTCAGGTAGGGAAGAGGGCACAAAAGATCTGTTATGAAGATATTTGAATAGATAAACCTAAGAACCCTCAACTAAAAATTTCCCTGAATATTCCTGGGGCAGTGGAATCCACCTATTTTCTTTGCTAAAGGAAAACACCCTCTTCTTTCCTAAATCTGTACAATACCCTTACCTGAAGCAGGTACCTAACAAGACGATACTTGTTTTCTTTGAAAGCTGCCTCTGCGACAACTCATTGCATCCAGGCCAATAACCAGGATCATAATTCAGCATAGCCTGAGAGAAAGGGTACAGTCCCTGTTTAGGGAAGAAACAGACTACCTATTAAATGACAGAATCTGGCCATTATATATATTAGCAGAAAACAAGGGAATATGTATAGGAATGGATTTTGAGGATATCAGATCAGAGGAATATAAGGGTGGACAGGAGAGTATTCACAGGTATGGGGGTATCTTCCATGACTCAGGAGTCAGTGTTCCAGGATCTAGAGTTGCTCTAAACACACTGTCAGGTTGGCTTCTTGAAACTTGGTCATTACAATGTCCCAGAGTATGTGAGGTGAAGTTGCCAGTTGTCTTGGCATTATATTGAGCAATGAGGACATATGGATCAAGAAAGCAGTAATATTAGATGGATTTACTATGTACAACCTGAGAACCTATTACTGATTATGTTCCCTAAAAGGACTCAGAGCTCACTCCTACCTCTAAGACAATAGGAAATATGTTAGTGCTGGGTATGCCAGTTTCCTTAGGAAGCTTAGTTGTGCCTGTTCTCTACAAGTGATTCCTGTAGATGTGGAATGGAAATTAGGCTGCCTAATATTAATGAGGATAATGGGATTCCAGAATGACAGGTACACATGGCAGGACTTAGTTCTCAGAGGTAAGATGCACATAATTAATGCAGTGGACATCAAAATCAGAATACCAGTTAGAGTGTATTGACTGCCATAACCTATGGAGATATTAGGGGCAAGATACATGGAGAACTGATTAGGCATTGCTTGATTTGGATAATAGAAAATTTGAGAGCTGGAAAGCTGATGTCACTGATACAATGAAAACTCAGCCAGTTTCTACAATGAAATAGACCCAGAGTCCATTGACTGAAGGGGAGACCAGTCAAGGTGTCTTGGGGGGAAAGTTGAGCTCTGAGGTTTCCTGCCTTTTTGGTTTAACAAAGCTTTAATGAGTTGACCTTCAGGGCACAGTTGAAGACACTGCTTTTAATTTTATCATTTATTTCTGGGCAGACCTAACCAAACATGGTATTTAATAATTATATTTTATGTCATTGTACTCCATGACATGCTGTGTAACACTGACTCTACAGATGTATATACTAGTGGCAGTGGTCGCCTCAGCAGGGTAGACCTGGGAAGAGGTCCTTGCAGGCTCTAGGAGGAGGCTTGATAGTGTTTGGACAAAGCTTTCTGTGGTCCCAGGAATCTCATGTGTGACTTAGAAGGGTAAGAGATACTGGGTCTTGGTAGGCACGTCCCTTGGCCTGTGGACTTTATTCTAAAGGGAGTGGCACGGGTGAAGGAAGGCTAGATGGCCCCCTATAAAGTGCAGGATTTGGGGCAGGGCCTGGGTTTATGGGTGATATGGGAAGTTGGAATGATCAAGAAACAAAAAGACTGGTGAAGCTGGAAGGAGATAAACATGGGAGGCTGTGGTAATAGGATGAACCTGTTGAGATAAGCTTTGAAGACAAGGCATTCAGATTTTTGTTTTATTGGTATACTTTTCTGCCAGTCAGACTGCATTTAGGTCTGCAGAGCCTTAAGTGAGAGCTGATTACGACTTTGTCTGAGGCTTATCTACGGAACTTCAAGACAGGAGACCTTCTGAAAGAAGGGGCTTAAGATTTCAGCTAGTTTGCCGTGAGGCAGAGGTCAAAATAGACCAAAGTATTCACATGGAGCCAAAGTAATATCATAACTTGAGGAAGGAACTTTTCCATAATGTGATTCACCGTGTATACCCCCAGGACCTGAAACTAGAAACAAAGCCTATTTTAACTCACCTAAGAGCTGGGTAAGAGATAGAAGACTACACTTTGCTCTGAAGCTGACAAATGTTTATGTTTCATGTTGTTTTGGTTTCACTTACAAACACCTTGAGGTTCTTTACAGCAGTGCCTTTGGATACCTTTCTTTGCCCTCAACCTTCCTGTAAAATGAACCCCAGTTTGCCTGAATCTCAAACCCTGGGTATGCAATCCCAACCTCTGGCTTTGGGTTAAGTATTAGCTGTTTGTCTTGCCAGCTTTCCAACGCAAGCTTTCCCTAATGGAGTCTGATTTAGCTGGTGAGTCTGATTTCCTGATGCCACATAGCAAACACTGTTCCATTTCTGAGCACTTGCAATCTAACTCCTGCCCTAGCTAGAACAACCTTTGCCTCCCAGCAAGGAGAAATTGAGCATTTTGTTATGAACCACCAGATTCAGAGCACCTGCTTGGTTGTCCTGGTAACAAGGCAATGACTCTGTTTTCCTTTAGTCCCTGGGCTTGGAGAATACGACACTACAGAAGGAAAATTCATGGACAGGTTCCTGTTGTTTGGTCCACCCAGTCAGTGTAGGTTGGGATGCAGATACAGACATGCTTTCACAGATACTGGGGCTTGCAGCTGCTGTGGGCGACTAGGCTCATCCCTATTTACCAATCCAGAGAAATGTAGAGGCAATTGAGCAGAACTCTCTGAAATTAAGCAATCATAATGATTTGTAATATCCAGAGCTTTGGTTGGGAACTGGAGAAGGAGGAAGGAGCTAGTGGGTGCAAACTGATAGCTTTCTAACATACTGCATTTTAAGAGATGTGGAGGGTGATAGCTCTGCTCCTGAAGCCCAAAAGCCATTGCCAGATGAGGAGCAATAAATGTCCACCCACAAGAACTTATAGGTATTGCTTATCTGCTAGGAGGAAGCATTGACACCTCTAGAGCTTTACGGGCTATCACGCAGGAAATGAAGCAGGGATGGTCCAAACTTCCATCACAATTCAGGCACATCCTCAAGAGACGATTATGTAATAACCTAGCTCAGGTCACCAGGCTTGAGCCTTTCAATATTAACAAGACTTTAAGGGAAATAAGGAAATCAGAGAAAGACAGATATCATATGATTTCACTCATATGTGGAATTTGAGAAACTCAACAGATGAACATAGGGGAAGGCAAGGGAAAAATAAGATAAAAACCGAGAGGGAGGCAAACCATAAAGACTCTTAAATACAGAGAACAAACTGAGGGTTGCTAGAGGGGAGGTGGGTTAAATGGGTGATGGGCATTAAGGAGAGCACTTTTTGGGATGAGCACTGAGTGTCATATGTAAGAGATGAATCACTGGCTTCTATTCCTGAATCCAAGAGTACACTATATGTTAACTAACTTGAATTTAAATATAAATAAATAAATAAATAAATAAATAAATAAATAAATAAAATACAAGTTAAAAATATATTAAAAGGCTTTGTACAAGGCTAGAAATGAAACTAGCATACAATATGCTTCTCTCTCTCTTTTGAGTGATAGCAGGGCTACTTTTCCTTGGTATGTGCATGTGTGTATGTGCATGTGTGTTCGCATGCATACCTGTTCCTCTGTTTGCTAGCTCCCCAAAGCAAGGCACCTATATCCTTATCACACATCATGCCTATTTTTATGCAGTTTGCATTATTCATATTCTGCTTATAAAAGATACTTGCTTAAAGATCATCTATTGCACAAAAATTATAGATTAATTTTAAAGATTTTTTGTTGGCAATTAATGTACAGGAACACTTACTCTGGCAAGTGCCTTCTTTTGTACGGAGAAAATCTTTGGGAATGTTTTACACATGATGCTTGCACTATGAAGACGTGCCCAAACAATTCTTGGTAACAGTGACTGATGTTTAATAGTGGCAGCAGGACTTCTGCCATTTGGGAGACAGTAGAGAACTGAGAGCCTGGATCTGAGTCAGATGCATCTGGACTCAAATGTCCACTCTGCCATTTACAAGCTGCAGAGGGTTGGGCATGTTTCTTAACCTTCTTGCCTTAATGTTTTCATTTGTGAAATTTCTTCTTTAAAGCGCCTTAGTGGGATTAAAGAAGATAATAGATTTACAGTCCTTAAAACATAGCACTCAAATAAATGCATGACATGGGGGTTTATCTGACTTTATTACTGTGCTCATGCTTATGAAGACTCTTTAAATATTTGCAGAATATTTCTTTCTTCTTTTTTTAAAGATATGCCAAGATTTTCTTTCTTCAAAAAGAACAATAAACAAAACTCTATAAATCAAAATTATTATGTATAATACCAAATGACTGCCGCCAAAAAACCTAGAGCTTGCCCTTTCAAAAAGAAGAGGTACTTAAGCCTATTTATTAAATTTCTAAATTCCTTACAGTTCCTTACCTCAATCATTCTATTTGCTGATTTGCAAGCTGGTTATTCATAAAGAGATCGGGCTCTCAATATTAAATAGCACCCTAAATTAGTTTTAAAAAGTCTCTGGATACTCTATGCACCCAACCTCCTCCCAATAGTAACATATAAAAACTGTAAAAGAACTATTTGTTCAAATGAGTTGCTTTGCTGAAGATTAAATGGATTGTTAATATTTTATCACAAAGCAAATAACCATTTTTCATTGTTATTGATTTTAATGGAAACAAGGCTCTTAACATCTGTGCCTGCAAACCATGAACTTTAAAAATACATATTTTGCAAATATTTTTTCTTTCTGCAATATTATTTCAGAACTGCTATAAAAATGCTATGAGTAATTGTGATAATTATGAATCGAACTATATACAGCAAAACAAATGAGACTTTGCCTTCCAAAATTGTAAATGGACTTTGGTTCTTTTAGGAAGCACTTTAACCATAATAAGTAAGCATGGCTCAACTGGCCTCGCCCATCACCACTGTTTCAAACATATGGTAACTTTTGGAAATATATAGATAGCTAGATTTGATAGGAAGATTAGATAGGTCATAGATAAAAAAATATATATGTATATGGGTGATCTCTCAGTAGACACAGACAGGCATCCTGATCCAATGTTCATTTTTATACAAGGTAATGAAAAACTAAGGGACATAAACCTCAAGTTTAAACCTTATGTTTATGTATGTAGGGCAGGGATGATTAAATCCAGCTTTTAGTCTTTGAAACACAAGATTGAGATATCATGGCCACTAATTGAAATGATTAGTAATATTTGATTTGCATTCTGAAAATTCAGGACAAACACATTTAAATTTGCAGTTAAACAACAATCTGAGCTAAAGAAAGGATGGTCTCTCCAGATGGAAACTGACACTGTGAGGAATCTGTACTGAATAAGAAAATAATTTAACAATTACAAAAGGTATCTGAGTGAGTTAGAAGTACCAACAAGCAAGATTCCACGTGCATACATCTCCTCTTTGTAAAAGGAGGCTGTTACAAGAGAGTCAGTGGTTCAAAAACTGTAAATTGTGTTCTTCTTTCAAAACAATACAATTTAATGCTAAAGCAATTATAATCAAAAGTTGTACAGCATTTGTTAGAAAACATTTTTCCATTAATATTGTTCAGTTTCTGGTACTTGTAGCAATAATTAAATTACAAATGATAACTATGGCATCAGTGGACATGTATTTACAAAAAAAAAGTTGTTACAAAAGGCAACTGTATACTTAATGTCACAGTCTGTGGAGAGATAACATCATATCCTCTGCCTGAAAAAAATACTGAACAGTTTTGACCCCGTTACATTCAGAAGTGTAATGCTTTGAGGAGAAGTTCAAGATATCTTGACTAGGACTTTAGCATGGTTTAAGACCATGAGAGTTGAGAGGGGCCTAGGTGGCTCAGTCAGGCATCTGACTTTTGATTTAGGCTCAGGTCATGATCTCACGGTTCCTGAGACTGAACCCTGTGCTATCAGCACACAGCCTGCTTGGGATTCTCTCTCTTTTCCTCTCTCTCTCTCTCTCTCTCAAAATAAATAAATAAGCTAAAAAAAAAACCCTGAGAGTTTAAACAATCACCCATAAGGTGAAGAATTTCCATCAGTTTAACATCACCACCACCAACAGGCCTTCTATAACTTCCTTTCAATAAAAAAGACAAGTGTTAAAATGAACTGAAGGAGTTTAGGAATGCGGTATGCAGAGAGCAAGAGAAAAGGGAAGAAAAGCAGTGAAACGAATTTTTAAAAAATCCTTCAAATTCCGAAACATATTTTCTAATCCTGAGAAAAGGGCATGCCTACTTTGGGATCTTCCCCCAAATCTTCCCAGACAAAGGTAGTTAACAAGATGTAACCCAGCCTCTTGTCTTAAAACTCCATTTCCATCTGCTGGGTCTCAGTTTTCTCTTTAAAATGCATTTGGTCCATTCTATCATTAACAGGGTTTGTTTTTGTGTTTGTCTTCAGACATATCATTTGTTGAAATTGGGAGGAAGTCTAGAGTTGTGGCTGGTGCTAGTTTGAACTGTAGACAGGGTTTTAGTGTTATCTTTGCTGTTTACAGAAGCTACAGCAGGTGGAGTGGAAGATTCATAGCCTGAACTGGCAGCAGAAGAGGAATCTGACCCGTGAGATTCATGAACCTTAATGCACTTGTACAGGGAGCTTGGGTGTAGGACTTGTTGCACGCTTTGCAGATGCAGGGCTTGTCCAAGGTGCACACATGCGTGTGCTTCTTGCGGTCACTGCTGTTGGCAAAACATCTGTCATAGCCTTCAAATTCACATTTGAAAGGTTTTTCCTTTGTATGGGTCCTCTCGTGGATCTTGGGGTTTTGGAGCGGGCAAAGATCTTCCCACAGCCCAAGAAGGTCCAGTATGAAAAGGGCCTGTGTGCACTTGAATGTGTGGTTGACCAGTTTGTACTTCACCTTGAAGGACTTGCTCTCACGAAGGCACTCTTCCCAGTAGCAGATGTGGTTGTTCTGCTCCAGGCCCCCCACACGCTCCATGATGACATGTATCACCAGCTCGTGCATGGCACTGAAGCTCTTGAGTTGGCTGAGCTAAGCCTCCTCGATCCACTTGCACGATGTTGTAGAGCATTTCTTACATGTAAAAATGTTAATTACTAAATCATAATATGAGAAAGCCTGTTTCCTCTCTTGCTATTTTCAAATGATGGTTTTTCCCCCCACAAAAACAAAAACAAACAAACAAACAAACAAAAAATGCCACCTTGCAATGTAGAAATATTTCCATGTACTAGAAGTTGATTGCATTGTTTTGCCGAGGGACAGCCAAAAAGGATAAATGCGAGGGACCCCCAAAAAGGATAAATGTGATCTGGTGGCTAGCTTGCATACAAACAATGAACTATAGCTCACATAGTAATGGCATCTCTTCAGAGTTAACTAAACTTTCAGTTTTACTAAGAACACTGCATGAATCATTTGCTTCCTGTCCTCCCTCACACACATACACACACATACACATGAGCACACACCTACAATTATACGAAAGTTGCTACAATAAAAGACAGTTTAATAACTTTAGATGAAAATTCTCTAAGCTTCAGTAAAGAAGGTCACTTTAATCAGACATATTTTAGCAATTTTCATGGTCAAAGTGTCCAAAGAAGTTAAAATTAAATTTCCTTCCCATTTTTACTTGTTCTTTTATATTTCTAAGCAAGTGAGACGCAACGCCTTTGCTTTTGACTCTACAGGAATCAATGGATATGTTGGTCAGTGGCCTCAGAATCCTTCAAGACCTAGCCAGAAGGAAAGAAACATATTTCATTTTTTTTTTGAAACACATTTCTTGACCTCTAGAATGATCAAAAGGCAATATAAGGAAGCTTTCTTTCAAGCAAAAAGGCCACATGATCTTTCCTTGTCTTCTGAACCTAAAAGTCCTAGAAGACATCAATGTGTCTTCCACCCTCATTTAAATGCTGCACAGGCAGTCTTCATGTCAGAATAGAAGAATTCCAGTGGTCCATTTGAAGTAAGCATGGAATTCAGGATGCATTCTCCATAGAAACCATATTATGCATAGTGGTTAGCTATGTTTAATCCATAATGCTCTGAAGTAGAGTTCCAACAGAAGTATAGGAGTTGGCCACATAATGAACAGTATTTTTACAGTTGGGGGTCCAACTAAGGATGCCAGGAATGGGAGACTCTTCCTTCCCTCATCATCTCCCTTTTCTGAGTCTCTGTTACTTAGGGCAGGGAATCTCCTTAGAAGATGATTGGGAGGAAGGTAATGAGGTATGTAGCTGGAGGCTTTCAGAGATTGGGGACTGGAGAATGATGTGTTGTAAGAAGCTGAGAATTCTTCCTTGCTCAACTTCTGAACAGCTCCTGGCACACTTCCTTTTTTTTCCTTTCTTTTCATCCATTGACCCTAATAATTGATCCTCTTCCTTTCCCCTCCATTGCCACAAATAATCTCTTGCTTCAGAGAAAGATTTCTCATTGCTCATTTTGGATCATAACAAGGGGTTTCCTCTACTTCCCTGGTCCCAAAGCAAATCTATTAACTTTTTCATATACTCTATGGAGTTAACAACAACAAAATTCTCCTGACCCCTTCTCAAGTATTGCAAGTAAGTTCTGCAAGTTAAGGTCAAAACCCTAGTCAATGTAAATCTATTTCCATTTAAGGAACTGGTGTGAGGTTTATCCATATTTCAGGGGGAATCATAGATTTAGGTTTTAATGATAAACATTTTATCAAGACACGTGGCTGATAGAGGTTTAGAGATGAAAAGCATGACAGTGGGATTTGTGTGGCACAAGAGTAAAATGGCAGTGTGAGTAGTGCCCACTAGTGTCTAAGAGAAGCTGTGAGGTAGGGAGGTGGCTGGAAGAAGAGGCGTGTTGAGGAGTTTCTATTTCTTTGGTCTAAATCCTCTTCTGCAGAAGTCCTGGATGCTTGGTTCGGGACTTCTTAAAGGTAATTCAAGAGACAATATCCATAAATGAAATCACAGTTAAGATGCTACCAAAAGGAATGAGAGAGAGATGAAACCCAAGTGGCAGGCAATGAGATAGGACTGGGGGGAAACTAGGCCAAAGCAAGAGATTTCAGATGGCTACTGGTGAGAATCCCAGGAGAGAATAATATAAGCACTTGGTTTTCTAGGCCTCTCAAGCTCTAGGAGGGAAGGAAAGTTCTGAAGGCACTGAGTAGACTTGCATACCATTCCATAGATCACCACCAATTTTGCTTGGGCTAAGGGTGTGTGTGCCAAAATAGGACTGAGAAGCCTTCAAAGCATTCTGGAAGTAGCCTTCTGAGCAGGTGACACAAGCAGAAGTAAAAGCCATAAGGCTTAACAACCAGGTATGTGGTAGAGTTAGTTGTTGACTGCCTACATGCCTTGAAGTTTTTAGTGGCTTCAGATGCCTCCTTGGTTTGGACCTAGTTTGTCTTTCTTACTCTGGCTAGTTTGATCTTTTGCTGAAGTTGATATTTGTCATCATGTTGACCCCATTCTATGTATAGATCAGGTTTTACTTATTTGTCCTGTCTCCTTTCTGTCCTATGAATTTTGATAAGATATGAGGAGGGCCCAGCCAACTCGTGGACTTTCTTCTCTCCTGTCATTTATTTACTGAGCACTTACTGTGCCAGACACTAGATTAGATCCTGGGATTTAATAATGAACAAAATGGACAAAAATCTCTTCCCTTATGGAGTTTTCATTATAGTAGAAGAAGTAGACAAGAAACAACATGAGTAGCAAAAATATATGGTATAAATGCTAAAGCCAGAAATGGGGATATGGTGGTTAAAATTGTACATAGCGTGGCCAAAAAGAGTGACTTTTGAGTAAAAATGAAGATTGTACTAATCTGGTATGGCTGTCATAAAAAGATACCACAGACTGGGTCGCTCAAACAGCAGATATATATTTTCTCACGTTTCTGGAGGTTGGAAGTCCAAGGTCAAGATGCTGATAGAGTTGGTTTCTGGTGAGACCTCTCTTCCTGGCTTGCAGATGGCTCTGCCACTTACTAGCTATATATTTTAGGTAAAATTACTTTATCTCTTTGAGTCATGGTTTCCTTATCTGTAAAATTGGAATAATAAAAAACCTTTATCAAAGAGCTACAGTGAAGATTAAGTGAGTTAAAGCATGAAATGCATTAGAATAGTTTCTAGTCCATAGAAAGTGGCAGATAGATGTTAGCTCTTATTATTATAAATGTTTACCTTCTTGTCAACTATATACATTGCTAACTAAAGAGTCTTTGGAGACTCCAAATGTATGGGTTGACCATCGCCTCTCCCATAACATTCAAACAGGTTTATCAGGCTTTCATAGACAGCAACACAGAGTCAGAGCTCAAAGGAAAAACTAAACAAAAAGGAGTGTATTAGAAAAAGACAAGAGCCATTTGATGGGAACACTTGGTTTGAATACCAAATCCACCAGGCCAGAGATAGGCTCGTTTGGGGTGTCAAAGGTTTGGAGTCAGAGAGAAGTAGGGCAGAGTTCAGAGGAAGAAGGAGAGTTCAGAGTGACAGCAAGCCAGGAATAAGAGAAGGGATGTCCAGGATAGTTGATTCAAATGTTCACCCCATTCCCCTTAACTCCCCACCCAATCCCATCAAGAGGGCTCCATGAAAGAGTTTGTCCTGCCCTAGGATATGCTTGCAGTGGGAGTCTGATTACCACAATCATTTTACTAGCTCTATAACCTTTCCACAGTTTTAAGTATAGAGGGAGCCAATGTATCAACCAGCAGGAGGTTAACACTTCCATATGCCCTGGCTTTCCAGTCCAGGTTTTTGGGGCTGGGAGATAATATGTGAAGGTGGGTAAAGGTCTAGATGCACCAGGCTCAGCAAGGATCAATAGAAGGAGGATAAATATGCATAAATAGGAATAATGAGATATGAAACTTCATACAGTAGATAAAATTTTTGAATATGTTCAGAAAAGTATCTTCCAGTTTTGTGCAGGGTTGAGTGGAACAGATGTTCCATTTCCAGTGCTTCCTACACCCAATGGTTATTGGTGTATTTAAAGGTATTTTATACCTTTCCATTGGTAGTTTGTGGCTTTTCTAGGTGTTAATCACTAGCATGTTATCAATGACCAGTAGTTTGGAAATATGGGGTAAATAATGGTCTGGAAGCTATAAGAGCTATGGGATGGTATATGTTGTGTGGCGAAGCAACACAGTAAATTATTATATGAATTTGTGGTGGTAAGGAATGTTGACCAGCCAAGTTGTCTGTAAGAAGTGTTTACAGGCTGACATAGAGGCACAGTGCCTTTTGTTTGTGTTTGTGGAGCTTGAGGGACCATTTTGTAGGGCAGCTTTCTATTGCCTGGCTTTGTTGTGTAATAAACTATTTGGCTGGTCTTTGTCCCTGACTCCTTGGAGGATGCCTCTAAATTCCTAGAATTTCCTGAGTGATAGGAGTGTCTTTGTTATTTATGGTAGGTCCCTGGATAGTTTTAAGGTATCGGCTGGCCATGCCAGAAAGATCCACCTGTGTGATTAGAGGTTTGGGGATTTGGGCCACACAATATCAGCTTTACCCCTGAACCTTTGAAGATGAAATCAGGGCTGGAGCTTGAATTCAATCACGTGGACAGTGATTCAATAAATCATATGTATATAGTGAAACTTCAATAAAAACTCTGGATACCTGAATCTTAGGTAAACTTCCTAGGTCAGTAATCATACATCAGTGTGCTGGGAAGGTGATGTGTCCTGAGTACATGGACTGAGTACATGGCTTCAGGCTTCCTCTCAGATCTTATCCTATGTATCTCTTCTTTTGGCCAGTCCTAATTTGTATCGTTTATAATAAAACTGTAATTTTAAGTGTGGTGCTTTCTTGAGTTCTGTGAGTCATTACAATGAATTATGGAATCTAAAGGGGAAGTAAGAATCTCTGAAGAGTTTGTAGCCAGTTGGTCAGAAGTATGTGTGACCTGGGTTGCTATACAGGTTTCTAAGTCAATATTAGAATATTTAAAACCATAGTACCAAGTTAAAATGTGACAAAAAAAAAAAAGAGAGGCTAAGGATGATGTGAAACCAGACTAATTAGGAAGGAATCAGTTTCATCAGGACTTTTTATTCATAGCCCCTGGTAAATACCTATGCTGGGCCTTAAGATGTGTGGTAGATTCATGGGTGTTTGTATGTTATTATTGAATTCTTCCCTCCTCATATGAATGTAAGTTCCATGAAGGCAAGGATTTTTTTTTGTTTGTTCTGCTCACTGCTGAATCCTTAGCACCTGAACTGTGCCTGGCACATAGCAGGTGCTCAATATTTGTTGAATAACCAAATAAACTATTTTATAATTAAAGAAATAACATGTGAGGAGCAGAGGTTCCTCCTCTCCCCTGGCCAGGCTGCCAGCGTCTTTCTAGTTCTCCCAAGACTGCCCATCTGACCCACAACTTTCCTAGTGGGAATAATAAGTGATTTCTGTCATTTTAAAAACCCATGTGACTCTTCTCTTTTCTGGCATGAAGAGTATCAGAGAGGATTTCTGTGTTGATTAAGTTTTGACATCAGAGCCCAGCTCACATTCACTTTTTCGAGATTGTATTCTGCCATCAGCCCTAGCTAAGAGGTAAATCTAGGCAGTCATATGGCAATTCTCTGCACATCTGCCCTGGTCTTTCAGTAGATTACCTTCAGTGCTTGGATATGTTCCAAAAACAAAAGCAGAAACAAAGCTTATATTTATATGACTGTACAGAACAGTTCCCATCTCATTGAGTCCTTTTATCTCTTAGTTCTAGTGTTCTAAAAAGAAAGTTTAGGGGCGCCTGGGTGGCTCAGTGGGTTAAGCATCCGAGTTCAGCTCAGGTCATGATCTCACAGTCTGTGAGTTTGAGCCCCGCGTCGGGCTCTGTGCTGACAGCTCAGAGCCTGGAGCCTGCTTCAGATTCTGTGTCTCTCTCTCTCTCTCTGCCCCTCCCCTGATCATGCTGTCTCTGTCTCTCAAAAATAAATAAATGTTAAAAAATTTTTAAAAAGAAAGTTTAGTTCAGCCAAGTCTATGAATTGTTCTGCTAAGTTAAGTAACCATTTCTGATACAATTGGATTCAAGTTATTGGGAGTAGGAGAGAGAGAGAGAAGAGGAGAGTCTCCCTGGAGAGGCGGCACTATGTTAGATGCATTACTTTTGACATCATGTGTCTGAGGCTGAATAGCCAGGAATGGGGTAGAGGTAATCAAAATCTTCAATTTCCAGAAGAACCCATTTCTCTTCTTAAGATGGTCAAATATTTGAGTGGAAGTAGAAATAAACAGGGAATGAACTTTTAAAATACCTGGTGAACTCCCAGGAATTTCCAGGCACTTCTGAATGTTTTAGGGACTTGATTAGTAATTTCTGAGAGATTATCAAGTGATATGATAATGTTTTCATACCAGCTGGCCATCATCTGTAAGATAGTCTTCATTTGTCCCTTGGTTTATGTGAATGAGGCTCTGGACACTGGAAGTTGTGGCACCATTGAACTTCCCATCAAGGATCTGGTTAATGGGAATGGGGCATGGTGTCAGATGAGGCATGGGACCTACTGAGGTCCCAGTAGTTTTAATAGAGTGGCACTCATCCTTTTTTCTTACATTGGAGTTCATGGGCAAGAACTATACTTTCATAGCCCAGATACAACTAAACTCATACCATAGTAGAATCAACACACGGCACCATCCGTTGATGCTTGAGCTATCAAACACATTGCCTATCACTATCAGAAGACCTACAAAGTTCTGGGTCAGTTGTCACCGCTCACCTCTCTGCAGTTCATGCAAGCATGAGAGTAGGTACGTGATACAGTTTCTGTCAAATATAGGGCTTAGAAGTAAAGTAGCCTCCAGAAGTTCCTGGTGAATTTCTCTGAGAGTGATGCTAGCAATATGCTGGGGTGTGTATGATGCTAATGTACCCTCTTTGCATCCTTCCAGCTGCAAGTGAAGTGTCATTTGTGAGAGTTAGAACTTTCAACTCTTGTCTCTACCTTCGACCCCAATCCCTTCACTCATATGGGCAATGGAAGACCAAGAAAACTGACAGCCTCAAGGAATTTTGTTCCAATATCTTGGTTCTTAGGAGTTGAGCCAGACCTAGGAATGGGGCATCTTTGAAGGCTCACATATTCCAAGTACTAGTGGAAATTGCATCCTGAAGTAGTCAGGTAAAAGCTAAACAGACTGAAGTTAGGCTATAAAGTCCAAATAGGGCTAGATGAGCAGAAGTGATCAAATTATGAAGGTACATTACAGCATGAGAAGAAGCAATGCATGAGAAGAGTGGGAGCAAGTAGAAGGAAATATGAAGGAAATCTTTAATCTAGTGTCCACATGTTCTTAGAGGCATTTTGTTTGATATCCATGACTATTGAAGCAGGTATGCTGAAATCCAATAAAAGAGCCAAAGCAAAACAAATGTGCAGCTTCAGCACTGCTAGTATTAACTCTTTAATTTTACATTCTTATCAACTTCCAAATCTATCCATCCCTCTCTCCTTTGCAGTTGTTTCCTAAGTCTTCTAAGATTCTAACTCTTAAATACTCCTCAATCTATTTTTATAGTGACCAGAGTGATCTAAACACATTTGACTTAAGTACCTTCAATGGCTTTCTATTTCCTACAAAATTAAATCTAATATCTGAGAGCATGTAAGACTATTTATGATCTTACCCATGCTATTTCTCTACCCTCATCTCTCACCACTTCCTTCTTTCTCCAGACTCAGTGACTTTTGGTATTTCCTGGAACATGCCATTTTATGATGTTTCTACATGACTAGTTCCTCTGATATTGTCTGGAATGTTCTACTGTTGCCTGGCAAATTCCTACTAGTATTCTATGTCTTTCCGCCACTCTGAAATCTTTTCTGACCTACCAAGGCAGAGTTGAAACTACTTCCTTTACAGACTTCCTTTATTTTAGAATATACTGCACTGAATTATAATTATTTGAAAATTTGTTTCTAGAGACCATGGACCATGTCTAATTTCTATACCTTCAAAGCCTGATACAGGGCCTGACACACAGTAGGGTCTTAAATTATCTTTGAATGGGGAAGCAAAATCCTTTGTGTAAAAGTGGGAGGAACTTGTCAACATGTTGTCGATAATCTCTTGGATCCAAGATTCGATGTCTAAAAGATGTGATATTGATTCATTAATTCAACAAGTGTTTCTCAAACATCTACCCTAAGCCAGACATGGGAACACCATGATGAATAAAAAGAGATATGTTCTATACTGCTCTTAGGGAGTTGAAGATTTATGGGGGAAAACTGTTACTGTATTTGCTAGAATTATTAAATAGAGTAGAACATATTCTGAGTTTGGCCCACGATGTCAGTCTGAGACTTTCCTTAATGAAGGGCTTTCTGCAATGTAAGGTCAAAAGCCTTTGCCCAGTGGGCTACTTTGGCTTTATGTGGACTGCAAGTTTGTCTCTAGTTTTTCAGCACAGAAAAACCATTATGGTTGATGAACATAACAAGCTAAGAAACAAGTATGTAAAACAGTGGAACACCTTGTTTTAATCCAAGCAAAACTTTGTCTTTAGAAATCTGTGGAGAGTTGAGATACATTACTGACTTTATAGTTTACCAAGTGACTTTGCATTTATTGTGAGTTTTGGAAAAAGGAATAGCGAAACAAAGAATCAACAAAACAGGATCACTTAGGTTGGAGGGACTACCTTTAGGCAGTGAGATATTATCAATATATACCCAAGCAAATAAAGGTCTTATCTCCCTGCTAAAAACCAAAAAGATGGAAACCTCTATCTCAGGCAATATGACTGGAGGAATGAAAGTTGCTGCCAAGTCCTGGCATTTTGAAAATGGAAAAGGAACAACCCCCCACCCCCAAATCTCCTGAGGACTCAGGTTCTATTCTCTTCTCAGTTGGGGGTTATTTTTAAAAGAGGACAGACTTGGAGTCAAAGAGACCAGTGATGTATAAAATCAGTTAGTTAGGTCCATTCAGAGGCATAAGGAAGGTCCAGCATTGTGGAGGATGGGAACTCTGTTTTAAATGTCATAATGCTGCTTAATATAGGGGTTTATCTTTCTCAAATTTGGCTATGCTGTTTTCCCTCTAGCCCCTCAGATGGAGATGGCAACAAACTAGGAATTGCTGGAGAACAGAGAAGCAATTTCTTCCCTTTTAGGTGGCATGCTATTGTGACAGGTACGTGCTGCTACAAGGGTTAAACTTTGATATATAAAAGATTACAAACACAAACAGGCAAAGTCAAGTGGCAATTTCAGCTTGAATCCAAAGTAGCAATCTCCTAAATTGAAGCTAAAGCTACTTTGCTTAATTAGGAGCTTCAAAAAAAAAACAAAATCCAGTTTAGTATTATGTAACAATTAGTCTACTAACACTTTCCCCTCCTTTCTGAGGATCTCAGAGAGAAAGGAGTGTTCTTGATCACCTTTTTAAAATAAAAATTGTAGGTTAGGTAGAGCTTTCAAGGTTGCTTCTGAAATTTAGGGAAGGATGGAAATGGGAAGGGAATAAAATTACAGATTATTTCATACTTTTCCCAGTTCTAAAAAGAAAGCTACTTTGGCATTCCAATAGACTAGTTTTCCAAAAAAGAGTTTGGACTTTGGCCTAAGATCCTACAAAAGCCATTGTCCTGCCCATTTAAATGCAACTCCAGAAAGGCTAGTATAGTGATACAGTTCATCTACCAACTTTAGTGTAAAATAACCCGGTACAAAATGTTGGGTTCTCCATCCCATCAGCAGCAAATACCTATGTACAAATGGGAACTACTTTTCTCAAAACTGGATTCTGTACATTTCCTGAATTAACTTTTTACCATTGTGGTTTAGTTGCTTGTTTCTGATAGGCAGAGTCACAATTGTGATGAGGAAAGAGAGTTCTTGCATTGTTTAGGTGGTTAGGCAAGATTACCAAGGGGTTCATTCCGGCTCCAGAAAGGGAAGCAGATCATGCCCACTGCTTGCAACCAGATTATCTCCACTCCTCGGAACCAGATCAACTCCACTCCACTAAACTGGATCATTCCCACTCCTGGAAAGCGGGAGTGGATCATCTCTCCTCCCTGTTGCTGAGAACAGATTATTCCCATTCCCAACTGAAGAAGGAAGGCAGTCACTGCCAGGCTGTCTGCCAGCTGCAACTCTGGACTTGATTGTCCCCATCAGACCTTCAAAGGATCTGAATGTGGCTGACTTCTTCATGTCTCCAATCTTCCTGCAGATGGCAGAGCCCATGGTGGACAGGGCAGCTGACGTCTTTTGTTTCACATAGACTTTGGAGACTTGAACATCGTGCCAGCTTTTGGACAGATTCTGCCTCAGCCCCACCAAGGCTATGAGGCCCAGCTTTTTTTTGAGCTCCATGCAACGTCTTTCTTTTGCTGCCAGAGCATGGCGTAGGATTACAATTTCCCCCTCCAATTTAGTGAGCTCGGATTCGAGTTCCTTTCGTTCAGCCTCTGTGAGATCGTCTAGTTCAGCAGTGGGGTGGGATTCATGTATGCTTGCGCTCGCCAAGGTATCTGTCATGGCTCCTGGCATGGACTGGAAATGAAGATCTTCATGAAGAGAGTCCAGGTCCAATTCTTGGTAGAGAGAGCCGTACTTGTAGCCAGCGGAGAAATAATCTTGGCCAGCAGAGTCAAAACCTAAACCTGCGGGGTCCGACTCTTGGCTTGTGGAGTGAGACTCTCGGAGTGATGGATCCATGTCTTAGCAGGTGGACCAAACGCCTTGGTGGGTGGTCGGGTATTCAGACGTTATTCTGACGTGCAGAATGGATGCCTCAGCCCGGAGGGTCCACTTCCGGGTAGGGGGTAGGGAGTGGGCAGGGGCAGGGACCTGCCTCACTGGCTTCCGGGCACGGAGGCAGCACTTCCGGGCTGAAGGCCGCAGCGGAAGGAACCTGGGGTCAGCAGCAAGGACTCCAACGCTGTGGGTGGTGGTTCGACGTTATAATAATCATGTGAGGTGGGCAGTGGGCCCATTACTGTCAGAGAAGAGAGGAACTTTTCTTTCTGCCACAGTAGGGGGTAGGTCCTGGCCTTCAAACAAAGTCTGACTTCACTTACAGACACCAGATTTTGTCAAACTCTTGAAAATCAATCGAGCCCTGTGTACTAACAGAAATTTATGAAAAAAAAAACAAAACCAATACATAGAATAAATTAAAACTGCCCCAAAGTGGGGCAGGGAGTCTAGAACTCTTGGCCTTGCACTGTCTCCATTTCCCCTTCCCAGGTTACCAAAGGACCTAGGACTACTCATAAAGTGGATTTGAAGGCTCCTCATAACTCTTGAATCTAGGTAGTGACTAATGTATTCCCAGGGCATAAAGTATCAACAGTGCCAGAGGCTTGGGATGGTGAAACTCAGAAAGTGAGTCTGTCCAGTCAAAATTATCTGTTATTTTTGGGAGTAGAGAGGAGAACAAGTAAATCTGTAATAGCTGTGATAAATTTAAGCTTAACAAAAACAAAGACTATTGTACTGTGAGAATTCAGGAGAGAAGGAATAAGACATGGAAATGGACAGTGTATGGGTTTTCAATATTGTAGTTGCATTTTTTTCCCAAGCAACCACTCACATTTCTGAAAGCATGTCTGTCTACATACATGGTTATCAGTTGTACGAGATGGTCTGTAAAGTAAAGTGGTAGTTGGATAGATTCTGTCAGGATGTAAAACCACCATATCCCTTATTTCTACTCAGAGGTTTTAATTTATGCAGTGGAAAAATGCAGGACTGCATTATGCATTATGCAGGGCTTCAATCCAGTGAGGGCATGTGGTCACATATTTCTTAGCCCTTTGTCAGGTTACCATTCCCAGGGAATAGCCTTGAGGGACTTTTAGCTTTTGTGATTTTGTTGGAGATTCTGGTTGTTATTGCAAGCATGATCTTGTGGAACATGATGTGATCCCTAGCAAATTTCAGCAATTTGCCATATGCATGCTCTATGTAGCTACATAGTATCTAGCTGGACATCCAAATTAACATCAAGCCTTCCTTTGGGTTTATATTAAGTAACTCTCTCACATAACTCAGTAGTGTATATTATTGTCTTACCCTGAAATGTGTGCTTCCTTAGATTAAAAAATAAGGATTGTTCTTGTTGGAAACGTGAAAGATGATGAGGATTTGGCCATGTGTATGAAGGCCTGAAAAAGGCAGCAAGGACTGCTTAAAAAAAGTTTTGTTCCACAAGGTGGACTTTTCCTCCATTGCCTGCAGAAACACTACTTGTTTTAGGAATGCTCTGGTTCTGAACCAGAACTCTTTCAAAACTGAGGATGAAAGTTAAAGAACACCCTGAATTAAGTTAAGTAGCATGGAACACACATCGTCCATTCAAAGTTGAGATTCCAAATGACCATATTTGAATTTGTACTTGATTTATCCTTCTCTGAACACTTTCAGCCACCGGCCTCACTGCCTATTTTGTTTCTATGCTTGCATGCTGTTCAATTCAAAGAATGAAATCCCTGTTAAACTTTTATTCTTGTAAGTACTGTAATGATTTCCCTCACAGCAAAATTGACTCATTCTCTCTTAGCAACTTCATTTCCAAATCCCAAATAAAAACATGGCCTTTGGAAGAGGATCTCCTAGCTAGTGTGTTCTGACCTCCTGAGTTGACCTACCTGTACAAATAAGTTACCCAATGGAACAATCTGTTTTATTAGGCTTATACATAACCATATATGAAACAACACATATTTTGAAAACAGACACAGATCTATCAAATGAAATTTCATTTAATTTATAGTGATTCTAACCAATTGTTTGAATAAACTATCCTATTATGTTGCAAAATACCAAACTATTGCTCCATGGTTTCAGGATCTTACATCTTTAGATTAAACAATGTAATAGTTTATATCACAGAGAAAGGTTAACAAAGTTGTTAATCTGAAACCGAAAGCCTTTTTGATGCTATTTGTGCATTAAAAACAGTCAAAATATTTGATTCAGTAACCTATGAAGAGTTTGAGATCTATTTTTAGTCTTAAATTTGCTATCTTTTGTTTCCAAGGAAAACATTATTGACCCATTTTTTAGTAAAGAATGAACATTGAATTATTTCTATAGTAAGAGTGATGGATTTATACCAATCCTGTGGAAACAAAAAGGTAAATGGTACAAGAAAAATGTTTTTTTCCCCTCCTAATGTTTATAAGGTTGTATGTTATGTTTTATATGTAAATTATTGAAACTTGAATGTAAAAGCAAAGCCATAACCTTCACCAGATCTGGATTGCTTGGAATGGAAGAAGTAAGATTGTCGTAATTGACACTTGAGTCTAGAAATGATTAGAGACTTGTACCAGTGCCAGCAGGCTTAACCATTCGACTTCTTTTGGTATAAAAGATCAATATAGAGCCTCCTAACTTGTAAAATAATCCACATTGGTGGTTCAGATTGCCTCTAAAGAACCAATAATTCATTTTGTAGTCCAATCAATTGCCGTGCTAGATTTAACCATACTGAGTTATCTAGGGCTTTATTTCTAAAATTACAGAGCTGCTATGATGAACATTTTGTTCGTTTTAGCTGAATACCAGGAAAAATGGTTAAATATTTAATTGAGCCTGAAAATAAGACATGTAGTTGAAACCCTAATCCAGTGAGAATGTTTCAAGAGTAGGAGGAAAAAAGTGGTAGTTGGGCCTTTCTTGTGGAAGGTCAGAATATTATGTTTGATTTCAGTTTGCAAGTTATTTTCACTACTATTTCAAATCATCACCCAGATCCATCAATAATATATCCAGTGTGTCATCCTCCCCAGAGGTATTCTGCAGCATGAATTGGAATATTTGCTGGAGTTTACAGCTGCCAGTATTAATTGCTAGTAATACTCATATTTCAGTGGTTGAGTTGATCTTCATTTTGAATGACATTTCCTTTCAGCAGCCCTTCTACACAGACTAATTAACTTTAGAAATACTTAGCCATGGGACTCCTGGATGGCTCAGTTGGTTAACTGTCCAACTCTTGATTTTGGCTCAGGTCGGCTCCAGTCATGATCTCATGGTCGTGAGATGGAACCCCGTGTCGACTCTGCGCTGAGATTTTCTCTCTCTCTTTCTCATTCTGCCCCTCCCCCACTCAATAAATAAGTAAACTTAAAAAAATACTGAGCCATATTATAGAATAGGATTTTCCTTTCTGAAGCCCAAACATACTGTCAGGATATTAAGTTGGAGCTTACTACTGTTACTCACTCTTATTACATTGTTACTCACAATGTAATTGTGCGGCAGTCCCCAGAGGAATGAAATTAAATTTAGAATCTGTTCTTGTTCTTTCCACAAGTGTCCATTTGCATGAGTTGATATGTATGCAGTGAAAGGACTTGTTAGGAGGAATTTTGTCGTACAGATCTTCAGAGTTAGAAGAGAAATGACAGGGAGATGGAACGATGAAGGGAAAGGAAAATGATCAAATGATGTAGAAGCTCCCCTAGATTAAAAACTAAGATTCTTCTTATTGTAAACATAAAGGGTGTACATATACAAAGGCCAACGAGTGTCACAAGTGCTCCTTAAACACTGTATTTTGTTCTAAGGAATAGACTTTTCCTTTGTTGCTTGCAGAAATGCTAGTGGTTCTAGGAATTCTCTCAGACTCTGAACCAAAAACTGCCTTCTTGGCTAAAGATGAAGGGCAAAAAAACCTATGAAATAAGCTAAATAAAAGGCAGTATGGGCGAACTTTGGAAAGAATTTCACAATGTAAGGTGTTCTCATTCTTTTCATTTGGGTGAGGAAAGGGTGGTGGGGGGACAGATTCTCCCTTCCCAAAAGTTTGATTTTTGTTTTCTTTTTACATGTTAAAGGATAGCATGTTGGAAGATAAGTAAGTTCTGGGGCAACAGTGGATAATCATCTAGGAGAAGAAAGTGGGCAAAGCTGGTATGTGAGACAGAAAAGAGTTGGTCAGTTATGGGCTGGTGAATGTAGGTTGTTTGTGTTCTGCCAAGGGACTGAAGGCTTGGCGTGTTTCTCTGGTTAGAACCTAGAAGTTCAGACGATGCCTTAAAAGGGAGTAGGACATTGTAAAAAGACAAAATTGGGACTATCACACTCCTTCCCAACCAACACACTTCTTGAATTGCATGCAATTCCAACATATGTACTGGTATAATGTCTGCAGGGGACCCAGATTACCTGACACTTAACTAAGCAGGAAAACTTAGCAAGAAAATTTCAGTGGATTAGGTTTAGATTTTGGGTACCCAGGAGATACACATTTCCTCAAGTGATTGGGCAGAGTGGACATCTACAGAGAGAACAGAGTAGAAGCGCATGCAAGGCCTAGCCCTGAGCATGCAGGACTCCCAGAACTAACTGAGAAGACTTGTGACGGGGGTGCTGAAGTTCCTGAAGTTTGGTGCTGAGGGGTTAGAACTGACAAAATGTGTGGGCCAAAGTAGTTTGACTGACATATCCACAGACTGCAGAGGCCTGGGAACAATCAGGGTGTTAGTAGAAAACGCACAATCTTTTATTTTATTTATTTTTAAAAAATTTTTAATGTTTATTTTTCAGAGAGAGAGAGAGAGAGTCTGAGAGGGGAGGGGCAGAGAGAGAGGGAGACACAGAATCTGAAGCAGGCTCCAGGCTCCATGCTGTCAGCATAGAGCCTGATGCGGAGCTCGAACTCACGAACTGCGAGATCATGACCTGAACCAAAGTTGGACACTTAACGGACTGAGCCACCCAGGCACCCCAACTCACGATCTTTTAAAGATTATGAACATTGTGGTGGATTTGCTGTAACACGAAAAACCTAAAGCCTAGACTCTACACCCTGCTTGCCTAGCTATTCTTGTCTCAAACTTGGCATGCCTGCTATGGCAACAGCATAATTACTTTATTTCCTTGATTCTGAGATACAATCAATTGTAACACACATCTTCATTTTAATGAGAGGTTTTTAAGAGGAAAACCCTACTATATTAAATCACGCATCGATTTTAAGATGTAATCTCAATTTTAGAAACATTAAAATACCACAAAATGTGCATCTTAGAATTAAAGAAATACAGCAGAAATGCAGTAAGCAATAAATACTAATGGCTCTACTGGAATTCTACTGAAATTCAGAATGGACTTTCTTTTTTGGGGGTGTGTGTCTTTCCTATCCAGAATTTAAAAAAGTTTTTTTAATGTTTTGTTTAGTTTTGAGAGAAAGAGACAGAGACAGAGTACAAGCAGAGAGGCAGAGAGAGAGACACACACACAGAATCCAAACCAGGCTCCAGGTTCTGAGCTGTCAGCACAGAGCCTGACATAGGGTTCGAAACCACAGACCGCAAGATCACGACCTGAGCTGAAGTTGGACGCTTAACCAACTGAGCCACCTAGGTGCCCCTCTACCCAGAATTCTTTAAATTAAAATTTAAAAAATTTCAATGTCATTAACATACAGTGTTCTATTAGTTTCAGGTGTATAATATAGTGATTCAACACTTCCATACATCACCCAGTACTCATCACAACAAGCATGCTCCTTAATCCCCATCACCTATTTTATTTATCCCCTCCCCTCCCCTCTGGTAACCATCAGTTTGTTCTTTACAGTTAAGAGTCTGTTTCTTTATGTGTGTGTGTGCGTGTGTGTCTTTTTTTCCCTTTGCTCATTTGTTTTATTTCTTAAATTCCACATATGAGTGAAATAATATCGTATTTGTCTTTCTCGGACTGGCTTATTTTGTTTAGCATTATACTCTCTAGCTCAGTCCATGTTTCTGCAAATGGCAGGATTTCATTTTTTTTTTTTTAAACGTTTATTTATTTTGAGAAACAGAGCACAAGCAGAGGAGGGGCAGAGAGAGAGGGAGACACAGAATCTAAAGCAGGCTCCAGGCTCTAAGTTGTCAGGACAAAGCTGGATGCAAGGCTTGAACCTACGAGCTGTGAGATCATGACCTGTGCCAAAGTTGGTGCTTAACCAACTGAGCCGCCTAGGTGCCCCAGGATTTCATTCTTTTTTAATGGCTGAATCAGAGTAGACTTTGGTTTACATTGGTTTCCCTGCCCTTTCTGGAAGAAAGGACAAAAGGGAAATAAGCATTATTAAATATCTGCTATAAAATAAAAATAATGGAGACATCCAATCTTTATTGACTGTTGATTATGTGCCAGGAATTGTTCTAAGTCCTTTCACATATGTTACTTCATTTAATCCTCATAATAATCTTGAGAGGTAGGTGCTAGTAATACTGTAAATTCTGTGAGACTCGGTTTCCCCATTTTTGCAGATAAGAAAACCAAGATCCACAAACAATAATTTGTCGGAGGCCACATAATTATTAAATAGCAAACCTGGGTTGGGGCACTTGAGTGGCACTTGGTTAAGCTTCTGACTTCTGCTCAGGTCATGATCTCAAGGTCTGTGAGTTCGAGCCCAGAGTCAGGCTCTGTGCTGACAGCTCAGAACTTGAAGCCTGCTTCAGTTTCTGTGTCTCCCTCTCTTGCACTCTGCTCCTCCCCCCTCAAACTCTGCCTGTCTCTCAAAAATAAATAAACATTAAATAGCAAACTTGGGATATTAGTCTATAAACCTAATCTATAAGGTTGCTTAGGTTTCTTTTTTTAAACCTCACTTTTAAACTTTTTCTTCTTACTTAAAAATTTAGAAATATATTATGCATACAAAATGTATGTATGCATGTATGTATGTATGTATGCTTTTTGTGTATGTGTATCTTTCAGAGTTTTTTTTTTTTCAAGTTTTTATTTAAATTCCAGCAGGTTAACATAGTGTACTATTAATTTCGGGTGTAGAATTTAGTGAATCATCAATACCATACAAAACCCAGGGCTCATCACTACTAGTGCCCACCTTAACCCATCACCTGTTTAACCCATTCCCCTGCCTCCTTACCCTCCAGTAACTCTCAGCTTGATCTTTATAGTTAAGAGTCTGTTTCCTGGTTTCTCTGTTTGTCTGTCTTTCTTTATATGTTCATGTTTTGCTTCTTAAATTCCACATATGAAGGAAATCCTATGGTATTTGTCTTTCTCTGATTGACTTATTTCGCTTAGCATAATACCCTCTAATTCCATCCACATAGTTGCAAATGGCAAGATTTCATTCTTTTTGATTGTCGAGTAATACTCCATTGTATGTATATATACCACATGTTCTTTATCCATTCATCCATCGATGGACATTGGGCTCTTTCCATACTTTGGCTATTGTTGGTAGTGTTGCTATAAACATTGGGGTGTATGGGCCCCTTCAAAACGGCATACCTGTATCCCTTGGATATATACCTAGTAGTGCGATTTCTGGGTCGTAGGATAGTTCTATTTTTAACTTTTTGAGGAACCTCCATACTGTTTTCCAGAGTAGCTGCACCAGTTTGCATTCCCACCAGCAGTGCAAAAGAGATCCTCTTTCTCCGCATCCTCACCAACATCTGTTGTTGCCTGAGTTGTTAATGTTAGTCATTCTGACTGTCGTGAAGTGATATCTCATTGTAGTTTTGATTTGTATTTCCCTTATGATGAGCAATGTTGAGCATCTTTTCATGTGTCTGTTGGCCATCTGTATGTCTTCTTCAGAGACATGTCTACTTATGTCTTCTGCCCGTTTTTTAAATGGATTATTTGTTTTTTGGATGTTGAGTTTGCTGTTCTTTGTAGATTTTGGATGCTAACCCTTTATCAGATTTGCAAGTATCTTCTCCAAACCAAATGTTGCCTTTTAGTTTTGTTGAGTGTTTCCTTCACTGTGCAGAAGTTTTTTATCTTGATGAAGTCCTAAGAGTTTATTTTTGCTTTTGTTTCCTTTGCCTCAGGAGATGTATCTAGTAAGAAATTGTTATGGCTAATGTCACAGAGGTTACTGCCTGTGTTCTTCTGTAGGATTTTGATGGTTTCTCGTCTCACATTTAGGTCTTTCATACATTTTAAATTTATTTTTGTGTATGGTGTAAGGGGGTAGTCCAGTTTCATTCTTAAGCATGATGCTGTCCTGTTTTCCCAACGTTCTTTGTTAAAGAGACTGCCTTTTTTCTATTGGATATTCTTTCCTGCTTTGTTGAAGATTAGTTGACCATATAGTTGTGGGTCCATTTGGGGGTGTTCTATTCTGTTCCATTGATTCATGTTTCTATTTTTCATTCCAGTACCACACTGTCTTGATCACTACAGCTTTGTAATATAATTTGGAGTCCGGAATTGTGATGCTTCCCACTTTACCTTCCGTTTTCAAAATTGCTTTGGCAATTTGGGTTCTTTTGTGGTTTCATAAGAATTTTAGGATTGCCTGTTCTAGCTCTGTGAAAAATGCTGATGGTATTTTGATAAGGGCTGCACTAAACATGTAGATCACTTTGAGTAGTATAGATATTTTAACAATATTTGTTCTTCCAATCTATGAGCATGGAAAGTTTTTCCACTTCTTTATGTCCCCTTCAATATCTTTTATTAGTGTTCTATAGTTTTCAGAATACAGATCTTTTACCTTTTTGTTTGGTTAGGTTTATTCTTAGGTATCCTATGGGTTTTGTTGCAGTTATACATGGGATTGATTCCTTGATTTCCATTTCTGCTGCTTCATAATTGGTGTATAGAAATGCAACAGATTTCTGTACATTGGTTTTGTATCCTACGATTTTACTGAATTTGTGTGCCAGTTCTAGCAAATTTTTGGTGGAGTCTTTTGCGTTTTCTATATAAAGTATCATGTCATTGCCAAATAGTGAAAGTTTGACTTCTTTCTTTCTGATTTGAATGCCTTTTATTTTTTTGTTGTCTGATTGCTGAAGCGAGGACTTCCAGTACTATGTTAAATAACACTGGTGAGATATGGACATCTTTGTCTTGTTCCTGACCTTAGAAGAAAAGTTCTCCGTTTTTCCCCATTGAGGATGATATTAGCTGTGGGCTTCTCGTATATGGCCTTTATTACATTGAGATATATTCCTTCTATCCCTACTTTGTTGAGGTTTTTAATTAAGAAAGGATGCTATATTTTGTCAATGCTTTTTCTGCCTCTATTGAGAGGATCGAAAGGTTCTTATGTTTCTTTTATCAATGTGGTGTACCACATTGATTGATTTGCAAATATTGAACCACCCTGCAGCCTGGGAATAAATCCCACTTGATCATGGTGAATAATTATTTTAATGTACTGTTGAATTCAATTTGCTAGTAACTTGTTGCGAATGTTTGCATCCAGGTTCATTGGGGATATGGGCCTTTAATTCTCCTTCTCAGTGCAACCTTTGATTTTGAAATCAAGGTAATGCTGGCTTAAAGTTTGATAGGTTTTCTTCCATTTCTATTTTTTTGGAACAGCTTGAGAATATGTATTAACTCTTCTTTAAATGTCTGGTAGAATTCCTCTGAGAAGTCATCTGGCCCAGGACTCTTTTTCGTTGGGAGATTTTTGATAACTGATTCAATTTCTTTGCTGGCTATAGGTCTGTTAAATTTTTTTCTATTTCTTCCTGTTTCAGTTTTGGTAGTGTGTGAGTTTCTAAGAATTTTTGCAGTTCTTCCAGGTTGTTTAGTTTGTTGGTATGTAATTTTTCACAGTATTCTGTTATAATTGTTTGTATTCTTGCTGTTGGTTGTGATCTCTCCCCTTTTATTCATGGTTTTATCTATTTGGGTCATTTCTCTTTTCTTTTTGATAAGCTTGGCTAGGGGGTTATCAATTTTGTTTATTCTTTCAAAGAACCAGCTCTTATTTTCATTGATCTGTTCCACTGGTTTCTTTGTTTATTTCCATATCGTTATTTCAGCTCTAACCTTGATTATTTCCCTTCTTCTGCTGGCTTTGGGTTTTACTTACTGCTCCTTTTCTTGATCCTTTACATGCAAGGTTGGATTGTGTATTTGGAACCTCTTTTGCTTCTTACTATAGGCCTGAATTTCAATATACTTTCCTTTTAGGACTGCCTTTGCTGCATCCTAAAAGATTTGGACTGTTGTATTTTCATTTTTACTTGCTTCCATGTACTGTTTTTCAATTTCTTTTTCTTTTTTAAAATTTTTTTAAATGTTTATTTTTGAGAGAGAGAGAGACAGAGTGTGAGCTGGGGAGGGGCAGAGAGAGATGGAGACACAGAATCTGAAGCAGGCTCCAGGCTCTGAGCTAGGCACAGAGCCGGATGCGGGGCTTGAACTCACGAACTGTGAGATCATGACCTGAGTGGAAGTCGGACACTTAACCGATAGAGCCATTCAGGCGTCCTCAAATTTGTTCTTTAATTTCTTGGTGAATCCATTCATTCTTTAGGAGGATATTCTTTAACTTCCGTGTATTTGAGGGCTTTCCATTTTTTTCCTGTGATGGATTTCAAGTTGCATATTGTTGTGATCTGAAACTATGCATGGTATGATCTGGATATTTTTGTATTTGTTGAGGGCTTATTTGTGACCCAGTATGTGATCTATTCTGGAGAATGTTCCACAGCACTCAAGAAGAATGGGTTCTGCTGCTTTAGGATTAAATGTTCTAAATATATTTGAAGTCCACCCAGTCCAGTGTGTCATTTAAAGCCATTGTTAACTTGTCAAATTTCTGCTTAAACGATCTGTCCATTGTTGTAAGTGGGGTATTAAAGTCTCCTACGATTACACATTATCAAGGAGTTTCTTTATGTTTGTTATTAACTGATTTATATATTTGGGTGCTTCAAATTGGGAGCATAAATATTTAAAATTGTTTACCTTCTTGATGGACAGACCCCTTAATTGTGATATAATGCCCTTCTTCATCTCTTGTCACAGTCTTCAGTTTAAAGTCTAGTTTGTCTGATATAATTATGGCTGTTCTGGCTTTCTTTTGGCATCTATTAGCATGAGGAATGGCTCTCCATCCCCTTATTTTCTGTCTTTAGTGTCTTAGATCTAAAATGAGTCTTGTATAGGCAACATATAGATTGGTCTTGTTTTTTTTTAATCTATTCTGATACTCTGTGTCTTTTGATTGGAGCATTTACTCCATTTATGTTTAGAGTGATTATTGAAAGATATGAATTTAGTACCATTGTGTTGCCTGTAGAGTTGGTGTTTCTGGTGATGTTCTCTGGTCTTTGTAGTCTTTGTTGCTCTGATCTTCTCCCCACCTCCCACCTCCCCAAAGAGTCCCTATGAAAGTTTCTTGCATGGCTGGTTTAGTGGTCATGAACTCCTTTAGTTTTTGTTTGTCTGGGAAAGTCTTCATCTCTCCTTCTATTCTGAATTACAGCTTTGCTGGATGAAGAAATCTTGGCTGTATATTTTTCCCATTCAGCACATTGAATATTTCCTGCCACTCCCTTCTGGCCTGCCATGTTTCAGTGGAAAAGTCTGTTGCTAAACTTATGTGTGTACCTTTGCAGTTTAAGAAACTTTGTCCCTAGCTGCTTTCAGAATTCTCTCTTTGTCCTTGTATTTTGCAAGTTTCACTATGTTATGTCATGGTATTGACCTATTTTTGTTGATTTTGAGGGGAGTTCTCTGTGTTCTTGGTCTTACATGCCTGTTTCCTTCCGCAGATGAGGGAAGTTTTTAGTCTTAATTTGTTCAAATAAACTTTCTGCCTCTTTATCCCACTCTTCTTGCTCTGGGCCTCCTCTGATATGGATATTGTTTCACTTTATGGAATCACTAAGTTCTCTTAGTCTCCCCTCGTGATCTAATAGTTTCCTTTCCCTTTTAATTTCACCTTCATTATTTTCCATAATTTTATCTTCTATATAACCTATACTTTCATCTGCTTTCCTCATTGTGAATTTATTCAGTCAGTTTTGCATCTCAGTTACAACATTTTTTATTTCAGCCTGACTAGTTTTTAGGTCTTTTATCTCTGCAGCAAGGGTTTCTCTGGTGTCTTCTATGTTTTTTTCAAGCCCAGCTAGTAGTCTTAGGACTACTGTTCTAAATTCTTGTTCAGGTATATTGCTTATATCTGTTTTGAACAAGTCAATGGCTATTACTTCTTCTTGACCTTTCTTTTGGGGAGAATTCCTGTTTTGTCATTTTAGCTAAGTTTCTGTCTTTTATGTGTTTTGAATGCTTGTTATATTTCCTGTACCTTAGAGTAATGCTATATTAAAAAGGGGTCATACACTATCCAGGGCCTGGCACTTCAGGAAGTGTTTCTGGTGGATGCTGTGTGCACTTTGCTATTGTTTTGGCTGCTCTTTCCCACTGGTCAGTCCTCTCTGGAGCTCCTCCTTTCTTGCAGTGGAGGTGTTTGGACCTTTAATTAGGTGTGCTTTTATTTGTTTGTTAAAATAAGCCTGGAAAAAAGAAGAAAAAAGCAAACGCATAAAAGAAAAGGAACGGGAACAAAAATAACCAAACAGAGAATCAAAAAACTATAAGGCTAATTCTGGAGGAAAAGGAAAAACAGGAAGAAAAGAAAAAGAAAAAAAAAAGAAGAATAAGTAGAACAAAGAAGCCTAATTCAGAGAGAGAGAGAGAGAGAGAGAGAGAGAGAGAGAAGGAAATGAAAAACAAGCAAAAAATCTATGAGCCTGATTCCAAAATAAAAAAAGAAGAAAGTTAAAAAAAAGTAAGCTTTGGGGTGCCTGGATGGCTCAGTCGGTTAAGTAGCTGACTTCAGCTCACTGTTCGTGAGTTTGAGCCCCACATTGGGCTCTGTGCTGACAGCTCAAAGCCTAGAGCCTGCTTCAGATTCTGTGTCTCCCTCTCTCTCTTCTCCTCCCCTGCTCATGCTCTGTCTCTCTCTCTCTCTCAAAAATAAATAAACAGAAAAAAAAGTAAGCCTGGTCCTATTTCTACCTAGAACTGCGGGTGTCATTTTGAAGCACTGTTTTCAGTACACTTGTTGCATGTATGGTGCTGGCTGTGCAGGTCTTCTGGTGGAGAGGCCCCCTGTTTGCTCAGTCAGTCTTGCCCCATTAAATAAGCAGTTATCAGGCACAGGGTGGCAGGGTTTGGGGTGTAAGGCCTCCCCTGGGGGCCGCTGTGTGGCTCTCTGAAGTCCCACCAGGTCAGTTTTGGGGAGATAATGGTGCCACCCCATCTCTTGTCCATGGATAGGGGAATCTCACCCCCCCACAATTTTTCAGACAGCCATTACAGAATAGTGAAGGCAGTCAGCTGGCCCTGTGCCACAGCTCTCCTTTTTTCTTTGGCACATGGCTGGGATTCAAAACTCAAAGTCTTAAAGGATCTGGCACCATGCTGACCCACCCCTCTCCTCTGTAGTAGAGCCTCTCCACGCTGTGTCTGAAGTCCTTTGTCCCTCAAAAACAGTCCACACCTGCTCAGGGCGCAGAATCTATGGTGTAGCACTGTTAAAAAGCAACAAAGGTTATATTCCCTCTGGATATACCTCTGTCTCCTGCTGATGAAAAGGAGCTGGCACCTGCGGGGTCTTTGGCCCTGGGGAGGCAATATACTCTCTTCCAAAAGTACTCCAGGAAGAGGAATGTTCTTTCTCCATGTGCCCCAGAAATCTCTACACCATGCTATGCACTGTGGGACCAGCTCCCTCCTCTCCAGGAGTGCACACCATAGCTCCTCTCCAGAGAAAGTTGTACACTTCACAAACCTCAGAGTTTGAGCTCCAGACACTATTTGCAACAAAACAAAACACAACAAAACAAAACACCCTGTGACACTCAGTACGTCTGGCTCCCCAGTCCATGGTCCAGAGAGGTTTTCCTCTTGTGCAAACCTTATGCCGCACTCTCAATTCTTCTCACTTTGTCTCCCTTTTGTCCACAGAAAGGATTCTTTCACCTCCGTGGTGCCACCGTTTTTCTCTCCCCCAATTCACTTTCATGCACCTATTACCTGCTATGCTGTCTCTCCCCAACTGTGGAGAATCTTCTGCCAGTCAATCTGCAGATCAATTTCCTGGGCGTTCCAAGCAATCTAACCCTAATACAGCAGTGTTTGAGGGATGAGGAAAGCCCAGGGTGCCCCTACTTCTCTAACATCTTAACTCCTTCTACCTAAATGATTCTTTTAATGTACTGTTGGATTCAATTTTCTAGTATTGTGCTGAAAATTTATGCATCCATGTTTATCAGGGATATTGGCCTGTAATTCTCCTTTTTAGTGGAATCAGGATAATACTGACCTCATAGAATGAGTTTGGAAGTTTTTCTTCCATTCCTATTTTTGGAATAGTTTGAGAATGATAGGTATTAACTCTGTTACAAATGTTTGGTATAATTCCCCTGGGAAGCCATCTGGCTCTGGACTTTTTGTTTGTTGGGAGATTTTGATTGCTGATTAAATTTCTTTGCTGGTTATCAGTCTGTTCAGGTTTTGTATTTCTTCCTATTTCAGTTTTGGTAGTTTGTATGTTTCTAGGAATTTATCTGTTTCTTCCAGATTGTCAGATTTGTTGGCAAATATGCATTTGAAAATTCTAAATGGTATATCCATATTTCCTGTTCATCACACCTACTACTATACAAAGCAGATCTTTTATACACAGCTCTCCCAAGCATATATGTATGTATGTGCATATATATATATTAATGCTTATTTATTTTTGAGTGAGAGAGGCACACAGAGTGCAAGTGGGGGATGATCAGAGAGAGAGGGAGACAAAGACTCTGTATATGTGCTGCCAAAGTGAGCACAGGAGACACAAAATCTGAAGCAGACTCCAGGCTCTGAGCTGTCTGCACAGAGCCTGATGCAGGGCTCAAACTTGTGAACCACAAATCATGACCTGAGCCAAAACCGATGCTTAACTGACTAAGCCACCAAGACACACACACACACACACACACACACACACACACACACACACACACATATTATAAATAACTATTTACTCATTACTCAACTAAGAAATAGTATGTTTCCAATGTTTTTGAAGCTCTCTACATGTCCTTCTCATTCTCTTTCTTTCCCACAGCTAACTGCTATTCCAAACTTTGGGGTAATCATTTCTTTTTTTCTTTGTAAGTTTCTACCATTTATGTATTATTTATGAATAATATATTATTTCATTTTGCCTGTTTTTGATCTTTAGGTAGTATTGAGGTATAATTTACATATAACATTATATTAGTTTCAGGTATACAAGATAATGAATTGATATGTGTGTATATTACAATATGATCACCATAACAAGTCTAGTTAACATCCATAACCATTTTTGAACTTTATATAAATAAATCATATCTTATGTATTCTGTGACTTGCCCATTGTTTTTAAGATTCATCTTGTTGGTGATGTTGCTATAGTTTATTCATTTTCACTGCTAAATAGTAATCCATGGTATGCATATACCACAACATATTTGTACATTCTATCTGCAAAAATTGTTCACCGAGATACTGAGTGACTTGAAGTCAGTTTCTCTGATACACCATCCCAGGCTTTAGGCCTGTCTGAAGTCTATTTCTGCATGTACACTTAATATTTTCTTGAACACATAAAATATTTATTTATTTTCTTTCTTAAAATATATCCTGAAACATATTTGAGGCATTTTCTTTCCAGCCTCATTTCTTCCACTTCCCTTCATACAATTTAGGCATACTAAATTACTGAAGTCCCGAAAACTACAAGTTCACCGTGCTATCTTGCCTCTAGGCCTTTACTCATGTTGCTCTGTCTGCCTGTAATGCTTGTTTCCTGGCTAATAATTGACCACCTATCAGGAATCATCTGGTTACAAAAGGCTTCCTCCACTACATTCTAACAGAGAGGGAGTTCCTGCAGTCATCTCAGTGTTTAGTGAAGTTGGTTTTCTCAAGTGTCCAATCTATTTCTGAATAAAGCCATATAGTTGCACTTGGAGCCTGGAAGGACTTCGTATAAAATATCTGCTTTGTTTAGTAGTAGGTGTGATGAACAGGAAACATAGAAATACCACTTAGAATTCTCAGTACCCAAGTTGAAAAATATCTGTGGGGGGGGGCACAAATCACTTCCTTTTTGGTAAAAAAAAAAAAAAAGATAGGTAGACATTATTATTATTTTCATTTGCCTTCATAACTTTTGACTAGATTCCAGAGGACTTTTTCCAAGAGGAACAGCATAAAAACTACCCTCTTTGCCTGAAGTTAGTTCTCTGGTATGAGAAAGAAAACCTCTCATTTGGTTCCCTCTCTGTGTTTTTTTGACAGTGACTGCTTATCTCTTGGACATTTCACCAAAAAACAACTCAAGGGATGGGTAGAGATGGGTAGTAAAAATCAAATTTGTTGGTTACATACTTGAAAAATAGGATTTTGATTTTTGAATAGTTTGATATTTACATAAAAGTTTCAAAGATGATACAGAGAGTTCCTATATCCCCTCACACAGTTTTCCCTCTTATTAACATCTTATGTTACCATTCTTTATCACATCTAAGGAACCAACATTGGCATATTACTGTTACCTAATCCCACAATTTGGAGTCCCTAGTTATTCCTTAGTGTCCTTTTTCTATTCCAGGATCCTGTCTACAGTACCGTATTATGTTTAGTCCTTGTGTCTTTTTAGCCTTCTCTGGTTTGTGATAGTTTTTTGAAATTACCTCATGTTTGATGACCTTGATGTTTTAAAGTAGTGTCGGTCAAGTATTTTGTAGAATGTCTATCAATCTCAGGTTGTCTGATATTTTTCTCATAGTTAGATGGGTTACGGACTTAGGAGAGGATGACCATACACGGGAGTGCCATTCTCATCACAGTACATCAAAGGTACATGTTACTAACATGACTTATCACTAGTTTTACATAATTTTAATATCTTTAGTTTAAATGGGTAGATGGTGACAGCATTGATGCTGGGGTCTAAATACTGAATTCAGATGATTATAGCTCTTTCAGTTGTTACTATGTGACTTTGGAAAGTTACTTAATTTCTCTACTCCTTAGTTTTTGTATCTATAACATGAGAATAGTAATAGAATCTACCTCATTAAATTAGAAAATACATGAAAAACAGAGCAGCATCTGGCACAGAGGAAATAGGACATAACTTTTGAATATTATTGATGTTATTGACTAACATGAGATTTGTGCATTTCTTTCATGTATGTCTTCCTGTCTTTCTTTACCTCAGAAAATTAAACTATTACTGTTTAGTGATAAAAAATCACAAACAACCTAGGTTTTAAATGTTGAACGTGGGAAGATCTTCGTTTTATTGTTTCTTGGAGTTTTGAATTATCCCTAAAATACTATAGTTTCCCTTAAAATTGCATTGTCTGTCAATGAAAATCTTTTGCAGGAGACTCCTTTGATTGTTTTTATTATCATTTTATTTTTATAATTCAGTTATTTAACTTGTGCTACATTCATTTACAATTTGAAAATTCTTTTCAGAGTGCTGTCTGTCTTTTAGCCATTGATCTACTGATATATTTCTGTTTCTTCAGGCCCCAGTCCAGTTCTGATTAATAATCGATAAAAAAGCATTATTACTGTTTTCTTCTCTTTGACCCAAATAAAGGAGTCTCAGGGTGTGTTCAACATTTATTCGTATTACAAGCGATATTTAATATTGTTCACTGCATAGTTAATGGTTGATCTTAACACCACCGAAAAGGAAAGACAATTGCATTTGCACATCTGTATGTCAGTTCTCTGATATATTTTTCATTTTTCTCTTTGCATTTTAAGTGATAATTTTGAGTATTGATCTTAATCAATACTCATAATTAACTGAGTGATTAAAAATGATTTTAATACTAATATATATTATTTTTCTGTTGGGATTTTTGAGATTTTCATTTGAAACTTTGCCAAATGTTTTATGCAAATGCAAATATGCATATTTAAAATGTTTTCGTCTAATTTCTTTTCATGGAAATGGTATCACACTGGCTCGTTTCTTCTTGTTTTGTTTCTTGGTAAGTTTGGCCAATATAATAGAGGCATTTGAAGAAAATCTGTGTGTATGTGTCTGTGTGTGAGCATGTGTGTGCAAATGGGCACCCACACATGGGTGTGCTCATGTGTTGGTTCGACAAAGGGAACGTCTACATTTACCTTTAGCAGCAGCAGCAGCAGACATTTTTACTGAATACTTACTGTGACCCACATACTCTTTAACCACTCGACATATATTTCTTAAAAAGCTTATTTATTTATTTTGAGAGACAGAGTGCAAGCAAGGGAGGGGCAGAGAGAAAGAGAATCCCAAGCGGGCTCCACACTCAGCATGGAGCCTGACACTCGGTCTCACTACTGTGAAATCATGACCTGAGTCAAGGAATCAAGTGTCAGACCCATAACCGACCGAATCACCCAGGTGCTCCAACACAGTATATATCTGTATACCTATCCATACATTCTTTCATTGGATTTTTACAACCTATAAGATTGGTCCTACTTATTTTTCCAATTTTCACAGATGAGGACACTGAGGGAAAAGTTATGTAATGTGCCCAAATTCACAGATCTAATAATGGCAGAGCTGGAATTCAAACCTAGGTTTTAAGACTCCAAAATTCATCCTCTTTAATTCAAACCTAGGTCTTAAGACTCCAAAATTCATCCTCTTTAACTGCTCTACCATTGCATGTTCCCTGAAACACCCCCATTTTATTATTTTTCTTTTGAGATATGGCATATATAACTCTGAGAGTATATTTGTGTGTAGGAAATATAGACTTCTAGACTTAATATTTATTATTTTTTATTTATTATTTTCTGTCAATTTAAAAGAGAATTCTAGTTAACATACAGTGCATTATTGATTTCAGGAGTAGAATTCAGTGATTCATCACTTACATATAACACCCAGTGCTCATCACAAGTGCTCTCCTTAATACCCATCACCTATCTAGCCCATTCTCTCATCCACCTCCCTCCATTAGCCCTCAGTTTGTTTTCTGTCTTTAAGAGTCTCTTGTGGTTTGTTTCCCTCTCTCTTTTTCCCCCTCCCATATATTCATCTGTTTTGTTTTTTAAATTCCACATATGAGTGAAATCATATGGTGGTTTGTCCTCTGGCTTTCTCATTTCACTTAGCATAACACACTCTAACTCCATCCACATTGTTGCAAATGGCAACATTTCATTCTTTTTGATGGTTGAGTAATATTCCATTGTATATACATAACACATCTTCTTTATCCATTCATCACTTGATGTTCTCTCCATAGTTTGACTATTATTGATAATGCTGCTATAAACATCGGGGTACATGTACCCCTTCAACCCAGTATTTTTGTGTCCTTTGGATAAGTACCTTGTAGTGAAATTGCTGGATCATAGGATAGTTTTATTTTTAACATTTTAAGGAACCTCAATACTGTTCTCCAGAGTGGCTGCAATAGTTTTCATTCCCACTAACAGTGCAAGAAGGTTCCCCTTTCTCTGCATCCTTGCCAATATCTGTTGCTTCTTGTGTTGTTAATTTTAGCCATTCTGACAGGTGCGAGGTGGCATATCACCATGGTTTTGATTTGTATTTCCCTGATGATAAGTGATGCTGAGTATTTTTCATGTGTCTATTAGCCATCTGGATGTCTTCTTTGGAAAATCGTCTACTAATGTCTTCTGCCCATATCTTCACTGGGTTGTTTGTTTTATGGGTGTTGAGTTTTATAAGTTCTTTATAGATATTGGATACTAACCCTTTGTCCAACATGTCATTTGCAAGTATCATCTCCCATTCTGTAGGCTGCCTTTTAGTTTTGTAGATTGTTTCTTTCGCTGTGCAGAAGCTTTTTATTTTGATGAAGTCCCAATAGTTCATTTTTGCTATTGTTTCCTTTGCCTCTGGTGACACGTGTAGCAAGAAGTTGCTATGGCCAATGTCAAAGAGGTTGCTACCTGTGTTCTCCTGTAGGATTTTGATGGTTTCCTGTCTCACATTTAGGTCTTTCATCCATTTTGAGATTATTTTTGTATATGGTGCAAGAGAGCAGTCCTGTTTCATTCTTTTGCTTGTTGCTGTCCTTTTCCCCCAACACCATCTATTGAGGAGATTGTCTTTTTTGACTGGATCTTCTTTCCTGCTTTGTTGAAGATTTGTTGACCATATAGTTGTGGGTCCATTTCTGGGTTTTCTAGTCTGTTCCTTTGATTTATGTGTCTGTTTTTGTGCCAGTACCATAACTGTTTTAATGACTACAGCCTTATAATAGAGCTTGAAATCTGGAATCATGATGCCTCCAGTTTTGTTTTTCTTTTTCAGGATTGATTTGGCTATTTGGGGTCTTTTGTGGTTTCATAAAAATTTTAAGACTGTTTGTTTTAGCTCTGCAGAAAGGGCTGGTGCTATTTTGATAGGAATTGCATTAAATGTGTAGATTGCTTTGGGTAGTATAGACATTTTAACAATGTTTATTCTTCCAATCCATGAGCACAGAACGTTTTTCCATTTCTTTGTGTCTTCTTCAATTTCTTTCATAGGTGTATAGTTTAGAGAGTACAGGTCTCTTACTTCTTTGGTTAGGTTTATTTCTGGTTATCTAGTTGTTTTTGGTGCAACTGCAAATGGGATCGATTGTTTGATTTCTTTTTCTGCTGTGTTGTTATTGATGTATAGAAATGCAATGAATTTCTGTATATTGATTTTATATCCTGCAACTTTGCTGAATTTGTTTATCATTGCTAGAAAGTTTTGGGTGGAGTCTTTTAGGTTTTCTACATAGAGTATTATGCCATCTTCAAATAGTGAAAGTTCGACTTATTCTTTGTTGATTTGGATGCCTTTTATTTCTTTTTGTTGTCTGATTATTGAGGCTCAGAATTCCAGTACTATGTTAAATAGTAGTGGTGAAAGTGGACATCCTTGTCTTGTTCCTGACCATAGGAGAAAGACTCTCAGTTTTCCCCCACTGAGGATAATATTAGCTGTGGTACTTTCGTATATGGCTTTTATGATGTTGAGTGATGTTCCACCTATCACTATTTTGTTGAGGATTTTTATCAAGAAAGGATGCTGTATTTTGTCAAATGTTTTTTTTTCCTGCATCTATTGAGAGTATATGGTGGTTCTTATCCTTCATCCTTCTTATCTATTAATATTAATGTGGTATATTATATTGATTTATGATTATTGAACCAGCTCTGTAACTCAGGAATAAATCCCACTTGATCATGGTGAATAATTCTTTTAATGTACTTTGAATTCAGTTTGCTAGTATCTTGTTGGGAATTTTTGCATCCAGGTTCATCAGGGATATTGGCCTGCCATTCTCTTTTTTAGTGGGATCTTTTTCTGGTTTTGGAGTCAAGGTAATGTTGGTTTCATAGAATGAGTTTGGGGTCTTTTTTGGTTTCATAAAAATTTTAAGACTGTTTGTTTTAGCTCTGCAAAAAGGGCTGGTTTCCCTCTATTTTTGTTTTTTTGTAACAGTTGAAAGAATAAGTATTAACTTCTTTAAATGTCTTGTAGAATTTCCCTGGAAAGTCAACTAGCCCTGGACCTTTGTTTTGTGGGGAGAATTTTGATTACTGAATCAATTTCATTTCTGATAATCAGTCTGTTCAAAATATTCTATTTTTGTTTCAATTTTGGTAGTTTGTATGTTTCTAGGAGTATATCCATTTCTTCCAGTTTGTCCAGGTTTTGAGCATATAATTTTTCATTATGTACTCTTTTAAAAATATTTATTTATTTTTGAGAAGAGAGACAGAGTGGGAGCAGGGGAGGAGCAGAGAGAGGGAGAGACACAGAATCCGAAGCAGGCTTCAGGTTCTGAGCTGGGCACAGAGCTGGATGCGGGGCTTGAACTCACGAACTGTGAGATCGTGACCTGAGTGGAAGTTGAATCCTTAACCGATTGACCCTTAACCCAGGCGCCCCTCATTATGTACTCATAATTATTTGTATTTCTTAGTGTTGGTTGTGATCTGTCTCCTTTAATTCATGACTTTGTTTATTTGGTTCCTTTCTCTTTTCTTTTTGATAAGTCTGGCTCGCGGTTTATCAATTTTATTACGTCTTTTGAAGAGTTAGCTCTTATTTTTGTTGATCGGTTCTGTTATTGTTTGTTTGTTTCTAGAGAAACAAACTTATTTCTGCTCTAGTCTTTATTATTTCCCTACTTTTGGCTATAGTTGCTGTTCCTTTTCTAGCCCCTTTGGTGTAAAGTTAGGTTTTGTATTTGAGACTTTTCTTGGTTCTCGAGGTAGACTTATATTACAATATACTTTCCCCTTAGGACTACCTTTGCTGCATTCCAAAGGTTTTGAACTACAATCTTTTCATTTTCATTTGCTCCCATGTACTTTTTTATTTCTTCTTTAATTTCCTGGTTAACCCATTCATTCTTTAGTAGGATGATCTTTAACCTCCATGTATTTGAGGGATTTCCAAATTTTTTCCTGTGGTGGATTTCAAGTATCATAGTATTGTGATCTGAAAATGTGCATGGCATGATCTCTATCTTTTTATATTTGTTGAAGGCTGATTTGTGACCCAGTATGTGGTCTATTCGGGAGAATGTTCTGTTGCACACGAAAAGAATGTGTATTCTGCTCCTTTAGGATGGAATGTTCTGAATGTATCTGTTAAGTCAATCCAGTCAAGTGTATCATTCTTTGTTGATTTTCTGCTTAGATGATTGCTGTAAGTGGGGTGTTAAAGTCCTTTACTATTATTGCATTATCGTCAATGAGTTTCTTCTTTATGTTTGTGATTAACTGATTAGTACATTTCGATGTTCAAATTGGGGTCATAAATATTTACGGTTGTTAGATCTTGATGAATAGACTCCTTAATTATGAAATAACAGCTTTCTTCATCTCTTGTTACAGTCTTTGGTTTAAAATCTAGTTTCTCTGATATAAGTGTGGCTACTCTGGCTTTCTTTTGGCATCCATTAGCATATATGTTTCTCCATCCTCTTATTTTCGATCTGTCAATGTCTTTATGTCTAAAATGAGTCTCCTATAGTCAGCATATAGATGTATTTTGTGTTTTTTTTATCCATTCTGATACTCTGTGTCTTTTGATTGGATCATTTAGTCCACTTATACAAGATGATTATTGAAAGATATGAGTTTAATGCCATTGTGTTCCCTGTAAAGTTGGTGTTTCTGGTGGTGTTTTCTGTTCCATTCTAGTCTTTATGGGTTTTTTGGTAAATGCCTGTTTGTTTGTTTGTTTGTTTTGAGAAAGATAAAGTGAGCACAAGTGGGGAGAGGAAGAGAGAGAAGGAGGGAGAGAGACTCCCAAGCAGGCTCCACACTGTCAGTGCAGTCTCATTTGAGTTTTGATCTCATGAACCACGAGACTATGACATTAGCTGAAATCAAGAGTCATATACTTAACCAACCAAACCACCAAGGTGCCCCTCTTGTCTTTGTTGCTTTTGGTCTTTTTGTTTTTCCCACTTAATATCAGAGCCCCCCTAAATATTTCTTGCAGGGCTAGTTTTGTGGTCACAAACTCCTTTAGTGTTTGTTTTTCTGGGAAACTCTATCTCTCCCTCTATTCTGAATGATAGCCTTGCTGGATAGACTATTATTGGCTGCATATTTTTCCCATTCAGCACGTTGAATATATCCTGGCATTCTTTTCTGGCCTGCCAAGTTTCTGTGGACAGATCTGCTATGAACCAGATCTGTCTTCTCTTGGAGGTTAAGGACTCTTTTTCCCTTGCTGCTCTCAGGATTCTTTCCTTGACTGTGTATTTTGTGAATTTGGCTATGATATGTCTTGGCAATGACCAGCTTTTGTGTTGAATTTAATGAAAGTTCTTTGTGCTTCTTGGATTTTGATGTCTGTGCCCTTCCCCAGATTAGGGATGTTTGCAGATATAATTTGCTCATTTAAACCTCCTGTCCCTTTTCTTTCTCTTCATCCTCTGGAACTTCTAATGATACAAATGTTATTCTGTTGTCATAAGTCTCTGAGTTCCCCAAATCTGCCTTTATGATCTGTTACCTTTGTTTCCCTCTTTTTTTCATAATTATATCTCCTATATCACTAAGTCCTTCCTCTGCTTCATCCATCCTCGGTCATGGCATTCATTTGGGTTTGCATCTCAGTTATAGCATTTTTAATTTTGGCCTGACTAGGTTTTAGCTCTTTTATATCTGCAGTAAGGGATTTTCTAGTGTCTTCTATGCTTTTTTCAAACCCAGCTTGAAACCTTATAATTGTTGTTTTAAATTCTAGTTCAGGGGTGCCTAGGTAGCTCAGTTGGTTAAGCGGCCGACTCAGCTCAGGTCATGATCTCGAGGTCTGTGAGTTCGAGCCCCGCGTCAAGCTCTGTGCTGACAGCTCAGAGCCTGGAGCCTGTTTCGGATTCTGTGTCTCCCTCTCTCTCTGCCCTTCCCCTGCTCACGCTCTGTCGCTATATGTCTCAAAGATAAATAAACGTTAAAGAAAATCTTTAAAAAAAAAATTCTAGTTCAGACATCTTACTTCTATCTGTATTGATTATATCCCTGGCCATGATTTCTTCCTATTCTTTCTTTTGGGGTGAATTTCTTTGTCTTGTCATCTTGGAAAAATAAAATAAAATAAAATAAAATTTAAAAATAAAAAATCAAATAAAGAAAGCTACATCCTATGTGTGTTTTGGTCTACTTAAGAGTAACTTGATAGAAAAAAAGAGAAAAGAAAAAATTAAAAATTAATAAAGTAAAATAAAGAATTTGTTTTTTCTGTATCTAAGAGAAAAAACGACTAAAACAAAAACAGAAGCAAAAAGACCCCAAAACAAATGAACAAACAAATCAAAACCCAAATGAAGCTAGATTCAGTTTCCCCTAGTTCTAAAAATTTGCAGCACTCGATAATCAGTAGACTAAGCATGTGGAAGGGATCTGTACTGGTCTTCTGGGGGAAGGACTTGCTGCTCTGATTAGCAGGCTTTGCCCTAGTGGAGATGTGCCTTGAGGTTGCAGGGAGGTGGGGCTTGGTGTAATAGCTCCGTTCTCCACTTGGTGGCACTGTTTATCTCACCGGTGTCCATCTTTGGTAGTGGGCTAATGGTGGAAATGGCTTCACTCCATTCTCTAGTCTCTGGAGTGGGAAGTTTGCAGACTCACGGGTTGGAGATTAATAACCCTTTCTGCGTCCCTGGATTTGGTCAGCTCCCCACCTTCCCTCTGTCTGTGTCTGAGCTGTCCACCTGTCAGGTAGTACCTCCCTCCAGAGTTTTATCTCAGGCACAGCTGTGTTTCAAAAACCCACACTTCAGAATCCCTGAGGCTCAGACTGGTGCTGATCCTTTGGGGCAGGGTCTGGCTGCACTGTGGCCAGTACCATCTTGTTCTAGAAAATGTTCATGTGGTTCTACAGCAGCAGCAGCTTAGTGATTATGGTAAATTGCAACACACAGCTGTTGCCAAGGTTTGCTGCCCTCAGCTGGCCTCTTTGTTCCAATACTGGTGGATGGGGCAGCTCTATGGTCCCCTCTGGGTCTTTTGCCTGCGGAGAAGCCCTATCCTTCCTTCCAAATGCACCCCAAGCAAAAGAATTGCTTCTTCCTGTGTGACCAGGGGATCCTCGGACCCTGCTTCCTGCCTCTGCAGCTCCACCCTGTCTCCTTGCCAGAGAACCACCAGGTGCTGAACATGGAAACTTCAGACTCTGTACTCCACTGTTTATAAAAACCTGGTGGCTTTGAAGCCCTTTCCTTTTTCCCTGTCAGTGGTTTTGGGGAATAGTTTTCTTGTGCAGTCCCCTGTGCGTGTTTTCACTCTTTCTCTTTCTCTGTCCTTCTAGCTACTTTCAGGGGGAGTGCTTTTCTTGCAAGAATTCAAGGCACTGCTCAATCTCCCCCTCTCTCTTTCTCCTCTCCTCAAAAGGGACTCCTTCCTCTCTGCAGCACTGTGGCTCTTCTCTCCCCCAGTTCACCTCTCCACACCATGTACTTGTCACATTCTGTCTCTCAAATTATGCAGATTGTTCTGTTAATCCTCATTTCGATTTTCTAGGTGTTCAAAATGGTTTGATATTGACCTAGCTGTGTTTGAGAGACCAGACGAACCAAGGTCCCCTTACTACTCTGCCATCTTCTAGACTTAATTGTTAAAATTGGTATATAACATACATAAATTGACCATATCTTGAGTGCATAACTCAAGGTATTTGTGTATATGTATACACCCATGTAACCATTCTCAGATGAAGATATGGAGTATTTCTAACACTCTGGAAGACTATCTCATGCCCCTTTCTAATCATAGCCATTTCCCCGCCACAAGTTGTAGCTAACCTGGCCTCCAATAACATAGGTTTTTCTTATTCTTGAACAGGCTATAAGTGCTTCTATAATAAGCCTCTCGTGTGTGTGTGTGTGTGTGTGTGGCTTCTTTTCGTTAAAATTATGTGGGAGGTTTATTTATATTGCTATGTGTTTATTTTGTTACATATTTTGTTGCCATGTATAAATGTCCTTTTAAAGCTAACATTTCCTTCTAGCTGTAAAAGTAATATATTTTCATAGCAGAGAATTTGGAAAATAGGAAAAAGCACTGAAAGGAAAATAAAAATGACTTGTAACTCGACTATCCAGAGATAATTATTGTTAAAGCTTTCGATTATACTCTTCCAGGCTTTTATTTTTCCTATCCATATATGATTACTAGGTTTAGATTATGTATACATTTCTGTTTAATAACCTTTTATATTTCTCTTAACAATTTATCATAAACATTTTCCATGTCATTGAACATACATTATTTTACAATACAAAAATATTTTTAAAAGAGTTTTTATTAGATACTTTTTTTTGTGTGTGGTGATGGAAGATTATGTAAAGCATTCACAAGACACAAAATTCAAAAGGTACAAATGGTATGCAATGAAAAGTCTTTCTCCTATCCTTATCCTAGTCTTTTCCCTACCCCCTCCCTGCTCCAGGATCCAGTGTTACCACTTTTCAGTGTATTCTTTTGGAGTTATTCTGTGCACATATAAACAAATATATATTCTGTGCTCATATAAACAAACATGTTATTTTTTCCCCATCTTATGTGCAAATGTTAGCATATTGCACTCTTTTGCCCCTTTCTTTCTTTATTAATAAGGCTTTTGAAGATTATTCCATATCTTCCATAGCAGCATTTCCACATCAGTATCAAGAGCTTTCTTGTTCTCTAACATATGATAAAATGTTTACTTTACTCATATTAAGTGAAATACAAATTACAGCTACACCAAGAGACCATTTTTCATCTTATTGGCAAAATAAAATGGCATTCTCTGCTGTCAGGGGTACATGAAGATAATAACAATAATAATAGGCAAGCACTATTCTAAACAGTTAACTTGTAATAAGTCATTCAATCCTCACAACAACCTTATGAAGTAGGTTCTGTTTTTGTGCCAATTTTACAGAGAAAGAGATTGATGCACTGCATTTACATAACTTACCCAGGGTGCTCTTTTACAATGCTGGGGGACAGTAAACTGATATAATCTCTATGAAGAGAAATTAGGCAACAGCTATCAAAATTATGCATTTACTCTTTGACCAAAATTACGCTTCTAGGAATTTATCACATAATCCAACATGTGAGAAACTATACATATATAATGTTATTTTTCATAATAGTATTTATAGCATGAAAATGTCAAGAGCTGAGCTGCCAAAATGAAAGTAACAGTCAAACCTTTCATTACTTACTGCTGTAGTTAGTATAAGCAAGAGGCTAACCAAGAGAAAGTGTGTGTTTCTCTAGTGTTCCATTCTTTCCCATGGAACAGCACCCAGAGAGGGTCAGATGGATTAGTATGGATGTGAGGATCTTCTCACTGACAGGAGAGCCCTCAGCAAAAGGTTCTTGCTATTTTATGGACTTAGGGACTGGGGGGAGTTAGAGGAGAAAGGGATAGGGAAAAATAATACTCCCTAAATACTGAGTCAGAGTGGAGAAAAGTGTCTTCAAGGTTCCTCTCCCCATCCCTCCATAAGGAGGTCTCAGCAGAAGTGTCTGGGAAAGGTCCCTGATAAAGAGACCTCCAAATGGAGGTGCCTGGGCTAGGAATGCAGACATGTGTAAGAACATGGTTGGCTGGAGGACCTGAGTCTTTGACTGCAACTTCCTACTGGGATTGCGGGGCACTGACTGTACACCAAATCTGGTGTGAAAGGACAGCTTTTCCCAAGAGACTTTCCACATAAAGTGTTTGTAATTGCCTGTGTTGGGGCCTGAGAAATTACACATAGGTTTTTGGCCAGGAGTCAGACTCATCATGAATATTAGTAATAATTTAAATGTTCTTCAGGAAAAAAAATAAATAAATGTTCTTCAGTGGGATATTGGTTGAACAAATTGTAACATACCCACACAGTGTCTTTCAGTATACCGGCAAAACACTATTTTTAAGTGTCAGCAGAGTTAGGATTGTAGCAGACAGTAGATGGTTTACTTAAAATAAATAATTGAAGGGAGTTTACAATGGATTGAAGGATAGTGCAGCAATGAGAGCTAGTAATAGGGAAGTCATTACTGTCCTTAGGCCAGAGTGAGCACAAGAGGAAATGGTTACAGAAACCCCTTAAGAGCTGTGGCCTTTGGTAAAGGCACATAGCTACTGACAAACTATGGGCCAGCAGGGAGGGGGCAGGAGGAATAAGTACCCTAACTTCTCCCCTTCCACCCTTTGATCAGAGCATTTATCTTTTGCTGATGCTTTCCATCTGCCAAACCTAACCTGAAGACAGAGGATAAGGAAGCCTGTTCAATACAGTTTACAAAGATTAACCTTCAAGAACACAGAGTAAGGAGGAAAAGAGAAGAGAAAGTGGAGAAGGGTGGCGATATAAGCTACAGAGGCAAACAAAATATCTAACTCAATGATACTTCATTGCATAAATATATAATTTTTAAACAGATCATCTGTTGTTGAGTAATTAGGTTGTTTCCAGATTTTTTTTTTTGCTTGTTATAAATGTTCTTTATTTAAATCTTTGCATGCCTATTCTTATTATCATAAGATACATTCTTAGGAGTAGAGTGGCTACGCTCCACTTTTAAGATTTTTGATATATATAACCTTCAGAAAAATTTTAAACTTTTTAAGATTGAAGTATAGTTAATACACAATGTCATATTAGTTTCAAATGTACAAGATAATGATTTGACAAATTTATATATTATGCTAGGCTCACCACAAATAGCTACCATCAGTCATCATACAACACTATTACAAAACCATTAACTGTATTCTCTATCCTGTATCTTTTATTCCTGTGATTTATTCATTCCTTAATTGGAAACCTGTATCTCCCATTCCCCTTCACCCACTTTGCACACTGTGCCTACCCGTATCAGTTTGTTCTCTGTATTTATGGATCTCTTTCTGCTTTTTTTTGTTTATTCATTTGTTTTGTTTGTTTTGTTTTGCTTGTTTTTGTTCATTTTGCTCTGTTCCTTATTTTATTGCTCTCTTTTTTTTGTGATTGATAAATTTCTGTAGTGTTATGTTTGCCTTTCTTTCTCTTTATTTTTTGTATATTATAGGTTTTGATTTGTGGTTACAGTGAGGTTCATATATAACATCCTAAGCATACAGCAGTCCATGTTAAGTTTATGGTCATTTAAGTTTGAACACATTCTATTAGCAATAATCGCGCCTCGGATAAACCTCATTGGCTACGATACTGCCACTGCGCAAAGCTTGAACACATTCTAAAAAAACTTTTTACTTTCCTTCCACATTTTATGTATATGTTGTCATATTTTACATCTTTCTGTTCATTATTTTCTTATGTCTAGTTATGCCCCCCCTTTTTTCCACTTGAAGTCCCTTTAACATTTCTTGTAAGACTGGTTTAGTGGTGATAAATTCCTTTAACTTTCGTTTGTCTGGGAAACTCTTTATCTCTCCTTCAATTATGAATGATACTATTGTTTAATATAGTATTCTTGGTTGTAGGGTTTTTTTCCCTGCTTTTGAATGAGTTTCTGCTGAAAAATCAACTGATAACTTTATGGGGTTTCCCTTGTACATAACTTTTTACTTCTGTATTACTACTTTTAAAATTCTTTATCTTTAAACTTTGACATTTTAAAAAATGTTTATTTTTATTTTTGAGAGAGAGAGACTGAGAGAGAGTGAGTGGGTGAGAGGCAGAGAGAGAAAGAGAGAGAGAGAATCCCAAGCAAGTTCCATGCTGTAAGTGCAGAGCCTAATGCAAGTCTTGATCTCAAGTACCATGAGATCAGGGGCACCTGGGTGGCTCAGTCGCTTAGGTGTCTTGACTTCAGCTCAGGTCATGATCTCATGGTTCATGAATTCAAGTCCCACATTGGGCTCTCTGCTGTCAGCGTGGAGCCTGCTTCAGATCCTCTGTCTCCCTCTCTCTGCCCCTCCTCCACTCATGTGCACAAATGCACTTTTCTGTCTTTCAAAAATAAATAATTAAAAAAAAAAGAAGGAACCAGGGCTCCTGGGTGGTTCAGCTGGGTAAGCATCTGACTTCGGCTCAGGTCATAATCTCATGGTTTGTGGGTTTGAGCCCCACATCGGGCTCTGTCCTAACAGCTCAGAGCCTGGAGCCTGCTTCAGATTCTGTGTCTCCCTCTCTTTCTGCCTCTCCCCCACTCGTGCTCTGTCTCTCTCTCTCTCAAATAATGAATAAAGATAAAAAGATTAAAAAAAGAACCACGAGATATGACCTGAAGAGAAATCAAGAGTTGGACACCTAACCCACTGAACCACTCGAAGACCCCTAAACTTTGATATTTTAATTATTATGTGTCATGATGTGGACCTCTTTGGGTTCATTTTGTTTGGAACTCTCCATGCTTCCTGAACCTGGATGTCTATTTCCTTCCCTAGCTTAGATATCTCTCTAGTCTGGTGAGCACCTTTATGATCATTGCCTTAAACTTTTCATCAAACATATTACTTATCTCTATTTCATTTAGTTCTTTTTCTGAGGTTTTATCTTGTTCTTTCATTTGGAGCATATTTCTCCGTCTCCCCATTTAGCTTGCTTTTATGTGTTATTTCTATAAATTAGAAAGAACAGCCACTTCTAAACTTGAAGGAATGGTCTTGTGTATGGTCACCCCCTGTATAGACTGTGTTTGCTTGGTGACTTTTATGGCTAACTGGAGCTGTAGCTGGCATGAGATGGGTGTTTTGGGGCACTTTGTGCTGGGGCTGCCTTGATGGGCTGGCCAGAGCTGAAGTGAGTAAAGGCTGGGACAGTTCTGAGGCTCTCTGTACAGAGAGTGCCCTAGCAGGATGCTGAAGTTGAAGTGGATGCAAGTTGGGAGATCCTAGGACTTTATGCACAGAGGGTACCTTAGCAGGATAGCTGAAGCTGAGATATGTTAGCCGGGATGTTCCAGGACTCTGTGCACAGAAGGCGCCCTAGTGAAACAGCTGGCGCTAAAGTGGGGCACAGGCCAGGGCATCCGAGGGCACTCTCCATAAGAAGTGCCATGGCAGGACAGCTGTAACTCAAGTGGATGTAGACCAAGGTGGTCCTGGACTCTTTGTGTAGAGAGAGCCCTTGCAAGAGAGTAGAATTTGAAGTGGGTACAAGCTGCGGTGTCTTGGTGTGGGACAGCTATAACTGAAGCAGGTAGTGCCCTAGCAAGCTGTCTGAAGCCAGAGTGGGGCCTAGAGTTTTCAGAGTGCTTTGTGCTTGTTTCACCTTGGGGTGATGGCTAGAGATGTAGTGAGTGCTAATGAGGGGCGCTCTAGTGTGCACCATTCCATGCCTTAGTGGGATGACTGGGGTTGGTGTGAACTAGGGACTCAGGGCTCACTGAGGCAATAGCTGCTTAGGGTGCCCAGACCTTGCTCTCATTCACACTGTCAACGTGGAAGGGGAGCATAAACCGTGGCACTTGCCGGTCTGTCTGACCTGGAGAGAGTTTCAGTAGCTCCTTCACTGTTTGACAGGGTTCTAGGTCTAGTTCCTTTATACTCTAGTTGCTCTTTTAAACTGAGGACTTTTTTTCTGTGCCTGAAGGCATAGGAATCTGCATCCCTGTCTCTCTGTAGTATACCTCCCCATTGCAATTTACAGCATCAGGGGTGAGGGTTCCCTTTGTTACTGTGTCTCTTTCTTGCCGTTCTATCTTTTGTTGCGCAGAAGCCATTCAGATAGCCCACAGTTCTTCTTCAGGAGGAATTGCTCTATAAATGGGGGCAGATTTGGTGTGTCCTTGAAGGACATGAGGTCAGGATTCTTCCATCTTGGACTTGAACCCCTTCAAAAAACTTTTAACAATTTCCACTCCATCAGGAGAATATGAGATTCCCTGCATTCTCACTAACACAAGGTATTATCATTAGACTTTGCCAATTTAATAGAAAAATATTACATCTTACTCTTTTAATTTATATTTGTTGATTACTAGTTGAACTTAAAAATAAAACAGATCTTCAATGAATATCTGTGGCTGTGCTGTTTTATTTTGTTAAATTCTATGCTCTCATTTGCACCTAGTGTCCTTCAATCTCCAAAGATCCTCTGTTTTACCCTTTCTAGAGAGCAAATCTTCAATATTTTGTGATAATCTTTGCCATAGTTGCTTGACTAGATTTGGGGAAGGGGTTTGCGGTATCTAACTCTTTAATTGAATTTTCAACCAATCTTCTTGTTTTTAGTCCCATTTCACACCACCACCCTCCTCTTTCTACTTCTAGAGACACCTGGTGGTGCTTTTGGTGGTTACAGAATATAATTTTCTTTGATTCCTGACTTTCTCCATTGCCAGTTTAAGATCAAAATTTCTCAAGTCTTCCAAATAAATTACTATTGTCCCCTGGTGCTTACATCTTCCTCATTTTTGTGGTGATTGTCTCATCTCCTGATGTGGGGAATAAGCTTAGGAACTCCCCGGGCTTACACCAATGGGTTAACAAGGCCTATAGAAGTACAAAGCCATAGGATACTCACACCAGAGCTTGGGTAAACAAGATTAGGACCCCGGGATAGAGCAGGGAGGAGCAAAGTCCCCCAAGATAGAATAGGGGGGTGGCAAAGCCCCCCAGGATAGAGAGGGGGGAGTGCAAAGGCACCCAGAATAGAGAGGAGGGCAAAGGTCCTAATGCAAAGGTATATGAGGTGAGCAAGATTAGGCATTCAGGGTGTAAAGCACACCCCAATTTAGTACTATAGCAGAAAGCTGCTTTCACAGGAAGGAAGGACCAAATTAGATAAACAGGTAAATAGGGCTTTGACCATTGCTGAGGGTGAAGTTGCCCAGAGCGGAGATGATTAACAAAAGAAAAAGTGTTTTGTTAACCTGAGGTCATATATCCTACCTGTCTGATCCCCTAGGCTAGCTAAGATAAACAGAGGTGGTGCCTCGTGTCCACTGTAAATAACCTTCCACCTGACTGTGTTCGGCACCAGGATTTGTTTTGTATTAACACTAACTCTGAATATTTTCAAGACACCCTTTCCCTTATGTCCCCGAGATAATGTTCATAGTTTCATTATCTCTTTGTGCGCATCCATTACCATGTTTGTATGCCTTCTGATCCTAATAAAAACAGGGCAAGCACCCTTATTTGGGGCTCTTGTCTTTTCCCAGACATTAGCTATCTCTTGCTTTTAATCCTGCATCCCCTTTCCTTGCTAGACAAGAAAGAACTTTAGACTTAGAGTCTATGACATCCTGACCTTTTTGTCCTTATAAATTATGACTTAAAGTACATAATTTACTTTACTGTTATTTTGGCGAATTTATTTGAGGACATGGAGTTTTAACAGGGAAGTCCTGAGTTGAATTTGTATCTTGAAAGTGTTTTGCTGAGCCTTGTTAAGTTGACAAATACTGCAGGTGTCTCAGATTCAGAAAGGATATAGAGGACAGCTGTTGTAGACCAGAGAGTCTTAAAGTTGCCCCACATCAGCATAAGGAAGACTCTTCTAATGATGAAAATTCTATTCATGATCTCTTAGAATATCTCTGCACTCACATTTATAAAGATATCAAGCAGTTGGGTCACTCATGTAAATACATTTTCAAGTTGTTTATTTGCATGCAATCTAATTAACCAGACAGATAAACATTTATTATATTCATAATTCAGGTTAAACCTCTTAGGAACACAGCAAAATATTTAATAACTGATGATGCATGAACATTGACAATCAGAATGGTCAGTGGATGGGATAGGGTCTAGGAGGCCTTCTGCTAGGCCATTTATATGCTGGATCATGAGGTGTTCTGGGTCACTTGAGAGATATAGGAAGGGGCAGAGTGAGGGGACAGAGATACTTTGAAAGCTGAGTGCAGCTGCTATTTGTCAGCTAGTGTGGAAATATTTTTATATTTTATGGTAGGTATGGCCATAATGATACACATAATTAATTATCAGCTTTGAGTCTTTCCCTTTTCCTCCAACCATAAAGCCCCAATGTGAGTTATTTAGGATGCTGTAACATCTACATAGGTTACTTTAACCTATGTTTTACCTAAATTGTCTGTCACTGCCTTATTTCCTCTACTCAATATCTTTCCCAGCTTTCTACATGTGAAGAATCCCATTTATTAGACTCAGACCCTCACCAGTTCTGAGCCAACCCTGAAGATGGTGGCAGTCTAATCAATAACATCAACAATCTAGTGCTTGCTTTCCAACAAAAGCCCTGGCTATCTAGGTAATTCCTGAAGTGTAGCTTTCCCTTCAATCCCCCAATCCTCGTTTTATTAGTAGGGTGGACTTCTGCTTCAGTTTCACTCCCCAGTATGCTTGGTATCTGATAACTTTTGGTACATCCTGCTTCCTTTGATACCCTTTCTCCAGTTACTTTCTGTGCTCTTGTTGCAAAGGGACAGATATAGCCTGCCTGTAATCATGATAGAGCTCCTATGGAATTTTGACCACATCTGCCACCTCCGTGCTGTTCTTTGCTCCTGGATTACATTCCTTTAGTATTGTAAACTACTTGTTCAACCCACAACCAAATACTTCTGTGCACTTTGAATGCTATACTATAGACTGTCCAGCTGCTCCACAGGACTATGTTTCATACCTTGGATTAGGCAAATTTAGCACCCTAAAAAAAATCAGTGTTCCATTAGCAATAATGGAGGGAAGGATGGCTGACAGGTTAGTTATCAAATAGCTTTTGGTACTCCATACCACATACTGGAATTGGAGGTTCCCAACTCAATAGGCTCTCTAAAATATCTAGTGATGAAGGTTACAGTGGGCAAGTGCCACTCAGATATTCAGAACTTCCAATTGGTTTTTTAGTCCTCCTCTCTTAATTATGAGAAGACAACCAAAGACTATCATACATTTGAGGAAAACTGTACTCACAAAAGAAAGATACCAACGTGTGTGAACAAACAAACAAAAAAATTACCTGGAGAAAACAGAGACAATGTAGGGAGAAGAAAAAAATGTTTAAAAATTATCAGTATTCTCGGAGAGATAAGAGAAGATCTTATAATTGTCAAAAAAGAATAGAATATGATAACAGGAATATTTAAAGGTTAAAAAATAACTCCTGGAAACTAAAAAGATGATCACAAAAATGATAAACTCAATAGAAGGGTTAGGCAATGAAATTAAAGACATTGAATATAGAACAGAAAATAAAGGAAATGGAAAAATAAGAGAGTAAAGAAAATAACATTAAAGTGTCATTATAGCAGATAAAATAGCTGAATGTTAGAGATTTCAACAGAGAAATTAGAAAGTGGTGGGAGAAATTTGTCAGTGACACAAGTAAAGAAAATTCTCCAGAACTAAAGGAACCAGTTTCAATCTAACTCTATAAGGCATATCAGTGTGAAATTTCAGAACTCAAGGGACAAAGAGAAGATTCTGTACATAAAGGCTAGGGGTGAGGCAAAAAAATGTCAAATACAATAAGCTAGAAATCAGAATGGCTTCAGATTTTTCAAAAGCAATGCTAGAATCTCGAAAGCAGTAGAGCAATGGTTTCAAGATTTAGCCTAGAATTCTGTCTCAATTAAAATATCAATCATCTGTGAAGTTAAAACAAAAACATTTTAATATTTTTTGTCTACCATGGACTCTTTCCCAGAAGTTACTGGAGGATATGCTCCACCAAAACAAGGAAGAAGAAGACATAGGGCACATGAAACATATGATACAGATAAGGCCATGGGAATTCCTAATATTGATGATGAAGGAATATCCCAGTATGAGAGTTATACACCAAGGCATTGAAGACAACTAGTGCAGAATGGAGCATTTTAGAACCCTGGAAAAGGCTTCTTTAAGAATATGTAACTGTTAAATTGCCTGACACATATGAATGTTGCAAGTCCTGAATCACGCTACTGGCAAAGGTTAGAGGTTAATTCAAATTAGGGAAACAAAACAAAGGCAGAAAGAGAGCCCAAACTGGATTCAGATCTGAAGGATAGTTTCAGCAGGGTAGGAGGGGCATTTATTGATATTTGATTCCTATATGGCTCGTTTCTACCTTACTTCTTAAGAACAAGGGGCCTTTGATGTCAAGGATATTATAATTTTGGTTTATTATCACTTTCCATTTGGACCAAAAACATCAAGTCCTTAAACTTTAAGTCTTAAAATTGTGTCAGTTCTATCTAGGTAGTTCTCCTAAACAGACTGAACTTTTAAAAAATATTATGAGGTTTATGTAACATGTGCACTTCCAAACAGCAATAATATATGCTTTGGTGACTCTAAGCAATGGAATCTTTACTGAGATTGGCAATTAGAGGAATGCTACTGTAGTCTTGGTCTGGTATCTTACTGGTTTATGTTAGACTTGATCTTTTTCTGTGTGTCATTTTCCTGGAGTTCATTTGCTCATTTACTTGTATCAGGGACTTCATATTGATATTAGCTATTTCTCTGTCTCTCCATCTGCAACCACTTTATTTAGTGCAGAACCTTTAACAACTACATGGAAATTTGTGGTTTTCTCTAAAAAAATTATCTCCCAGTCTCAGTCTTTGTTAGTTCCTCTCTCTTGTATTACTCTATGTATTTCCTATACAGGCAGGAGGGGTGTTAGAGTCTTCGCTTTTTGAAAAAAGAGTAGAGATTTCCTGGTTTAAAAAGATGGCTTAGCACATTGTCTCAGCTCAGGCTGCTATAACAAAATGCCATTGAGTAAGTGGCTTAAACAGCCATAGTTTTGGAGGTTGGGAAGTCCAGATCAAGGTGCCAGCAGATTCGATTCTTGGTGAGATCTCTCTTCCTGGCATGCAGATGACTTTCTCATGGAGAGAAAGCTCTGGTGTCTCTTCTTTTAAGGATGCTAATCTTATTATAGGAACCCACACTCATGGCCTCATTAAACCTAATTTCTTCCCAAAGACTTCACCTCAAAATACCATCACACTGGGGTTAGGGCTTCTGTATATGAATTTGGAAGGGACACAAACATTCGGTTCATAATACTGCATATAAGTCATTACTTTTTTTTCTTCTTATGAGCATCATCAAAAATTCTGGCTGCAGCCACTTGTGCATGTACTGATTGAGTATTTCATCTCCACTATTTATAGAACAGTGCTTGTTAAACTGTAGTGTATATACAGTTCATATTGGGGAATTTTGTTAAAATGCTGATGATTCAGATTCTGGGGTAGAGATCGTCTATTTCTAACAATCCCTCACGCAGTGCTGATGTTGCTGGTATAGGGATAACATTTGAATAGTAAAGATATACGTAACCACACATACTCAGAAGTATTTATTTGGAAAATTGGGAAAGAAAGGATTTGGGCTTTATTTAAAAATGTCAAGCATGCAAAGAGATGGCGGGTGGGGGTCCTGGCTGGGCTCTATGCATTGGTGCCAAGCCTGGACAAAAAAGAACCATGGTTCTCATGGGTTCGGATTAACAGCTAGATAAATGTCAAATCATTTTGAACACCCAAGAAATCAATCATAAGTCTTAAAGAACAAAGCTGCGTGTCTATAAACCAGAAAAACGACCCATAGAAGGTAGGAACTGTGTAGAGTTCATGGGAGTAAAGAGCCATAGGTATTCTTCAGGGAAAAAGCCCTGACCTCAGTGAGAATAGTGAGAGAGGAGAAGGAGGATAGAGGAAAAGCACAGGGCAGGGAGAGCAAAAACATGTCGAAGGGACTACACAAAAGAATCCCTACTTCCCATAAACTTTGATAGAGAAAAAGGAGGGGGTTACAATACCCCCATTTTTCTATAAACAGTAGAACACAGTTTTTAGAGGTGTGCAACATTACCAATTTTGTGCCTGGTGTGCTTAACAGTGCTCTGGTGGTAGAGCAGAGCTGAGCCCCAGCAGCAGGCAGCTCGAGGATCCCCAGGGTCACCCGGGGAGAGTAGTTTCCCTGCTGGGAGTGCACTTGGGAGAGGTGATGCAGTCTCTCCATGGACAAAGGGCCCTGTGGGCACCACCAAGCTGTCCAATCACTGTTACAGGAGCAAAAATGCTGGCAGATGTCTGCAATCCCTGGTTCTGGCTGTGTATTGAGATGTATCATAAACTCTGATCTACTATGCTGCCATGTGGCTGTCTTCCGCAACAAGCTGGCACTAGCCACAATGCAGGGAGACCCTCCCCCAGAGGAATCCCAGATGTCTCTGAAGTGTGGGGTTTTGAAACATGGCTACACCTGAGATAAAACACAGGAGTGTTGCACTGTTTGGCAGACAGACAGCCTCGACACAGGGTGAAGGTGGGGATCTGACAGACACCAGGGACACAGGTACGGTCACTGAGCATCTGTGAGGGCTTACTGAAGAGGCACGGCACACATATCTTGCTCTCCAGATGAGAGAATGTGGCAAAGTTATTTTCTGTCCGCACCCACCAGCTTGATCCACCTCGGTGATCTCAACAGCACCACCAAGTGGAGAACGGAGCCACTACACCAAGCCCCGCACTCCTGAGTCCTACAAGCACATTTCCACAGTGGCAATTGCACCTAAGAATCAGAGCAGCAGGCCTATCTCTCTGAGGACCAGAAACCTCTTCCCCACACCAAACCTACTGATTATAGAGTGCTACAAAGCTTCAGCTCTAGGGGAAAAAGAATCTAGCATTCTTTGGGGTTTGTTTGTTTCTCTTTTTTTGTTGGTTTTTGTTTTTGTTTTGTTTTGTTTATACAGACAGAGCAAATTTAAAAAATTTTAAATTATATATATTTTTTAATTTTCATTTTTTTCTTCTTCTCTTTTTCTTTTCTTTCATTCTACCTTTTTTCTATCAAGCTTCTCATCACAAGCAGACCAAAACACACATCAAGCTTTCAGTAGGTATATTATTTTTAATTTTCTTCTTACATTTAAAAAATTTTATTTTGTTTTATTTTGCTTTTCTTTCTTTCTTTCTATCTATCCAAAATGATAAGAAGGAGGAATTTGCCTCAGAAGAAAGAACAGGAAAAAATGACAGCTAGAGATTTCCTCAATGCAGATATAAGTAACTTGTCTGAACTAGAATTTAAAACAACAATTATAAGCATATTAGCTGAGCGTGAACCAAGCATAGAAGACACTAGAGAATCCCTTACTAAAGAAATAAAAGAACTAATATCTAGTCAGGCCAAAATTTTAAATGCTATAATTGAGATATAATCCCAAATAGAGGCCATAAAAATGAGGAGGATGAAGCAGAGGAAGGACTTAGTGATATAGAAAATATAATTATGGGAAATAATGAAGCTGAAAAGAAGAGAGAAAGAAAGGTCATGGAGCGGCCAACAGACACATGAAACGATGCTCAAAGTCACTCATCATCAGGGAAACACAAATCAAAACCACACTGAGATACCACCTTACATCGGTTCGAGTGGCTAAAATGAATAAATCAGGAAACTATAGATGCTGGCGGGGATGTGGAGAAGCAGGCACCCTCCTACACTGTTGGTGGGAATGCAAACTGGTGCAGCCACTCTGGAAAACGGTGTGGAGGTTCCTCAAAAAAATGAAAATAGAGCTATCCTATGACCCAGCAATAGCACTGCTAGGAATCTACCCAAGAGACACAGGAATGCTGATGCATAGGGGTACATGTACCCCAATGTTCATAGCAGCACTTTCGACAATAGCCAAATCATGGAAGCAAACCAAGTGCCCATCAATTGACGAATGGATAAAGAAGTTGTGGCACATATATACAATGGACTACTACATGGCAATGAGAAAAAATGAAATCTGGCCATGTGTAGCAACATGGATGGAACTGGAGGGTATTATGTTAAGTGAAATAAGTCAGTCAGAAAAAGACAGATACCATATATTTCCACGAATAGGTGGACTTTGTGAGACTAAGCAAAAACCAGGGGGAGGGCTAGAGGGGAAAGGAAAAAAAGACACAGAGAGGGAGGGAGATAAAACATAAGAGACTCTCAAAGACTAAGAACAATCTGAGGGTGAGGGAGGTGAGGGAGGTGAGGGAGGTGAGGGAGGTGAGGGAGGGGGGAGAGGGGGTGACGGATATTAAAGAGGGCATGTGTTGGGATGAACACTGGGTGTTATATGTAAACCAATTTGAAAATAAACTATTATAATAAAAAAAAAAAGAAAGGTCATGGAGCAAAAAGGCAGACTGAGGAAATTTAGTGACTTAGTAAAATCTAAAAACTTTCATATCATAGGCATCCCAGAGATAAAGAGAGAGAAAAGGGGCAGGAGGTTTATTGTGAGCAAATTATAACAGTAAATTTCCCTAATCTGTAGAAGGACACAAACATCAAAATCCAAGAAGCACAAAGAACTCCCACTAAATTCAACAAAAACTGGCCATCTCCAAGACATATCATAGCCAAATTAACGAAATACACAGTCAAGGAAAGAATCCTGAAAGCAGCAAGGGGAAAAAAAGTCTTTAACCTATGAGAAGACAGATCAAGTTTGTAGCAGATCTGTCCAAGAAACTTGACCAGAAAGGAGTGGCAGGATATAGTGGCAGGATATATTAAACGTGCTGAATGGGAAAAATATCCAGCCAATAATACTCTATCTAGCAAGGCTATCATTCAGAATAGAAGGAGAGATAAAGAGTTTCCCAGAAAAACAAAAACTGAAAGAGTTTGCGACCACAAAACCAGCCCTGCAAGAAATTTTAGGGGGACTCATTGAGGGGAGGAGGGGAAAAAGACTAAAAGCAACAAAGACTAGAAAGGACCAGATATCATCACCAGAAACACCTTGTCTACAGGTAACACAATGGTACTAAATTCATATCTTTCAATAATCACTCTGAATATAAATGGACTAAATGCTCCAATCAAAACACATAGGGTGTCAGAATGGATAAAACAAAACAAAACAAAACAAGATCCATCTATATGCTGCCTATAAGAGACTCATTTTAGGCCTATAGACACCTGCAGATTGGAAGTGAGGAGATGGAGAACAATCTATCATGCTTAGTGGATGTCGAAAGATAGCCAGAGTAGCCATACTTATATCAGACAAACTAGATTTTAAACCAAAGACCGTAACAAGAGATGAAGAAGGCCATTATATCATAATTAAGGGGTCTATCCACCAAGAAGATCTAACAATTGTAAATATTTATGCCCCTAATTTGAAAGCACTCAAATATATGAATCAATTAATAGCATAAAAGAACTCATTGATAATAATACCATAATAGGAGAATTTAACAACTCACTTACAGTAATGAACAGATCTAAGCAGAAACTCAATAAGGAAACAATGGCTTTGAATGATGCACTGGACCAGATGGACTTAACAGATATATTCAGAACATTTTATACTTAAGCAGCAGAATACAAATTCTTCTTGAGTGCATATGGAACATTCTCCAGAATAGATCACATAGTGAGTCACAAATTAGCCCTCAACAAATATAAAAAGATAAAGATCATGTCATGCACATTTTCAGATCACAATACTATGATACTTGAAATTCGCTGCAGGAAAAAGTTGATAAATCCTTCAAATACATGGAAGTTGAAGATAATTCTACTAAAGAATGAATGGGTTAATCAGGAAATCAAAGAAGAAATTAAAAAAAAATATGGAAGCAAATGAAAATGAAAACATCGTAGTCCAAAACTTTGGGATGCAGCAAAGGTTATCCTAAGAGGGAAGCATATTGCAATGCAGGCCTATTTCAAGAAGCAAGAAAGGTCCTAAATACACAACCTAATCTTACACCTAAAGGATCTAGAAAATGAACAGCAAATAAAGCCTAAAGCCAGCAGAAGAAGGGAAATAATAAAGATTAGAGCTGAAATAAATGATATAGAAACAAACAAACAAATAAAAAACCCAGTAGAATATATCAATGAAACAAAGAACTGGTTCTTTGGAAGAATAAACAAAATTGATAAGCCCCTAGCCAGGCTTAAAAAAAAGAAAATAAATTGGACCCAAATAGATAAAATCACGAATGAAAGAGGAGAGATCATAACCAACACCACAGAAACACAAACAATTATGATCATAACCAACACCACAAACACAAACAATTATTATTATACTGTGAAAAATTATATGCCAACAAACTGGGCTATCTGGAATAAATGGATAAATTCCTAGAAACATACAAATTACTAAAATTGAGGGGTTCCTGAGTGGCTCAGTTGGTTAAGCATCTGACTCTTGATTTGGGCTCAGGTCATGATCTCATGGTTGTGAGATCGAGCTCTGTGTTGGGCTTCATGCATGCAGTGTGGAGCCTGGTTGGAATTTTCTTTGTCTTCTTTCTTCACCCCTCCCTCCACTCACACACACCCACACACACACAGTCTCTCTCTCTCTCAAAATAAATAAACAAACTTAAAAAAACTACCAAAAGGAAACAGGAAGAAATAGAAAATTTGAACAGACCCACAAGCAGCAAGGAAATGGAATCAGTAATAAAAAAATCTCTCAACAAATAAGAGTCCTGAGACTGATGGCTTCCCAGGGGAATTCTACCAGTATTTAAAGAAGAGTTAATACATATTCTTCTCAAACTTTCCCAAAAAAATAGAAATGGAAAGGAAACTTAAAAACGCATTCTATGAAGCCAGAATTACTTTGATTACAAAACCAAAGGCCCCACTAAAACAGAGAATTACAGGCCAATATCCCTAATGAAGCTGGATGCAAAAATTATCAATAAAATGCTAGCAAATCAAATTCAACATTACGTTAAAAGAATTATTCATCACGCTCAAGTGCGATTTATTCCTGAGATGCAAGAGTGGTTCGATATTCTCTAATTAATCAACGTGATGCATCACTTTAATAAAAAAAAGATAATAACTACATTATCCTCTCAATAGATGCAGAGAAAGCATTTAACAAAATACAGCATCCTTTCGTGGTAAAAATCCTCAACAAAGTAGGGATAGATGAAACATACCTCAGCATCATAAAGGCCATATATGAAATACCCACAGTTGGAGGGGGACCAAGATGGCGGAGGAGTAGGGAGGACCAAAGTTTCCCTTGTTTTTTTGAATTGAGAGGGACCGAAACAGAGAGATTCTCAACTCCAAGAACCTGGCAGAAAAGGTGTAGCAGCTTACAAGGAACGCAAGAAACATAGACAACGCCCTAAGACCACCCACAAGCACCAGCCCCAGGAAGTCACTCCCTGAGCCATCCCTGCCTCAGTGGAGAACTCCCGCCTACACTAAACCACGCCCATCTGCGCAGGAGTGACACTTCTCCGCGGGAGCTACAGAGGCCAATCCAGACTGCTGCCTGGAGTAACTCCAGGTCATTACTTTTTAAAATAGTTGCTCCCCATTATTCTTCTTACTGATCCCCACTCCTGAGCTGACTATCCAGAGGCCTGGCTGACTTAAACAAAATCTTATTCCACTCTCTAAAGGCATGTTTTTCATCTCCTTCTGTACTTCCCTTGTTCTCTCTCTGGAATAACCAGGCCACATAATCTCACCCGAGCAATTTCTGTCTTCATTCCTTTTTCCTTGTAACCGTCCTTATTCTGATTTCTCTCAGTCTGGATTAAGCTCTTTAGTCACTCTACCCGGGCAAAGACCATTTCCTTCTTTCCCCCGGAACTGTCATTATTCTCTCTGTAGACGCTCTGCCACCAGCACAGTACACACCTTGTCCTTACCGTGTAGCTGGTATTTCAGGACATTGTCCTCAGAGTGTCATTTGTTATTCTTTTTGCTGTTGTGAACCGCTTGTCTGTATCATTTGTTAGTACGTTTGAGTATTTCTGTTTTCTGTTTGTCTGTCAGTCTGTTTTCCTTTCCAGGGCAACTTCAAGAAACAACCCAAAACACATCCAGCCAAAATGTTGAGATGGAAGAATTCTCCTCAAAAGAATCCACAAGAAGCAGTGACAGCTCAAGAATTAATGAAACCAGGTATAAGCAACATAACAGAACATGAATATAGAATGACAATCATAAAACTAATCGCTGGCCTTGAAAAAAGCTTAGAAGAATGCAAGGGGTCCCGCGCAGCAGAGTTCAAGGACCTTAAAAAGGGGCAGGAAGAATTAAAGAAGAAATTAGAAGAAATACAGGGGAAACTGGAAGCAGCCACAGCACGGATTGAAGAGGTAGAGGAAAGAGTTAGTGCCTTAGAAGACAAAATCATTGAAAAAGAGGAAGCAGATAAAAAGAGAGAGAAGCTGATCCAGGAACAGGAAAGGAGAATTCGAGAGCTAAGCGATGCACTCAAAAGAAACAATATCCGTATCATAGGAGTCCCAGAGGAAGGAGAGAGAGAGAAAGGAGTCGAAGGGGTTCTTGAACAAATCATTGCTGAGAACTTCACCAACATGAGGAAGGAAAAGGGCATGGAAATCCAAGAGGCACAGAGAACTCCCCTCAGACGTAACTTGAATAGACCTTCTGCACGGCACATCATAGTGAAGCTGGCAAAATACAAAGATAGGGAGAGAATCCTGAAAGCAGCTAGGGACAAAAGAACCCTAACATACAAAGGGAGACCTATAAGGGTAGTAGCAGACTTATCTACAGAAACTTGGCAAGCCAGAAAGGAATGGCAGGATATCTTCAACGTGATGAGCAAGAAGGTCCTGCAACCAAGAATTCTGTATCCGGCTAGCCTGTCATTCAGAATAGAAGGAGAGATCAAGGTTTTTCCCAACAAACAAAAACTGAAAGAATTTATCACAAATAAGCCAGCACTGCAAGAGATCCTGAGGGGCATTCTATGAAGGCAAACCTGCAAAGAACACAAACTGCCAGGGACAGCCTTACAATCATGAAACCTACAGATAATACAGTGACTGTAAGCCCATATTTTTCAATATTAACACTGAATGTAAATGGACTAAATGTGCCAATCAAAAGACACAGGATAACAGAATGGATTAAAAAACAAGACCCATCTATTTGCTGTCTTCAAGAAACTCATCTTAAACCTGAAGACACCTTCAGATTGAAAGTGAGGGGATGGAAAACTATCTACCATGCTACTGGAAGGCAGAAGAAAGCCGGAGTAGCCACACTTATATCAGACAAATTAGACTTTAAAATGAACGATGTAATAAGAGATGAAGAAGGACATTATATAATAGTCTCAGGGACCATCCAGCAGGAAGAGCTAACAATTGTAAATATCTACGCACCGAATTTGGGGGCACCCAAATTTGTAAAACAACTAATTACAAACATTAGCAACCTCATCGATAAAAATGTCCTAATAGTAGGGGATCTCAACACTCCACTCTCAGCATTGGATAGATCCACAAATCAGAAAATCTCCGCAGAAACAATAACCCTGAACGACACATTAGAACAGATGGGCCTCACAGACATCTTTAGGGTCCTTCATCCAGAAGCAAAGGAATTTACGTTCTTCTCAACTGCACACGGTACATTTTCCAAGATAGATCACATTCTGGGGCACAGGGAAGCTCTGAATAAATATAAAAGAATTGAGATCATACCGTGTACACTGTCAGACCACAATGCTTTGAAACTTGAAATCAACCACAGGAGAAAGCCTGGAAAATATCCAAGAACATGGCGGCTAAGAAATAACCTACTAAAAGATGACTGGGTCAACCAAGCCATCAGAGAAGAAATTAAAAAATACATGGAAACAAATGAAAATGAAAATACAACAATCCAAACGCTCTGGGACGCAGCAAAAGCAGTCCTGAGAGGGAAATATATTGCAATCCAGGCCCATCTCAAGAAACAAGAAAAATCAATAACACAAATTCTAACAGCACGCCTAAAGGAACTAGAAGCAGAACAAATAAAACAACCCAAGCCCAGCAGAAAGAGAGAAATAACTAAGATCAGAGCACAAATTAACCATATGGAGACAGAAAAGGTAGTGGAACAGATCAATGAAACCAAAAGCTGGTTCTTTGAAAAAATAAACAAAATAGACACACCTCTAGCCAGGCTTCTCAAAAAGAAAAGAGAGAGAACTCAAATAGATAAAATCGTGAATGAAAAGGGAGAAATTACAACCAATCCCTCAGAGATACTAACAATCATCAGAGAATATTATGAAAAATTATATGTCACCAAACTTGGCAATCTGGAAGAAATGGACAGCTTCCTAAATAGCCACACGCTACCAAAACTCAAACGGGAAGAAATAGAAAAATTGAACAGACCCATAACTAGTGAAGAAATAGAATCAGTTATCAAAAATCTCCCAGCAAATAAAAGCCCTGGACCAGACGGCTTTCCTGCGAAATTTTACCAGACATTTAAAACAGAGTTAATTCCTATCCTCCTCAAGCTGTTCCAAAAAATTGAAACGGAAGGAAAACTCCCGGACTCATTCTATGAAGCCAGCATCACTTTGATTCCCAAACCAGATAGAGATCCAGCAAAGAAGGAGAATTACAAGCCAATATCCCTGATGAATATGGATGCAAAAATTTTCAATAAGATACTAGCAAATCGAATCCAACAACACATAAAGAGAAATTATCCACCATGATCAAGTAGGATTCATCCCTGGGTTGCAGGGCTGGTTCAATATTCGCAAATCAATCAACGTGATACATCACATCAACAAAAGAAAAGATAAGAACCATATGATCCTGTCAATAGATGCAGAAAGCATTTGACAAAATACAGCACCCGTTCTTAATAAAAACTCTCGAGAAAGTCGGGATAGAAGGAACATACTTAAACATCATAAAAGCCATATATGAAAAGCCCACAGCCAATATCATCCTCAATGGGGAAAAACTGAAAGCCTTCCCCCTGAGATCAGGAACACGACAGGAGTGTCCACTCTCGCCACTGCTATTTAACATAGTGTTGGAAGTCTTAGCATCAGCAATCAGACAACAAAACAAAATAAAAGGCATCAAGATTGGCAAGGAGGAAGTCAAACTTTCACTTTTTGCAGATGACATGATACTTTACATGGAAAACCCGACGGAATCTACCAAAAGCCTACTAGAACTGATTCATGATTTCAGCAAAGTTGCAGGATACAAAATCAATGTACAGAAATCGGTGGCATTTCTATACACCAACAATGAAGCAGCAGAAAGAGAAATAAAGAAGTTAATCCCTTTCACAATTGCACCAAAAACCATAAAATACCTAGGAATAAACCTAACCAAAGATGTGAAAGACCTCTACACTGAAAACTATAAAAAACTTATGAAGGAAATTGAGGAAGACACAAGGAAATGGAAAAACATCCCATGCTCATGGATTGGAAGAATAAATATCGTTAAAATGGCAATACTACCCAAAGCAATCTACACATTCAATGCAATCCCAATCAAAATTGCACCAGTATTCTTCTCAAAGCTAGAGCAAACAATCCTAAAATTTGTATGGAACCACAAAAGACCTCGAATAGCCAAAATAATACTGAAGAATAAAACCAAGGCGGGAGGCATCACAATCCCAGACTTTAACCTCTACTACAAAGCGGTGGTCATCAAGACTGTATGGTATTGGCACAAAAACAGACACATAGACCAATGGAATAGAATAGAAAACTCAGAAATGGACCCGCAAGTATATGGCCAACTAATCTTTGATAAAGCGGGAAAATGTATTCAATGGAAAAAAGACAGCCTCTTTAATAAATGGTACTGGGAGAATTGGACAGCAACTTGCAAAAGAATGAAACTAGACCACTTTCTTACACCACTCACAAAAATAAATTCTAAATGGATAAAAGATCTGAATGTGAGACAGGAAACCGTCAAAATCCTAGAGGAAAAAGCAGGGAAAAGCCTCTTTGACCTAAGACGCACCAATTTCTTACTTGACACGTCTCCAAAGGCAAGGGAATTAAAAGCAAAGATGAAGTATTGGAACTTCATCAAGATAAAAAGCTTCTGCACAGCAAAAGAAACAACCAACAAAACGAATAGGCAACCAACGGAATGGGAAAGGATCATCGCAAATGACATATCGGATAAAGGACTAATATCTAAAATCTATAAAGAACTTACCAAACTCCACACCCGAAAAACAAACAACCCAGTGAAGAAATGGGCGGAAGATATGAATAGACACTTCTCCAAAGAGGACATTCAGATGGCAAATAGACACTTGAAACGATGTTCAATGTCACTCATCATCAGGGAAATACAAATCAAAACCACACTGCGATACCACCTCACACCAGTCAGAGTGGCTAAAATAAACAAATCAGGAAACTATAGATGCTGGCGAGGATGTGGAGAAGTAGGCACCCTCCTACATTGTTGGTGGGAATGCAAACTGGTGCAGCCACTCTGGAAAACGGTGTGGAGGTTCCTCAAAAAAATGAAAATAGAGCTACCCTATGATCCAGCAATAGCCCTGCTAGGAATCTACCCAAGAGACACAGGATTGCTGATGCATAGGAGCACGTGTACCCCAATGTTCATAGCAGCACTTTCGACAATAGCCAAAACATGGAAAGAGACCAAGTGCCCATCAACTGACGAGTGGATAAAGAAGATGTGGTACATATATACAATGGACTACTATGTGGCAATGAGAAAAAATGAAATCTGGCCATGTGTAGCAACATGGATGGAACTGGAGGGTATTATGTTAAGTGAAATAAGTCAGTCAGAAAAAGACAGATACCATATGTTTCCACGAATAGGTGGACTTGGTGAGACTAAGCAAAAACCAGGGGGAGGGGAAGAGGGGAAAGAAAAAAAAGACACAGAGAGGGAGGGAGATAAAACATAAGAGACTCTCAAAGACTAAGAACAAACTGAAGGTGAGGGAGATGGGGGGGGAGAGGGGGTGATGGGCATTAAAAAAGGGCACATGTTGGGATGAACACTGGGTGTTTTATGTAAACCAATTTGAAAATAAACTATTTTAAATTAAAAAAAAAAAAAGAAATACCCACAGTTAATATCATCCTCAATGGGGAAAAACTGCAGTCAGGAACAAGACAAGGATGTCCACGTTCACCATTACTATTTAACATAGTACTGGAAGTCTTAAGCTCAGCCAACAAAAGGAAATAAAAGGCATACTAATTGGCGAGGAAGATGGGAAACTTTCACTATTGGCAGACAATGTGCTATTTTATGTAGAAACCCCAAAAGACTACACCAAAAATTGCTAGAACTAATACATGAATCAGCAAAGTTTCAGGATATAAAATCAATGTGCAGAAATATGTTGCATTTCTATACACCAACAAAGAAGCAGCAGAAAAAGAATTCAAGGAATCAATTCCATTTGCAATTGCACCAAAACCCATAAGATATCTAGGAGTAAAACTAACTAAAGAGGTAAAAGATCTATACACTGAAAACTGTAGAATACTTATGAAAGAAATTGAACAAGACACAAAGAAATGGAAAAGCATTCCATGCTCATGGATTAGAAGAACACTGTTAGAATGTCTATACTAATTAAACGCATTTAGCAATCCCTATAAAAATACGACCAGCATTCTTCACAGAGCTAGAACAAAATCTGTATGGAAAAGATTCTGAATAACCAAAGCAATTCTGAAAAAGAAAAACAAACCAGGGGGCATCACTATTCTGGACTTCAAGCTATATAATAAAGTTGTAGTCATCAAGATAGTATGGCATGGGCACACACACAAAAAGACATATAGATCGATGGAACAGAATAGAAAACCCAGAAACGGACCCACAATGCCATGGTCAACCAATCTTTGACAAAGCAGGAAAGAATATCCAGTCAAAAAAATGACAGTCTCTTCAACAGATAGTGTTGGGAAAAATGACGGTGACATGCAGAAGAATGAAATTTGCTCACTCTCTTGCACCATATACAAAAATAAATTCAAAATAAATGAAAGACCTAAATTTGAGACAGGAAACCATCAAAATCCTAGAGGAGAACATAGGCAGCATCCTCTTTGACCTCGGCTGGAGCAACTTCCTACTAGATATGTCCCCAAAGGTAAGGGAAACAAAAGAAAACATGAACTATTGGGACTTCATCAAGATAAAAACCTTCTGCACAGCAAAGGAAAATATCAACAAATTTAAAAGGCAACGTATGGAATGGGAGAAAATTTGCAAACGACTTGTCTGATAAAGGATTAGTATCCAAAACATATAAAGAACTTATCAAACTCAACACCCAAAAGAACAACAACCCAGTGAAGAAATGGGCAGAATAAATGAATAGACACTTTTCCAAAGAAGACATCCAGATGGCTAACAGATACATGAAAAGATGCTCAACATGACTCATTACCAAGCAAATACAAATCAAAACCACAATGAGGTGCCACCTCACACCTGTCAGAAGGGCTAGAATAAACAACACAAGAAACAACAGGTGTTGGTGAGGATTTGGAGAAAAGGGAGCCCTCTTGCGGGACCTGGGTGGCTCAATTAGTTTAGCATTCAATTCTTGATTTTGGCTCAAGTCATGATCTCATGGTTCATTGGATCCAGCCCCACATCAGACTATGTGCTGACAGCATGGAGCCTACTTGTAATTCTCTTTCTTCCTCTCTCTCTGCTGCTCTCTTGATTCTGCACACACATTCTCTCTTTGTCTCGGAAATAAATAAATAAACCTCAAAAAAAGCAGGGGGAGGAGGGAAGCCTCTTGCACTGTTGGTGGGAATGTAAACTGGTGTAGCCACTCTGGAGAACAATATGGAGGTTCCTCAGAAAACTAAAAATAGAACTACTTTATGATCCAGCAATTGCACTATTAGGTATTTACCCTAAGGATAGACAAATAGAGATTCGAAGGGGTACATGTATCCCAATGTTTACTGTAGCATTATCAATAATGGCCAAACTATGGAAGGAACCCAAATGTGCGTCAGCTGATGAATGGATAAAGACGTGGGGGTACACACACACACACACACACACACACACACACACACACTGGAATATTACTCAGCCATCAAAAAGATGAAATCTTGACATTTGCAACAACATGGATGGACCTAGAATGTATTTTGCTAAGTGAAATAAGTCAATCAGAGAAAGACAAATACCGTATGATTTCACTCATATGTGGAATTTAAGAAACAAAACAAATGAACATATGGGAGGGAGCAGGAGAAGAGAAGAAAGGGAAACAAACCACAAAAGGATCTTAAAGAGAGAGAACAAACTGAGGATTGATAGATGGAGGTGTGTGGGAAATGGGCTAGATGGGCGATAGGTATTAAATGAGGGCATTTATTGTGATGAGCCCTGGGTGTTGTATGTAAGTGATGAATCCCTGAACTTACTCCTGAAACCAATATTGTACTGTATTAACTAACTAAAGTTTAAATTGAAAAATACATGTCCTGTATAATTACCCCCCAAAAGTATCAAGCATGAATATGTGAAAACAAATATTGCTATCACATATGTGTTCAGTATAGCTTAACATATTAAAATCATATTTGGTCTCAGGTAGTGTGTTAGATAGTATAGATTTTATACTTGGATATACCTGGGAATTACTGGTGCTTTCACTGGCCTCATTCTATGTATATAGTAGAGATTTGTCCTTCTGATATGGGAATGAGCAAGGATTATCTCCTTTTGGGAGGGATAAATGGAAGAAAGGACAGAGATAGCACAGAGGATGTTTGGATGGACAAGTATCAACCAAATTACTTGCTAAGAGCTCTTTCCTTGAAAATATTGAATATTAAGCTAATATTTCTCCAACTTTAGGATATATAAGAATCGCCTAGTGCAGATTACTGAGCTCTGTGCATTGGGGTTCCGATGCCAGTCGGTCTGGCATAGGACAGGGGAGGCAAAAGTTAGTATTTTAAACAAGCATTTGAGATTAATCTAAGGCAGTTGGTCCCTGGACCATTATTTTGGGAAGCATTGTATTAGAAAGACTGGTAGTAGTCTATGGAGAAAGGAAATAAAACATATAAACAAAACCAAGAAAATATTTCTATTTTGGTTGGAGTCATTTCAACTTGCTGTAAGAGAGAAAAAGAGACATCCCATTGGTGAGCAGATGGGTCTATCTGGCATCTAACTGTAAATTAAGGAGCTCAAACCCTATATCAGTACTCTGATGCAGGACTCATGGCCACAATTCATAGGAATATGGAATTTAGAGCCGATAGGAGTCTTAGAGGCTTTCCATCTGTTTTGGTTGTGACCCATTGTAACAGATACATTTAATATTGTGTTCCAGGAAATATACACATGTACAGACACACAACAGTGCATAATGTGTACATTTATTTACTTCATCAAACAACACTCTTACAACTTGTGATGTATTCTCATATTTTGGGGGGAGGAGGTTACACTTAAATTAAAAGAAACCCTGGTCATGATTCATTGAATTGGTTATATGACCACTTGCCATTTGAGAAACACCAATGTAGTGTAGTCATTTTATTTTACAAATGGGAAACAAGCTTCGAGAGGTAAAACTTGTCCAAAATCACACAACTGTGAATAGTGGAACTCAGAGCTAGAATTCAGATCTTAGATTTTCAACCAAATGACCTGTTTGTTATGGCCTACAGTATGTCTCAGTGTTCGTTTTATTGGTGTTAGCCTGTTTTCTTTCAAGAAAAAATAATCTATTTTTATGTTAGATTGTCTGTCTAATTGAAAAACATTTTGAAGGGTACAAATGTCTTTTCCCTAAAGAAACCACTGGATGGTAGTATAAACTTGTCTGATGGTAGACTATTCACTTGAACCAAAGTGAATTCAGATTTGTATACTTGCATCCTTATTTTACAATGCTTTATAGATTGGTTTTCTTCTCTGGATGAGCTGAGCTTATGTCCATCCTGAAGAAACTGTTTTACATGATTTTACAGGTGGGGATACATTTTGTTACTTCATATTTCTCTCTTTTTTTCATCTGTGTGGAAGAGAGATTTTAAAAAAACAAACACATAGGTGCTTCCAGTATTGCCAAAAAGGCCCTCTTGTTTTGTATTTAATATATTTTTCCTCTTCCATATTCTTATTTTATAGGACTTTAAATAATTATTTACTGTTATTTCATTTCAGACAGAAACTTAATTTCTTTTAGTGTGGGAAATCTATTTGGGCCCATTTCCATACATAAATAAAAACTCCAAATGATTTTATATTTATTATCTCTTAATAAAGAAAATTAATATTTTGCTTTATAAGATATTTTTCCTTAGCTGCAGCAAGGTTGTCAGCACTCTGATCTATGCATGTACTAGAAACTTCTGAGGGAGGTAGGTAGTCATGAAGACATTTGCTCTTGTTTTGGGTTTCAAGGTTGAACCCCTCTTTAACTACAACTTCCTCACAGGTTAAAACTGGAAGGAAAAGGAAATCAGATGTCTATCCTTGACACTTATTCCTTTTATCCCTCTTTTCCTCCTCCTACTCAAGTTCTCCTTTGAAAAAAAGAAATCAAGGATGTAGGAAAGAAAAGAAAGGGTAAGAAATGTGATGATTATTTAAATTTTTTTTTTTGTTAGAACAACTCAGCAAAATAAAATTCCGGTTTATTGTTGGACAACATTGTTTCACACATACATCAAACAGGCCAAAAAAAATAAACAGCAACTTCATAGACAAAAAAGGAAAAAAAAGAAACCTTTTATCTTTGGCCTTTTTAACCATCTCATACAAACCAACTACTTATAGTACAGCTAAGTACATACACAAAAAAAGTTACTGTAATGCTCGGAATAAGATTGTTTTTTTGTTGTTGTTTTTGCTTTTTTTACAAGGTTTTTTTTTTTCTCCTTTGAGATTATAATGAACATGGTCACACCACAAGTAAAGTCAGAAGTAGGACAGAGAACGCTCCGAAGGCTGGTTTGGTCATCCGAGATCATTAAAAATGGCTGACCCCTAACAATATGTACAAAAATATAAAATGTAAATAAAAAATACAAACAAATTTTCCTTTTTAAAGTACTTTTAAGAAAAAAAGCAGGGCCTTGGAAATTTTGGTTCTTTTTTCCTCCCCTGTTGCAAATTCACGTTGTGGTTTTGGTTGGGTGGCGGAGAGCGTGTGTCATCTGTGGGTGGCGCTGCCCTCGTGGGGCAGGCGGGCGGGACTCTCTACTCAAAGGTGACCACGTTTAGATTCTGAGACGGGAAGTGGAGGGTGAATAGGTCACGGTGGCCTTTTTTTGTTTTGTTAAGTTTAACTTTTCCTTTTTTGCTGTCTAGTCATCCTCGTCGGTCTTCTGCTTCTTGGTGTCCACGTCATCATCCTCATCATCTTCAGCTGCCCGTTTGCCCGTAGCTACCTCAGCCTCCTCATCTTCATCTCCATCCTCTTCCTCACCATCACCTTCCTCCTCCTCCTCTTCCTCCTCTCCCCCTTCTTCCTCTTCTTCATCTACCTCATTGTCAGCCTCCTGCTCCCCATTTTCCTCATTAGCGTTCCCATTAGCAGGGGCGTCTCTTCCGTTCTCTGCCTCCTCCACAACTTCCTTCTTCTCCTTTAAGTCCTTGGTGGTGATCTCGGAGCTGGTGTCCACAGCCGCGTCTGACATGATGGGGCACGCCGGTGATCCGATGCAGCGGATTAAAAAGAAAGCGAGAGTTCGAGGACTCTGGCGACAAATCTGCTGGAGTCCGGGGTGGCAGAGGAGGCGCGCGGCGGAGGTGGTTGCGGCGAACGCGGAGCCGGACGCAGGAACAATGCAAAGATGGCTTTTCAGAGCAGCCAGTGGGCTATTTTAAATTTTTTTAATGTTTTTATTATTTATTTATTTTGAGAGAGAGAGAGACAGAGAGAGCAAGCCAAAGAGGGACAGAGGGAATGAGGGAAAGAGAGAATCTCAAGCTGGCTCAGTGCAGAACCCAATGTCAGGCTTGAACTCACAAATCATGAGATTGTGACCTGAGCCGAAACCAAGGTCAGATGTTTAACTGACTGAGCCACCCAGGTTCCCCAGTGATGGTTAATTTTATATGTCAACTTGGCTGGGTCATGGTGCACAGATATTTGGTTAAACCTTATTCTGGATGTTTTGTGAGGGAATTTTTGAATGAAATTAACATTTATATTAGTAGGTTTTGAGTAAAGCAGATTGCCCTTCATAATATGGGTGGGCAAGCCTTATTTAATCAATTGAAAACCTTAATAGAATAAAGACTAACTTCTCTACCTAACTTCTTCACAATTAAGAAGGAATTTTGCCAGTAGACTGCCCTTAGACTCAAACTGAAACTCTTCCCTGAGTCTCCAACTTGCTAGCCTACCCATCATATTTTGGACATGCCAAGCCTCCACAAACATGTACAATTCTTTAAAATAAATTTCCCTCTTTCTCTTTCTTTCCCTCTGTATACATACATACATATGTTTATATGCATCATGTATGTGTATATGTATGTATGTACACATATATTCATCCTTATTGTCATATATGTTTATGTATATATACATAATATGTATATATTATGTGTAATATATACACATATACATATGTGTATTATGTGTAATTCGTACACATATACATACACATACATTCATCCTTCTATTGGTTCTGTGTTTCTGGACAACTCTGACCAAAATAAGAAGTGAAGAGGCTCCTGGATGCCTCAGTCGGTTGAATGTCTGACTCTTGATTTCAGCTCAGGTGATGATCATGGTCATGGGAGTGAGCCCTGCATCTGGTTCCATGCTGAGCATGGAGCCTGCTTGGGATTCTCTCTCCCTCCCTCTTTCTCTGCCCCTCTCCTACTCATCCTCTCTCTCTCTCTCTCTCTCTCTCTCTCTCTCTCTCAAAATAAATAAATAAAAACATAAAAAGTGAGGGTAAGATGGGGGCCTTCAGAATGGTTAACCCAGATTACAAATTAAAAACTCAATTAAAGCAAATATAAAGACAATTAGAATAGTGCTATTCTTTCTCTTATTCCTCTGCCACATGTTATTCTCTGACACTTTGACAAATGCATGGACTAATTCTGTTTTCTTTACCATTGTATCCTCAGTGCTTATTATAATTTTTGCCACATTCTAGGCTCTTGGTATCTGTTGGTTGAATGAATGAATGGTTAGGATTCTCAAATGTTCAACAGAGGGGAGGACTGAATGCTCACTGTCACAGAAGCATGAAAATATGTAACACAGTTGGGAATGGTGCAAAGTTGAAGGTATTTGGGGATAGGATGGCTAGAAATAAATCTGGAAAGGTAGTGCTGAGAATTGGGACTTTATCCTTGTGAGTAGCAGGGAGCTATCAAGCAATTTTAAGGAAAAATCATATTCATGTTTACCCTTCAGAATGATTCCCAGGATTTTCTGAAGTTTTAGCCAACCTCAAAGACTTTTTTTAAAATTGTGATTTAGATTGTTTTAAATCCAATATACTTCTTTGCCTCTGCATATTTTAAGTCTCACTAGCTAACTTGTTTGTCCACTGACATAAATTGATAAAAAGAACGTGGATCTTATATCTATGTTGAATCCTGAGTTTAACACCTAGGAGACTTATGGTCTTGAAGAGCTGCTTTACTTTTCAGCAGCATGGTTTCTTCAACTTTAAATGTTGGCATAACCCAGGGTTAAAAAGTCAAAAACATTCCCTTTAAGATCAGAAACAAGAGGAGAGTCTATCATCTGCTTTCTTTCAACATTGTAGTGAAGATTCTAGCTAATGTGATATGGCAAGAAAAAAGAAAAAATAAGAAAAAAGTATAAAGATTGGAAAATTAGTCAGTAGGTAAATTATTCAAATTAATAAGAAACTTTAGCAAGCTCATTAGGCATAATATAAATATGCTAAAAACTGATGGCGTTTTTATGCAATAGCAACAGAGAGTGTAATTCAATAAAGCTTACAATAGTATTAAGAAATATTAAAGTTCTTGGGAGAAACCTAACAAGAAATGTCAAAATCCCAATTGTGTATAAAGGTCCAGTTCTAAAATTTATGTGGAAATGCAAAGGGTGAAGAATATACAAGCCATCCTAAACAAGTATGAAACTGGGGGATTCGCTTTACCAGAACATTAAATATTAAGATTTATAAAGTTGTTTACAGACAGACAAATACATTATTGAAACAGAATAAATAAATTTATCTATGTATATATGAAAACTTAAACCAAATCAGTGAGAGAAAGAGTGAATATTTGAACAAATGATGCAGGGAGAATTGATTGTCTATGTGGTAAAAGTAAATTCTAGATGCGTTATGATTTAGAAACTAACATAAATAACGCTATTTGTCAACTATACTCAAAAACTTTTTTTTTAAAGTTTATTTATTTCTGAGAGAGAGAGAGACAGAGTGCAAGCTGGAGAGGTGAGCGAGAAAGGGAGACACAGAATCCGAAGCAGGCTCCAGGCTCTGAGCTGTCAGCACAGAGCGGGACTTGGGGCTCAAACCCATGAACTATGAGATCATGACCTGAGCCAAAGTCGGACGTCCAACCGACTGAGCCACTCAAGCGCCCCCTCAAAAACTTTTTGAACAGATTTAAATATGAAAAGAAAAATAATGAAATTGTTAGAAGCAATATAGAAAAATATCTTAATGATTTGGAGTAGAGAAGGATTTATTAAATAAAACAGAAGACATAAACCATAAAGGAAAAGATTAATAAATTCAGCTATATTTAAATTAAGAATTTCTGTTTATCAAAAGACAGGACAATGAGTTGAGTGAAAATACAATGCACAAACTGGGGGAAGACATTTGCAACTGATTAAACTGATAACAGCTCAGTATCCAGGATATATACATGTTACTTATACACATCAGTTAGAAAAAAATCAATAGAAAAATGGGCAAAATGCACTTCATGGGAAAAGAAAGCTAAATAGCCAATTAACCTATTAAGAAATGTTCTACCTCATGGTAGTTAAGGAAATGCACATTAAAACTATAATGTAATACTATAAAATCTCACCCATGAACTTGGCAATCAAATAGTTTTGGTGAGAATATGAAGCGAAAGGAACACATAAATTGTAGATCACGATAATGTAAATTGGTACGACCACTTTGGAATAAAAAATAATGATAAAAATGTCTCATGATTCATCAGTCTCACTTCAAGAGAAATTCTTGCACATTTGCATTAGGGGACAGGTGAAGAAATTATAGGAATATTCATAGCAGTGCAGTTTGGAATAGCAAAAAACAAAACAACTCAATGTCCATTGACAAGTATAAGTTCATTGTTCATGAACAGGAAAGAAGGATGGTATGACTATTCCAAATGTTACATATTTCATGAACACTGTCTGCCATACTACCTAAGAGAAATATTCAAAATAACTCAAATTAATTCTTAACCCCATGAAATGTTAACATGGTCCATTGTTCTTTCATTAGGGATAAAGAATATGGTGCCAACAATTGGCTGTAAGAGAGAAGTAATTTGCTGAATTGAACCTCTGCATTCTGTAGAATCTGGAGTGGGTGTATAGAAGAAAAGACTTTAAAAAACTAATTCAAGACCAACTTTGAAATCAGTTTGGCAGTCTTTAACTTGGATACTTACTTTGTATTAATTTCGAAGCTGACTTACACCCTAATAAAATAAGACCACAAGGGTAATGCAGAGGGTGTGGTCAGTTTTTGAAACGGCAATAGGCTAAATGCCTGAGCAGAGTGCCTTTTTGTCATGGCTAAACCTAGTTGAGTAATTAATGAATACAGCAGTTGCTGTAGAAGTTGTTCATTCCCCATCCATCAAATTATAATGGTTTTCTAGTGAAGGCGGAGCAAATGTTTTCTTTCTGTAGCTCACAGAAATGTAGCATTATGTAGTTATGAGCATATTTAACAGTGCCTTAAGAAAGCCTAATTTTACATGCATCATTGAAGTATTGAATCCTGTCCATCTTCCCTTGTCCATTACTCAGGTAGGAACTATTTTTTCTTTCTTTCTTTCTTTCTTTCTTTCTTTCTTTCTTTCTTTCTTTCTTTCTTTCTTTCTTTCTTTCTTTCTTTCTTCTTTCTTCCTTTCCTTTCTTCCTTTCTCTCCTTCTCTCTTTCTTCTTTTTTTCTGAAATGTGATTAGATGGTTGGGGCTTTGAGTCACACAATACCAGCATGACCTCCAGGAAAGGTAATAAACTAAAGATTAAGTCCTAGCCAATGATTCAATCAATCATGTCTATGTAATGACACCCCAATAAATGTTGGACACCAAAGTTCAGGTAAATTTCCCTAGTTAATAGTACTCAGTGCAGGGGCACCTAGGTGACACAGTTGGTTAAGTGTCCAACTTTGGCTCAGGTCATGATTTTGCAGTCTGTGGGTTCGAACCCTGCAACAGGCTCTGTGCTGACAGCTCAGAGCCTGGACCCTGCTTCAGATTCTGCATCTCCTTCTCTCTCTGCCCCTCCCCCACTTGCACTCTGTTACTCTCTCTCTCAATAGTAAATAAACATTTTAAAAATTTAAAGAAAAACAATACTCATTGCAAACTATTACATATCAATGAGCATTTTTCTTTTTCAAAAAGAAAAAAAGGGAAAGGAAATAAATGGGAAAAGGAAGACTAGGGGTGGGGAAGGGGAGTTGTATTTCATATTCTAGAGAAAATATGCTGCTGACATTTTAGTTTATCTTGTTATGCGAAACAGTAACTTCAAGAAAACAATTGAAAATTGAAGGCATCATACACTTAGCTTCTAGTTCTGACTCTGTCACTTACTAAATAAACTGTGATGCTATTCAACTGTTTTCTCTTTCAAAGCCTTGGTTTCTTCATTTGTATATGAGGCAGAGTAATAGAGCCACCTTGCAGGATTATTATGTGAATATGATAGTGCATGTAAAACATGTAACCTAGCACATGGTAGGTTCAAAATAAACCTTAAGTTGGGAGAAGCTGGGTCTTGAGCTCAGTGATCCATTTCATTTGTCAAGGGTTGTTCTGAAAATGATATTTTAACAGTCTTTAAAAAGAGTCTCCATGCTGCCAAGTTTATGTTAGAACTTAAGCTGCAACATCATGGTGACTAGCTCTGGAAGATACAATGACAAAATTGGTTTCTCACTGAAAATGAACTTAGGTAACAGCAAGGCAATCATACTGCAGATTTTATTCCTGAGAATAATGCCTCTGAGCTTCAAAGTCCTATGTGTAGGAACTTGTTTGATATCTGCATGTGGATATGCCAGGCATCTCAAAGTCAACTTACCCAAAATGGAGCACTTGCTCTTCCATCCTTGAATCTTTTCCTCTTTAGACTTCCCCAGTTCAGTAAACCGTGCTTCTGTGCATTGAGCTGCTCAAGCCAAGAACCTGAGTCTTTCCCAGATCGTTTAATCCCTCACTTCTTAATCTGCTTCATCTCCAAGTGCTATTTAAAGCTTCTACAAATATATCTTCAGTCTGTCTACTCACCCTCATCCCTACCACCATTATCATTATCATTTGATAATCCAAATCATTATTTGTTAAAATCCAGATTACTGAAATAGCTTTCCAACTAGTCTCTTCACTTCTACTCTTACACTCCCTCTAATTCATTAGATATTCTCATCTTCCTGCTCCAAAGCTTTGATGGATTCCCCCTGCACATAGGATAATCCAGAATCCTTAACATGACATATTAAGCTCTGAATGATACGTCCTATGCCTAGTATTTCAGCTTTATCCATCACTATTCCACTCCCTTACTCACTACATTATATTAATGTGAGAACTCCATTTTCCCAGCATGAGAATTTAGCATAAGTAATGTGGTACACTTGAAAAAACTTTACCACGATCTCAAACACTAATTAATAAAAGCCATTAATATCTATTTGAGAGTAGACTGTCATAGGGCCAAGAATTGGAGTCTGATATATTCTCTGAAAGATGTATTTTGACAATATTTTGTCATAATCATGGAATGAAGCTACAAATAAAAATAGAATAAAGTTAACTTGTTCTAGTTATAGATTACTGCGTGTCCCAGAAGGAAGGTAAAAAAGCAAGTAGAACACATGTCCTCATGGTTTGTATACCCCGTATGGGAGATAAATCACATATACATACAAAGTAAGCAGAATACAATCAACTTTGTAAACATGATTAGCTAGAATCATCCATAAATCCCTGAAAGGATAATGGAAATAGCTGAATTTTGAGGAAAGCACAGAATGACATTGATGGAAAAGAAGCAAGAGGATATTTCAAGTATGTGAAAAAATTGATAATAATCAATGTTTCAGTTAGAAGAATACTGAGGAAGTGAGGGTTCCTGGCACATCCACACTTCTGACCAACTAACTGGCTGAAAATTTGGGGATTTCCACTATCCCTTCAGTTTCAGTAATTTTCTAGAACAACTAACAAAACTGAAAGTGCTATATTTGTGATAAAAATTTCATTATAGCAAAAAGCAAGCGAACAAACAAAAAACCCCATGAAACAAAATCAGGAAACCCCAAAGAAGCAGCACATAGGGAGAAGTCTTGGGAGGGTTTTAAATGAAAACTCATGTCCTTTCTCCTTGGAGTCAGGACACATCAGCCTCCCAGCTCATTGATGTGTTTGTACTGAGTATTGTTAATCAGGGAAATTTACCTGAACTTTGATGTCCAAAATTTATTGGTGTTTCATTGCATGGACACAATTGATTGAATCATTGGCCAGGAGGTTGAATCTAATCTTTAGTTTACTACCTTTCCTGGAGGTCATACTAGTATCATGTGGCTCAAAGCCTCAATCATCTAATCACATGGCTGGTCTTTCTGGTGAGGCCAGCCACCATCCTGAATTATCTCATTTTCATAAACTATCTAGGGACCCACCATGAGTTACCTTATCAGGATAAACTACCAAGTTTGGTTTGAGGGACCTACCTTGAATAATAAAGATACTCCTATCACTGGGGAGATTTCCAAGGATTTGGAGGGTACCTTTTAAGAATCAGGGACAAAGTTCAGCCAAATATCCTGTTGCTTGTTTATATACATTTGTATTTACATGTAAATATTTATATAAATATATAATATTATGCATATTTTATATCTCCCATTCATATTTTAACCATTCTAAAATAAAATCATGTTTAAAAAGTTTTAATAACATAAATCTGCTGCTTAGCATTTCAAAGCACTGTGGTTTTAGAAAACATTTACAGCTAGGTAGAACTAACTAGTGACTATTTTCAAAACTGACCTGAGATTTATCTCATGTTAAAGGTGCAATTTCAAAATGGCAATATCAGAGTTGTATAAATAGCAGGAAATATAATAGAAGAGCTTCTTTCTAATAGAGTTAGTTGTTTGGTCAAATCGTACAACTTTCTGGAAACTAAATATGAAATCCTGTCCATTGTAAAATATTTTCATAAAACACTTTATATAGTTTTCCCAGCACCTTCATATATATTATCTGATTTGGGTCATATGTAAAATGTATAATGTAAAATGGGTTATCTCTCATTTTACAAACCAGTTAAGAAAAGCAAAGCTCAAAGTAATTAATGATTTGCTCCTGGGACTTACTAGGTCCAGTAGCGAACCCTGTTTTTCAGATCCTAAGACTGCTTTTATCCTGTTACAATACTTTTTGTAAATAAAGAGGCTGCTACTGACCTTTCAATAACATCCTTTATACATTTTCTCAAAGTTTAATGATTAATTTCTAAAATTTAATCCACTCTATATTGTTAGCTCAGTCCCTGAGTCCAGCAGTTTGCATGAATGGCATGACTAAGCCAGGAATTAAGGTGCTGTCACATAATAAAAAATAAATATTTGGTCCTTATTTCCAGTTCCTGGTGTATAGCTCCTAAAACCCTTGGAATCTCTGGGTCAGTAAGAGTGTCCTTTGCAGGCTAATGAGATGACTGGTGGCTAGGGGCCCCTAGATAGCTTCAGATAGCCAGAAACATTATGAAAGTCACTATTAGAAGGTTAGAAATTTCAGCCCCAACCCCCACCTCTGTGGAGAAGAGAGGGGCTAGAGATTGAGTCAGTTGCTAGTGGCCAATGATTTGTCCAATTATGCCTATGTAATGAAATTTCTGTAAAAACTACCTGATGACAAGGTTTGGAGAGTTTCTGGGTTGTTGAATACATTGAGGTGCTGGGATGGTGGTGTGCTGAGAGATATGAAAGCTTTTCGACTCTTCTCCAATGCCTTGCCCTAAGCATTCTCTATTTGTTTGTTCCTGAGTGGTATCCTTTATACTGAGCTGAGAATAGCAAGTAAAGTGTTCCCCTGAGTTCTGTGAGTTCTTCAGGTGGATTATCAAATCTGAGGAGGGGGTTGTGCAAACTTCCAAATTTATAGCCAGTCATTCAGAAGTACCACTTGTAACATGGGCTTGTGACTAGCATCTGAAGTGGGGACAGTCTTATAGGACTGAATCCTTACTGTGGAGTCTGAGACTAACTCTGGGTAGTGGGTGACTGGAGAGTTGGAGAATTGGTTTGAAAAAACCCACACATTTGGTGTCAAAAGTGTTTATAAGCACAGTTCAGGTGCAGTTTGTGCCCATGAGGTAGAGAGAAGTTGTGTGGTGTACCTGAGCCTTGCACCTGGAACCTTGGCCTCATTGGTGCCCATAGAGCTGTCTGACAGTCTCCCTGCAAGGTAAAAGCCCTTTACATGTGTAGAAAATCATGAAATTATTTAAATGATGTTAAAGTGTTATATGCTGAAAAAAGAGAATCCAAAAGATGAACTAAGCATTTATCTTCTTTCAGTGGAGTTTGTTATGGAGCACTGCTTTCTTTTAATGAAATATTGAAAAATAGTTATATTCGAATGCTTTATTTATTAGCCTAACATGCTAAAAATACATGAGCTGTGGGTCCTGGGTGTCTCAGAGGAATGATTAGGATAACTGATTACAGGGACGCTACTCTCAGAAGGAAAAGACAGAAGAAAATGCACAAGCACTCTTAAAAAGATGAGATGGTCTGGAGACTGACCTAGGGATCACATCTCTGCTCTCGACCTGAATGAGAGGCTGCTTTGAAGATGTCTCAAATGGATTCCTTTCCAGTAGAGATGCCTGCTGTGACACTCAAAAGAATGTTCCAGCTGGAGTTATAGTACAAAGGTCCCTGTTCAGGGTATGTAGGACTAAGTAACCCTAAGGTAAATAAAGTAAATATCAGTAGTGATCTGAATGCTAAACTAAGGCTCTGACCTGCTTTATTGCTTCAACCAGAGCTGGAACATTCTCACAGATGAAACTCAACCAAATTGTTAATGTTTTCCTCATATGCCTTGCAAAGTAATAAAAGTATAGTTTATCCCTCAGGCTACTAGAAAATTGGCTGTGTACTCTGGGGACAATCTAACCTTCAGGGAAACTTTTCTAATTGGAACTTGGCTGTGTTTTTTGAACACAGACTTAAAATTGATTCTTACAGAAAATAATGATTCTAGGAATTGTTGCTATATAGTCACCAGCTATAGTGAGAATAGATATATTTTGTTCATATATTACTATATTCAGTCAACAAATGTCCCCCTCCAGGTTACTGATATATAATTTACATATAATATGTAAATTTAAGGTATATAATGGAATGATTTGATTTTGTGAAATAATTACCACAATAAGGTTAGTTAACACATCTTTCGTCTCATGTAATTATAATTTTTTTTCCCTTTTTGTGCTAAGGACATTCAAGATCTAAGGATATTAGAGTATTGTTAACCAGTTATTATGCTATCTATTAGATCCCCAGAACTTATTCATCTTACAACTGGGAGTTTGTACACTATGACCAATACCTTTTTCATTCATCCATCTGTTGATGACACTTAAGTTGTATCCAAGTCTTGGCTCTAATGAACAATGTTGCAGTGGATATGGGAGTGAAGATATTTTTTCAAGACAGTGATTGTGTTTCCTTAAGATATATATACCCGGAATTAGGATTGCTGAATCATACTGTAGTTCTATTTTTAATATTTTGAGGGACCTCCATACTGTTTTCCATAGTGGCTGCACCAATTTACGTTACCACTAGCAGTGCACAAAGGTACCCTTTTCCCACATCCTTGTAACACTTATCTTTTGTCTTTTCAAAGATAGCCATTCTAACATTTGTGAGCTTTTTGTAAGTTTTCATGAGAAAAATGTTTACTCAGTTCCTCTGCCCACGTTTTAATTGGATTATGTGCTTGTACACTGTTGAGTTGTATGAGTTCTTTATATATTTTGGATATTAACTGCTTATATAATAGTTTGCAAATATTTTCTCCCATTCCATAGGCTGTCCTTTCATTTGTTGATTGCTTCCTTTGCTGTGCAGAAATTTCTTAGTTTGATGTCATCTCATTTGTTTATTTTTTGCTTTTATGGCTTATGCATTTGATGTCATATCCAAAATATTGTCAAGACCAATGTCAAGGAGCTTTTCCCTTATGTTTTTTTTCTAGGAGTTATATTGTTTCAGGTCTTACATTTAAGTTCTTAATCCGTTTAGAGTTAATTTTTGTGAGTGGTGTAAGATAGGTGTCCAATTTCATTCTTTTGCATGTGAATGTCCAGTTTTCTCAGTAACATTTATTGAGAAGATTATCCTTTCTCCATTAAATATTCTTGGCTTCTTTGTCAAATATTCATTAACTGTATATTCATGGGTTCATTTCTGGGTTGTCGTCTTTATTTCATTGGTCTATGTGGCTTTTTTTATGCCAATAGTATATTGTTTTGATTACTATTGCTTTGTAATGTAGTTTGAAATCGGGAAGTATGAAGCTTCTGCTTTGTCCTCAAGATTGCTTTTATTCCAACTTTTTTGTAGTTTCACAAAAATTTTAGCATTGCCTTTTTTATTTCTGTGAAAAATAACTAGTTTCACCAGGTAAAGACATTGTCTTGCCACTTTCCCAGGCTGATGGGATTACCTCTAGAATTAGAGTGGTACTGAGTTGGAGCTGATGATGAGGCTGTTACTAGGTCTGCAGTGGTGACTGTGGTTGGTGGGCTTGTTACCAGGGGCCTGGGTGGTATCTTGTCTGGTCCATGGGTGTATGAGATAGTCTCTAGTACCTTGTTCAGTAGGGTGGTGCTGGAATTAGGGTCTGCTTCGGGGTCCACAGTTGGGTCCTCAGACAGTGAGCCTATTACCAGGGATGTAGACAGGTGTTGTTTCCACTAGGTCCCTGAGAGGGTTGTTACCAGGTCATTAAATGGGTCCTTGAATAGGTAAGTACACTCACCTTACTGATAACTATAATAATACCATCTAATAAGAGTGAAGGAAGAATAATCTTATGGCAGTATGAGAGGGGGTATCTAAACTAGAGAGTGGTGAAGGGGATCAGAATACTTGGCCTTTTTTGGTAACTCTATAAGAAGAAATCTCTCTCTCTCTCTCTTTAAAATTAGTGACCTATCTGTTTATTAAAGTTGGGTTTTGCTATTTGTGATTTGGGTAAGATGACTTGGCTATTTTCTCCAGAAGTAGAGGAAGTAGAGGATGATTTGAACAACAAATTGTAGATTCTGGAGAAACACAGGTAAGCTAATTAGAAAACCTTATCTTAAGGGCTGGGTCTGTTATCCATTACTCCTTGGTAAAAACTGAAAGCTTCCCAAAGACCAAACTTCTCTCCCAGATTTGTACACCCACCACATAAGAAATGAGAGGTCTTAATAAATGTCCTTATTAAGGATGGGGGCAAATTGAGGCTGGGTCTTATTCTTTCTTGGTCTGCACATTTATATATCAAACAATTGGAAAAGCAGCTTAGTTTATAATAAAAGATTAAAACCAGGGGTAAGTTTTGCAGGGACTGCAATAACGATAGACACATATTTCTTTGTGTTAACACAGTTTCTTTTTTTAACTTTTTATTTTGAATACATTTTAGACTCATATATATGTTGCGAAGAGAGTGCAAGAATCCCCGTATATTTTTTATTCCCCTTACTTTAATGTTAACGTCTTACATAACCAGGTAAATTATTGAAACAAAAAAAAATTAACATTAATACAATGCTATTAACTAATCTACAGACCTTACTGAAATCTTGCCAACTTTCCCACTAATTTGTTTTTCCTGATCTAGCATCCAATCCAGTGTTGCATTTAGTTACCATGTTTCTTTAGCCTCCAACAATCTGTGACAGTTCCTAGGTCCTTCCTCATCTTTCCTGACCTTGACACTTTTGAATAGTAGTACTAGTTTGTTATTCTGTGTAATGGTCCTCAATTTGAGATTGCTTGATGTATTCTCATAATTCTATTAAAGTTTTGTGTTTTGGCAAGAATTTCTAGAAGTGCTTTTGTCCCCTTCTCATGACATCATAAAAGGGATTTATGATGTTGACCTGGCTTATTATTTATTTAAAATTATATTTTATTTATTTTAATTTCAGTGTAGTTAACATAAAGTGTTATATTAGTTTCAGGTGTACAATATAGTGATTCAACACTCAAATTGAGGACCATTATACAGAATAACAAACTAGTACTACTATTCAAAAATGTCAAGGTCAACTCAAACTCATCAAGATAAGTGTATTCTTAATTTGCGTCACCTATTTCACACATCCCCCCCACTCACTTCCCCTCTGGCAACCATCTGTTTGTTCTCTATAGTTAAGGGTCTGTTTTTTAGCTTTTTTACCCTCCTTTTTTCACTATTTTTTTAATACATATATGAGTGAAATCATATGGTGTTTGTCTTTCTCAGACTGCCTTATTTTGTTTAGCATTGTACTCTGTCGCTCCATCCATGTTGTTGCAAATGGCAAGAATTTCATAGCTGAATAATATCCCATTATATATATACTTATTTATTTATTCTTTATTCATTCATCTGTCAAAGGACACTTGGGCTTCTTCCATGGTTTGGGTATTCTAAATCATGCTGTAATAAACACAGAGGCGCATATATCCCTTTATATTAGTATTTTTGTATTCTTTGGGTAAATACCCCATAGTGTGATTCCTGGAAAATAGGGTGGTTCTATTTTTATTTTCTTAAGGAACCACTATACTGTAATCTACAGTAGCTGCACCAGTTTCCATTTCCACCAACAGTGCAATAAAGTTCCTTTTTCTCCACGTCCTTGCCAACACTTGTTGTTTCTTGAGCTTTTGGATTTTAGCAGTTCTGACAAGTGTAAGGTGATATCTCATCATGGTTTTGATATACATTTCCCTGATGATGAGTGATATTAAACATTTTTTCATATGTGTGTTGGCTATCTGGATGTTTTCTTTGGAGAAATGTCTGTCTGTGTCATCTGCCTATTTTTTAATTGGATTATTTTTTTGTGTGTGTATTGACCTTGGTTTTGTTTTTGTTTTTGTTTGTTTCAGGAGTAATTTAGTGTTTTGCCACTTACATACACACCGGTGCTCATCACAAGTGCCCTCCTTACTACCCATCATCAGTCTAGCCCGCCTCTCACCCACATCCATCCTTCAACCCTCAGTTTGTTCTCTATCTTTAAGTGTCTCCTGTGGTTTATTACCTTGTCTTCTCTTCCCCCTACCTCCCATTTGTTCATCTGTTTTGTTTCTTAAATTCCACATATATGAGTGAAATCATATAAAGTGTGTCTTTCTCTGATTGACTAATTTTGCTTAGCATAATACGTTCTAGCTCTATTCACATTGTTGCATGGCAAGATTTCATTCTTTTTGATGGATGAGTAATATTCCAGTGTGTGTGTGTGTGTGTGTGTGTGTGTGTGTGTGTGTATTGCCACATCTTCTTTATCATTAGCCAATGGATATTTTAGTTCTCTCCATAGTTTGGCTATTGTTGACAATGCTGTTATAAACATCAGGGTGCATGTACCCCCTTGAATCTGTATTTTTCTATTCTTTGGGTAAATAGTGCAATTGTTGAATATTAGGGTATTTATATTTATTTCCCCTAAAGGTGGTTCTATTTTTAACTTTCTGAGGAACCTCCATATTGTTCTCCAGAGTGGCTGCTCTGGTTTGCATTCTCACCAACAGTGTAGGAGGGTTGCCCTTTCTCCACACCCCACCAACACGTGTTTCTTATGTTGTTAATTTTAGCTATTTTGACAGGTGAGAGGTGGTAACTTGTGGTGGTTTTGACGATGAGTGATATTAAACATCTTTTCATGTGTCTGTTAGCTGTCTGGATGTCTTCGTTGGAAAAGTGTGTATTCATGTATTCTTCCCATTTCTTAACTGGGTTGTTTGTGGGTACTGAGTTCTTTATAGATTTTGGATACTAACCCTTTATACAGTATCTTCTTTGCAGCTATCTTCTCCCATTCCTTAGGCTGCCTTTTAGTTTTCTTGTTTCCTTCACTGTGCAGAAGTTCTTATCTTGATGAAATCCCAGTAGTTTATGTTTACTCTTATTTCCCTGTCCTGTGGTGATGTGTGTAGCAAGAAGTTGCTCCAGCCGAGGTCAAAGAGGTTCCTGCCTGTGCTGTCCTATAGGATTTTGATAATTTCCTATCTCACATTTAGGTATTTCCTCCATTTTGAATTTATTTTTGTGTGTAGTGTAAGAAAATGACCCAGTTTCATTCATCTTCATGTCACGATCCAGATTTCCCAACACCATCTATTGAAGAGACTGTCTTTTTTTCCATTGGATATTCTTTCCTGCTTTGTTGAAAATTGGTTGACCATATAGTTGTGGTTCAATTTCTGGGCTTTCTATTCTCTTCTGTTGATCTATATGTCTGTTTTTTTTGCCAGTACCATACTGTCTTGATCACTACAGCTTGAAGTCCAAAATCATGATGCCTCCAGTTTTGTTTTCTTTTTTAGGATTATTTCGGCTATTTGGGGTCTTTTGTGGTCCCATACAAATTTAAGGATTGTTTGTTCTAGCTCTGTGAAGAATTCTGCTTGTATTTTTATAGGGATTGCATTAAATATGTAGATTGCTTTAGGTAGTGTAGACATTTTACAATATTTGTTCTTCCAATCCACAAGCATGGAATGTCTCTTCATTTCTGTGTTCTTTTCAATTTCTTTAGTAAGCATTCTATCATTTTCAGTGTGCAGATCTTTTACCTCTTTGGTTAGGTTTATTCCTAGATATTCTATGGGTTATGGTGCAATTTTTTAAAGTTTATTTACTTTGAGAGAGAGAGAGAGCTAGGGAGGGGCACAGAGAAGAAAAGAGAGAGAGAAAATCCTAAGCAGGCTCCACACTTCCAATGCAGAGCCTGATGAGGGACTGAATTTCACAAACTGTTAAGATCATGACCTGAGCTGAAATCTAGAGTTTGATGCTTAACCGACTGAGCAACGAGCACTCTAGATTTTGGAGCAACTGCAAATGAGATCGATTCTTTGAATTCTTTTTTTGTTGCTTCATTATTGGTGTATAGAAATGCAACAGATTTCTGCACGTTGATTTTATATACTGTGACCTTGCTGAATTCATGTATCAGTTCTAGCGATGTTTTGGTGGAGTCCTTTGGGTTTTCCATGGAAAGTATCATGTCATCTGCAAATAGTGAACGTTTGAATTCTTCCTTGATGACTTGTATGCCCTTTATTTCTTTTTGTTCTCTGATTTCTGAAGCTAAAACTTCCAGTACTATGTTAAATAGTAATGGCGAGAGGAGACATCCTTCTTTTGTTCCTGAACATAGAGGAAATGTTCTCATTTTTTTCCCCATTGAGGATGATATTAGCTGTGGGTCTTTCGTATATAGCCTTTATGATTTTGAAGTATGTTTCATCTATCCCTACTTTGTTGAGGGGTTTTATCAAGAAAGGATGCTGTATTTTGTCAAAGCTTTTTCTGCATCTATTGAGAGGAGCACGTGGTTCTTATCATTTCTTTTATTAATGTGGTATATCTCAATTGATTTGCAAATATTGAACCAACCCTGCATCCCAGAAATAAATCCCATATGATTGTGGTGAATAATTCCTTTAATGTAATGTTGAATTAGATTTGCTAGTATCTTTTTGAGAAGTTTTGTATCCATGTTCATCAGAGATATTGGCCTATAATTCTCCTTTATAATGGGGTCTTTGTCTGGTTTTGGAATCAAGGTAATTCTGGCTTCATAGAATGAGTTTGGAATCTTTCCTTCCATTTCAATTCTTTGGAACAGTTGAGAACAATAGGTATTAATTCTTTTTTAAATGTCTGGTAGAATTCTCCTGGGAGTGCTTCAGGCCCCAGACTTTTGTTTGTTGAGAGATTTTTGATCACTGATTCAATTTCATTGCTGGTAATCATTCTATTCAAATTTTCTATTTCTTTCTGTTTGAGTTTTAGTGGCATGTGAGTGTCTAGGAATTTTTCCATTTCTTCCAGATTGTACAGTTTGTTGGCATATGATTTTTCATAGTATTCTCTTATGTTTGTTTCTATTTCTGTGGTTTTGGTTGTGATCTTCCTCTTTAATTCATGATTTTATCTATTTGGGTCATTTTTCTTTTCTTTTTGATAAGTCTGGCTAGGGGGTTATCAATTCTGTTTATTCTTTCAAAGAACTAGTTCTCTGTTTTGTTGCTGTGTTCTACTGTGCTTTTTTGTTGTTTACTTGCTTCTATATCATTTATTTCGGCTCTAATCTTTATTATTTCCTTTCATCTGCTGGCTTTAGGCTTTATTTGCTGTTCCTTTCCTAGATCCTTTAGGTTTAAGGTTAGGTTGTGTATTTAGGATCTTCTTTCTTCTTGACTTAAGCCTGCATTGCAATTTACTTTCCCCTCAGGACTGCCTTTGAATCCCAAAGGATTTTAGAGGATAGTGTTTTCATTTTTATTGGCTTCCATGTATTTTTTTAAATTTCTTCTTTAGTTTCCTGATTAACCTATTCATTCTTTAGTAGGATGTTCATTAACCTCTGTGTGTTTGAGAGCTTTCCAAATTTTTTCTGGTGGTGGACTTCAAGTTTCATAGTGTTGTGATCTGAAAATATGCATGGTATGATCTCAATCTTTTTGTACTTGTTGATGGTTGATTTGCAACCCAGGATGTCATCTGTTCTGGAGAATGTTTCATATGCACTAAAGAAGAATGTGTATTCTGCTGCTTTAGGATGAAATGCTCTGAATATACCCGTTAAGTTCCTCTGGTCCAGTATGTCATTCAAAGTCATCGTTTCCTTGTTCCACTTACAGGATCTGTCCATTGCTGTAAGTGGGGTGTTGAAGTCCCCTACGATTTTAGTATTTTTATTAATGAGTTTCTTTATGTTTGTGATCAATTTATTTATGTATTTCAGTGTTCCATGTTTGGAACATAAATGTTTACAATTGTTAGGTCTTCTTGGTGGATAGACCCCTTAATTATGATATAATGCCCTTCTTCATCTCTTGTTACAGTCTATTTTAAAACCTAGCTTGTCTGATATAAGTATGGCTACTTTGGCTTTCTTTTGGAGATGATTAGCATGATAGATGGTTCTCCATCTCTTTATTTTCAATCTGAAAATTTATTTTCTTATCCATTCTGTTACCCTGTGTCTTTTGATTGGAGGATTTAGACCATTGACGTTTAGAGTGACTACTGAAAAATATGAATTTATTGCCATTATGTTGCCTGTAGAGTTGGAGTTTCTGGTGGTATTCTCTGGTCCTTTCTAGTCTTTGTTGCTTTTGGTCTTTTTTTTTTTTTTTCCTCTTTTCTCCCCTCAGAGAGTCTCCCTTAAAATTTCTTGCAGGGCTGGTTTAATGGTGTACAAACTCCTTTAATTTTTGTTTGTCTGGAAAATTTTTTATATATCCTTCTATTTTAAATGACAGCCTTGGTGGATAAAGAATTCTTGGTTGCATATTTTTCCAATTCAGCACATTGAATATATCTTGCCACTCCTCTCTGGCCTGCCAAGTTTCTGTGGGTAGGTCTGCTGTGAACCCAATCTGTCTTCCTTTATAGGTTAAGGACTTTTTTCCTTTGCTGCTTTCATAATTCTTTCCTTGCCTGAGTATTTTGTGAATTTGCCTACGATATGCCTTGTTGATGGTCAGTTTTTGTTGAATCTAATGACAGTTCTCTGTGCTTCCTGGATTCTGATGTCTGTGTCTTTCTCTGGGTTAGGAAAGTTTCTGCTATGATTTGCTCACATAAATATTCTATCCCTTTTTCTCTTCATCTTCTAGGACTCCTATGATTCTGATGTTATTCCTTTTTAATGAGTCACTGAGTTCTCTAATTCTTATATCGTGCTCTTTTGTCTTAGTCTCCCTCTTTTTTTCCTACCTCACTATTCTCCCTAAGTTTGTCCTCTTTATTGCTGATTTGCAGCTCTGCTTCAACCATCCTTGCCACCATGGCATCCATTTGAGATTGCAGCTCAGTTTTAGCGTTTCTAATTTCATCCTATCTTTTACTTATTTTATCTCTGCAGAAAGAAATTCTAATCTATTTTCAATCCCAGCTTGTATTTTTATTATCATGATTCTAAATTCCAGTTCAGATATCTTGCTTGTATCTGTGTTGATTAAGTCCCTGGCTGTCATTTCTTCCTGTTTTTTCTTTTGGAGTGAATTCCTTCATTTCCTCATTTTGAAGGAAGAAATGGAATTAATAATGTAAAAAAGAAATAAAAATTTAAAAATTAAAAACAATTCAAAGAAATCAAAGAAAGGATGTTAGATCCTAGGTGTGTTTTGCTCTGGTTGTTGAAAGAAGCTTGAAAGATTAGAGAAAAAAAGGAAAGATAAGACAAGAAGAAAAAAAATAGGGAAAAAAGGGAAACATTTGAAAAAATGAACACAATAAAATAGAATACAATGAAATTATAAAAGTACAAAAAAGTAAATAATACAGTGGAGAAAAATTAAAGAAAAATATTTTTAGTAAAAATGGGAAATAAAAATATCTTTATCTTTATTCAAGAATAAAAAAAGAAAAAAAATTGAATAAATGGACCAGCAAACAGAATGAAATACGACTGAAATTACATTTTGTTTCCCAGAGAAGTCAAACTATGAAGAACTTGCTGTAAACCAAGCAGGGTGAAGAGACTTACTGTGTCCGTCAAGAGCTAGGTTGGCCCAGTTAGGTGGGGCTTAGTGTAACATCTCTGTTCTCCACTAGATGGCGCTGCTTAGTTTACTGGGATGGATTGTTGTGGCACGTGCAGGCATCTACGCGCATGTGTGGGAGGGGTAAAAATGGTGTTACCCAGCTACCCAGTCTCTAGTATTAGAACTCTGTGCTCTCCCCGACCAGCAATGAAGCACTGTGCCTCCTTTGTCTCCAGCTTCCATCCACTCCCTGCTTCTGCACTGTTGGTGTCTAAACTGTCAGGCTGCCAGCCAGCACCTCCCTCCTGAGTTTTATCTTAGATGGAGCTGTGTTTCCCAACCCCTCACTTCTGAGGGATGCGGCTTTGACCCACTCAGACCCTCTGGGGGAGGGTCTCACTAAGCAATGACTGTGTAACAGCCCACTCCCAGGAACGTTCACAAGACCATGCTGCTGCTGATGCCCAAAGACTGCTGCTGGGTGCCAGCCCACCCCAGAAAAAGTTCATGCAATCATATAGCAGCAGCGTTTCATAGATTATGGTAAATCACAACGTACATCTGGCACCAGGCTTCACCCTTAACATCCTTGTTCTAACACCAGTGAATGTGGTTGTTCTCCAGGGTCCACTAGGACCTTTGGCTGTGGGGAGGCCACACAGCCTCTATCAAATGTCCTCCCAGCAGGGGAACTGCCACTCCCTGTGTGGTCCTCAGGACCCCTTGGACCTCACTCTCTGCTCCTATGTATTTGCCCTTCCCACCAGAGCACCGCCTGGTATCGGGGGCTACAGAATTTCAGACCCTGCAGTTTAAATTCCATTTAAATCCTCTCCTTTCTCCCTTTTTTGTTCAGATCACTGCAGCTGTTTCCACTTTTCCTTTTTCTCTCCAGCTATTTTCGGGGAGGGGTTGCTTTTCCCGTACCCGCCCCCCGCCCCCCCAATATCCATCCTCTCTCCGCAAGCAAAAACAGCTCCCTGCCCTACGCAGCTTCTCTCTCCCCTGGTTCACCTCTCTGTGCTGTGTACCTGCCGAGTGATGTTGTTCAGGTTGTGGAGATTGTTGTGTTAATATTCAAATGAGTTTTTTAGGTGTGCAAGAAGGTTTAGTGTTGATCTGGCTGCATTTCAGGGATGGGAGACTCAAAAACTTCCATGCTGTTCTGCCATCTTGGCCCCTCATCAAGTCTCACATTTAGGTATTTAATCCATTTAAAACTTATTTTTGTGTATGGTGTATTGGTAAGACAGTGGTCCAGTCTCATTCTTTTCCAGGTTAATGTCCACTTTTCCCAACAGCATTTGTTAAAGAGACTGCCTTTTTCCCATTAATTGACTGTAGCTGTGGGTTCCTTTCTGGGTTTTCTATTCTGTTCTGTTAACCTATGTGTTTATTTTTGCACCAGTACCATACTCTTTTGATCACTATAGCTATGTAACTTCAATTTCGGAATTGTGATGCTTCCAGCTTAGCCTTCCTTTTTCAAGGTTGCTTTGGTTATTCAGGGTGTTTTGTGGTTCCATACAAATGTTAGGGTTTCTAGTTATGTGAAAAATGCTGTTGGTATTTTGATATATTTGTATTAAATGTGTACATTGCTTTGGGGACTATAGACATTTTAACAACATTTGTTCTTCTAATCCATGAGCAAGGAGTATTTTTCCATTTCTTTGTGTTCAATTTCTTTCATCGGTGTTTTATCATTTTTAGTGTACAGGTCTTTCACCTCTTTGATTAGATTTCTTTCTTTCTTTTTTTAAAATTTTTTTTAACGTTTATTTATTTTTGAGACAGCGCGAGACAGAGCCTGAGTGGGGGAGGGGCAGAGAGAGAGAGAGAGACACAGAATTTGAAGCAGGCTCCAGGCTCTGAGCTGTCAGCACAGAGCCCAACGCGGGGCTCAAACTCATGGACCACGAGATTATGACCAGAGCCGAAGTCGGACACTCAACCGACTGAGCCACCTAGGCGCCCCTGATCAGATTTATTTCTAATCAAATTGCTTTTGGTGTGATTATAAATGGGATGTATTCTTTAATTTTCTTCTGCTGATTCATTATTGGCATATAGAAATGCAACAGATTTATGTACATTAATTTTGTGTCCTGTGAATTTACTTAATTCATGTATCAGTTCTAGCAATTTTTTTGGCACAGTCCTTCAGGTTTTTTATAAAGAGTGTCATGACATCTACAAATTGTGAAAGTTTGACTTCTTCCTTGCCAATTTGGTTGCCTTTTATTTCTTTTTGTTGTCTAATTGCTATGGCTAAGACTTTCAGTACTATCTTAAATAACAGTGGTGAAAGTGGAATGTCTTGTTCCTGACCTTAGGGGGAAAGTTCTCTGTTTTTCCCCACTGAATATGATGTTAACTATGGGTATGAATAGATGTTGAACTACTTTGTCAAATGCTTTTTTTCTGTTCTACTGATATGATGATATGATTTCTATTCTCTTATTGATGTGATGTATCATATTGGTTGATTTGTGAATATTGAACCATCCTTTCATTTCAGTGATAAATCCCATGTAATGGTGGTGTATGCTATTTTTTTAAATGTATTGTTGGATTCAGTTTGCTAGTAGTTTGAGGAGAATTTTTGCATCTATGTTTATCAGAATTATTGGCCTTAGTTCTCTTTATTTTGTTGTGTTATTCTGGTTTTTTAAAATGTTTTAATTAAAAATTTTTTAATGTTTATTTATTTTTGAGAGGGAGAGAGAGAGTGAGCAGGGGAGACACAGAGAGACAGGGAGACACAGAAGGTGAAGCAGGCTCCAGGCTCTGAGCTGTGAGCACAGACCCCGACATGGGGCTCGAACTCACCACGGCAAGATCATGACCTGAGCTGAAATCAGATGCTTAACCAACTGAGCCACCCAGACACTGCTGTGTTATTCTGGTTTTGATATCAGGATAATGTGATAAGTTTGAAGTTTTCCTTTATTTTCGTTCTTTCTTTTGAAATCATTTGAGAAAAATAGGCATTATCTCTTCTTTAAATATTTGGTTGAATTCTCCTATAAAGCCATCTGGTCCTGAACTTCTGTTTATTGGAAATTGTTTTTATAACTGATTAAATTCTATTGCTAGTAATTGATCTGTTCACATTTTCTACTTCTTCCTGATTCAGTTTTGTTAGGTTATATGTTTCTAGGAATTTATCCACTGCTTCTAGATTGTTTAGCTGATGGCATAAAATTTTTCATAATATTCTCTTAAATGTACCTTGTATTTCTGTCATTTCAGTTGTTTCTCCTCTTTCATTTGTGTTTTTGTTTATTTGAGTTCTTTCTTTTAATTTTTTGATGAGTCCGACTATAGGTTTATGATTTTTGTTCATCTTTTCAAAGAATCAACTCCTGGTTTCCTTTGTCTGCTCTATTTTGTTATTGTTGTTGTTATTTCTATATTGTTTATTTCTATATTGTCTGATCTTTATGATTTCCTTCCTTTTGCTGGCTTTGGGTTTTATTTTGTTCTTTTTCTAGCTTCTTTAGGGGTTAGGTTAGGTTGTTTAGTTGAGATTTCTCTTGCTCCTTGAAGTAGACCTTATTGCTATAAATTTCACTCCTGGAAAATTTTGGTACATCCCAAAGGTTTTGAATTGTAATGTTTTTATTTTCACTTGTTTCCATGTACTTTTTGATTTCTTCTTTGATTTCTTGCCTGAACTATTCACTGTTTAGTAGTATGATATTTAACCTCTATGTATTTGTGTTCTTTCCAGATTTTTCTTATGGTTGATTTCTAGTTTCATAGAAAAGATGCATGATATGACTTTGATCTTTTTGAACTTTTTGAGGCTTGGTTTGTGGCCTTTTATGTGATCTATTCAGGAGACTGTTCCATGTGCACTTGAAAAGAATGCATATTCTGCTATTTTAATATGGAATGTTGTTAATATTCAGTATGTTATTCAAAGCCACTGTTTCCTTGTTGATTTTCTATCTGGATGATCTGTCCATTGATGTAAGTGTGGTGTTAATGTCCCTTACTATTTTTGTACTTCTATCAATTGGTTTCTTTATGTTTGTCATGAACTGTTCTGTGTATTTGGGTGTTTTCATGTTTGGTACATAAATATTTACAATTCTCGTATCTTTTTATTGTTTTCCCCCATTTATTATCATAGAGTGTTATTACCTTTCTCTTGTTGCAGTCTTTATTTTAAAGTCTATTTTTTTAAATATAAGTATTGCTATCCTGGCTTTCTTTTGTCATCCAGTTGCATGATAAATATTTCTCCATCCCCTCACTTTCAATCTGTAGGTATCTTTAGGTCTCAAACGAATCTCCTGTAGACAACATATAAATGGGTCTTGTTTTTTCATTCAGTCTGTCCCTCCACTCTATGTTTTTTATTAGAGCTTTTAGTCCATTTTCTTTCAAATTAATTATTGATAAATATGTTTTTATTGTCATTTTGATATGTGTTTTGTGGTTGTTTTTGTAGTGTTCCTCTGATCCTTTGTTCTTTTTCTCTCATGTTTTGTTGGCTTTCTTTAGTGATATACTTGGATTCCTTTCCCTTTATTATTTGTGTATCTGTTAGTGGTTTTTGATTTGGGGTTGCCAGTTCGTATGTAACTTCTTCTGTTTAGCAGTCTATATAACTTTGATGGCTGCTTAAGTTTGAATCTTACGTTTGAATCCCCCCCAACCACGTTTTAGGAATATGGTGTTATATTTTACACTCTCTTATTTTTATGAATTCCTTGACCGATTTTTACAAAAATACTTATTTTTTCTGCTTTTGTGCTTTTTCCTTTTCATATTCTCACTTACAGTCTTTCCTTTCCACTCAAAGGGTCCCCTTTAATATTTCTTGTTGTGGTTATGAGCTCCTTTGGTTTTTGCTTGCCTGAGAAACTCCTTATTCTTCTCATCTGAATGATAGCCTTGTTGGATACCATATTTCTGCCTGCAAATTTTCCTATTTCATTCCTTTTTGTGCCATGCTATTTCCTTCTAGCTTACAAAGTTTCTTCTGAAAAATCCACTGATACCTTTATGGAGGTTCCTCTATATGTAACTGTCTTCTTTTCTGCTTTAAAAAAATTTTATTACTACTTTTTTGCCATTTTAATTATTATGTGTCTTGTTGTGGACTCTCTTGGGTTGATTTTGGGGGGACATCTATGCCTTCTGGATCTGGATATCTGTTTCATTCCCCAGAAGAGGGAAGTTTTCAGCCATTATTTCTTCAAATAAAATTTCTGCTCTTTTTTCTCTGTCTTCTGGAATCCCTACAATGTAAATGTTATTATGTTTGATGAAGTCACTGAGTTTTCTAAGACTATTCTCAATTTGCATAACTTGTTTTTCCTTTCATTTGTTCAGCTTGGTTACTTTCCATTACCCTGTTTTCTGGGTTGTTAATTTGTTTCTCTGCTTCCTCTAGCCTGGTATTTATTTGTGCAAGTGTATTTTTAATTTTATTCATTATGTTCTTCATCTCTGATTTGTTCTTTTTCTTATCACTTTATTCAAGGCCTTATTAATGTCTTCCACTCTTTTCTCAAGTCTAGTGAGGATGTTTATGATCATTACTTTAAATTCTTTATCAGACATATTACTTAATATCCATTTCACTCAAGTCTCTTCCTGAGACCTGGTTTGGTCCTGTTCTTTCATTTGGGACATATTTCTCTCTCTCATTTTGTCTAACGCTCTATACCTGTTCCTTTGTGTTGTGAAAGTCAACTACGTGTCTTGCTCTTAATGGTAATGGCATTATGAAGATGTCCTGTAGTGCCCTGGAGTCTAATGTCTCGAGTGTTCCCCAGGGCCTGGTGTTTCAGGGAGTGTCTCTTATGTGTGTTGCATGTGCTCTGCTGTTGAGTCCTGGCCACTTTTTCCTTTAGTTCCATTGCCTGCAGAGGCTCTCTGCCTGATATGGGAAGTGTTTTGTCCCTAGCAGAGATGCAGTCCATTTTAACAAAGTGTGCACTGGTCTGCTTGCTAAATGAGACCTACTGCCACCACTGGAACTGAAATCATGCAAAATGCATGGGTCAGGAAAGCAACTGTTATTGAGATTTGTGCCATTCTTCAGGGAAGTGCACTTGCAATTTGAAGATTGAGTCAAGGGTGACTGGAAAGGGCAGATCTGCCAAAGTGCAGAGGGGTGGGGCTTGGTGAAAACAAGTTAGGTAGTGATTATTGGTCTCTTGCTAGTTCCCAAGGTGGCTGTGTTTATGCTGGAAGGGGAGGTGGAGTGTGGTAATGTTATATGCTTACTCCTTGTTCCTAGAGAGGCCTTCCTGTGATCCCTGCCTCTCTGGGCTACACTCTGAGATGATTAAATCACTCTCCTTCTGGTCGGCCCCTCACATTTTTCAAATTCATAGTTCTATGGTGTATCTACTCAGGCTGGTTGTCCTGCTGTCTCTTTAATGCCCTCAGGGCTCTTCCAGGGCCAAGCCTGATGATTTTTAAACTTCTAGGCTTTAAGTACCACTGGTTGTAAGAACTCATGAAATTCAGCCCTTTTTGCTTTCAAAGCCAGATGTTTTGGGGATTTGTCTTCCCTGTGTGGGCTTCTGAGTGTGAAAGTCTGTTTTTCACCCTTCTATGTGTCACTGGTTTCCTGTCCACTGAGGACAGCCATGGTCCATTTTACTCCCAAACCATATGTGTGTACTTCCTATTTTCTTTGTTGTGGCCTCTTCTCTACCTTTAGTTGTGGAATTTGTTCTCCCAGGCTTCGGATCATTTTCTGGGTATTTACACTACTCCTGTAGGACCTTGTTTTGATGGTGAGAGCTGCTGACTGATCCAGGGTGGTGGTTGCTAAAGATTGGGGTAGCTGTGGCAATTTCTTATTTTTATTTTTATTTTATTTATTTATTTCTACTTAAATCCAACTTAGTTAACATATAGTGTAATAATGATTTCAGGAACAGAATTTAGTGATTCATCACTTACATATAATACCCAGTGCTACTCCCATCAAGTGCTCTCCTTAATGTCCATCACCCATAAAACCCATCCCCCCAACCCAATACCCCACCAGCAACCCTCAGTTTGTTCTCTGTATTTAAGAGTATCCTATGGTTTGCCTCCCTCTTGGTTTTTATCTTATTTTTGGCTTCCCTTTACCTATGTTCATATGTTTGGTTTCTTAAATCCCACATATGTGTGAAATCAAATGATATTTGTCTTTCTCTGACTGACTTATTTCACTTACCATAACACCCTCTAGCTCCATTCACACTGTTGCAAATGGCAAGATTCATTCTTTTTGATTGCTGAGTAATACTCCATTGTGTGTATATACCACATCTTCTTTATCCGTTCATTTGTTGATGGATGTTTGGGCTCTTTCCATACTTTGGTTATTGTCGATAGTGCTGCTATAAACATGGAAGTGCATGGGTCATAAAGTAGGTCTATTTTTAACTTTTTGAGGAACCTCTATCCTCTTTTCCAGAGTGGCTGCACCAGTTTGCATTCCGATCAGCAGTGCAAAAGAGATCCTCTTTTCTTCATCCTCGCCAGCATCTTTTGTTGCCTGAGTTGTTAATGTTACCCATTCTGACAGGTGTGAGGTGGTATCTCATTGTGGTTTTGATTTGTATTTCCCTGATGATGAGTGATGTTGAGCATTTTTTCATGTGTCATAGCCATGTGGATGTCTTTTTAGTCATCTTGATGTATTCTTTGGAAAAGTGTCTATTCATGTCTTTTGCCCATTTCTTCACTGGATTATTTGGGTTTTTGGGGGAGGGGGTGTTGAATTTGATAAGTTCTTTATAAATTTTGTATACTAACCTTTTATTTGATATGTCATTTGCAAATAGCTTCTCCCATTCCATCGATTGCTTTTAGTTTTACTGATTGTTTCCTTCGCTGTGCAGAAGATTTTTATCTTCATGAGGTCCTAATAGTTCACTTTTGCTTTTGTTTCCCCTGCCTCTGGAGACGTGTTGAGTCAGAAATTGCTGCGGCTGAGGTCAAAGAGGTTGTTGACTGCTTTCTCCTATAGGATTTTGATTAGCTCCTGTCTTATGTTTATGTCTTTCATCAATTTTGAGTTTATTTTTATGTATGGTGTAAGACAGTGGCCCAGGTTCATTTTCTTGCATTTTGCTGTCCAGTTTTCCCAGCACCATTTGCTGAAGAGACTGTCTTTATTCCGTTGGATATTCTTTCCTGCTTTGTCAAAGCTTAGTTGGCCATATGTTTGTGGGTCAATTTCTGGGTTCTCTATTCTGTTCCATTGATCTATGTGTCTGTTTTTGTGCCAGTACCATACTGTCTTGATGATTACAGCTTCATAATACAGCTTGAAGTCTGGAATTGTGATGCCTCCGGCTTTATTTTCTTCTTCAACCTTACTTTAGCTATTCAAGGTCTTTTCTGATTCAATAAAAATTTTAGAATAGTTGTTCTGCTCTATGAAGATTGCTGGTGTTATTTTGATAGGGATTGCTTTGAATATATAGATTGCTTTGGGTAGTATCGACATTTTAACAATATTTGTTCTTCCAATCCATGAGTATGGAATGTTTTTCCATGTTTTTCTGTCTTCTTTAATTTCTTTCATAAGTTTTCTAAAATTTTCAGTGTATAGATTTTTCACCCATTTGGTTGAGTTTATTCCTAGGCATTTTACAGTTTTTGATTCAATTGTAAATGGGATCGATTCCTTGATTTCTCTTTCTGACGCTTCATTATTGGTGTATAGAAATGCAACTGATTTCTGTACATTGATTTTATATCCTGCGACTTTGCTAGCAGTTTTTTGGTGAAATCGTTTGGGTTTTCACATAGAGTATTATGTTGTCTAGCAAAGAGTGAAAGTTTGACTTCCTCCTTGCCAATTTATATGCCTTTTATTTGTTTTTGTTGTCTGTTACTGAGGGTATGTTGAATAACAGTGGTGAGAGTGGACATCCCTGTCGTATTCCTGACCTTAGGGAGAAAGCTCTCAGTTTTTCCCCATTGAGGATGATAATTAGATTTGGGTTTTTCATATACAGCTTTTATCATCTTGAGGTATGTTCCTTCTATCTCCACTTTCTTGAGGGTTTTTATCAAGAAAGGATGCTATATTTTGTCAAATGCTTTCTCTGCCTCTATTGAGAGGATCATGTGGTTCTTATCCTTTCTTTTATTAATGTGACGTATCACATTGATAGATTTGTGAATATCGAACCAGTCCTACATCTCAGGAATAAATCCCATTTGATTGTGTTGAATAATTCTTTTAATGTATTTTTGGATCCTGTTTGCTAGTATCTTGTCGAGAATTTTTGCATTAATGTTCATCAAGGAAATTGGTCTGTAGTTCTTTTTAGTGGGTCTTTGTCTGGCTTTGGAATCAAAGTAATGCTGGCCTCATAGAATGAGTATGAACATTTTCCTTCCATTTCTATTTTTTGGAACAGCTTCAGAAGAATAGGTGTTAATTCTTCTTTAAATGTTTGGTAGAATTCCCCTGGAAAGCCATCTGGCCCTGGACTCCTGTTTGTTGGAAGATTTTTGATTACTGATTCAATTTCTTTACTGCTTATGGGTCTGTTTAAATTTTCCATTTCTTCATGTTTCAGTTTTGGTAGTTTATATGTTTCTAGGAATTTGTCCATTTCTTCCAGATTGCCCAGTTTATTGACATATGATTGCTCATAATATTCTCTTATTATTGTTTGTATCTCTGCGGTGTTGGTTGTGATTTCTTCTCTTTCATTTGTGGTTTTATTTATTTGGGTCCTTTCCTTTCTCTTTTGGATCAGTCTGACTAGTGGTTTTCAGCGTTGTTAATTCTTTCAAAGAATCAGCTCCTGGTTTCACTGATCTGTTATACTGTTGTTTTGATTTTGTCATTGATTTCTGCTCTAATCTTTATTATTTCTCTTCTTCTACCGGTTTTGGGCTTTATTTGCTGTTATTTTTACAGCTTTTTAAGGTGTAAGGTTAAGTCGTATATTTGAGACCTTTCTTCTTTCTTTAGGAAAGCCTGGCTTGATATATACTTCCCTCTTGTGACTCCCTTTGCTGCATCTCAGAGGTTTTGGACTGTCGTGTTTTCATTTTCATTGGCTTCTGTGTACACTTAAATTTCTTCTTTAATTTCTTGGTTAACCCATTCATCCTTTAGTAGGATGTTTTTTTTTTTTTAATGTTTATTTATTTTTGGGAGAGACAGAGTGCAAGTAGTGGAGTGGCAGAGAGAGAGAGGGAGACACAAAATCCAAAACAGGCTCCAGGCTCTGAGCTCTCAGCACAGAGCCAGATGCAGGGCTTGAACTCACAAAGATGACCTGAGCTGAAGTTGGACGCTTAACTGAATGAGCTGCCCAGGCATCCCTAGTAAGGATGTTCTTTAATCTCCAAGTATTCACGGTCTTTCTAATTTTTTTTGTGTGTGTGTGGTTGATTTCAAGTTTCATAGCATTGTGGTCTGAAAATATGCAAAGTATTTTCTTTGTATTCGTTGAGGGATGATTTGTGTTCCCGTATGTGATCCTTTCTGGAGAACGTTCCATGTGCACAAAGAAGAATGTGTATTCTGCTGCTTTTAGGATGAAATGAGCTGTGGCAATTTCTTAAAGTAAGACTACAGTGAATTTTGCCATATCAATTGACTCTTCCTTTCATGAACACTTTCTTTGCAGCATGCAATACTGTTACGTAGCATTTTACCACAGTGAGATTTCTTTTAAAATTGGAGTCAATCTTTTCAAACCTGCTTTATCAACTAAGTTTATGTAATATTCTAACTCCTTTGTTTGTCACTTCAACACTCTTAACAGAATCTTCATCTGGTATATATTCCATCTAAAGAAACTACTCTCTTTGCTCATTCATAAGAAGTAATTCCTCATCTGTTAAAGTTTAATCATGATTTTTCAGCAATTCAGTCACATCATCATGCTCCACTTTTTTTAAAAAAAGATTTTTTAAACGTTTATTTGTTTTTGAGAGAGAGAGAGAGAAAGCATGAGCAGGGGAGGGGCAGAGAGAGAGGGAGACATAGAATCTGAAGCAAGCAAGCTCCAAGCTCTGAGCTGTCAACACAGAGCCTGACGAGGGGCTCGAGCCCATGAACTGTGAGATCATGACCTGAGACAAAGTTGGATGCTTAACTAACTGAGCCACCCAGATGCCCCTTTAATGCTCTGTTTTTAATTCTAGTTTTCTTCCTATTTCCATTACATATGAAGATATCTCTTGTCCTTAAGTCTTGAGGGTTGGAATCAACTTCTTTCAAACTCCTCCTTGTGTTGATATTTTGACCTCTTCCCATAAATTACAAATGTTCTTCATGGCATCTAGAATTGTGAATCTTTTCCAGGAGGTTTTCAATTGAATACCCAGATGCACGAGAGGAATCACTGTCTATGGTAGCAATAGCTTCATGAAATGTATTTATTACCTAATAAGACTTGAAATTTGAAATTACTCCTTAAACCATAGACTGCAGAATGGGTGTGGAAGCAGGCATGAAAACAGCATTCCTCTTTTTGCTCATTTCCATCAGAGCTCTTGGGTAGCCACGTGCACTGTCAATGAGCAATAGTATTCTGAAATGAATCTTTTTCTCTGAGAAGAGGGTCTCAACAGTGGGATTAAATATTCAGTAAACTTTCTTAAGAAGATATGCTGTCATCCAGGCTTTGTTGTTCCATTTTTAGAACACAGTCAGAGTAGATTTAGCATACTTCTTAAGGGCTGTAGGAATTTTAGAATGGTAAATGAGCATTGGCTTCAACTTAAAGTCACTAGCTTCATTAGCCCCTAATAAAAGAATCAGAATGTCCTTTGAAGGTAGGCACTGACTTCTCTACCTATGAAAGTCTTAGATGACATCTCCTTCCAATATCAGATTTTTCATCTGTATAGGAAAATCTGTTGTTTTAGAGATAACTTCTTTCCTTAAACGTATGAATTAACCTCTGCTAGCTTCAAACTTGTCTTCTATAGCTTCCTCACTTCTCTCAGCCTTAATAAAATTAAAGAAAGTTAGCGCCTTGCTCTGGTTTTAGTTTAAGGGAATATTGTGATTGGTTTGATCTTCTAACTAGACCACTAAAACTTTCTCCGTCTCAGCAATAAGACTATTCTCCTTTTTTTTTTTTAATATTTAAAAAATCATTCATGTGTTCGCTGGAGTAACACTTTTAATTTCCTTTAAGAAGTATTCCATTGTGTTTATTACTTGGCTAACTGGCACAGAGGCCTAACTTTCAGTCTTTCTCAGTTTTTGACATATCTTGCTCATTAAGCTTAATCATTTGCAGTGAGATGTGTGACTCTTCCTTTTACTTGAACATTTAGAGGCTGTCGTAGGGTTATTAACTGGTCTAATTTGAATATTGTGTCTTAGGGAATAGAGATGCCCGAAAAGAGAGAGAGATGAGGGAATGGTCAGTTGGTGGAGCAGTCAGAGCACATACATTTATCTACTAAGTTCACTATCTTATACAGTGTGGTTTGTGGTGTCCCAAAACAATTACAATAATAACATCAAAGATCACTGATCACTATAAAAATATAGTAATAAGGAAAAGTTTGAGATATTGTGAGAATTACCAAAATGTGACACAGACACAAAATGATGACATACCTTTAAAAAAATGTTGCTGATGGGCCTGTTTGATGAAGGGTTGCTACAAACCTTCAATTTTCAAAAAATGAAATCTCTGGTAAGCATAATAAAACAAGATATGCCTGTATTGAAAATTATTATTAATTAAAATCCATAGTTGACATTAGAGTTCACTCTGTTGCACAGTACTATGGGCTTTTTATAAATGTGTAATGTCATGTATCAACAATTATAGTATCCTACAGAATAGATTCATTGTTCTAAAAATCCTCTGTGCACCATCTCATATCCCTTACTGTGCCATTTTCTCCCTGAGCCTCTGGCATCACTGATCTTTTCACCGTCTGCATACTTTTGCCTTTTCCAGAATGTCATATAATTGGAATCATACCATACATAGCATTTTAGACTGGCTTCTTTCACTTAAAAATATGCATTTAGAGTTTCTAAGTACCCTGTTGTGGCTTGATAGCTCATTTTTTAAATTGCTGAATAATATTTCATTTTATGGATATACTATGGTATTTTTATCCATTCACCAGTTGAAAGACATATTTGTTGCTTTCTAGTTTGGAGCAATTATGAGTGAAACTGCTATACCCTTTCATATGTCAGCTTTTGGGTAGACTTAAGTTTTCCAACTCATTCGAGTAAATACCACGGACCAAGATTGCTGGATCATATGGTAAGACTACATTTAGCTTCTTAAAAAGTGGCCAAACTGTCTTCCAAAGCTGCTATACCATTTTGTATTTCCCCTAGCAATGAAAGAGAGTTCCTGTTGCCTCACATTCTCATTAGCATTTGGTATTATCAGTATTTTGGATTTTAGCTATTCTAGTAGATATATAGTGATATCTCATTGTAGTCTTGTCTTTCCTTTAGCCACTGTCTTCTACCACCTCTCACTGGAAGCAATTTATCTTCCTGTTATTCTACGCAAGAGCAAATTCTAATTCTACTGAGGAATTTAACACTGTGACAAGCTTTAAATCTGTTTTTAATGAAAAAACAAAATGAAACAACTAAAACTCAAACCAAAACACCATTGTACTTTCATCTCTTTCTAAAAAATGTTAAATGGTTTCACTCACAGGTTGGCAGACTGAGTTTACACTGTATGGCATCAGGCCAATTGCTGTTTTACTTTATTATTTTAGTCATATTTACCTTGGGATAATTTTCATACGGTAAAATTCACTTATTAAGTGTACTGTTTCATGAATTTTGATAAAGCATGTAGATGTATAATCATCACCTCAGTCAGGATATGAATGTTTTCATCACTGCAAGAAGTTCCCTTATGGCCTTTTGTAATCTATCCTCATCTTAGGCAACCACAAATCTAATTTCTGTCTATATAGTGTTTGACTTTACCGAATGTCATATAACAAAAGTCATATAGTATATGCCTTTTTATTTATGGTTTCTTTCACTTAACATAATGCTTTGAGATTCACTTGTGTTGTTGCATGTGTTAGTAGTTTGTATCTTTTTATTTCAGAGTAGTATTTACTAAATGGACATATTACATTTTGTTTATCCATTCACCAGTTGGTGACTTTTTGGTTATTTCCAGCTTTTGGCTATTCTGAATAAAGCTTCTATAAGCATTTACATACTGGTCTTTATGTGGGAATATGTTTTTGTTTCTCTTAGGTAAATACTTAGTATAAAATACTTAGGAGTGGAGTATTTTATAAAGAACTGAAAAATTGTTTTCTAAAATGGCTGAAAAATTTTGCATTGCTTCTAGCAATGTGATAAAGTTCTAGTTACTATGCTATATCAGCATTTGATATTCCTAGCCTTTTGGATTTTACCTACCTTAATAGTTGCATAGTAGTTATATAGTAGTAGTTGGTATGTCAGTGTGGTTTTAATTTGCATTTCCCTGATGACTAATGATATTGGGAATTTTTCATGTCCTTATTTGTCATCCATATATCTTCGTCAGTGTCTGTCCAAATCTTTTGTCCATTTTTAATGGGTTATTTGTACTGTTTCTGTGTCGTAAGAATTCTTTATTTTTTATTCTAAATATAAGTCCTTTATCAGATAAATGTTTCGGAAATACATGCTCCAGTCTCAGGCTTATCTTTTCATTTTCTTACAGTCTTTTGAGGAACAGAGGTTCTTAATATTTGTAATATACAATAACATTTTTCTTTAAGGTTTGTGCTTTTTGTGTTGTATCTAACTAATCTTTGGTTGACTCAATGTCACATAGATTTTGTGTGTATGTGTGTGATTTCTTAGAGTTTTGTATTTTTAGCTCTTATATTTAGGTCTATGATGTTTGCAAATAAATTTTTGTGTCTGGTGTGAAATAGAATCAGAATTTTATCCTTTCTTCCTTCCTTCCTTCTACATAGGGACACTAATTGTTCAAGCACCATGTATTGAAAAACCATCCTTTCTCTGATTGATTTACATCTTTGTTGAAGGCAGTTGATCTAGATTATCATACATAGGTTACATACACTTGGATTAAAATCTCTACCACAATCATGACAGAGTTTTGAAAAGCTGGTTTTAAAATTGACAAGATGTTGTGCCTGGCTGGCTCAGTCAAGTAAGCATCTGGCTCTTGATTTTGCCACAGGTCATTATCTCATGTTTATCAGATAAAGCCCCTAGTTGGGCTCTGCACTGACAGAGCAGGGTTTGCTTGAGATTCTCTCTCTCTGTCCCTCCCCCACTTGTATAGGTGCTCTCTCTCTCTCTTTCTCTCAAAATAAGCATTAAAAAAAGATAAAAGGGAGAAATTGGTGAAAGAGAAAACAAAAAAAAGAGAAAAAATCAAAGATACTAAAAGCTAGTTCTTTGACTAGCTCAGTAAAACTGACAAACATGTCACCAAATTGATCAAAAAACAAAAAAAGAAAACCCAAATTATCAATATTGGAAAATAAAGAAGGGAGGTCATTACAGATCCTACAAGATAGGAGAATATTTTGAACATCTTATTGCTGATACATTTGATAGCTTAGATAAAAAGAACACATTTCTTGAAATAAGTTAATTACCAAAAATAACACTAATAACAACATATCTATTAAAGAATTCAATTCATAGTCCAAAAGGCTGCCACAAAACATCTCCAGGCCCAGATTGCTTCACTAGTGAATTCTACCATGCAATTAAAGAAAAAATAACAATTTTTCACAAAATCTTCCAGGAAATAAAAGAGGAGGTAACACCTAGCAACTCACTTTATGATGACAGCACTATTCCCAGTAGCAAAACCAAATAAAACTATAAAGAAAATATACTAACTGATATACCTCTTAAACCTAAGTCAAAAAACTTAAAAAATTTTTTTTAACGTTTTCTTTATTTTTGAGAGACAGAGAGAGATAGAGCTTGAGTGGGGGAGGGGAAGAGACAGAAGGAGACACAGAATCTGAAGCAGATTCCAGGCTCTGAGCTGTCAGCACAGAGCCTGACATAGGCCTTGAACCCATGAACTGTGAGATCATGACCTGAGTCAAAGTTGGACACTTAACCAACTGAGCCACATAGCCCCCCTAAATTTTTAAAAAATTTTTTCAAAAATCTTAATAAAGTATTCATAAATTAAAATCAGTAATATACAAAAGATCATATATAATGAAGTGGGATTTAACCCAGTTATACAATATTGGTTCCACATTTGAAAATTGATTATTGTTGGGTGCCTGGGTGGCTCAGTCAGTTAAACGTCTGACTTCAGCTCAGGTCATGACCTCACAGTCTGTGAGTTCGAGCCCCGCGTCAGGCTCTGTGTTGACAGCTCAGAGACTGGAGCCTGCTTCAGATTCTATGTCTTCCCCTCTCTCTGCCCTTCCCATGCTCATACTCTGTCTCTATATGTCTCTCAATAAAAAATAAACGTTAAAAAATTTTTTTAAAAAATCAATTATTTTAAGTTACCATATGAACAGAATAAAAAAGAAAATTATATCATAATCTCAATATATACAGAAAAACTTCTGCAAAATTCAGTATTTATTCAAGATTTTAAAACTTTCAGAAAACTAGAAATAAATGGAAACTTCCTCAACCTGATAAAAAATATCTACACAAAACATAGATTTAACCTTATTTTTAATCCTGAAAAATTTAATGTGTATTTTCAGACCACAACACTATTAACTTGAAGTCAACCACAAGAAAAAAACTTGAAAGACGACAAATACATGGAGGTTAAAGACATCCTACTAAAGAATGAATGGGTCAGCCAGGAAATTAAAGAAGTAATTAAAAAAAGCACATGGATGCAAATGAAAAATGAAAACACAACAGTCCAAACATTTTGAGATATAGCAAAGGCAGTAAAGAGGGAAGTATATTGCAATACAGGCCTGAATCAAGAAGCAAAAATCTCAAATACACAACCTAACCTTGTACCTAAAGGAGCTAGAAAAGGAACAGCAAATAAAGCCTAAAGCCAGTAGAAGATGGGAAATTGCAAAAATTAGAGCAGAAATAAACAATATAGAAACAAACAAACAGAAACCAGTAGAATAGATCAACAAAATTAAGAGCTGGCTCTTTGAACAAATTAATACAATTGATGCCCTAACTAGACTTCTTAAACACAAAAGAGAGGGGGGCCTGGGTGGCTCAGTCAGTTGAGCATCTGACTCTTGATTTGGGCTCAGATCATGATCCCAGAGTCATGGGATCAAGCCCCATATCAGGCTTCACTCTTGGCAGGGAGCCTGCTTAGGATTCTCTCTCATTCTCTGCTCCTCTTCCCTACTCACATTTGCTCTCTCTCTAAAACAAAACAAAACAAAACAAAACAAACAAAACAGAAAGGACCCAAATAAATTAGGTTAATTTAGTTGAGAGTGTTTCTTGTTTTCTATTTCCTTACTGTTTTTTCTTTTTTCTTTTGGTCTGCTTGTTCTGTCATATACTGAGGGAGAAGTCTTAAAGTTTTCAACTCTGTGATCATCCTACGTTCTTTCCCAAGTGTGCCCTTTTTTGGCTCAGTAGTACAAAGGCAGAGCCTGTAGTAGAGCAGGCATCAGCCAGGCAATTGAATGTCAGTCTCCTTCTCTGGCCGGCTCTCAAAATTTATCAGCGAAATTATGGGAAATGTTTACTTTTGGTTTCCAAGAGATGAAGGGAGCGGACTGTTTTTCCTCTTGAGCTTAGCATTCCTCAAACACATGACTTTTCCTTCCCCTATCAGTCCTCTTTTGCACTGAAGAGGAAAGAGGAGATGGCTTGTTCAAATAACTGAATTTCAAATATTGGGTAATTACTGGTTTTGTTTTCAGCAATAAGGTCTTGGTGACAATTCAAGAAAAAAATAGGAAAAGTCCTGTTAAATAAGTTGCGCTTGCATGGAACTGAATTCCGAATCGGTTCATACTATTCCCCTTAAAATTCTATACTATAATTAAGACTTCTCAGGGCACCTGGGTGGCTCAGTTGGTTAAGCAGCTCAGGTCATGATCTCATGGTTCTTGAGTTCGAGCCCCATGTCAGGCTCAATGCAGACAGCTCAGAGCCTGGTGCCTACTTCGGATTTTGTGTCTCCCTCTCTCTGCCCTTCCCTGCTCATGCTCTGTCTCTTTCTCTCCCCAAAATAAATAAATATTAAATAAAAAAGACTTCTCACTGAGGAAGTACTGTTTATGTCAAAGAGGTAGTGTGTCAGCTGAGACTCATTTCAAAATTTCCAGGTGTTTGCTTAGATAATGTAGAGTAATCATTCTTTTAATAGAAGCAAAGGCCAGTATGGTGCAATGGTGTATGTTATCAGCAGCAAAAAGCAGAAATATATTTAGTTTTCATCTTATCTTTGTTTAATTTTACAAAATGCTTCGGTATGAGGATCCCATTCAACTGCAATGTTCTGACCTGATAACCAGTTTTGCTTCTTTTCTTTGAGTGTGGTTCTTTGAAAAATAGGGCTCTCTTGAGGAAAAAAAAAAGTTTTATTGGGTATTAAATTGCAAATGCATGTTGAAAGGGAGAAATAGGATTAACTTTTGTTGATCCCAATATAGTGCAGACACTGTGCCAGGTGCTTACAACCATTTCCTTATTCCATCTTCTCAAGATCCCAATCTGGGAGATATATTAGCCCTATTTTACAGGCAATGACAATGAGGTACAGAGCAGTGTGAGGTCACATAGATGGCAGAAATTAAGGTTAGAACCAGTATCTCTCTAGTACAAAATTCATACTGTCTTCTGTCCACCATGCTTTCATTAATATGGAGGCCTCATACAAAAGTAACCCATTACTGTTTTTACTGATTAGTTCTGTGGTTTCTGGGATGGTTTTACCTAATTGTGGTTGGCATAGAATGAGATCTTTCTCTTTATATTCATTGTGTTAGGAAAACTTTGATCATACCATGTACCTTAAAGAGAACCTTGATATTTTGTTCTTTGATAAATTTGACATTATACAATATTGACATCTCTTTAGACTTCAGCCTTTCCAAATGTTAGGCTTAATGTGAAGACCGAGCAGAGGGGAGCTTAGGGCCTTTGGTCTAGGCAAGGAGGGAGAACTAGGAAAATTCCAAGAGTGTAGCAAGATTCATTGGTCAGTAGAAATGAGAAAGCTGGCAGGGAGGCAAATACAGTTATCAGAATTCAAGGCAAAATGGATATCAGAGACTCAAAAGAACTTGTTACAAGAAAGAATAATCATACAGAGAAATAATCCCAAGCATAGGTCATCAGTGATGTTGCTTGAAGTGTTGAGGTTTGGTGCCAATGGCTAAGAAAGAACTCTTGAGATGTCCTTGGTGCAAAAATGTGGTTTTATTAAAACACAGGGACAGGACCTGTGGGCAGAAAGAGCTGCACTGGGGTTCTGAGGAGTGACTGATTATACACTTGGGAGTTGGGGAAGATAAAGGCAAGGGGAAGTTTCCAAAAGGACTTTCCTATGTTAAAGAAGACTCACAGGATCCTGGAGGCCTAGATATTGTGAAGCTAAAGTTGATTTTCCCTCTAGCAAATCATTAATGTTAAGACAGTTGGGAATACCTAAAAGAATGTCATGCTCTGCCTATCTCAGATTATCTGCCAATGGGCTGCAAGTTATATGGAAATGTAGCTTTATCTACAGTTCTTTCTGCCTTTGTTCCCCCCATTAATCAGTGGCCATGCACTTGTATAAGTTGGAACATTGATTTTCAGATATGATCCTCTGACCAGCAGTATGCCATCACATATTAACTTGTTATAAATACAAATGCATGTTAATATTTGGGAACCTCTCAACTACAGGTGCAGAGCGTCAAGTAGCAGGAAAAAAAAACTAGTCATGGAGCCTTGACTCACTCCTTCATATACTTAACAAAACAATATTAAAAGTGCCAGGCACCGTGTTAGGTACTACAGAGACCAAGGGATAAGAATGACTTTGTTGAGATAGAGGAAAAGAATGCATTTGGTCAGAGTTGTGTTAAATTTGAACAATCTAAAGTACATCTAAATGGCAATGTCCCATAGGCAATAGGAAGCACAATTGGCCTTTAATCAGAAAAGATATCTAGTCTAAAGAGTTATTAGTCCTTCGAAAAATAGGTAAACTCCTGGGAGCTAATGGCCTTGTGTGGGGTGGGGTCTAGTTGGGGGATGGCAATGTGGAGTGAAGAATGAGAGGGTCAAGTGTCCGAGATTCCTTGAGACCTTGTTAACCACTCCATTCCCAACCAACAGCAGGCTGCCAGATGTTCTGACTACCTTCTATTTACTCTGTTGGTAAAGGGGGGATGATCCCTTGCCCAAAGTAGTGTGAGATGCCCAAACACACAGTGCCTGACATGATCATATGTGATCAGCAGCAGTTTATTAGTCACATATACTCACAGCCTGGGGAGAGGAGTACACTATATGCCAGGCATGGCCCACAGGGGTTTCTCTTGGGAGCAGAGTGAACCAGCAAGGGCTATGGGAGGCAGGATTTATAATGACAAGAGAATGAGGTGACCCTTGATCCCTGTTGGAAAGTGTGGTTTATTTGAATAAGAACTTGGGCTGGCAAAGAGGTGAAACTTATTAGGTTGAGGAGCCAGGTAGGGTGTATCTGGACTGATAGGTGAGCTATCTGGGTGGGGAGCAAGGGAACTCATGGTAGGCATTTGGGACTGTATGAAGTTTAAGTTGTCAAGGCAGCACATGAATTTTCAGATTTTACAATTCACCAGCATACATGGGACGTCCACTTTAAAAATTATCTTCTTTTAAGGGAATTTATCTGGACTAAAGTCTTATTGTTCTCTTTTGTTTTTCTTTCTTTTTTTTTAATCTTTATTTATTTTTGAGAGAGAGAGACGAAGTGTGAGTGGGGGAGGGGTAGAGAGAGACACACACACAGAATCGGGAGCAGACTCCAGGCTCTGAGCTGTCAGCCCAGAGCCTGATGTGGGGCTCAAACTCATGAACCATGAGATCATGACCTGAGTCAAAGTCGGATGCCTAACCAACTGAGCCACCCAGGTGCCCCCTCTTTTGCTTTTCATTCCACAGCCTAAGATCTCTCGGCCACCTGTTAGAAATAAGCCGATCGACACAATCAAATGAGGGACACAGAGGAAGAACAGTGAAGGGAGGCTTTAATCACCGTTCTTGTAAGAGCAGGTGTCTGTTGGCAGGCACACTCAGGGCAGTTACATCTCCTAACATGCAAGTCTGTCCCCTGATTCCTCTTTGGCTGAGTACTATAGAGGTTACAGCCTTACCCATGATGAGGCTTTGGGGTGATGATGGGGGAATCCAGAGCCAACGACCAAGGAAGAATTCTTGAAGATGTCTTTGGTGCAAAAAGGTGATTTTATTAAAGCACGGGGACAAGACCCATGGTCAGAATGAGCTGAGCTGTGGTCGCAAAGAATGGCTGGTTTTATACTATGGAGTTGGGAAGGTAAAGTGAAAAAAGAGGCCTCCAGGGGAACTTTGATATAATAAAGAGAGCTCCTAAGATACGTGAGGCCTTGCTATTGTCAAGCTAAGGTTCTTTTCCTTCTGGTAAGACATTGACATTAGGATGATAGGGGATTCCTGGAGAAATTTTATACTCTATTTGCCTCAAGTATTTGTCAATGAGCTGAAAGTCATGAGGAAATTTAATTTTACCTACCATTTCATTCCTGCCTTTGTTCTCCATAACACTATGGAGGAGTGATGTTGGGGCTCCAGGAAACTGAGCTATAGGTTCCTGGAGATTAGGCTATTGATAAGATTGCCTTTTTCTTGTAATTTACTAAGATATTTGTAAAATGATGGAGACCCATGTCCTGTATGACTGTGATCTCTATCAGTTGGCCATTTGTATTCTTTCCTTTCCTTTGTTCTTGTACAGCCAGGAGTGCCTGAAAAATATCACAAACATCCCACCTTGGGGGTGAGTTAGCTTGCACTTTGTCCTCAGTCTGCCCCATGCTCCCTCATCATCTGGATGTCACCTATGCCCATGTATGACAAAAAGTAGTCTGACTGGAACAAATTTACATTCCCTGAGGTGACACAGAAACTTTCAGGCCCTCCTCTCTTTGTTCTTTGGTGCATGCTTATTGCAAAGCCCATGAAAATAAACTCGGGAAAATAAGTCCACGAAACAGAGAGGGGAAGAAGAACCAGGAAATGAAGGGTCTAAGGGTTTAGAACTCCACTGTGGGGAGGGTTGTATTTCCATATTTCCAATAGGTTGTAAATCTACTGTTAACTAGACAGCACAGCTTTTATTTGGTATTTCAGAAAATGAATCATCTCCCTTACTTCTCATACCACTCACCTTCTCTCTCTCTCTCTTACACACACACACACACACACACACACACACACACACACACTTTTATATTGACAATAGGTTTGGGTAGTCTTCCTTGATGTGGAAAACAAAGGCAAAAGGAACTGTAGATAAAGCTAAATTTCCTTATAACTTGCAGCCCATTGGCAGATAATCTGAGATAGGCAGAGCATGACATTCTTTTAGGTATTCCCAACTGTCTTAATGTTAATGATTTTCTAGAGGGAAAACCAACTTGAGCTTGACAACATCTAGCCTTCCAGGATCCTGTGAGTCTTCTTTAACATATGAAAAGTCCCTTTAGAAACTTCCCTTTGCCATTACCTCCTCCAACTCCCAAGTGTATAATCAGTCACTCCTCACAACCCCAGTGCAGCTTTTTCTGCCCACAGATCCTGTCCCTGTGCTTTAATAAAACCACCTTTTTGCACAGAAGACATCTCACGAATTCTTTCTTGGTGACTGGCTCTGAACCCCAACACTTCCAACCACATCACTCTTGGCTGTAAATTCAGCTGGCCGTCATGTTACCACCCCAGACTGTAGAGGAAAATGCCTTGTGTTTCTTAAATGATCCATATACTCAGATTTGGCATTCCCAGCCTGGGTCTAGGATCTAAGTAAGCCCTTGCTTATCTGAGAAAGTGGGCCAAGTATATGGAAACACAATTACTTAAGATTCCAGAGAGAAAAAGAGCATGTTTAGGCAGCCAAGAAGAGTGGTAAGAGAAGTTGGTAGAGAAGCCGGGGAGGTATATCATAGAAACCAAAGTACAAGAGACTATCCAATAAGAATGGAGTGGTTGAGAACACATGCAGCGGGGAGCAGTAGAAGAAATGGACTGAAAAGTGAGTGTTGAATTTTTCATTTCAGAGGTATTCATGCTACCTTGTTAGAACAGTTTTGATAGAATACATGTGTAAAGATATGTGCGGGATAGGGGAGGGGTAGGTGAAAGAAAGATGAAACCACAGAACGGTGAATTCAGAGAGAATGGATACTAAGGTATTTATGGGAGAAATAACATCCTTCAAATACTCCAGCAACAACATCAAAATTTAGTTGGGTTGAAGTGGGGAATCAACTAAATAATAATAGAGGATTATTGATAATTCTCTGTTGGAGATATCTGATGGGTCCTCGTTATTATTACGAGACTATTTTTTAAACTTATTATGTGCTTGAAATGGTTCATAATAAATATCTGAGTATTTCTTGCAGACCAGAAGGGGCCATGCGGAGAGAAAGCCATCAAGGGGACATTTGTGAGAGGTCTAGGAGACCCTGGTGGAAAGAGGATGAAGGTGTATCAGCTAATGACAAAGGGCTGAGGAAGAAACTGTAATATATTCCAACACTTCTAACCCTACAGCCTTTTTAGGAGAGCATTAGGAGAGAGGATCCCAGCAGAGAATCTTTAAAGGATCCTTTGAAAGAAAGCATCAACTTTCCTCATTTTAATCATCTGCCAAGCTGGTTCAGGAATATATTGGCTTTAACTGTCTGTTAAGTCTGGCAAACTTGAAGCCACCCAAGTAATAAAGAGCTATTTTCTCTCTTTACCTCTCCTCTATTCTTTATTCTCTCTGTTCCCCATTCCTCCACCCAACATCAATCCCTAGGGGTAGCAAATCTTCAGGTAGCAAGTGAAGGAGAATGTGACCAGAAGGCCAAACCCCTTTCCTCACCCCAGCCTGAAGCAGATTTTGGAGTGGGCAGAAGGAAGGGTAGGAATGGGGAGAAGATGTGATCTAAATTAAGTTCAGAGATTTGAATATTGCACTGAACTGGACATTCTAATTATTGTATTGAGACTGTTAATGTGACAATAGGACACACACTTATTAAGATTAAGTGGAAAAGTGCAAGAGGCAGGATTGAATCAAGGGATGGAGGAAGACAACTGATGTTTTGATCACCAACTATACTTAAGGCTGTGGACTACACCATTTTTATTTCTGGCTGTATTTCCTTATTATGATCTTTTCAGCTCACACTCAAACAATCTCAACAAACTCATTCTCTTCCTTACCACTAATACCTGTTTCCCATCTCTTCATTTCTGTTTTTGACAGTATCCTTTTCCCCAGTCTCTCAGGCTCAATATGTAGGAATTAATCTTGATTCTTCAGCCATCAAGTCTATTGATTTTTCTCTCTCATTAAGTTCTCTGACTCCACCAGTCACTGACTGTGGGCCTGGCATAAAGTAGGAGATGTTTTCTAGGATGCCTATTTCAACTGGTAGTCTTTGATGAAGGTGTTCATATTTATATTATGTGAATGTGACCCCATAGCCATAGCTGACTGGATGGACCAGCAATCAAGAACAGGTTGATAGATATGCTGGGGCAATCCGATTCTCTTTCAAGAATGTGATCCAATACCAGTTGTTGCTGTTTGTGTTGTTGATCAACTTTGAGAAGGTTTTTATTCCTAATGGCCAAACCAGGTCTGAAGGGAACAGAGTCAACATTTAATCCCTCTGAGCCTTAATCTTCATATTTGAAACATTTAATCCCTACTCTATTATTTATACTAGTAGTGGCACACTAAGAAATTCACTACTTCTAAGCAAGGTCATTTTAATTTAAAAAATTTTTAATGTTTTAATTTAAATTCCAGTTAATTAACATACAGTAATATTAGTTTCAGGCACACAATATAGTGATTCAACATTTCCATACAACATCCAGTGCACATCACAAGCGCACTGTTCAGCAAAGAAAACAATCAGGAAAACTAAAAAGCAACCTATAGAATGGTAGAAGATATATGCAAATGACATACCTGATAAAAGGTTAGTAATCAAACTTTATAAAGAACTTAGCAAACTCAACACCCCAAAATTGAATAATCCAATTAAAAAAAGAGCAGAAGACATTTTTCCAAAGAAGACATGCAGATGGCCAACACACACATGAAAAAATAGATGCTCAACATCACTTATCATCAGGGAAATGCAAATCAAAATTACAATGAGATACTATCTCACACCTGTTAGAATGGCTGAAATCAACAACGCCAGAAAGAACAGGTGTTAGTGAGGATGTGGAAAAGGGGAACCCTCTTGTATTATTGGTGGGAATGCAAATTGGTGCAGCCAGACTGGAAAACAGTATGGAGGTTCCTCAAAAAGTTAAAAAATTGCTACAATCCAGCAATTGCACTACTAGGGATTTATCCAAAGAATAAAAAAATAACGAATTCAAAGGGACACATGCATCCTGATGTTTATAGCAGTGTTATCTACAATAGCCAAATTATGGAAACGGCCCAAGTATGTCCATTGATGGATGAATGGACAAAGAATGTGAGGTACACACACTTACACACATGCACACACACACAATAGAATATTACTCAGCTATAAAAAAGACTGGAATCCTATCATTTGCAATGACATGGATGGAGCTAGAGAGTAGTAAGCTAAGTGAAATAAGTCAACCAGAGAAAGACAAATACTAAACAGGGTCATTTTTAAAAACAGGTGTAATTCACACCATAAAATTCACCATTTTAAGCTGTACAATTCAGATGTTTTTATTATATTCATAAGATTGTGTATACATCCCTGCCTCACTCCAGAACATTTTTATCACCCCAGAAAGAAATTTCATACCTGTTAGCAATCCCTTCTCATTCTCTTCTCCACCTACCTTGGCCTGCACCCCCTTTCAGTGCAAACCACTAATCTTTCTGTCTCTGTGGATTTGCCTATTCTGGGTATTTCATATAAATGAAACTATGTACTATGTGGCCTTTTGTGTCTGGCTTCTTTCACTTAGCATAATGCTTTCAAAGCTTATCTATGTTGTAGCATCTATCAGTACTTTATTCCTTTTCGAGGCTGAATAATATTCCATTGTATGGTTATTATCAATCGATGGACATTTAGGTTGTTTTGATTTTTGGGCTATTATAAACAGTGCTGCTATGAACTTTTGTGTACAAATTTTTTGTGAATGCTTTCATTTCTCTTTGGTATACCCCTAGGAGTAGAATTTGAGTCAAATAGTTACTATGTTTAGCTTTTTGAGGAATCAACAAGCTGTTTTCTATACTGGATTGTACCACTTCACTTTTTCACAAATATTGTATGAAGGTCTCGATTTTTTCATATTCTTGCCAATACTTGTTATTTTCCCTTTTTAAAAAACTTCCCCTCTCCACCTTGATAGGTATAAAGTGTTTTTTAAAATTAATTTTCTTTTCAAACAACCAATTTTATTTTCAAAATGGAAATAACTATTTTTCTCACTGTCTTTGCTCATTATAATGCATTCAGGTAATGCAAATAGCTATCAAGGTAAAAATAAAAGTTGTCCATAACTCCATCGGTCCAATGATAGCAACTATTAACTTTTGGAAGAGGACAATAGTTTGAAGTGCTGTTTCAGCTAGGCCTTGGCAATGCATACACTGTTGAATATATCTCTGTATGAACTGAAGTTCTTGTTTGCCAGAGTTCTAGATAAATACTGCCCAATTTTTGGAATTTACCTACTTCTACCCCCCAGCTCCTGTTTACACAGTCTTGAGGTAATTGCTTAGAAACAGTTTTATTTAGTCAAATGCTTCTCCCTTTCAGATTATGACTGAAAAGTGAGAAAAAGAATAACCATTTATTGAGCTTCTGTGAGATACCAGGCATGGCATTAAGGCACCTTCATTGTATTACTTTATTTAACATTTAGAACAGCTCTTTGCAGCAGATCTTATTGTCATTCCACTTCACAGACTGAAACAGAGGCTGAATGATGTTAAAAGTAACTTACTAATAAACCTAAGGCCATGATTTTCCAACCTGAGTCTGACAACTGAGACATCGTTTTTCATGCTGCTGTTGTTGTTGTTGTTTTACTTCAACATGCAACATCATTTGTTGGGTTACTTATTTATTCTCTGCAGTTTTTACTAATTCAGTTAATCATGTATTTTAAGCAGTTAGTGGTGAATAACTTTAAGGACAATGCAATAAGAAACTGAATAAGAGAAAATATTTCAAAAATACAGTTATTAATTATTGATAGTGTACCTCTTAAATATCTTTAAACATTCTGATAGTTTTATTGAAGCTTAATAGTTAATCAATAAACATAATTTAAGATGGGCAATTTGATAAGTTTTGAAATATTAATGCTCCTGAGACCCCATCACAGCACAGTAAAGATAGTGAGCATATCAGTCATGCAGAGTTTCCTCTTGATTTATTGTAATTGCTCCTTTCTTTCCTACTCCTGTGTACTTCCATCTTCAACCAACCACTAATGTGCTTTCCGTTACTATAGATTAGTTTGTATGTTCTAAAGTTTTTATAAATAGAATCATTTAGTATGCACTCTTTTTAATCTGGCTCTTTCACTCAGCTTAATTATTTTGACAATCATCCATATTGCAGTGAATCTCAATAGTTGATTCCTTGTTAGTGGTGAAGAGTAATTTTATTGTATAGATACACTGTAGTTTGTTTATCCATTCACCAGTGGACGGATATTTGGGTTCCAGTTTTTGACTATTGCAAACAAAACAGATATGAGCATTCATATTTTTGTATTGAAATATGCGTTTATTGCATTTGGATAAATACCTAAGAGTGGAATGGCTAGATCATATGATAGATGCATATTTACTTACTTTAAACATCTTTTTTTTTAATTGCCTTATTGAGGTATTAATTATATACTTTAACATTCATCCATTCTAAGTGTAGAGTTCAATGACTTTTAATATTACAGAGTTGTATAATCACAGCCCAACTTTAAGCAATTTCCATCACCTTAAAAAGACCTTTGGTTCATTAGCAGTCACTCTCTGCTTCTACCCTAAGCTCCAGGCAACCACTAATCTACTTTTCATTTCTATAAACTTTCTGTTTCTGGCTTGAAGGTTGGAGCTGGAGTGGGCTGACAAATGTGTGTATGGGGAAGAACTAGGTCATGCTGTAATAGAGTTACCTTGCGGGGGGACAGATGGATTTGGTGTGGGCCAGGTGCCAGGGCATGCTGAGGTGGCCCTACTAGTCTGTCTAGAGCTCCTACATCATGCTCCTTCCATGCTATCAAGGTGAAAAGGAAATGTGAAAAATGGCAATTGCCCGCACCTCCAACCCAAGAGAGGGAGAGGTTTCCAGCAGTTCCTTGTTTTGCAGATGCTCTAGAGTTAGTAAATAGGTTTCTTTAACCTATAGTCTAGTTGCCCCTTTAAACTTCTGTGTTTTGTCATGCCAGGATGGGGGAGCCTTATTGACTTATTGATGTCCCTACCTACTTCAGGTTGCTGTCTGGGGGGTGGTGTTCCCATAATTACTGTGTCACCATCTCTCTTACCCTTCTCTCTGTGGTCCCTCTATTATTTTTTGTACAGAAGCTGTTCAATCAACCCTCAGTTCTTCTTCAGGAGGAATTGGTATACATGTAGGGATGTAGATTTTGTGTTTCCATGGGAGGAGAGGAGTTCATGGGAGGAAGGAGGTCTTCCTATGCCACCATTTGGACCACCTCATCTTTTTTTTTGTCTATGGATATCCAATTGTATGAGTGCTATTTGTTGATAAGACTTCCTTTTTCCATTGAATTGCCTTTGCAGTTTTGTAAATATTCAGTTGTGTATATATGATTAAGTCTATTCCTGAACTCTCTATGCTCTATCTTTATGGACATACCACATTGTCCACATAAATGTAGCTTATAGTAAGTCTTAAAAGTAAATAGTAGAGAAAAATTTTTTTTCCCAAAATTATTTTGGCTATTTTAGGTCCTCTGAATTTTCATATAAATTTTAATATCAGCTAGGGATTTTGATTGGGATTGCACTAAACCTATATACCAACTTTGGGAAAATGGACATTTTAACCATATTGTGTCTTGTTTTTTTGTTGTTGTTTGTTTACTATTTGTTTTAAGAAAGAGATAAAGAGGGAGAGAGCATGAGTTGAGGAGGGGCAGAGAGAGGGAGAGAGAATCCCAAGCAGGTTCTGCTGACAGCACAGAGCCCAATGTGAGGCTCAATCCCACAAACTGTGAGATCAAGACCTTAGTCAAAATCAAGAGCTGGATGCTCAGTTGACTGAGCCATCGAGGCACCTCAACCATATTAGGTCTTCTGACTTATAAACAAATTATATCTCTCCACTTATTTAGATCTTCCTTAATTTCTTTCAATTGTGTCTGGTTGTTTTCAGATTTCTCCCTAAGTACTTTTAAATCTTTAATTGTATTATAAATATTATTTTAAAATTTTCATTTTTCAGTTTTCTTTTGTTATTATATAGAAATACAATTGATTTCTGTGTATTGATACTGTATTGTTCTGCATCCTTGCTAAACTCATTGGTTCTATTAGCTTCTTTGTACATAGACAATCATCTTATTTTTAAGTAAAGGCAGTTTTACTTTTTCTTTTCTAATCTGGATTATTTATTTCTTTGTCTTGCCTTATTGCAATGACTAGAACTTTCAGAAAAATTCTGCACAGAAGTAGTGAGACTGATGTCCTTTTATTGTTCTTGATCTTAACCAATCATCTATTCAGTTTTAGACTATTAGTTATGATGTTAGCTGTAAGTTTGCTTTGGTCTATGCCCTTTATCAAGCTAAGGAAGTTCTCTTATAGACTGTTTTTATCAGGAATGGATGTTAAATCTTGTCAACTGTTTCTTTCCGCATCTAGTGAGATGATTATATGGTTTTTCTCTTTTAGCTTGTTAAAATAGTAAATTACATTAATCGATTTTTGAATACTAAACCAACATTGTATTCCTGGAATGAACCCCACTTGATCATTTTGTATCCTTATGTCCCTTTAATAGATATATATCCCTTTTTTATATTTGTGGGTTTGGTTAACAAAAATTTTAGTATATAAATTTTTGAATTTTTATAGCTATGTTCATGAAAATATTGATCTGTATTTTTCTTTTCTTGTAATATCTTCGGTTTTGATATCAATGTAACACTTGCCTCATAAAATAAGTTCAATAGAATTCTCTCTTCTTTACTTTTTTGATACAGTTTATTTAGAATTGATATTATTTCTTCATTAAGTGTTTGAAAGAATTCACCAGTGAAGACAGAAATTTTTTATGAAAACGTTTTAAACAATAAATTCACTTTAAAAAATGAATAGAGCTATTCATATTGTTTGTTTCTTCTTGAGTGAGTCTTAATATTTTGTGCCTTTCAAGGAATTTGTCTATTTTCACTGAAATTACCAAAGTATTGTCCATAGTAATCTCCTTTTCAGCCTTTTACTATCTTTAGAATCTATAGTAATGCCAACTTTTTATTATTGATATTGGTAATTTGTATTATTTCTTTTTGTTTTTCTGATCAGTGTGACTAGAGGCTTATCAATTTTATTAATTGTTCTCTAATATCTAGCTTTTGGTTTCATTGATTTCTCTATTATTTTTCTGGTCTTTTTAACATTAATACATTACTACATAATTTTTTAGTTATCCCTTTCCTATATCTTAAAACAACCGTAGTTTTATCAAATTATCTTTAAAATTTTTTTTTAATGTTTATTTTTGAGAGAGAGAGCACGAGTGGGGAAGGGGCAGAGAGAGAGGGAGACACAGCAATCCAAAGCAGGCTCCAGGCTCTGAGCTGTCAGCACAGAGCCCAATGTGGTGCTTGAACTCACAAGCTGTGAGATCATGATCTGAGCTGAAGTTGGACGCTTAACTGACTGAACCACCCAGGCGCCCCTATCAAATTATCTTTTGAAGAAATATGGGTCTTTTCATTTTTATTATTAAAATTTTTTACTTATAATGTAACATTTCATATGTATAAAAGACTATATGTAATTTGTAAGTAAAAAAGTATGAAAAAATAAACACCTATGAAGTTGGTGGATTACTTCTTTACCTGTCAGATCTCTTTCATTCTGATTCCCGCCCTCCTCCAACACCCTGTCTCTTACAGGGTAACTTCTATTAAAGTTGTAAAGGAATTTGAGTGTTTCCCTATGTGCTAATTGTACCTAAGAAACATTGTTCTCAGTTAATATCAGTCAGGTTTGCCTGTCTTTTATTTATTTTTATTTTATTATTTTATTATGTTTTATTATTTTTAATAATTTATTGTCAAATTGGTTTCCATACAACACCCAGTGCTCATCCTGACAAGTGCCCTCCTCTGTGCCCATCACCCAATCTCCCTCCTCCTACACCCCCCCTCCCCTCAGTTTGTTCTTAGTTTTTGAGAGTCTCTTATGTTATGTCTTCTTCCCTCTCTGTGGTTTTTTTTTTCCTTCCCCTCTTCCCCTCCCCCCTGGTTTTCTGTTAGGTCTCACAAAGCCTACCTATGCGTGGAAACATATGCCTGACTTATTTCACTCAGCATAATACCCTCCAGTTCCATCCATTTTGCCACACATGGCCAGATTTCATTCTTTCTCATTGCTGCGTAGTATTCCATTGTATATATATACCACATCTTCTTTATCCATTCATCAGTTGATGGACACTTAGTCTCTTTCCATGATTTGGCTGTTGTCAAAAGTGATGCTATGAACATCAGGGTACACATGCCCCTATGCATCAACAGTCCTGTATCCCTTCTTCGGTAGATTCCTAACAGTGCTATTGCTGGGTCATAGAGTAATTCTGTTTTCATTTTTTTGATGAACTTCCACACCGTTCTCCAGAGTGGCTATACCAGTTTGCATTCCCACCAACAGTGCAAGAGGGTGCCTGTTTCTCCACATCCTCGCCAGCATCAATAGTTTCCTGATTTGTTCATTTTTGCCTGTCTTTTAAAGCTAACATTCAGTGCTTGCAATGTACAAAGCAATTTTTATCAGTGTCCTAAGAAGCAGGTGTTCCCATCATCTCTTCTATGGTTGAAGTTTGCTTGAAGCCACATTCAAAAGAGAACTGAACTCTAGCTTAAGCACACATGGGTTTATTTTTCCCTCTCAATAAGAAAGTTTGTGGTTAATACTACAAGACTAGCATGGTAGAAAACAATGTCACACATTCCCGCTATCTTACATTAGGCTCCCTAGATGTGGGCCTTGGGTTAGGGATTCATAAGCCTGCGATTTACTAAGGAAGTGTTCCCAAGAAAGACTGCTAAGGGAGTTGGGCAGAACAGGGATGGGCAGGAATCAAAGTAAGAATGTGATCTCATGCTGAAGTCCAGCAGAGGGTAGCTTCAGCATGACACCTGTAGGAGAATTTTTGAGTGAAATTTAAGACAGAGTTGTTTGACCAAGCAAGTACTTCCAAAAGCCTTGTGAGACTGATCGGAGGAATGCAAACTCACAGAAACTTTCATCTCTCTGTGCAAGAAAGCAAGGCAACACCAGTACTATAAAAACAATCCTTGTAAGCAAAACTGCAAGTGATGGATATTGAAAGTGCACAGAAGATGGTGGTGGTGGTGGTGTTTATATGGGTGTATGGTACACACAGAAATGTAATAAAAGAATTCAATATAAAGGGATCCAAGGGGATTTGGGCAGAATACCAATATTGTTCATAACACCAGAGTTCTTCTATCTTTCCTTTCTACCATTTTTAATGTATTGACCTTTATCCACATGTTCATTGCTCCATGGTCACAAGTTGGCTGTTCTACATTCAGCCTCATATAGGTAAGAGGTCTAGATCTACGTAACAGGAAGGCGGAGAGGGTGAAAGACAAAAAGTGCATTTTAGTTGAATATGTCCCATTTAAAAAAGTATTTTTTGGGGCCCCTGGGTGGCTCAGTTGGTTAAGCATCTGACTCTTGATTTCTGGCTGAGGTCATGATCCCAAGGTTGTGAGATCGAGCCCTGTGTCAAGTTCTGTGCTAAGCATGGAGCCTGCTTAGGATTCTCTCCCTCTGCCACTTTCCTCCACTTAGTCTTCTCTCTCTCTAAAAAAAAATACAATAATAAATAAAAAAATAAAAAATAAAGTTTTCTCAAACCCTTATCCTGCCTATATTTTGTTGTTCAGAACAGTGTCAAGTGGTTACCATATCTACTACATGGGAGTCTGGGAAGGCGCATATTTTGAGTTGGAGATATTGTTACCCAGTACAAAATGAGGTTCTATTGGTAAGAAAGCAGGGATAGTGGTGATGGATATTAGGTAAACAATTACGATATATGGCACCTTCTCATTTTACAGAGAATAAACCAAGACTGAAGTCACATCATTTGCTGAAGTTGCACAACCTGTAAGCAGTAAACCATACCTATGTTCTTTTATTAAAAACTTGTTTTGTTTGTTCTGTATGTATGTATGTAAATATGTATGTATGTATGTCATCTCTACACCCAATGGGAATTGAATTCATGACCCTGATATCAAGAGTTGCAGGCTCTTCCAACTCAGCCAGCCAGGTGCCCCCAAATCTATGTTCTTAATATTCTGGGTAGTGATTCATGCATTCTTTTTATGGGAGTGCCCTATGGGCTAGGGGCTATAATTGAACTTGGACAAGTGTTTCATCATCTTGGCACCTCAACAGAAGTAGCTTATTGATTCTATCTCTACCAATTTAGCTTTAACTTTTATATCTTGCATCCATTTTTCAGAGTCCTTAGCCCCCTAAATCCCAACACTGACTGAGACCTGCAGAAGGAACCTATTTAACATGACTTTGAGGTTGAATACATGAATAGATCAGGGTGGGTAGTAGGGTATGGGGATACAGAATTCACTCTTATTTCTTTCCCTAATGAGAAACTCACACTGATCTCTCTTACCTTTGTGTAACTGTGTACTGCAGAGTCGGAGTTTTAATACATAAATTCTACATGTTTTAAATTCCATGTGGACAAGGAGCATAGTTTAGGTTTTTTTTTTTGAGGGGGATGCTTTCATGCTACCTAGCAAAGTCCAATATACATGAAACGTATTTAGGGAGCAATAGCTAGAGGACAAGATTTCTGGGCTGTATAGATCATTGTATGATGGGAGTGGGGGAAGAATTTTGAGACAAACCTGGCCCAATTCCCACCAGAGTACCCTTATTTAAGATTTTTCTATCCATCATGCAATTTCTCAGCATGAGGCACAAAGGTTGAAATTGTTTTTATTTTTTTATTTTTTTTAAGTTGTGGAGGGTTATAATTCAACCTTTTTAGATTTTAATCAAGCTGTTGCATTCTTTTTTTAATGTTTTTTTTTTTTTTTTTTTTTGAGAGAGGGAGAGAGACAGCACCAGTTGGAGAGGGGCAGAGAGGGAGACACAGAATCCGAAGCAGGCTCCAGGCTCTGAGCTGTCAGCACATAGCCCAACATGGGGCTCAAACCCACAATGATGAGATCATGACCTGAGCTGAATTTGGATGCTTAACCGACTGAGCCTCCCAGGTGCCCCATTTAAGCTGTTGCATTCTAATTAAGTTAGCAATTATTTTTCCAAATCCCCTGAATCTTAACTCTTACTTAATTTTATTTTCCAATTTTAAGTCATATTATTTATTCAAATAAAATTTTCTTGACAGTATTTCAAGGTATCCAATAAATACATAAAAGTTTAATGAATACAAATAAAATGAGAAAAGGTAAGTTTTGATATTATTGTTATTCTGATACAATGAAATGGAAAAATTCCTTCCAGTTATGTCTGTATTATGGATCATCAAAACACATTAAAGTAAGTGACAAAAGGCCATCACCCATTTAAATATTTTAATCAAATAATATTCAGTATAGTGATGATGCAAAGTATTTTTAGAAAAGGAAAATTGAACATGAAAAATAAGTTAACCAGGTTGAAAGATACCTAAATGAGTAAGAGGTCAGATTAAATTTCTTTTGGCAGGTGTATGTTGGCTGTTTGGTTTTGGGTAAAAGTCACTGAATAGTAAAAGTCACTGTGCTGGCCAGTATGATGGGCACTGGGAATAGAAAGGTGTAAAAGACATGATCCCTTCTCTAGAATGTCTTACTTACTTTTGAATGACCAAAAATATCAGACAAATTACCTACTCCTTATACCAACATTGGTGGAGTAAAGTATACTTACTTTCACTTAAAAATTTCAGAATATTTAGTCATTTTATGATAAAAACATTGTGGCCTCACAGACTTTTGAAAAATGCAATTTATTCAAGAACTTAAACAATGTAATAGATATATCTGGTTACTTAAAAACAGTCATTTTAAGTATATCATAGAAATGCATATGATTAACAGTTAGTGTTGTTCAGAGAGGATGATATAATTCTGCTTTTATTTTTGTCTCCATAATAAAATTGTCAATGTAATGAAAGATCTATTGTTGTTTATAAATGTTTACCCTCACACAGTAATTCTCAGCCTTTTAAATCTTATGTTCCACCAGCATTATAATCTAATAGATCTCAACAAATTAAAAATTAAAAAGCCTATGCTTTCAGAAAAAGGTACATTTTATAAGTATTCTGTTATTAGTTTTATCATTTATTGTCAGTGTTAAGCCTATGAAAATTTAGAGTAGAATTAAGGCCTTAAAATAAGCAAAACTATTCCTTTAGTAGCTAAAAAATCTTAATATATGGTTGAGTATGAATTTTATTACCTTAATAATGTAAAATGCAAAGACATTTAATAAAAAAATATTGCTCTTAATAGGCTTATATGAAATTCTACAACATCAGGTAGATGAAGTAGAATAAAGATGGCATCCAGAGATCATGTGATATGCCTTGAAGCTCAGGAGGCACAAAAGGTATAGCAAGAACACAGCTGGCAAAAAGAACGAAGAAGGAAGAAAAGTCAAATAAAGATTCCATAGTAAGGAGGGTAATTGGGAAGCTGGAAAAGAAAAACACTTGTATACATAGGAAGAAAGTATTAGAAAAAATTTTGTTCAGGGTGACATGTATATCAAAAGTCATCGATCCCTGGAGGATAGGGCCAGAAGGACATAGTACACCACAAAATTAAGGGATAGCCAGTTATTGAAATTGCAATGTTAATCCTATGTCTCATCTGTGCTCTAGTAGATTAGAGGACTTCTGGATTCACTGTGGTACTTGGATCCCATGATACTTGCATGTCCTAAAATATGTTATATCTTAGTGCTTTTAAAAAAAAGTTTTAGTTTGTTGGATATTCCTAATGATTTCAATTATATGTCTGAACTAAAATATATTTCATTTCCTAATATAAGAATACCTTGCCTAAACTTAACTAAGTCTATACAAAATCAGCAGTTTACAAACAATTAGAGGTAAAATTATTTACTTTACAAATACTGCATTTATTTTTCTTAATGCTTTGACCGTCTTTGTCTTTCCATATATTTATATTATCTGCCTACCTATGTAGGTATCTGAAGTTTTGGGTATCTTCAAACAAATTTGGCGTTTTATTCCAGCTGTGAAATGGTCAGTCCAAGTAGATCTGGTTGTCTTTTCACCAATAGCTTTCGTGTGTGAACTCATTGTTTGGAACCAGGGGAAATTATGTCTCTATGTAGCTCTTTAAAATGGATCTGTCTAAAATGAGACTTGGATTAAGGCCCTTGCTTCTCGCCAGTGGTCTCAGCTCTAAATATGAAGTTCTTTCTGTACTGAAAGCAGAAAAAATTAAATATCAGGTTGAATCTCTTCTGAGGTCTCTTTAGCAATACCCTATTGGATATGTAATGATATAGAGGGAAATAAAAAGCAGAAATGAAAGACCATAAAAAATATTTACACATAATGAGAAAAAACATTCCATAGCATACTAAGTACCCTCCATTTCCCTTAAATGTTTTCTGTCTCTTTCTTTATTTCTTGATCATTTCTCCAGTCGTAGTTATTTGGGCTATCCGACACAAGATCCACAGCTTTTCATAACATTAATTTTAAGAGAGCTTAAATGTGATATTTTCTCTACATGAATCCTTAGTTTGGTCCTCTACTTTAATTAGAGCAAGGTGGTTATCCTTTACTCCTATAAACACTCCAGGATCATTCTTACATTCAAATGAAACACATTTGGAAGAATTGCTATGAAGGACGAAGAAGGCCTGGTCTGGCAATGGGTTTTCACATTTTTGTAGCTGAGGAAACAAGAAAGAAAGCAACCAGTATGTGAGTGGGAAATCCAAAGTCAACCTCACCTCCCTGTGTTAGAAGCTAAAGGGAAATAATTATAGCTTGGTATTTCTAGCAGGACTACTTACTAAGTAGAGAATGGAATGGGGGAGGAGGAAGTTAGTAGAGGGCCGACGTGGGGTAAATTTAATTTAATTTACTGATCGTCCATATACTTTGAGAGATTTCATAGTTTAGAATGACTGGATTTGGATGCAGCAACTCAGGATTTGTGCCCCACTTTTGCCATGTACTATCTCAGAGATGTGCACATTGTTTTACCTCTTAAGCCTCAATTTTTTAGTCTAATCTATTTTTTACATGTGAGTGATATAAATGATTATTATTTCAGGCCAATAAGTGTTGGGAATGGTTTGTTATACAGTAATATTTGACAAATACAATAATTCCATCATAGAATTACTACAAGAATTAAAGGAGACTGTTTGTAAAACACTTAGCATGGTATTTGGCATATAATAAAGTTTTGTAAGGGTCAGCTCTTACTACAAGTAATTATATATACCAAACACTGTCTGTCATTTACATTGAGGAGCATTTGTTAAGGATGATGTTGGTTACCATCCAGTGTTTATGTTAATACCTTACATGGTTGTATAAGTTACATTTATAATTTTGTATTTATGTAATTTGTCCTCTAGATTATACTCTTATGTTTTCTTCCTGGTCTCTATCTTTGGCTTGTTTGTTCCTCAAGATGTTTATAATTCTTCATCATGACCAATATTATACTGCCATTTACTAACTGAAAAAGACTATATAGTGAATCTTATGATTAGAATGTAGATTACTATTTACAATAATTATTGTAAATCTTGGCAGATGGAAATATTTATGACTTTCCCTTTAGCAGGCTGGGAGTGTAAAATTATTTTTGCATTTGCCTAAGAAAACTATTTTATTAAGAAACACTTCCTGGAAAAACAAAGTAGTTCAAAAGCTGAATAGAAACGATTTCAGATCATTCTATATAATAGCGCTTTTCAAACTTTAATATGCATATGAGTCGCCTGGAGATTTGTTAAAATGCTGATTCTCATTCAGTTGTGAGGAAGCCTGAAATTCTGCATTTCTAACCAACTCCCAGGTGATTCTGCACTGCTGGCAGAGCTCAAACTGTCAGTAGCAAGGCTATACATACCATCTCCCACCTTTCCCTACTCTCAAAGCAAGTTATTAGTAGTAACTGTGTTTTATATACAATAGCACAAACAAAACTTCTTTTTTGAAATATGCCAAGCACGGAAATCTGCACAAGTGAGTGGAGTCAATTATGACAGTTAAGTGCATATTTCCATTACCTCCACAGAGTGTTCTTTGTTATTGGCATGCAGCAGGAAGTCTTTGTCTTTTGTAGGACTCAGGCTTACCAATAACGTCTGGCCATCAAAAACATCACCTTGCAATTAAAAAATATGTAAATTAAAAATAAGAAATTAATTTAAAAATGTAAATTATAAAGCTAAGACTTTAACTCGTTTTAATTTAAATGAACTTAATACCTAGGAAAAGAATCCAAGATGTGATGTAAAGTAATTGCGTCATTAACCAAGATGTCTTTTAAAAGTATTTGTACCCAAATGAAACTAAAGAGTCACTGGACAATTTGGGAGTAATTTTAAGCGCCTAAGGAGTCATTGGACAATTTGGGGGTATTTTTAAGCTTTTTAGTTTTCTTGTATGCTTTCTAATTGTAGAATTATGACTCTATTGGGTATTTGGGTGTCAGCTTCTCTGTCTCCATGTAAAGCCACCGATAGTTGCCCTTCAATATCCCAACTACTCTCCTGTGTAATAGAACATTTCCCAGTTTGTTTTCTTGTAACAATGTGACTTAAGTTGTGACCAATGTGAGGTGAGTGGAAGTGTCAGGTGAAACTTTAAGGTTTTGTCCTTAAAGGGAAAGATAATTCATGTGTCTGTCTTCCTCTGTCCAGCTGATGGACGTTGCTGTGGTAGCAAGTAATCTTGAACCATGTAGATGTTGACAAAGAGAGAAGGAGCTGGGTCCCTGAACAACCTGTTGAGCAGTACTGCCATCCTTGTCCTGGATAAGATAGAAACAAAGTTTTGTGTAGCTTAAGCCACTATTATTCTGGATCCCTTTTAAATGTAAACCTACATCCTAATTATTAAACTTCACAATGGGTGGGATAGAATCTAAGATTTTGCCATGAGTGTGGGATGGAGAGAACCTTCTGAGACTGTCTTCCTTTTTTATGGAGATTTTTGGATTTGTCCTTATCCCAAATGTAAGAATTCAAGTACTACAGCTACCTAGCCTTCCAAATTACCTGTTTCACGTGAGGAAGGTTGGGAATCATAATAACGGAATAACACCTTATCTGAAAGAGAATGCACAAGATCCCTTTGGTGAGACACAACTTTATCAAAAGCTTTCAATTTTAACAAATACATAACATCATAAAATATTCTCTTTTATTATACCACAATAAAAACTTTTGTGATTTTAAGAAAGTTCTCAAAAAATGTATGAATATGCTCTGATGAATTCTCTAACAGTCATTATTAATATATTCAACATATTGTTCATAACACCGGCATATTTTTTTATTTGAGGGTGTACTTTGGTGATATTGATAGGACTGGAAAGATATAGTAGGTAATTTAGCAATAGCAAATAAATATATGTGGCCTCTTTATCCATCTTTTTTTTTTAAAGTTTATTTATTTTGAGAGAGAGAGCATGAGTTGGGGAGGGACAGAAAAAGAGGGAGAGAGAGAATCCCAAGCTGACCCTGTGCTGTCAGTGCAGAGCTTGACCTGGGGCTTGATCCCATAAACCCTGAGATCATGACCTGAGCCAAAACCAAGAGTCAGATGCTTAAATGACTGAGCCGCCCAGGAATCCTTCCTCCATCTTTTTTCACAACTTTTACCACTTCTCAATATCAGTACTCTTCCCTATTCAGTCCTCACTAAGCTTCTGAATTCTCTTCAACTCAGTGATAGCGCTTTTTAGGCAACTCTGCCAACACATTGGAGTTGGCACACAGTATGAAATCTATGTGTCATGTCTGAAGTAACACATTATGGTTTGGCAAATTTAATTTTTACTTTACTAGTCATAATTATATCATTATAGACAAAAGGAAATATTCTACCTTTCTCTCGGTCTTTTCCCAAGTCTTCTACATAGATCTCATAACTTCCATCCTCAAAACCGAAAGTAATAGATTGATCATTGTATGTGCTCAGGGAAGCAGAACGTTCTGTAACAACTGAAAAGCTTGTCATTAAAAATTCAAAATAACTTGTTTACATGAACAATCTTCAGCAATTTTTAAAATATGCTTCTTTAAAGGTTTTTGTTTTTGTTTTTGTTTTTGTTTTTCCAATTTGAGCTGTACTTTTCCCACCATCGTTGGATAGATAAAAGCCTCCGGTGCAAGCTTAACATAGCTCAAAGGCTGAGATATGCCACTTGAATGAGATTAAATATGCTGGTCTCCTGCATAAAGACCATAGGAGGTCATGTTAGTGTGCTTATGGGAGGATTTGGTGGAGAGAAAAAATTTGGAAAAGTGAAATACTTTGCCTGCTTCCTTGTTTCTTATGGTCAAGGGGACTGTGAACAAGAAGGGATTGTATTTTAATAGACATGGTTAAATGAATACCCATCTGTAAGGTGTGGAGTTAGAGACCCATTCTTTCCTCTGGCTAAATAACAGAGACACTTAGAGTAGCACTCTCAACGTTTAAAAAAATGTCTCAGCACACATAGAAAATGATAATATTTCTATGGCATGCTGGGGTAAACTGGTGTAGAATTAGGATCTATGTTGGTCCTGGAGTAAAAAATTATTAAATGTTCTTTATATTATAGAATTGTGCTAAGAAAAATAATATACAAAATAGAAGAATGTTAAATATTGAATCTGTATATGAATTTCTAAAATAAAATGTTTTAAAATTTTCTTTATTTAAATAGTTAACATACAGTGCAATATTGGATTCAGGAGTGGAATTCAGTGATGCATTACTTACATACAACACCCAGTGCTCTTCACAACAAAAGCCTCCCTTAGTACCCATCACCCATCTAGCCCATCTCCCACCCACTTCTCTCCATCAACCTGCAGCTTGTTGTCTATCATTAAGAATTTCTGTGGTTCGTTTCCCTCTCTTCTATTCCCCCAATTCTCATATGTTCATCTGTTTTGTTTCTAAAATTCCACATAGGAGTAAGATCATATGACTTTTGTCTTTCTCTTATTGACTTATTTTGCTTAGCATAAATTCTTAATGAGAAACTTCAGTATGGTTCTGGGAACTTAAGACATTTATATCAGGAATTATTCTTGAAATGGCAGTATGCAATTCCTGGTCAGGTTTTCTTAATGATCTCTTCACTTCTTGATAGTTACCATCAACTTGGATTTTACTTGCACAAGTAGGTGATACTACTTAAAACCATTTTAACAACTATTTAAAATGTTTAAGAGTTGAAATTATATTTTTAAAATATAATAGTTCGTCATTTTCTTTCATTGTCAAAATGTTGAAATTTGGGGAGGAAATGTGTTTTTTCCCCCTGAAAGATTATATATTTTCCTCAGGAATAATGTATATGGGATGCCAACCCATAACAAGCATTTCAAAATAATGATGGAGGGGTGACTATAGAATGCACATTAATTGTTAGAACAGCTACACTGTACCTAGTTTGGATACCACTAAATGGGTACATTGGCAGCAAATGGACAGAAGTTTCTGTTACACAAGTAAGCATGGACTTGAAGCTGCTTCCTGGAATGGCACTTGCATGGTCCTGTGTCTTATGTCCCTCACACCCACACCACCCCCATCACCAGGCGTACCTTGGATACTTGGAACATCAGTTATTCCAATGCATTTCTGGACCATAGGCATACCAAAGGCTAAGCCCTTTACAGACCGTTCCGGCTGCTGACGACAGGCAGTGAATACTAGACCTTTTTCTTCATATTTTTCAACTGCAGGACAGGGGTGGAAATAGGAGTGGACTGTCAGTATCCACTCTACCCAAACTCCTTACCCCTCCTTTGAGGATTCTGAGTCAAAGCTGCTTGCTAACAGTGATGACTGACCTCAAGTCTTTAGCTACCCCATAGCCTGAAGGGATCAATATTTCCTGGCACACATATACTGCAGTAGGGTACACTCATTGGAGTCCAGGGGGGAGAAAACTAGTTACCCATGGTCTACTTAAAAAACAACAACAACAACAACAACTGCTATTAACATTTTAATTTAATTCCTTTAAGTGAAAAAAAAGATTTAAAATATTGTAAATATATTTATAATTTAATATCTTCCATTTTCATGTATTATAACATGACTATTTCTACCATGCTATAAAACTCTTTATATGCCCTTTTGAAAACGGCCAAAAAATAGTTCAGCATTCTTACTATTTTTCAGAAGGAGAATTTGGGCAAGGGGAAAAATTATGTATCTAAGATGTGGTAAATAAAGGCAAGTAGATGTCCATTACTATATTGAAGAATTACCAGGAAATGTAAGGTTTCCCCTTACCTGTTCTTGCTGAATGCCTTTTGGTTTCTTTCCTAAAATAACAGGCTTTCTTTTCTATGATAAGGCCAGAACGTAGCTGCATAAAGTACATTTGGCAAACTTCTTCAGCCTTCTTCTGGGATTCTAAACAATTGAAAAATTGTAATATTGTTTCATTCCATCCATCTTTATCTTTTACGAATCCTAAGCATAGCAACCCACTAAAGCAACTAAAGGTCTACAGTATCATATCAGAAAGCTTGGGGCCATTTGTGTTTCAAACTTCAGAGTGTTTTATTTTTAATTTTCATAATGCTTATTTATTTTTGAAGGAAAGAGAGGCAGAGCATGACTAGGGGCAAAGCAGGGAGAGAGGGAGACAGAATACAAAACAGGTTCCAGGCTATGAGCTGTCAGCGCAGAACCCAATACAGGGCTTGAACTCACCAACTGTGAGATCATGACCTGAACAGAAGTCGGACACTCAACCGACTGAGCCACCCAGGCACCCCAACATTCAGAGTTTTTTAGATTTTAGAGTTGTCATATGAAGTATATGCTATATATATGTAGTGCTCCCAGCAGGGACTAAGGCAGCACTCATAACCAAATATTAATTAATGATTTTATAGTGAAATATAGGAAAATTTATATAAAGTGAAATAAATGAAGACTTCATGATGGTTCAGGTCAGGATTTAATTGTCACATGAGTTCAGATTATATTTTATTACCAAATGAGTTATGACAAATTTTAAGTCTTTAGAAAAAATTTTGGTTTTCAGAATTCCATATAAGAGAGTTTAGCTCTACATCAAGCATATATCAATCTTTCCCTAACTGAGGTGAAACTTTTGTGGTCATATGAAATGTATAATCTTCTTTTACTTATCTAGAACACACTTTTAATAATTTTAGAGGGATGGCTATAGTCTCTAGAGATTATTGATATTAAAAATAACTGATGCATGTCTTCAAGCTTTTTCCCTTTATTTTCTTCTAAGAGTTTCATGTCTAATATTTAAGTCTTTAATCCATTTCAGGTTAGTTTTTGTGAGTTCTCTTATATGCGAATATCCAGTTTTCCCAGCTCCATTTATTGAAGAGACCGTCTTTTCTCCTTTGAGTATTTTTTGCTCCCTTCTCAAATGTTAGCATGTCTACGCTGGGCCAAGCATTGTGCTAGAAATTTTACTTACTGTTTCATTTAATCCTTCACAATAATATTACAAGGAAGTTATTCTCCTCATTTTTCAGGTGATGATCGGAGGCTCTGAAAACTCTTAAGAGGGCTCGGTTATTTATCAGCAGGAGGAATTGATTAGTGATTCATGAAAAAACATGAATGACAAATTTGGCTTTTGGTGGTTATTTTTCAAACAGTAAAGGGAACCCCCCTACAACACACACACACACACACACACACACACACACACACACACACACAGCTCCAGGGCACAGCTCTTAACTTCCCTGGTAGTTTCCTTTCTTTTATTTTAATCTTAGAGTTAGGAGCAGATTCTTGTCTAATTTGTTGCAATGAAAGAATATCTGTTGGTCTTCCCAGAAGCCAAACAGTGTTTCCAAGGGTGCATGTTGGGAACCTTTGGAAGGCATCAAGTTACCCTTAAGACGAGCCTGGGAAAGACAAGCTGGTGGACTCTGGGTCTCTCTAAGGAGATACTCTATTTGGATTAGAAGACAGTTGTTGGTATCATTTGCCCATTCCAAATGAAAACAAAACCAAAGAGTAACTCAGCTGCCATTTGTATCCACTTCTCAACACTATGTTATATTGAGGCGTAATCGAGTGGAAAGAAAATCCTTGCAATTGGCAAGAATTTTGTTGGAGGTCCAGGTCCTTGATTATTAGCTATGTGATCTTGGCCAAGCATCTTAACTTCATTGGTCCTCAAGTCATGTGCCTACTCTGTCTCAGAAAATTCCTAGGAGGTTTAAGTGAAATGACATAAGTAAAACCCAGTTCCTGGCCTATCATGGATGCTCACACACACTTGCCCAAGGTTACAGGTCTGGTGAGAAGTTGTAACTCTAGTATATCTGGCATCAAAGCTACTCTTTCCATCTACTTCCATCTAAGAAAATGCTATACTGCAATTTTAGGAACTAACATAATACAAATTCAAATTATATCAATCAAAGTAAAAAAAATTAATCACCTATTTAGTAATTCTTTCATTTAGTCAAAGAAAAAGTTTCAAATAAAAAATTAAATTTTCTACTTGTAAATTCATAAAAGGCTTTTTAAAGTCAAACAGGAAAGAAAGTTGTAACACTTGAGTAGTGGCATCTCAACTTTTAACGTTAGAGTAAAATAATTATCAAGCAATCTGTACCAATACAGCCAAATTTCAACTCATAGTAATTCAGAAAATGAAAATTGTGACTTTAGGATCCATTCTATGATATATTTTTTAATGTTTAATTATTTGTTTTAACAGAGAGAGAGAGAGAGAGAGAGAGACTGGGAGAGGGGTAGAGGGGGGGGAGGGAGAGAGAGAATCCCAAGCAGTCTCCATGCTCAGCGTGGTGCCCAACATGGGGCTTGATCTCATGAACCATGAGATCATGACCTGAGCTAATTCAAGAGTTGGACACTTAACAGACTGAGCCACCTAATTCCCCCCCCCCCCGTTTTTAATTCTCTGGAAAACTTGTCTCCTGATAAGCTTTGGAAAGTTAAGTAAGCTTTTGTTAGTCGCTGTTTTGAATTATCTATATCTTACCTCCAATTCAGATGGACATCTATCTTTAGGTATCTTAAACTGTCTGAATGGTTCAAGACCACTTAATTGTACTCACATCTACCCTGGAACTCCCTAACATTGCATCACAATTTATAAACATCAACTGTAGTATCACATTTTTGTAATGCTTTTACCATTGCAAAGATAATTTATAAAACTATGCCGAAGCCAGCATTGAACTTGGTTTCCTGATAACTGATTTAATAAAATACTTTATAAACTGTATCACATTGTCTCTCTAGACCTAAAAGGCATAAGATGATACTGAAAGCATTCTCATTCTTTACATGCTTATCTTTATGATATATTCAGATTCCATTGGACATAATATTGAGTGGACCCTGTGGGGAGAAGGATGTGAATCTTGGGTGGTTAGAAGTAAGAGTCATGACATTGAGGAAGTATTATGGATGTAGATGGAGAAGGGGTTAAAGATATTGATGTAGAGGTTATCATCTAGTGGTATGAACACTAGTATAATTTATTGAGGAGTGACTACATTTGAAGTATTGAAGATGGAGCGCCTAGGTGGCTCAGTCTGTTACGTGTCTGACTTTGGCTCAGGTCATGATCTCACTGTTTGTGGGTTTGAGTCCTGTGTCTGGCTCTGCACTGACAGCTCAGAGCTTGGAGCCTTCTTCACATTCTGTGTTTCCCTCTCTTTCTGCCCCTCCCCTGCTCGTGTTTTCTCTCTCTCTCAAAATAAATAAATAAACTTAAAAAAATTCTTTGAAGTATTGAAGATAATTTGCATTGGGAGAATTTGGAAGAAGGTATACTTTCGTGTTCAAGGCAGCTGAAAGTATAGTGTGGGGTTGTGTTCTCAGATGGGAAGCACAAAGCTGACATGGCCCTGAGAAATCTGTGGGAGAGAATGCTCTGTTGGGGTCAAAAGGCCAACTTGAGCTTATGTAAGTGTTGTTGCCACTTCCTATGTCTCTATTCTGCCTGATGTCTGAGGGCAGTGTCTTAGATGGCTTTTAAGGAAATTCTCATAAGTAATTTCATCATAGCAACAATATGATGAAACCTTTCACGCACTTCTGGTGAGTAAATGGGAAGGTGCTTGGAAATCTTTCTATACTTCTGCCGCTAAGAGAGCCAGACTGTGGCTAATAGGAACTACATAAGTGAATTACTCATCTTTCATTTTTTCCCCAAACACCTATTCCACCAAAGTCTCTCTCATTGCTTACTACCCTTGACTTATCTGTGGCCTTTGACTTCGGGAACCACATCCTTCTCTGAGACTCTTTCTTCCCTTATTGTCATGTCACCAGTCCTCTTATGTTCTCCTTGTTTCTCTCTGATCATCCATCTCTGTTTCTTTGTTGGTTTTTCCTTGTCTGACTGCTCCTAAAATGTTGGTGTTCCTCAGGATTTGTCCTTTGCCTTTTCCTCTCACTCTGGACTTCCTTTCTGGGCAAGCCTGCTCCAATAACATCTTTTTATATACTGATAACTCCCCAATCTGTAACTGTTCCTTAATTCTCTCTCCTGAGCTTCATATATGTTGCTCTTTCTTCACGGGGTATTTTGACTTCAGTTATCCTAAAGCATCTGTGTATCTACCTATGAAAAGCTTCCAGAATTCTAGATATCTTTACCTGGATGACCAATACTTATCCCAAATTCAATACTCATAAAAAAACCTCTTCTTTATCTTTTTCTACCCAAAATATATTCCTCCTGAAATCCTATCTTGAAAAACAGTACCACTTTCTACCATTGTCTGCCATTCTTAAATCATCCTGAAAGCTGAGAATCATCTATTTTTCCATCTCTGTCCAATCCTCAATTTATTCGGACCATCATTAAATCTTACTGATTTCACTTTCTGAATGTATCTGAAATTTAGTCCTTCCTTTCCATTCTGTTGTTTTAGGTTAGGCCTTCATCATCAGTCCCCTAGATGAATGCAGAAGACCTCTAACCAGTTTTTGTTTCTATTCTTGCCCCTTCACTCTATCTATATACCACCATCAATGTGATCTCTCTAAAATACAAATATCAGGTGCCTGGGTGGCTCAGTTGGTTGAGCATCTGACTCTTGATTTCAGCTTAGGTATTATCTCAGGGTTGTGGGAGCATTGAGCTCTACACTAAGCATGGAGCCTGCTTGAGATTCTCTCTCTCTCTCTCTCTCTCTCTCTCTCTCTCTCTCTCTCCCCCTCCCCCTCCGTCTCCTTCTGGCCCCCTCCTCTGCTCATGCACTCTCTCTGTCTCTCTAAAAAATAAAAAAATATATATCTTACTATTCCCAATTAAATGTTTTCAATGGTTTCTTACTATCTATAGGATAAAGTTGAAGCTCCATCACTGTAACAGAAGATATTCCATGGACATACTCAAGTTAAAGGGTGTGACCTCTACTCATTTCTATCGTCAATTATTGCCATGTAGGGATATAGCCTCAGTGTTACTAGATTTTCAGATTTTTCAAGATATTCAGATTTTTATGCACAATTTTCTAATTTTTAAATGTTTCCTCAATTAAAAAACAACAATAGTACTGTTTAGACCAGATAAAATACTCCTGTTGAATGGATCCTGTCCCATGGCTCTCATACCGTGACTGCTGGCTAGATTTATTAGGAAACTGATTGTCATGACAGAGAAAGTTTTGATGAATGTAGGGGAGAAGGCATAGCAGAGGAAAATGGCTTGACTCTAGGAGTAGCTTCCTGGAAACTAGGAAGGAAATGAGTTTGGGGAGGGGCTTTTCTCTAGCTCATTAAATCCTGTACCTTATTGGTACTAGAGATGAAATACTTTGGTGGTGACCAGAACTCATATGGAACATGATTGTATATATACTTCTTGAGTTTTGTGGCCTTGTGATCATGTCAGATCCTGGTAGTCCAAAGGAGAAGAACAAAATGAGCTTTTTGCTTTGTTCCTTGGAGGCCTAGAGCAGTTAATTTAGAGAAATAAGATACTATATTACTTGCACCTTGAGTTTTCAGAACTGCACCTGACACACACTTTAGAGATATCTGTTGAAATTTTAGCCAAGAGTGTCCAAATAAGAAATACTAACAATATTAGTGTTAAACTGAGCAATATTAATGGAAAAGAATATCTGCTAAGAGACAATAAGAATAGTGTGCTGGATTTCAAAGCAATATAAATGATTTGGGGATTATCTTTATCATGTTTCTCTAAATGGTAAAAGTTGTTAGGGCCACTTTACCCTTAAAGAAGGGGTTACATTTTAATTTTTGCATCAATGCCAGCAACTTTGGTATAAGCTCCAGCCTACTCCTCCACTCCGGTATCTATAAAGGGGTCACATCTCCTGGTGTACAAAGAAAACATATTCTTTATTAAGAGTACATAGAGTTAGTTCCATTGAGTCACTGTTTCTACACAAAGCACTTTGATTCAGACACAAATAAAAGGATTAACTTAACTATGATTTTCTGGCCATTCAGAAACTACAGTTAAATCAATGTTTTCTTGGTTACTAAAAACAGCGTGGGTGGGCCACAGCCTTAGAGAAGACAGAAAATGATATTCTTTACCACTGCTCTCTCCTCTAGCTTTAAAGATGTTCAAAGAAATGAAGAGAACAAAAAACAAATATACACCAATCTCCACTATCATTCCTCATTCTCTATTTTCTCTGCAGTCTTACCAGGCTGCTATTTACTTTTTTTGTGTGTTACCTCTTTTGTATGAAAAACATGAGTATAAATTTGCATAATTCTTTCCTAGGATGCTTTTCTGGATCAAAGATATAGCTGTTTAATCTTAAAACTATGGCTACTACCTGCCTTTATTTACTCCATTTATGCCAATTTCTTTGAGTTTTCAATTGGATAGACTTGAGCATCACTTGATCAACTTGCTTTATTTGGGACACAGATTATTCAAATATATTCCCTTATTATTCTCTTCCTTATCAGAAGTTGCAAGTCAAGATCACAGCTTATAGACCAAAAGTGTTTTATACACAATAAATGTTTGTTGAATGAAAGAGAATCAGTTTAAAATTTTATTAATCTGGGAAAAAGATTTTGGGATTAGGTAGAAAGGGGTGTGCATAGAGAGAAAGGATTGATATTAAGGGTTGTTCATGCTTATCACAATTAGCAGGTTTAAATTACCCAAACCATTCTTGTCCTGGTATGTATCAAATAAGCAAAAGTTGCTGTATTACAAACTTATGAACTATCCCTCCTAATTTCAGCTCTTGTATTCTTAGTAGCTTTTGGCAAGGTGGCACGTATGAACATCAGAATCATAAAGATTTGATAACAGATAAATATAGTGTGTAAAACAATCAGAAATGCTTAAGTCCTTACTTCTCAACTTGGGAGATTTTACCAAAGCTGAGCTGTTCATCTTTGCTGGGGATATTTTGGTGGCTGAATACTTCATTTTGGTCTTCATTTTTCAGGCTTCTGTGGATTAAAATATTAGTTCAATTATCTCAACTTGAAAATAAACAGAAACAACTGTGGAAAACTCAAAATAATATTAATAATATAGCCACATAAAGAAAATATTTCAGTAAAATTTGGACATAGTTTTCTGAAAATATATCTATATTAGAATATAGTCAGAGGACAAAAAGAACTGCAAAGAAATCTTAAACTTTATTTAGTAGGATTATTGTTAGTGGTATTATTGATTTTGGGATTCTGAAATGGTTTTGCTATACTAGAGGATAGAGCAAGTAAGTAGAGGTATTGATGTTACAGGATTTTTACTGCAGGGGAAAGAGATACAAATACAAAATATAAGAAGCCAAGGGGAAATCTCTGTTGTGTTAAATCTGAATCAGCAATATCAGTATGCCCATCTTAGTTTCTCAACAGTTTCTACACTAAAAGGAACCAAGACTCTAGATATGGACTGGAATGTAGAAGTGAATATGGAATATTCGGTAATGCCAGAAAGCAGTGAGTCATTCAAAAATTTGTGAGGTTGTGTCAAAAAGACACAGGATCCCCCTTAAAGGGTTTCCCATTGGCCAAATTTGGCATAATCTGAGCATCAAAAAGGAAAATGATGGCAATTTACTATAAAGCATTTAATGCAAAAAGAAACCCACCATTTCACAGCATTTCTCAAGAATGAATGAATGAGGGATTTATTCATTACAGAAGGAATGGTAGAGTTAGAAAAATAACAGTCTTGTAGCCCCCAATTTAATACTTGATTCAGGCAAGGATCATCAATGGTTGCTGTGCCTTTATTATCAAACTGGGTGGCAGTATCTTACTGAAAGAATATTTCATTTTCTGTTATAAATTGCAGAAAGCCTCAAATTCTTTCAGTAACGTACCACAGCCTGGCTTCATTATCAAGGTAAAGCAGTGGTGCTGTGATTTGTGGAGACAGCAGGATTTCTCCAACCTTAAATTTTCCCTTATATTGCCTGAAATTCTACTAATAGTTACTTGTACTTGTATTAAGCATTGCCCTCTTTTTCCTAGATTACAAAAAATATGAGTTTATCCCAGGAGTGGTTATTATTTAAATCTCTTATAAATTTTATATGAATCTGCTCTTCCAGCAGGGTAAGGAATGAGCATTGAGTTACTAAATTAGAGGACTCCTTGGAAGGTAAACTTCATACAATTTTATTTTTGTCTCTGGACAACTTCAAACAGGTTGAAATTCCATTGTTTTTGTTGTTGTTGTTGCTGTTGTTTAGATAGAAAATATTACATGCAACCATCCTAGTCACGCTGGGTTTCATGAGTAAAATTCTTCAATGATAAGAACACTTAGAAGCAGAGAATCTTTGATATCATTTTCCTGAGCCCCTAAAACAATGGATGAGTAGGCTTAGACTGAAACATTAAATGCCTTCCCCAGGATCACAAAAGCAAAACTGAGATCAGAATCTAGTCTCCTGATTTCCATCTTTATGCCAGAGTTTCCCACCCTGTCTCCTCTCTTCCTCCTTCAAATGTAAAAAGAAAATAATCAGAACTGGGAACTTAGTTTCAAATGCTTGGCCAGTTGTCTAACTTCTTTGGAAATAAAAATTTCTAAATATGGTGGTCAATTTGTAATCATAACATATGGAATAGTTTGGTCTTATTGTAGTTAAATTTTAAATTCTATAGAAAATAGCACACACAGTAGGTGTGCACTTTACTGATAAAATGAAAATTATAACACTGGATGTTTTTAGTTTGTTTGTTTCCTTTTTTACCCAAGCATCCTTATGTTCCAGAAAAAAATGTTCTCCTGGATGGACATTAAAAAAAAATCCAAAACAAACTGTTGCATTTTCAAATAAATCTAGGAAATGTCTCTATTTATATTCCACCTCTTGTGAAGTCAGAACCACATTACCAGCGTAAAGATATTAACAGTCCTTCATTGAAGATTCATGAATACTTTAGTTTAACTAATTATTTTGGGTAATTATTTGATCTCGTAACTTCCTCCACTACCTCTATTAACAACCTTGTTAACATGGACTATCTATCAACACGGGCTAATGTGAGATAACATACTTGGAGGAACTCTGCTTTAAACCAAAATTAGCATTCTGATTTAAACAACATCTATAAGAAACCGAAATACTACATTTACAACGGAGTCATTGACACAGAGAAAGTTAGCTGCTTTTTAAGAATTAAATGGTAAGTCAAAAGGATAGTCAGGAAATATTTTCAAATGCTATTAGAAAAAACAAAGCATTTCTTTAAACAACCTACAAATCTTTACTTTAAAAATACAAGCATTCTTTTCACCTTTTTTCAGACTTAAAATTTACTCTTTACTTTCCTATTTTTAAAAAAGAAATATTTCAGAATATATAGCAATATAAACATCACTGCTTCTTTCATGTTACTTTCCCCAAAAACATAGGCAAATATTCTCATACACTGGTTATGATAACTCACCTTAGTTATAAACGTGAAGGGCTGGTCTCAAATAATGAAGTTTCTTGTCGTCAACATTTGGTAGTAGTTGATGCAGTTATATTTCAACTCTACTTATATATACACACTTGGATTAAGCAACATTGGGTGACAGCTTTAGATGAATGAGGTAATGCAAATAGTGCTAGTTGAATGGGTTCGAACGAGTGGGAGTATATTTTATACCCACAGCCAAATCCTAAACAGAACTTTTAGATTATTTTAACTGCAGCAATTTCAATGAGTTATACTCAGTTAATCATTAATTTTTATGAAACCTCTATGACATGGACTCTAGGTACTGTTTATTGCTCAACGTAGAGAATACAAGGGCACAACTTGTTTCGTTGCCTTTCTCTGCTCTTTTGGGAAGTTGAAAACTTTAGGCAATTTTTTTCTGATTATAAAAACGATCTTTGTGCACTCAGAAAATGGGTAAATGATAGAAAAGCAGATATGCTATATTTCTTGACATTCTTTTTCCAATGTAGAAACACTATGCATATCTATTTTTTCATAAAAATAGAGTCTACCACAAATATTATTTTTAAGCTGCTTTTTTGATTTTGTAATTAATACTACATCATAAATACCTGTCAGAAATATTATTTTACAGGAAGCATTATAATTAGCATTCAATTATATGAGTATCCCATAACCAATCTTTTATTGATTAACACTTTGTCTGTTTTCAGTTTTTCCCCTTCTTTTCTTCTTTTCTAATATCACCAATGTTGCTGAATCAAAGGGTTCTTGCATCTTACATGTTGATAGATATTATCCCATTGAATTCCAAAAATTTGTATTGATCTGTAATTTTTTCAACAATCCAGGCGAATGCCCTTTTCACCATTGTCTTAGCAGCAATGGGTGTCATTGTCCGTAAGATGTTTGCCTTTCTAGTGGAATTTAAGAAACAAAACAAATGAGCAAAGGGGAAAAAAAAGAGAGAGTCAAACCAAGAAATAGACTCTTAACTATAGAAAACAAACTGATGGTTACCAGAGGGAGGTGGAAGGGGAAATGGGTGAATTAAGTGATGGGGATTAAGGAGTGTACTTGTGATCAGCGCCAGTGCCATATGGAAGTGTTGAATCACTATATTGTACACCTGAAACTAATATTACACTGTTATGTTAATTAATTGGACTTTTTTTAAATTTTTTTAACGTTTATTTATTTTTGAGACATAGAGACAGAGCGTGAGCAGAAGATCAGAGAGAGAGAGGGAGACACAGAATCCGAAGCAGGCTCCAGGCTCTGAGCTGTCAGCACAGAGCCGGACGCGGGGCTTGAACTCGGAAACAGTGAGATCATGACCTGAGCCGAAGGCAGACGCCTAACCGGCTGATCCACCCAGGCGCCCCTGGACTTTAAATAAAAACTTAAAGTTTGCTTTCCTAAAGAATGGAAAATATCTCATGGTTTTGAATTTTATTTAGTGAAATTCAGCATCTTTTTTTTTTAAAAAAATGTATTTGTTATTGGGGTGCCTGGGTGCTCCGTTGGTTAAGCATAGACTTTAGCTCAGGTCATGATCTCATGGTTAGTGAGTTGGAACCCAATGAGTTTCAGCACAGAGCCCACTTTAGATCCTCTGTCTGCCTTTCACTCTGCCCCTCCTCCACTCACAAGCATGTGTTCTCGCTCTCTCTCTCAAAAATAAATATTTAAAAATGTGTTTTCAATTTTTGTGAATTATTGATTTATATGAATACCTTGTAAATTAAGAAATGAAAGCCTTATCTCTGTATGTTTTGAAAAATTTTCCCCAATGCCATTTGTTTTTAGGCCGTTAATGGCATTTTTTTTTTGCCATACATAAATTTTCAAATCTTATGTGGTCAAATTTAATCACTGTTTTAGAATTCTTGGATTTTGTGTCCTGCTTCAAAATACTTTCCCTGTTTTAAACTTATAAATAAATTTATTACACCATTTTCTAAAATTGTATCGTTTACTACTTAACACCTAAATCTTTGATCCATTATTACTTTTACTCTAAAGAATAAGGTTTCCCCACCCCCCCCCACGGGGCTTATCTCCAACCTCACATGTAATCCAATTTAGACAGAATGATGTTTCATGTGTTACGTTGGAACTAACATGCAAAGGGCTATGAATGCAGCAATAAGGAGTTTGAATTTTATCCCATAGCTAACAGGAATCTTTTAAAAGTTTTTTAAGCAAGTGAAAAGTGTTATAAAAACTGTGCTTTATGTATGTAATTTTATGGTTGTGTGAAAGAATATCTGAAGGAATGAAAGAAGAAAAGACAAGAAACAAAGTCAGTCAGGAGGCCAATTAAAATAGCCCAAGAAAAAAGCAGTGAGGGCAGGGCCAGGGCAATGTTAGTGAGGCCAGTAAGGAGGGGATGAGGTGATAAGTGCTGCAGGCATTTTATAGAGTCCTTGAATATTAGAGAGAGAAAAGGCCCCAGAGATGCCTGTTCTAGCTCCACTAAGTCACTTAGCTTTTTAGTGACTGAATCAGGATTAAAACCCAAGTTTCACTCTCAGTTCAGGGTTGTGTCCACACCTCCATAGCTCTTTTTGAATGTGTTTGTATCAGCTCTGGACTGGGGAGAAGGGGAAGCAAAGGGAATTGAAGGGGGGTGCTAGTGGTTCAGGGTATGAAACTCATGTGGGGAGCCCATTGTCAGGCACGGGTAAAGTGTATCATGGGGGGCAGATGGAGTATGAGAGAGTTGAAGAGCACTTACATGGAAATTTCAACACTGAGCTGGAATTAGGTTGTGGGTGGGTGAGGAAGGCCAGAATCAGCTCTATGGATTTGTTCTTAATTTGTTACAGCACGAGAGTTGATGACATAGGAACAAATGAGATTGTATCAGCTGAGTATGGAACAGGGAGAACAGGCTATGGCTAGATGGAGCTGTAGGAAATCTTACACTTAAAGGGTAAGAGAAGATAAGGAGTTAGCAAAGACTAGAAAGAGAACCAGAAAAAAAACCAGGTCTTATATTATGAAGGCTAAGAGAGAAGACCATCAGAAAAAGCAACATTTGGTGATGAGCACTACAGAGACCCAACTGGAGATTAGAGACCTTTTAGAGAGACCATTAAGCATGGAAATCTCCAAGACACTGCAGTGAATTGCATAGTGTCGAAGAGGAACTGAGACTTTTTCAAGAAATATAGTAATGAAAGGGAAACGAAGAGAGAAAGGTATCTTGCCAGAGTTACATGGAGAAGGGTAGATACTGCTTACTAATTAGACAATCTTGGGCAAGTTACTCAATATTTCTAAGCTCTCAATTTCTTAATCATAATAATTTTCTTCATAATAATTTGAACTCGGAGGGTCATTGTGAGAATTATGTGAGAAGGTATATTTCAAGCAGTTGAGACAGTAGCTGGCACATAGTGAGAACTTAATACATGTTATTATTATTATTATTATTATTATTATTATTATTGATGTTTTTATTGGGATATGGGACTCTTGGGCATGTTACAATGCAGAGAGAAAATGAGAATGAAAGAGAGAAATGAAAAGGAGAAACGTTATATAATAAAATCCCAGAGGAGACAGAGAGAAGGGAGAGAGCACTAGTGGAGGGAATGGCTTTGAAAAGGAAGAGGCATTCTTCTCTCTGTAGTAGAAGAGGAAAAGCAAAATAATGGTAGAGATGTGAAGTTTTAAGGGACAAGAACTTGACAGTCTTGTAAAAATGGCTTGAATCTTCATAAAGTAAATTGTGAGAAGAGCTACTGAAATTAAGAGAAATAAGCATGTGTTTTAATTTCTGAGGATGAGTAGGAAAAGTCTGAAACAGTTCCTTAGAGAATGTAAAAGAGAATTTATTAAGAAATGAGGAACTACTGTTCATGGATATCAAGTTTCAGTTTTGGAAGATGAAAAATGTTTTGTAGATGGATTGTGGTAATGGTTACTCAGCAATATGAATGTACTTAATGCCACTGCACTATATACATAGTTAAAATGGTAAATTTTACCACAATTTAAAAAGTAATTTTAGAGTTTATTTTTGTGAGTGGTGTAAGGAAGTGGTCTAGTTTCATTCTTTTGCATGTTGCAGTCCAGTTCTCCCAGCACCATTTATTAAAGAGGCTATCTTTTTTCCATTGGGTACTCTTTCCTGCTTTGTCAAAGATTAGTTGGCCATATACTTGTGGGTCCATTTCTGAGTTTTCTATTCTATTCCATTGGCCTATGTGTCTGTTTTTGTGCCAATACCATACCCCAATGTTCATAGCAGCACTTTCGACAATAGCCAAATCATGGAAAGAGACTAAGTGTCCATCAACTGATGAATGGATAAAGAAGATGTGGTATATATATACAATGGAATACTATGCAGCAATGAGAAAGAATGAAATCTCGCCATGTATGGCAACATGGATGGAACTGGAGGATATTATGCTGAGTGAAATAAGTCAGGCAGAGAAAGACAGATGCCATATGTTCCCACGCATAGGTAGGCTTTGGAAGACCTAGCAGAGAACCAGGGGGGAGGGGAAGAGGGGAAGGGGGAAAAAAAAGCCACAGAGAGGAAGGAAGACATGACATGAGAGACTCTCAAAGAATAAGAAAGAACTGAGGGGAGAGATGGGTGTGGAAGGGGGGAGAGTGGGTGATGGGCACAGAGGAGGGCACTCGTTGGATTGAGCACTGGGTGTTGTATAGAAACCAATTTGACAATAAATTATTAAAAAAATAAATAAAAAGTAATTTTAAAAAGAATTTAAAAATGGGAGTGGGAGAAGTAGAAAGATTGGAGGTTGTTTGAAACCAAGGAATTCCAATATTCTCTCTCTTGGAGATAGAAAAGTTCTGATGATAATGGTAGTCAGCAAAAGGTTTTGTGGGTGACCTGTAGATGAATATTAAAGAGTCATCAAAACAGGCACTGGAGTTACCAAGGCTGACCTCAGCAGAGTCACCATCAAACAGAAAAAGACTTCATGGTCTCTGTCAACCTGAATGGAAAAGAATTAACATAAGTAGTTGGGTAGTTGGACCTATGGTGGGGGTTAGCAAGGGCAGTAGAAAATAAGAAATATGTCACTTCTCTACTGTCCCTGGGAGATGGGCACACAAGGAAAGGGAGTGGTTTTTGAGAATAGTAGTGTTGCCAAGGGAAAGCCGCATTTTAGTTAATAAAAGGAAATAGTAGGACCTTTTTAAGGAAAAAGGAGGGAGATGGCATTCCAGAGGAAATTAGACACATTTAAATTACGAAAAAAAAAACAAACAACCTGAAGATTTTAATCTATTAAGAAATAATATCTTGCATGGAAATTCATTAGTTGGTGATTCACATCTGAGAAACAATAACAAAAAAAAATGTATGAGGTTTAGTCATTTCCCAAATTGCAGTGTTATGTTTATCTCTTTGCCTAGGGAAGGCTTCCAGAAACTTACACATTCAACAAATATCAAGTGCCCATTACTTGCCAGGGACTTTGTATTCCAACCCCATTAACCCATGGGACCCTGCATGAAAATTTTTATTTTCACTGTGTCTTATTATCTACATCTGATCAACTGGAAAATCATTTGTTGAATTACCAACCATGTCTCATGTGTCAGACAATGCCCTTTGATAAGCAATTTCCTTCTTTTGAAATACCAATGCCCTTTACAATGTTAAGTTGGCTATTGGCTTTTCTTTCCTTATTGTGAATTTTACTTGTAAAATAAATTCATTTAACTAGATCTATTTACTTGTAAAATAAATTCATTTAACTAGATCATTTAACTAATGGCTTGTCATTAACATGCAGAGTTTATAAGAAATTTTTATTAAAAATACATGTTAATTATGGAAAATTTGGAATATAAAATATGAAGTTCAACATTTGATGCCATAGAAAGTAGCTAAATGCTTTGAAAAAAAAGTGCCTAGGGGTACCTGAGTGGTTCAGTGGGTGAAGTGTCCGACTTAGGCTCAGGTCTTGATCTCTTGGTTCTTGAGTTCAAGCCCCATGTCAGGCTCTGTGCTGACAGCTCAGAGCCTGGAACCTGCTTTGGATTCTGTGTCTCCCATTCTCTTTGCCCCTCCCCTGCTTTCACTCTGTCTCTTTCTCTCAAAAATAAACATTAAAAAAATTATTTTAAGCAAGAAAGAAAGTAAACATGTCTAGTAATCATTGTAAAGAAATTCTGCCCTCCTATCATTCCAAAAAAAGTCCCAAATGATGTTGGAATTTTACATGTCTATACTACACCACAGAGTGCTGCCTAGTAATCATAACAACAGTAACAATTCAAACACTTGCCTAGTGCTGGGTTAGGTGCTAGGAGTATAGTAGTGAAAAAAACAAAGTTTTTCCTGTCCCCTGGAGTTTACTCTTTTTTGGAGAGATAGATGTTGAACAAATAATCATGCAAATAAATCATTTATTTTAGTTTTTAAAGTTTATCTTTATTTCGAGAGATAGAGAGAAAGAAAGAGAGAGAGAGAATGTGTGCACAAGTGGGGGAGGGGAAAGACAGAATCCTGAGCAGGCTCTGCACTGTCAATGGGACTGGAACTTATGAACGGTGATATCATGGCCTGAGGCGAGATCAAGAGTTGGATGCTTAACCGACTGAGCCACCCAAACACCCCATAAATAAATCATTTGTAAATAGTGATAAATAAGAACTAGGCTGGTAAAGAGGATAAAGAGTAGTATTAAAGTAGTGTGGTTACAGAAAGTGGCATTTATGTTGCACTCTAAGAGTGTGAAGGGAGGGGACAGAGAGTGCTTTCTATGCAAAGAAAACCCCAGGGTCAAAGGCCCTTACAGAATTTGTAGTAATTAAGGAAAAGAGCGGGCTAATATGGCTGGAGCACAGTGGACAATGAGGAGAGTATAATGTAATGGTGTTGGCAATAGAAGGGGACAGAAAGCAGGTAGGGCTGGGCCCTGGATACCAGAAGGAGGAGCTTGGACTTTATTCAAAATTCAGTGGGAAGTCAATGAAGGATTTTTAATTAATATGGTATGTGACTTGGGTTTTATTTTTTAAAGAGGGCTTAGGCTGTCATAGGAGGAATAGATGGAGGGTAGGAATAGGAAAGAAATGAAATCAGCAAGGAGTCTGCATTAATTCAAGCTCTTAGTAATGGTGGTGGTGATGATGATAATGGTGATGGCAGTTACAGTGTCTTGGGCATCTTCTGTGGGCCAGATGCTTAAATATGTTATCTCTAATTGTTACCATGACCCTGGTATTTGAGTATGATTGCTTCCATTTTAGAAGCGAGGAAATAGAGACTCGAAGAGATTAAGGGTGTTGCAAAAGATCACATAGCTAATAAGTAGCAAAACTAGGATCTGAACTCAAATCCAACTGGTTCTTTCTCTTATTCCATGAGAACCATTGGTAGAATGAGGTGAAATTAAATTCTTAGGCTTTAAATTCCATTCACCTTGTCAAACTTGCATACTTTTGCACGAGCAGAGGATCAATGAAGGTATAGTGGGGTCATACAAACCCTTGTTGAGTACTAGAAAATTACTGGAAGAAGACAGTGCCCCACAACTTGTCCTGGCTGGTAGGAGGGACAGGAAATGGGGAGAATGACTAAGCTTGACAACACTATATGACTTAATTCTAGGAGATTTTACAGGGGAGCAAGAGGGAGAGGGTAAGATGGGGGGGTGATCACATTATCTTCTGTTCCCTTGGGTATAATGGTTTCACTTCTTTCTTGGAGGAGATCAGAAAAAGTGATGTGGAAGAAGGGGAGGTTGAAGTTTGGGGAAGAATGAGATAGCATTGTCCTTGTTCAAACTGAATCACTTCCTGTCCCCGACTCCTTGGAAATCCTGACTCTTGCATGCCTCTTACCTGGACCCAGGAGAGAATCTTTCTCCCAAGGAGAGGAAACACTATAAAGAAATTTGGCAAATCAGTATATGATTCAAGCCAAACCCCTTGTGAGAGGAGGAGAAGGATGTAATGAGTTTTTAGGAAAACTTTCTTTTGTTCTTTACTCAGAATTTATAAAGCACTTCTATGCTTTCCCTCAGTATTCTTGGATGCATTCTTACCCAGTCATTTTTATTCACTTGCACTACCTGCCCCTTCAACCTTTCTAGCCTCACACAATATTCCGCTTCATCCCCACACAGACATACTGTACATTTTATACCCATTGAACGGTTTACTGTTCTTCAATTCACCACACACTTGTACACCTCCATGCCTTTGCACAAGCTGTTCCTCTTGCTAGAGATGCCTCTTCCTTTTTACCTGGGAAACTTCTATTTAACCCTTAGATCCCAATTCAAATGTCTTTGTTTCCCTAACCACCCACAATCAAACAGAATTTATTGCTTCCTTTCTTACTTGCTTATCATATCCAACTAATTTCATTTTCCTATCTCCTCTGCTGGAATGCTAGCTCCTTAGAAACAAGGGTTGTACGTTAGTCATCTTTGTTTCCCAAGCAATTATTCATAGCAGGCACTCAGTAAATGTTGTGTACTTTGGATCTGTCCTTGCAAAAACAAAAAAATAGGTAAGGTAGGTATTACCCACTGAAGAGATGTGGAGATCTTGTCCAAATCCCAAAGATCTACTGAGTGGTAGAGCTGGAACTGTGGGTTGAACTGTATAGAATTGATGCTACTACATTTTGACCTACAAAGATGACAGTTTTATATGATTCAGTCTAATGAAACACAGGTCTTCTCGTTCCTGGGTCAATGCTCTTTCTGAACATTCAAGAAAGCTGACTTTCTGTTTGGTCTACAGCCCTGTGGTTTTAGTGTGGCCAAACATTTCAAATTGTTCAGTTCAATGTATTGTTTTTATTTCCCTCCACTGCCCCTCCCCATGCCTCAATTATTTGGAGACCTAGCTATGTATTGAACCAAATCTTTAACAATTTTTGAAGAAGCAGAAGAAGAATGACCTCCATTCCTAAGCTTAGATTCAAGATTTGCTCCCTCTCTGCAGGGCTCTTCAGCTCTCTTGGTCTTAGTTTCCTCTTCTCAAAAATGAAGAGGTGCATTAAAGCCAGGGTCTTCACATCCCTTTGACTCCTTCCTGTGCTCCCATACAGGCTTCCACTTTAGCCCCTTCCTTCTTCCCTGGGCCTATTTCTTCAATACCAGCAGCTGCACCAGCCCCTTGCTTATCCAAAAGATGTCAGCCTCAGAAAAATGCACAAATTCTGCTTCAGCCTTGTGCCCTCCTCTTCTCCTTTCACTACCTTACAGCAGATAGGATAACAGGGTTAGACAAAGGGGGAATTAAATAATCTGGGGTTGTGTCTTGGGAGAGGCAGATCTGAAATCCAGGTAAGCCACGGATTTGGCTACATTGTGTCTTAGGGCAAAATTACTGGGAGGGAGAAAGTCTATAGAGTCTGTAGTGTATTTTTTTCTTTTTTATGGATTCAGGAAACTCTTGAGTGTAGAGGAAAGCAATGTATGGGAAAGAAACATTATGGAACAAATACATCTTTGGTTTTAGTTAATTCTGAGGTTTAAATTTGAGATTTTTTTTACTTAAAAAATTTTTAAGTGAAACTGAACAAATAATATATAAATTATGAATTTTGTAAAAATTTAGTGGAGCATAAATAATTCAATAGGAGTATGCAGAATTAAAAGTTCTTCTGTGTTTTTAAAAATTTACCCTTATATAGTGTTTACTACATGCCAAGTTATTGTGCTAAGTGCTTTATATAGTTAACTAATTCAATGATCATAGCAATCTTGTCAAATGTGAACTATTATTTTCCCTTTTTTACAGGTGAGGAAACTGGGACACAGAAAGATCAAATAAATTGCCCAAGGTCCCATGGCTAAAACCTGAAGCAAATATTTTCAGAATTCATGAGGTTATCTAGAAAGGAGTGGAGGAATCCAAACCTCTTGGGTTTCAGATCTTCCTCCCTATCCCCCACACCCAGAACAGAAACTCCTTATCCATATTTGGCTTCTGCTTGAAGTTTACTTGGTCAAGAAGATTTTGCTACAAGAAAACAAATTAAGGGTTTGGGAATATGGCATGAATCCATGACACCTGGATTATTTAACCCTGTAAAGGGAGAGCAAGACTAAAGTCCAATTCGTATACCATCACTGGTGGTCTCATCGGTGAGGAGATTTAGCAGCATCAAAAGAAGAAATAATTATACTTTAAGGTTGGAAGAGGGAATTTTCAAAACTTTTCAGGAGTAGAAACCTTGTCTGAGAAAGAAATATTGCATAGAACCCCCAAAGAGATTTAAAAATTCAGTAATGTATTAATATGAATATTGTTTATATGTTTAAATTTTTAATGTTTACTCATTATAAAGTTAAATTAATCAAAGAATTCTCTTTTCAGCATAATGGTGGTTTAGTTACTATGACAAATCCTCCTGACTAAAACAACTAAAATGCTGAAAGAAATGTTTAAAAAAATCTTTTCGAACTCATTTATTGAACTGGAATGAAAGTAAAGAATGTATAGTGTTCAAAATACTGGGAGGCAGGAAACCTTGGCTTTTTTCCTAAAGTTGTCTGCTATATTCTAGAGACAGGGCAGACAACTACATGAAGTGCAGGGCCCAGGAGATAAAGTCCAGGATATGTCTAAAATGGGGATTCTAATAGGAAACTGCATGCCCTACACCTGAACACCCAAAGGGCTACACTTGAAGTGTAAGGGTGATTGAGATAAATAAACCTCATCTGCAAAAGGGGACTGTTAGGAAGCTCTGACATTATATGGACGGAAAATCATTCTCCTGAGGATTTATCTTCTCATGGTTTTAGGTTGGTAGTATCCCAAGACAAATGGGAAAGGCAAACACAAATCCTATCTTGATAAACTCAGCTGCAGCCTAAGTCACAAAGTATTAATCCACACAGGAAAATTTTCAGGGCAAATGAATAGTTTGCAGTCAAAATTTATAAAACAACTAAAAATACTTGGCACCATGATGAGACCCACAGAAGGAACAGACAGCAGAAGCCAACCTAAAAGTTGGTTCATGTATTAGAACAATCAGATATGACATATGGAACAACTGGTTTTAACATCTTTAGGTAGAGTTCTAAAAATATTGAAAACATGAATAAGGAAAACTTAGATTTGAAAAAGATCCAAATAGAATATATAGAAATAAAAAATATAATATTGACATTAAAGCTTCATTAAATAGCAGATTAAATGGCAGATTAGACATAGTGAACTAGATGAAGAAGAGTCCATGAACTAGAAAATATATCTGAAAATATTCATTGGAATAGAATTCAAAGATACATAGAGATGGAAAATATGAAAAAGAGGGTGAGAAAATTGGAGGATGGAATTGGACAGTCTAATATGTATCTATTTGGAATTTTAGAAGAAGATGATAAAATAGGGAAGAGAAAATATTTGAAGGTGTATAAAGATTGAGAACTTTCCAGAATTATTGATTCTCCAATCCTCAGATCTAAGAATCCCCAGCAAGTGTAAAAAATTGAAGAAATCCATTAAATAATGAGGAAGGTTTTAGAAGATGTAATTAAAGCTGAGTCACAGAAAATAGTTCTTGCACAGCATTCTGTAGGTGGCAGAAAAACAAGGTGAGGGCAGATAGATGCAAAATCTCAGCCTGGACAAAGGGTTTTCAGAGTCATACACATGGAAAAAGCAGGTGCCGAACACAACATGTGTATTGACTTGAGTCACTAAGTGGTGAATTAGTTCTCAAAACTGGAGATGGAATACAATCTGTTTTGCTTTAGTTCACTGATTTAGACCTGGCTTATTTTACTTTTTAAAAAGTTTATTTGTACCTAGATCCACAAAGGAAGACAACTTGCAAAAGTAGTGTCCCAAGACAAATGTATATATCATTTGTATATATATTAAAATATATCACTTCTGTTCATGAAAAGATAGTAATTGCAACTGTGTATTTGTATGTATGAGAGATATATTTCTGAGTCTTGCCTAATTCTCTGCAAATATATACCAACAAGTATAAGAACATCTTTGAATTGGCAACAATATAAGCAAAACAGATTCCTTAACCAAGGATGAAAACTTGCCCATTAATGTTAGCTTTGACTCTGAGGATAGTCCCCAGATTCCAAAGCCTAAAGGAACTTAATATTTGCAAAATTTGAAATCCTAACATGGGTACAAATCTTTGGGCAGTATCCTAAATTCTACCAAGTGATTTGCTGTTTGTTTTTCAAGAGAAACAATGAGTTTTAGACGGGCAAAGATTTACATTTTGAAGCACATCTTCAGAGCAAACTGTCATGTATCTTTAACTTGGCTCATTTGTAAAGAGGTCAGCTTGGGTATGGTACATTTTTCAATGACATAAAACATTGATGAGGAGACATTTATTCCAGATACCACAGATATATATGTAAATTCTGTGAAAGTATGCCTAACTTCAATTTCCAGTGCACAGGAATGCCACTTAGATACATCTAAAATTGATCCTTGGAACTAATGGCTTCATTTGAAGGCAGCTTTGGAAAACTAAGAGGAATTTCTAAAAGGATGTGCCAGATATTTATGGAAATGGGGAAAGTGGAACTCAAGTCTCAGCAGCTGAGGTAACAAAACTTTGCATTGGTGGAAGATAAATGTAGCAGACCTCCTTAAAAAAAATTAAAAAAAAATTTCTCTTTAAGAATGGAAATCAACTACTTGTTACTGAAGTGCTTGCTAATTATATTATGAAGACTAAAGATAAGTTTCAAAAGATAAGTTTCAGACTCCTGTCACCCAGCCAGGAGATAAGAATCATCCTTGTGCTAAATAACAAACCAGTCAGCTAGTGAGTCTTTACTATTTTGATGTCACATGAAGAATCTCAAAATGATCTGGTTTATCAAATGCTTGTGATAAATTACATGAAGCAGATATTTTGTTAAATTATATGTCATTCGAACAATGTTTTAATCAAGGAAATTAATCAGGGTGGATTATTATTAGCTCATAATGATTTAACAATACCTTGCCTAAATTCTTAAAGTATGTTGCATTCAAAGTCTATAAAAAAAGCCACCTATTTCCACCATGTTGGAGGCCTGCTGGAAACAGTACTCCTAAATCAACAGAAGACTGTAGTCCAAGGCCATTTTTGCTGGCAATAACCAGGGTCTCTTGAACCAGAGGGAGCACACAGCTCTTCTTAAAATTGAAGATGTTTATGCTTGAGATGAAAATGAATTCTCCCAAGCAAGAGATGTGCCTATGCATACAAAGCAAAGAACAACCCAGTGACTCCTAGTGGCAAATCAAACAAAATCCTAGTAATCTGGGGAAAAGTAACTCACACTCATAGAAAGAGTGACACCGTCATGCCAAATTCCAAAGTAACCTTCCTGCTAAAGCCACAGAATCTCTGTGATGCTGTACCCCTTAAGGATTTAAATTTACTGAAAAGCAAATAAATAAAAGTGTAGATTTGTTAAATACAAAACAAAACAAAACAACCACACTGTCTATAAAAACTAAATTTGTGGCCATGGGGTTAAGAGAATAATCTTTTTTTTTCTACTATTGTATGACACTTAAAAGAAGTGGTTCCTGGGGCGCCTGGGTGTCTCAGTCGGTTAAGCGGCCGACTTCGGCTCAGGTCATGATCTCACGCTCTGTGAGTTCGAGCCCCGCGTCGGGCTCTGTGCTGACGGCTCAGAGCCTGGAGCCTGCTTTCGGATTCTGTGTCTCCCTCTCTCTCTGCCCTACCCCTGCTCATACTCTGTCTCTATGTCTCTCAAAAATAAATAAACGTTAAAAAAAAATTAAAAAAAAAGAAGTGGTTCCTGACTTCCCCCCCCTGAATTCCAAATACAATATAATGGTCAGCCTCTCCCCCAATTAATGTTGCTTGGCAACTGAGACACAAAAACAAATGCCTCAATTCCAAAATTACAATCTTAGGGGAGATATATTTTTCTAAAGTATGTCTATTAGCTAACTCAAGTCTGGGAAAAAATTACAAGTTGCCCCAGATTGACAATGTATTTCTAAGGAGAGCTACATCGCACCTATCAAATGGCTAAAATGAATAAGACAGAAAATATCAAGTATTTGGAAGGATTTGAGCCAAATGGAATTATTACACATGGCTGATTAGAGTATATATTGCTACAATCACTTTGGGAAATAATTTGGTAGCATTCACTAAAGCTGAGCATGTGCATACTTTTGACCCGGCGATTCTACTTGAAGGTATATATGAAAGGCATAAAAATGCCAAAAGGCATAGTAAGGAAATAGCAGTCTTAGTTATATAACTCTAAGTGGAAACATGTAAAATGTTCATCTACATTATAATAGATAAATTGTGTCGTATTAGAATAGATAAATTCTAACCACTAAGGAGAATAAACATGTGTTCAACTATACAGAGAGATCTCACAAGCATAATGTTGAGTGAAAAGTTAGACACAAAAGGACATATACCATATGAATTCATTTGTAAATAGTTCAAAAACCCCACAGGCAAATTGAATATATGGTGTTTGATGTTAGAAAGTATAATGCTATTCTTGAGGTAGATAGTAGTGACTAGAAGAGGGCATGGGAGGCTCTGAGTTCTGTATTCTTTTATTTCTTTAAATAATTACCTAGGTTTGTTCACATTGTAGCAAATCGTTAAGCTATATAGTCAGATTTGTGCAGTTTTTTGTGTGTGTTACACGTAAATGAAAATTTTTTTTCAGTTAAAGGAAAGAGAAAACTATCAGTGAATTCTAAAATGTACAGATTTCACATTCTTAAATGTGGCGGTAAAAAAAAAAAAACCCTGATAGAATTAAATAAGCCCTCTATATCATGGTTAAAAAAAATTAAAGAAGTGCCAGTGTCTGTATTTAAGAAATGCATTGAGCTGACTGAAAAGTGGAAAGACAGGAAATGAACACATTCTCGACTTTCCTTTGTACAAAAAAAAGGTTCTAATATGCTCAATTAAAGAGTTTTCTGACCTGAAAGAATTGAAAATTAATCAGATTAAAAGAAATTTTCGAGATGTTTTTCCTAGTAAGGGAGAGTCCTCAGAGTAACTTTGAAAAAAGTTTGGCCGCCCTTTGCAGAAGGTTCTTAAATACCAAAAATGGTTATAGAGTTCTGCAGAAGTCAGAGGATGTCAACATCCTAGGAAGTTATTTGTTACCTATGATGAATGTTGTTTCTTAACTGACAAATCTCTTTTCTTTCACTAAATACAAAATTTACATATGCAGAAACATAAGACATTCATGGCAATTCTGCCTATCTGCCAACAGTGTCTAGGAGTAGGCATGTAACCCAGATCTTGCCAATGAGACAAAGGGACAGCATATCTAGAACTTGTGGGGCAATTTTTCTCCTTGGGAGTAAACACTTTTTGACTTTTTGACTTGGCCTCTGTGAAGACGTAATTCTCAGAGCTCTGCCAATCATATCCCATAAAGAAAGAGATCATGGACAGTCTAGTATTGCCCACTTCAGAACCTCTTGTTAAGTGAGCAACAAGTGTCCTTATATTTTAAGCCATGTCTAATTCATTATACTAGTTTTGCAGCTACAGCATATCAAGTGATACAAGTTCTCTTTGTTTTTTTGTCTAAATGTAATCTACATTGGCTTTTTCTAAATCTTAAAATGAAATGGCAAACACCTAATGTATTCTGAACATAGACTTAATTATATCTTTAAATACAGCTTGATTATTTAAACATTTCCCATGCAGTGCCTGTGCCACCCAACATCCCCCCGCCCCGCATGCTCAAAGCTCTTTTTTTCCTTTAGTTTTTAATGTAGTAAAAATGTAGAACATAAAGCTTACCATCTAACCATTTTTAAGTGTGCATCTCAGTATTGTTACTAGATCTGTTCTGCAGCAGGCATCTAGAACTTTTTCATCTTGCAAAATTGAAACTATATTCATTGCATAACAATTCCCCATTTCCCTCTTCCCCAGACCCCTGTCAAAGCTGTTCTACCCTCTGTCTATATGTTTGACTACTGTAGATTCCTCAGATAAGTGGAATGATATAGTATACAGTATTTGTGTTTGGTTTATTTCACTTAGCATAATGTCCTCAAGGTTTATTCATGTTGTAGCATGTGACAAGATTTCTTTCTTTTAAGATTGAATAATATTCTATTGTATGTATATATTACATTTTCTCTATCCATTTATTGGTGAATGGACATTTGGTTGATTTTACTTGTGGCTATTTTGAATAATATGGCATTGAACATGGGTGTACAAATATCTCTTCAGGATTCTGCTTTCAATTCTTTTGGATATATACCCAAAAGAGGGATTGCAGGATGGTATAGTAGTTCTATTTTTAATTTTATGAGGAAACTTTATAATGTCTTCCATATCAGCTAAACAGTTTAATATTTAAATAATGTTATATTTAAAACATTATGGCATCATAATATGGATATATAAATTTATACATTGAAAACAGTAACATTATATATTAGAGAAAAAGCATGGTATGTCAGAAATAGAAAAGATAAACTGAAAACTTTTTGTATCAGGACAAGATTTTGAACACTTATAAGTAACTGTTTGAGATGCTCTTTTTTAGCAAGTTCTTTTTTTTTTCCTAACATTTATTTATTTTTGAGAGACATAGAGACAGAGCACAAGCAGGGGAAGGGCAGAGAGAGAGGGAGACACAGAAACCGAAGCAGGCTCCAGGCTCTGATGAGCCATCAGCACAGAGCCCGACACGGGGCTCAAACTCACAGACGTGAGATCATGACCTGAACTGAAGTTGACCACTCAACCAACTGAGCCACCCAGGTGCTCCTGAGATGCTCTTTTAAAAATAAATTCAGATGGTCAACGGCAGTACTGTTATTACTATTTTTACCATTAATTTTATAGATTGCCAATATAGTATTATTATTATTATTTTATTTTTGCAAAACATCAATTGAATTTGCTTACCCAAAATTTTTGCATGTATAAATTTGTATAAATTTTTTGTGTAAAAATGGTTTTGAAAATCATATACATATACATATAGGTCATTGTGGTTGGACAAATAGTAACAAAATGAAATGACTTGTAAACACTTTGAACATCAAACTTCAGTTAACATTCTATTTATAAAGTGAACTTTTAAACAGGTTTTCATATCCTCCAGTAACTAATGTAGCTAACGAAGGGACAAAAACAACAACTGTCAATAAGGCATTAACATTTTCAAAGTTAAAAATAAACGATTGGACCAAAGTTTAATAAAAAATACATTTTTTAACACATACTTGTATTTTATTATTTTTAAGTGTAGAATTTAGTGATTTATCACTTACATTCAACATCCCATGCTCATCCCATAGTAAAATAGGTAAAAACTCAGGGTTCCTGGGTGGCTCAATCGGTTAAGCATCCGACTTTGGCTTGGGTCACAATCTCACGGCTCATGGGTTTGATCCCTGTGTCGGGCTCCGTGCTGACAGCTCATATCCTGGAACCTGCTTTGGATTCTGTCTCCTTCTCTCTCTTCCCCTCCCCTGCTCACATTCTGTCTCTCAATCTCAAAAATAAACATTAAAAATTTTTTAAAAATAGGTAAAAACTCAACTACATATATAATAAAGTGATGTTAAAACACCATTGATGTAGTCAAAATGAATTCATGATTTTATATATATACATTTTCTCCCATATCTCTCTGTAACTGAACTAATGCAATGCCAGTAGTAAAATGAAATAATCTAGTATATATCCCAGAGCTCATATTTTGTAATCTAATAATGTTCTCCACTAAAGAAATCAAAATTCTTTGGAGAAATCTTGTTTCTGTTACAGGTAGAAGAAATGCAAGGTCAGCCTGAATAGCTTGTCACCTGAAAGCCATGATGCACTTTTCAAAGTTCTAAGATGATTAATAAAAGAGCAAATGAACTAGCATAAAAGGGCTTCTATGTGCCAAATAGTGACGATTTGAGTAAAAATAATAAAAAAAATTATAGCTAATCAAAACAAGTTTGAAAATGATTAAGTTACAACGATGTCAACAAAAATCTTGAGTACATAATGATGCTCAAAAGAGAAAAATGCTAAAAACTGTTTTCTGTTCAAAACATCATTTCAGATTACCTATATTCAGAAGTTAAATGTAAATATCTTTCATAATATGTGCAAATTTTTCCTTGTACAAAGATTGAAATTACTGTTTGCATAACTTTTATAGGAATTTTCTCCTATTTTTGGGATATGCCTATCAAATAGTAGCAGAAATACTGGTCAGGTTGTTAATAGTTCTGTAAAACTTTAGATATTCCACACCATCCTCACTGACACATTATCCTAGATTAGCTGGTATAGTCCAAAACCAGAATAGAGTCTCTCCTAATGCTGATATTCAGTGGGCATACTCCACGTGGCTGGTTCTTTTCCTGTTTATTTCTGTTCATTAGAATATACATGAACATTATCACCCCTAGATAAACCATGAGATACTGTTCCCAACAAAATAGCTACCTAGTAATAAACTGTATCATGTATTAGATGATATTAAATTTGATTAACAGAAATTTAAAAATGAACAGAATGGAAGCTTTCTTTCCTTTCTTTTCCATCCTTCCTTCCTCCCTTCCTTCTTTCCTTCCTTCCTCCCTCCTTCCCTCTCTCTCTCTCCTCTTTCTCTCCTCCTTTCTTTCTTTCTTTCTTTCTTTCTTTCTTTCTTATTCTTTCTTTCAAATTACATTACATTTGAAACTTTTAAAAATCACAAAATCTCTTTAAGAAAAAAGTATATAAACTGCTTGATAGCATTTCTTATTGCCACTGATAGAGCCAACAAGCTAAGAAGTTACAGTGGTTGATATTGAACACAGCAGACATACAAAACAATGAAGCTCTGTCAAAATCTTTAAGAAAGCATCAGATCTTTGCTAGGAAATTCAAAAGAAGTAATGAGCAAACCATATTTGCTAAAGGTCTCAGATGTTCTAGTATTGTGAAGGAAAATTGTGGGAATCATCTAATTTATGAAGTGTTCAGAGTGAAGAGGAAACTAGATGTAGACTGTTGTGCTAATTAAAAGTGAAAACAATCAGCCAAGTTTGTGGGTTCTGGCAATACCAATGGGAATGGGAAAAGAAAGTTACATAAGAAAATGGTGGCTCGCAGGGAAACTTTTCTTCAGATGGCAATGAGTGTAGACCTAAAAAAAAAAGGTGGAAGGTTTTAATGTCACCTCATTAATGTTTTTGTATTTGAAAATCATGGAAACTTTGAACTGAAAATGGTTTTACAAAAAGATTAAGATCATACTAAATGAAGTTGTTTGGAATCCATCTTTCTTCTTGGTCCTTTTCCTTACTGGGACTTAGCTCTGGATTTTAACCTCTAGTTTGAAATTTGCTGATTGCGTTACCTTGGGTTAGTACAGTCTTTCCAAGTCTTGCTTAACTTTATAAATGGCGAATGTTATTATCTCACAGAAGTGCTGAAGATTAAATGGGATAATGTAGGGGAAAAAATCTTACATTTAATACATATTTAGTGATTAATAACAATTACCTTTAATAACTACTTCTGGGTTGATTTATCTTTATAAGTATCGAAACACTTCTTTAAGGTAGGATTTTTTTGTTATTGTTGTTATTGGTTTGTTTATTTTTATATTTTGCACCAGAGGAAAAAAATTCAGGGTCAGGAAAGTTAAGTAATGTCTAAAATCACACAGGTAGTCAATGATAGATGATGGATTTAAGGCTTGTCTGGCTCAAAAAATATGTGTATTTTGACTATTATGCTATATTGCACTCTTCACTTAAAGTAAAAACAAAAACAAAAATGTTCACAGATATAGCATGATCTACTGACAATAACAAGGCCAGCATGTGAGTATCTGCCAGGGGTCTGTTTCAGGGAGGAAGTGCCCCAAACTCCTTATTTTCTCATTACTATTCTGCAATAATGAACTTTGCCTGCCTTTTAAGGCTTTGTCCTCTTAATGCTTCCTTTTGCATGCAGATGTCAGCACCAGAGACATCTGGGAATGAAAAGATCAGGGAAACTGAAAAAAAAGATTAGAGGTTTTACCATGATTTCCTGAAGTCCTTGATCCAGACATCATTTTTTTTTTGAAGGAATTAAGATTTCATTCTACTCTTCAAGGAGATTATTTCTGCTCTTATTGTTTCTAAATGTCCCTGCTACAAGCTGTGATATAAAGAAGAAAGATTCTGACTGACACTTTTGATTCCTACCATGTCTGCCAAAATTTCAACTTGTTAAATGAAAGATACATTGTTTTGGCACAATCACAATCACATCTCCAAAAATGACCTCATGCTACCAGATTTACTAGCATAAAAATTCCCTGAATTTTCTTTCCCCCAATGCTGTCCCTTCTGTAGTACTTCCCTGTGAAGATGTAAATCTGCATGAGTGTCTCCAAAAAAGGCCTTGTTCTGTCAAATTTACTCACATAAATATTCCTCAGTGTTCATTTTTTCTCTCTTCAGTGCTACACATACACACACCCAACAGTATTTGCTTGTAATGATTTAATTCCCCCATGAGTGAACTTTTTACAATGGAATCTCATGCACATTCCCAGAAGTTAGTTGTAAGTTCTGTTTCTTTAACCCTCTGCAGACCCTAACCAGTAGTGATAACTCCCATTTCTCAATTTCTTGCCTTATTTTTAGCCTTGTTTCAAACCCTAAGTAAAAATTCTCCTAAGAATTCTTCCCTCTCTATAAATGAGAAAGAGAAAGAGGTACATTCTGGCCGTAGACATTGTAAGTTAAACAGTGATGGGAAATAGAATAATATCTAGGTCATTGCTGAGAAAATGAATTATGTAGCTACCAGCCAAGGATTGATGGGAAATCTATGATCTTTTCAGAGAAGAATCGAGAAAATGTGAAATTTGAGCTGCAGAGTGATGCTTGTACAGAGAGTTCTTAACTATTTAAGCATATTACTTAATTATGTGATTCTTCTCAAGCACCCCAAACTTTGGGAAATAGAGGATTCTGAAGTTTTCTGAAACAGAGCCATACCCTTTTAGGGCTGAAATTTAAAGAGGATCATCAAGTATTCTAAAGACAAATGTGAGAAGCAATAGGTAGGAATATTGGGAACAGCATAGGACCACAGTATACAGGGATGATTCAAGCTGAAGAACCACAGTGCTGAGGAGGGAGTGAGAGTCAGGAAGATCCAACCACGCTTAGTCATAAACTCTCAAATTTCCAAAGACCTTCTGGAATTAATTTTGTGTAGCAACAGTACTTTTGGATTTGTGCCATTTTCTTTGCTAAAATAGTATGGAGGTATGTATTCATGTGTGGAAAGATAAGGCAGAGAAAAGTGCAAAGAGAAAAAATTGCCACAAGGCAGACAGCAACAAATAAAGAGAAAAAAACAATCTTTAAATGAAATTGTCTAAATGAAGAATAGTAGCAAAACCAATAAGCTTTTGAATTTACTCATTTAGTCATTAAGGATGTCAATTACTTATTTTTTCAAAAATCGTTTATTTTTGAGTAGATGATTTGAAGGGATAACCTCTCTCAGTTCTTCTATTTGTCCTCCTTTTTAGAAACCACTGGTAGACAATTGGGAGTAGGTTTGTCTGGGAAGTAAAATTAACAACTTGTTTTATGAAGTTTTGTGGTGGAGGAGAGAAACTTACTATAAAGACTACTGATAATCAACTTTATCTATTTATTAATAATTTTCCAAATCACCCAAAGGAAATTAAAGTGAAATTATGTTAGTAGCAACTATTATTATTATTATCAACTTTTACTGGTGTTGGCAATAAATAGCAACAATTCAACTTAATCCTTTATTTTACAGAAATAAAAAATAGTTCTCCATGTTTCCCAAGATCTTATTTTGCCAAACCTGAGAAAAAAATCTACCAGAATATTAGTCTTATTCTTACCGTGCAATTTTGTTTTGATTTCCCTTCTGAAAAGCTGCAGCTATGTGTTCAGAGGCTTGCAGATTCTATTTATTATCCAAAGTTTGGCAGAGAACCAAATTGCCAAAGGAGGGAGATCTGAGTGGGTGAGATTTTGGCAGGTTTTAACTGCACGTAAAGAGCCAATAGAATTACAATCTTGTCAACATTCAAGATTCCCTACTTTCTGCCTTCTCCTCATTTCTATCTTAAAATTTAATTAGGCAATTTTGGATTTTACGTTCTGCGTTTTTTCATTTCCAACTCATGTGAGAATTATCTCACATGCAATCCCCACTCCCATCTGCAACTCACAATCTTCTTGCCCCCACACTTTACAACTTGGCTCTCTTTAAAGTTGAACTTTACCTCCAGCACTATTCATATTGAAATTTTTAGAGGAAGTTTTAGGTGATGGTGAGAAGTTCCTGAACTTACCTTCTCCCATGAACGCACCAAATCTACAGCTACATATGGATCATTTCCTTCTGAAATAGATGTGAAAACTAGATGAACTGCTCTCCAAAGAAAAGCATAGTAACAAAAGGATACAACAAAGATATAAAGTCCACATCAAGATGGGTAGGAGAGGCAAAGATACAGTCACAAAAAACTCAGTCCCTGGCATGGCAACATGGACTAGGAAGGGCTGTCACCAGATAAATGTGGAGTTACCAGAGGAGTGAGGGGTTAGAATTCCATACTGGGTGCCCCAGTCTGTGGCATCTACACTGGAAGTACAAGGTCCCAGAAATCTGGCTGGAAAACCAATAGATCTGACATCTATGTGTCCCAAAATGCAAAAAGAAACTGAGATTCTCTTCTTGGAGAACTCACATGTGGCCTTACTTGCCCCAAGACCCAGTAAAAAAAAACAGCAGTTTGAAAAGCACCTAGACCCTATGTGAGGTACATCCATTTGCTGATCTGGAAGTATTGGCTGAAGGGATGGGACAATTGAGGTACTTCCTGGAAATGGAGACGCTGGTGGATACAGTTGTTGCATACTCCACATAGCCTGCAAGCACAGGCAGGTGAGCTCAGATACAGTACCCTCTCACCAACTTGCTGTGGTGGAGGGAGGAGGAAAGTGGTCATTGCACTTGCTGAGGCCAGAAAGCACAGGCAGTTATAGTACTTCGCCACTTCCTGGCTGGGGTGAGCAAGAGCAAGTAGTTACCACATTCCAGCTTTCAGCTTATAGCTGGTATGTGTGCACAAACAAGGCACTCTTGCACTACATTCCTGAAGCGTTTGGGGGCATGCTGTGAAGACATTTGCCCACTGCGTTTCTGAAGCTGGTGAATATGACCCAACCCCTATCTCTCTAGCAGCCTTGTCCAAACCAATGGGCATGTGCAATCCACACAGGGGACACATTTTAATTGCTTGACGCTGGTGGCCAATACTTTAATAATTGGAAAGACAGTCCTTGGCAGGCCATCAGCCCTGGGTGCTGCACAGACAGCAAAACCCTAGTCTTCCTATGAAAAAGTCCTATTTACTTAGTCTGGAGCTTCAGCCTGAGGGACAAGATTTAGGTATCCCACATATCTAGAGGGTAGGAGTGCTTTCAGGGAATATAAGCAGGGATACACCACTCTTGAACACCCCCTTGACCTTGTTAGAGGTTGATGAGACTTCCCAGAAGCTTATACATATTTTTAACATATATTTATTTATTTTTAATTTACATTCAAGTTAGTTGCCATATAGTGCAATAATGTTTTCAGGAGTAGATTCCAGTGATTCATCCCCTATTTATAATACCCTGTGCTTGTCCCAACAAGTGTCTTCCTATAATGCCCCTTGCCCAATTTGTCCATCACCCCACCCACAGCCCCTCCAGCAACCCTCAATTTGTTCTCTGTATTTAAGAGTCTCTTCTGTTTTGTCCCCCTCCCTGTTTTTACATTCTTTTTGCTTCCTTTACTTTCTGTTCATCTGTTTTGTATCTTAAATTCTACATGAGTGAAGTCGCATGATATTTGTCTTTCTCTGACTGACTAATTTCGCTTAGCATAATACTCTCTAGTTCCATCCACATAGTTGCAAATGGCAAGATTTCATTCTTTTTGATTTCTGAGTAATACTCCATTTTGTGTATATATATATACACACTACATCTTCTTTATCATTCATCTGTTGATGGATATTTGGGCTCTTTCCATACTTTGGCTATTGTTGATAACACTGCTATAAACAATCGGGTGCATGTACGCCTTTGAAACAGCACACCTGTATCCCTTGGATAAATACCTAGTAGTGCAATTGCTGGATCATAGGGTAGTTCTATTTTTAACTTTTTGAGGAACCTCCATCCTGTTTTCCAGAGTGGCTGCACCACGTTTGCATTCCCACCAGCAGTGCAAAAGAAATCCTCTTCCCCACATCCTCACCAACATCTGTTGTTGCCTGAGTTGTTAATTTTAGCCATTCTGACTGGTGTGAGGTAGTATCTCAGTGTGGTTCTCATTTGTATTTCCCTGGTGATGAGTGATGAGCATTTTTTCATGTGTCGGTTGGCCATCTGGATGTCTTCTTTGGAGAAGCGTCTATTCATATCGTTTGCCCATTTCTTCACTGGACTATTTGTTTTTTGGGTGTTGATTTTGATAAGTTCTTTATAGATTTTGGATACTAACCCTTTATTTGATATGTTGTTTGCAAATATCTTCTCCCATTCTGTCAGTTGCCTTTAACATTTGCTGATTGTTTCTTTTATTGTGCAGCATTTTAACTTGATGAGATCCCAATAGTTCATTTTTGCTTTTGTTTCCCTGCCTCCGGAAGGGAGAGTAAGAAGTTGCAGCAGTCGAGGTGAGAGGTTTTTGCCTGCTTTCTCTTCTAGGATTTTTATGGCTTCCTCTCTTACATTTAGGTCTCTCATTCATTTTGAGTTTATTTTTGTGTATGGTGTAAGACAGTGGCCGAGGTTCATTTTTCTGCATGTTGCTGTCCAGTTTTCCCAAGCACCATTTGCTGAAGAGTCTTGTCTTTATTTCATTGGATGTTCTTTTCTGCTATGTCAAAGATTAGTTGGCCATAAATTTGTGGGTCCATTTCTGGGTTCTTTACTCTGTTCCACTGATCAAAGTGTCTGTTTTTGTGACAGTACCATACCATCTTGATGACTAAAGCTTTGTAATACACCTTGAAGTCCGGGGTTGTGATGTCTCCAGCTTTGTTTTCTTTTTCAGAATTGCTTTAGCTATTTGGGGTCTTTTCTGATTCCATACAAATTTTAGGATTTTTGTTCTAGTTCTGTGAGGAATGTTGGTGTCATTTTGATAGGAATTGCACTGAATTTGTAAATTACTTTTGGTAGTATCAACATTTTAACAATTTTTGTTCTTCAAATTCAGGAGTATGGAATGTTTTCCTTTTTTTGTGTGTGTCTTCTTCAATTTCTTTCATAAGCTTTCTACAATTTTCAGTGTATAGATTCTTCACTTCTTTGGCTAGGTTTATTCCTAGGTATTTTATGGTTTTTGGTGTAATTGTAAATTGGATTGATTCCTTGATTTCTCTTTCTGTTGCTTCATTATTGGTGTATAGAAATGCAACCGATTACTGTGCATTTATTTTATATCCTGTGACTTTGCTGAATTCATGGGTCATTTCTAGCAGCTTTTTGGTGGAAACTTTTGCGTTTTCCACATAGACTATCATGTCATCTGTGAAAAGTGAAAGTTTGACTTCCTCTTTGCCAATTTCGATAGTTTTATTCCTTTGTGTTGTCTCATTACTGAGGCTAAGACTTTCAATACTATGTCGAATAACAGTGGTGAGAGTGGACATCCTGTCCTGTTCCTGACTTTTGTGGGAAAGCTCTCAGTTTTTCCCCATTGAGGATGATATTAGCGGTGGGTCTTTAGTATATAGCTTTTATGATCTTGAGGTATGATCCTTCTATCTCTACTTTCTTGAGGGTTTTTATCAGGAAATGATGTTGTATGTTGTCAAATGCTTTCTCTGCATCTATTGAGAGGATCATGTGTTCTTGTCCTTTCTTTTATTGATGTGATGTATCACATAGATTATTTTGCAGATATTGAAAAAGCCCTGCATCTCAGGTATAAATCTCATTTGATCGTGATGAATAATTCTTTTTAATGTATTGTTGGATCCAGTCGGCTTCATGGAATGAGTTTGGAAGTTTTCTTTCCATTTCTATTTTTTGGAACAGCTCCAAAAGAATGGGCATTAATTCTTCTTTAAATGTTTGATAGAATTCCCCTGGAAAGCCATCTGGCCCTGAACTCTTATTTTTTGGGATATTTTTGGTTACTAGTTCGATTTCTCTACTTGTTTTGTGTCTATTCAAATTTTCTGTTTCCTCTTGTTTCAGTGTTGGTAGTTTTCTATGTTTCTAAGAATTTGTCCATTTCTTCCAGATTGCCCAATTTATTGGCATAAAATTGCTCATAATATTCTCTTATATTATTTGTTTTTCTGCTGTATTGGTTGTGATCTCTATTCTTTCATTCTTGATCTTGATTTTATTTTATTTGGGTCCTTTCCTTTTTCTTTTGGATCTAACTGGCCAGGGGTTTATCAATTTTGTTAATTCTTTCAAAGAATCAGCTTCTGGTTTCATTAATCTGTTCTACTGTTTGATTTTTTTGTTTTGTTTTGTTTTCATTTCGATAGCATTGATTTCTGCTCTAATCATGATTATTTCCTGTCTTCTGCTAGTTCGGAGTTTCATTGTTGTTCTTTTTCTAGCTCTTTGAGGTGTAAGGTATGTTGTGTATCTGAGACCTTTCTTCCTTGTTTAGGAAGGCCATGATTACTATATACTTCCCTCTTATGATCACCTTTGCTGCATTCCAGAGGTTTTGGGCTGTGGTGATATCATTTACGTTGGGCTTCCATGTACTTTTTAGTTTCCTTTTCAATTTCTTGAGTCATTTTTAAATAAGATGTTCTTTAGTTTCCAAGTATTTGATGTCTTTCTAAATTTTTTCTTGTGGTTGATTTCAAGTTTTATAGCCTTGTGATCTGATAATATGTATGGTAAAATCTCAATCTCGTTGTACTTGTTTACGGCTGATTTGTGTCCCAGTGTGTGACCTAGTCTGGAGAATGGTAAAGGGCACTCAAGAAGAATGTGTATTCTGCTGCTTTAAGATGAAATGTTCTGAATATATCTGTTAAGTCCATCTGGTCTGGTGTGTCCATTGTTTCCTTGTTGATCTCTGTTTAGATAATCTGTCCATTGCTATAAGTGGGGTGTCAAAATCTCCTACTATTATTGCATTATTGTCAATGAGTTTCTTATGTTTGTGATTAATTAATTTATATATTTGGTTTCTTACACTTTGGGGGTATATCTATGTTTACAATAAGGTATGATCCTTCTATCCCTATCCCTTTTTTGGTGGATAGACCTCTTAATTATGATATAATGCCCTTCTTCATAATTTGTTGCACTCTTTATTTTAAAATCTAGATTCTCTTTTATAAGTATGGCTGCTCTGGCTTACTTTTGGTGACCATTAGCATGATAGATGGTTCTCCATCCCCTTACTTTCAATCTGACGGTGTCTTTAGGTCTAAAATGCATCTCTTGTGAAAAGCATATAGCTGGATCTTCTTTTCTTTTTTTTTTAAATATAATTTATTGTCGAATTGGTTTCTATGCAACAACCAGTGCTCATCCCAAAAAGTGCCCTCCTCAGTACCTGTCACCCACTCTCCCCCCTCCCATATTCCCCATCAACCCTCAGTTTGTTCTTAGTATTTGAGAGTCTCTTATAGTTTGCCTCCCTCACGCTTTATAACTTTCCTCCCTTTCCCCCCACCCATAGTCTTCTGTTAAGTTTCTCAAGATCCACATAGAAGTGAAAACATATGGTATCTGTCTTTCTCTGACTGGCTTATTTCACTTAGCATGATTCCCTCTAGTTCCATCCACATTGCTGCAAATGACCAGATTTCATTCTTTCTCATTGCCAAGTAGTATTCCATTGTATATATAAATCACATCTTATTTATCCATTCATCATTTGATGGACATTTAGGCTCTTTCCATGATTTGGCTATTGTCGAAAGTGCTGCTGTAAACATTGGGGTAATGTGCCCTTATGCATCAGCACTCCTATATCCCTTGGGTATATTTCTAGCAGTGCTATTAACGGGTCATAAGGTAGTTCTATTTTTAATTTTTTGAAGAACCTCCACACTGTTTTCCAGAGCGGCTGCACCAGTCTTCATTTCCACCAACAATGAAAGAGGGTTCCCATTTCTCCACATCTTCATGGAGTATTAATAGTCTCCTGATTTGTTCATTTTAGCCACTTTGACTGGTGTGAGGTGGCATCTCAGTCTGGTTTTGATTTGTATTTCCCTAATAATGAATGACATTGAGCATCGTTTTATGTGTCTGTTGACCATCTGGATGTCTTCTTTGGAAAAGTGCCTATTCATGTTTTCTGCCCATTTCTTCACTGAATTATTTGGTTTTCAGGCATGAGCTTTGGTTAGTTCTTTATAAATTTTGGATACTAGCCCTTTATCCGATATGTCATTTGCAAATGTCTTTTCCCATTCTGTTGGTTGCCTGTTAGTTTTGTTGATTGTTTCCTTTGCAGTGCAGAAACTTTTTATCTTGATGAGGTCTCAATAGTTCATTTTTGCTTTTAATTCCCTTGCCTTTGGAGATGTGTTGAGTGAGAAATTGCTGCAGCAGAGGTCAAAGAGTTTGTTTCTGACTTTTTTCTCGAGGGTTTTGATGGTTTCCTGTCTCACATTCAGATCCTTCACCCATTTTGAGTTTATTTTTGTGAGTGGTGTAAGAAAGTGGTCTAGTTTCATTTCTTGTGCATGTTGCTGTCCAGTTCTCCCAGCACCATTTGTTAAAGAGGCTGTCTTTTTTCCATCGGATACTCTTTCCTGCTTCATCAAAGATTAGTTGGCCATATACTTGTGGGTCCATTTTGGGTTCTCTATTTTATTCCATTAGTCTATGTGTCTCTTTTTGTGCCAATACTATACTGTCTTGATGATTACCGCTTTGTAGAAGAGGCTAAAACCTGGGATTGTGATGCCTCCCATTTTGGGTTTCTTCTTCAGTATTACTTTGGCTATTCAGGGTCTTTTGTGGTTCCATACAAATTTTAGGATTGTTTGTTCTAGCTTTGAGAAGAATTCTGGTACAATTTTGGCTTGGATTGCATTGAATGTGTAGATTGCTTTGGGTAGTATTGCCATTTTAACAATATTTATTCTTCCAATCCGTGAGCATGGGATGTTTTTCCATTTCTTTGTGTCTTCTTCAATTTTCTTCATAGGTTTTCTACAGGTCTTTTACATCTTTGGTTAGGTTTATTCCTAGGTATTTTATGGTTCTTGGTACAGTTGTATATGGGATCAGTTTCTTTATTTCTCTTGCTGTTGCTTCATTATTAGTGTATAAATATGCACCCAATTTCTGTACGTTGATTTTGTACCCTACCCTGCAACTTTGATGAATTCATGTATCAGTTCTAGCAGACTTTTGGTGGGGCCTGTCGGGTTTTCCATGTAGAGTATCATGTCGTCTGTGAAAAGTGAAAGTTTGACTTCAAATTTGCCCATTCAATGCCTTTTATTTCATTTTGTTGTCTGATTGCTGATGCTATGACTTCTAACACTCTGTGAAACAACAGTGGTGAGAGTGGACATCCCTATCGTGTTCCTAAAATCAGGAGGAAAGCTCTCAGTTTTTTCCCATTTATGAATAGCAATGGGCTTTTCATAAGTGGCCCTTATGATGTTTAAGTATGTTCCTTCTATCCTGACTTTCTTGAGAGTTTTTATTAAGAAATGATGCTGTATTTTGTCAAATGCTTTTTCTGCATCTATTGACAGGATCATATGGTTCTTATCTTTTCTTTTGTTAATGTGATGAATCACATCGGTTGATTTGCGAATATTGAACCAGTCCTGGAACCCAGGGATGATGAGACCCACTTGATCATGGTGAATAATTCCTTTTATATGCTGTTGAATTCGATTTGCTAGTATCTTGTTGAGAATTTTTGCATCCATATTCCTCATGGACATTGGCATGTAGTTCACTTTTTTGGCTGGGTCTCTATCTGGTTTGGGAATCAAAGTGATGCTGGCTTCACAGAATGAGTCTGGAAGTTTTCCTTCGCTTTCTATTTTCTGGGATAGCTTGAGGGGGATAGGTATTAAGTCTGTTTTAAATGTCTTGTCAAATTCCCCAGGGAAGCCATCTGGTCCTGGATTTTTATTTATTGGGATATTTTTGATAACTGATTCAATTTCTTCACTAGTTATGAGCCTGTTCATATTTTCTCTTTCTTCCCCTTTGAGTTTTGGTAGTGTGTGGGTGTTTAGGAATTTGTCTATTTCTTCCAGGTTTTCCAGTTTGTGAAGATAAACTTATGAAGAGAAACTATATGGCTTGATTATTCCAGAGAGAGAAAGGAAACTAAAGAATGAGGTGTAGAATATGCATCCAGAGAATGGATTAAATATGTCTGTTTAAGCAAACCAATAACAAGGGTAACTAGCCTAGAGGAGGGAAGAGCTAAGAAGGAGAAAAGGGAGAATATATCTAAATAAGAAGAATTGTCCTAGAATTAATCCAGGCAATGCCATAGTGCTGGTCTGGAGGCGGGGGGGCCAAGTGGTTCCACAGCATCTTTCCAGCTCCAGTAGATAAGCGGCTGCCTGGCATGGAGGGTCATCATCTGGTTTAGGTGGTCCTGCCTTCACTGTGGACCCTGAGGACCGATCTCTGAGGCCCTGCCTTGGTGGTTGTGGGGAGAAAAATGGCAACCCCCCAGTCCCTTCTTCACGGACCAGATGTCCCAAGTCACTCCTTTGGATCCATCCTCACTGTGTCTCGGGCACAGCCGAGGAGACCTGTTTCACTCTACTGACTCCTGTGTCCTGCGTTTAACTGGGATTTAAACTCCTGCTCCGTGCTTGTTAATGGGAAGTGTCTCTTGATGCTGCCCTATATGTGGTCCCCTGGCCTGGTTTTGTCCTGTGCCACAGCACTTCAGGACTGGATCTTGTTTTCCTATCCTTTCTGTTACCCTGTGTCTTTTGATTGGAGGATTTAGTCCATTGATATTTAGAGTGAGTACTGAAAGATACGAATTTATTGCCATTGTGTTGCCTATAGAGTTGGAGTTTGTGGTGCTGTTCTCTGGCCCTTTCTAGTCTTTGTTGCTTCTGGTCTTTTTTTGTTTTGTTTTGTCTTTTCTTCCTTCAGAAAGTCCCCATTTAAAATTTCTTGCAGAGCAGGTCTGGGAAATTTTTTATCTCTCCTACTTTGGATGACAGCCTTGCTGGATAAAGAATTCTTGGCTGCATATTTTTCTGATTCAGCATATTGTATATATCTTGCCACTCTTCTGACCTGGCATGTTTCTGTGGATAGGTCTGCTGCGAACCTGTATCTGTCTGATCTGTCTTCCCTTGTATGTTAAAGACTTTTTTCCCTTGCCGCTTTCATGATTCTTTCCTTGTCTGTGTATTTTGTGAATTTGACTATGATATGTCTTGTTGATTTTTGTTTTTTTGTTGAATCTAATGGGTGTTCTTTGAATTTTGATGTCTGTGTCTTTACCCAGGTTAGGGAAGTTTTCTGCCAAGATTTGCTCATATAAACCTTCTACCCCCTTTACCCTCTCTTCATTTTCTGGGATCCCTATGATTTGATGTTATTTCTTTTTAATGAGTCACTGAGTTGTCTAATTCTTGTATCATGCTCTTTTGCCTTAGTCTCCCTCTTTTTTTTCCTGCTTCATTATTCTCCATAAGTTTGTCCTCTATATATGCATTTTCACTGCTCTGCTTCATCCAATCTTGCCACCGTGGCTTCCATTCAAGATTGGAGCTCAGTTATAGCATTTTTAATTTTATCCTGACTAGATTTTACTTCTAGTAAATCGTTATCGTGCTTGTATCTGTGTTGTTTAAGTCCCTGGCTGTCATTTCTTCCTGTTCTTTCTCTATGGGTGAATTCCTTTGTTTTATCATATTGAAGGAAGAAAAAGAATTAATAAAATGAAAATAAAAATTAAAAACAACACCAAAAAATCAAAGAAAAGATGCCAGATCCTAGATGCGTTTTGGTCTGCTTGCTGAAGCTTGATAGAATAGAGGAATAAAGGAAAGAAAAGAAAAGAAAAGAAAAAAGGAAAAAGATTGAAAAATTTTAAAATGAATACAATGAAATAGAATAAAATGAAATGATGAAAGTAGAATAGAATAAAATATTTTCAAAAAAAATTAAAAATATAGTAGAAAAATTAAATAAAAATATTTTAAAAAATGGAAAATAAAAATAAAGTTTTTCTCTTTCTGTATTCAAGAATAAGAAAAGAAAAGAAAAGGTGAAAAAATTGAATATATTGACTGTTGAACAGAATAGAATATGATTAAAATTGCATCCAGTTTCCCCTAGAAGTCAAACTATGAAACAGTGTATAGTCTGTAAACTAAGCAGGTGGAGAGACTTGTGGTTTTCCTCTAGAGCATGGTCAATGCAGTCAGATGGGCTTGGTGTAATGGCTCCATTCTCCACTAGATGGTGCTGCTTAGCTTACTGGGGTGGATTGTTGTGGCACGTGCAGGCCTGTATGCGCATGGGCCTGAGGGGTGAAAATGGTGTCACCCAGCTACCCGGTTTCTGGTAGAACTCTGCTCTCCTAGACTGGCAATCAAGCACCCCTCCTTTGATTCTGGCCTCCATGCACTCCCCACTTCTATCCTGTCTGCGACCAAAGCATCAGCCTGCCAGGCAGCACCTTCCTCAGGTTTTAGCTCACATGGGTCTATGTTTCCAAATCCCTCACTTCTGAGGGTCCTGTGGCTTTGACCCACTCAGACCCTCTGGAGGCGGGTCTTGCCGAACAATGGCTGATGCTTGCCCACCCCCAAGAATACTCCCATGACTGCACCGATGCAGATGCCCAGAGACTGCAGCCGGGTGCCAGCCCACCCCAGAAAAAGTTCACGCAATCGTGTAGCAGCAGAATTTCAGGGATTATGGTAAATCACAACACATATCGGTACAAGGCTTCACCATCTCTTAATGTCCTTGTTCTCACACCAACAAACATGGCTGTGCTCTGAGGTCTGCTGGAACATTTGTCTCTGGTGAGGCCACACGCCTCTACCAAATGTCTTCTCAGAAAGGTAACCGCCTCTCCCCGTGTGACCCAAGGACCCCTTGGACCTTGCTGTCTATTCCTGGAGATTTGCCCTTCTGACCAGTGCTCCACCAGGTATTGAGCTGTGGAGTTTCAGATGCTGCATTCCCCTGTTCCTAGAGTCTTAATCATATCCAAACACTTTCCTTTCTCTCTTTTTTGTTAGTTCCCTTATAGGTGTTTCTTTCTTTTTTTTAAATAATTTTTTTATTGCCATATTGGTTTCTGTACAACAACACTCAGTGCTCATTCCAGCATGTCCCCTGCACAGTGCCTGTCATCCACTCTCCCTGCTCCCATACCCCCCTCAACCCTCGGTTTGTTCTTAGTATTTAAGACTCTCTTATGTTTTGTCTCCCTCCCTCTCTGTGTCTTTTTTCCTTCCCCTCTTCCCCTCCCCCCTGGTTTTCTGTTAAGTCTTGCAAAGTCCACATACACATGGAAACATATGGTATCTGTCTTTCTCTGACTGACTTATTTCACTCGACATAATACCCTCGAGTTCCAACCAGGTTGCCACACATGGCCAGATTTCATTCTTTCTCATTGCCGCAGAGTATTCCATTGTGTGTGTGTGTGTGTGTGTGTGTGTGTGTGTGTATACAACTTCTTCTTTATCCATTCGTCAGTTGACGGACACTTAGTCTCTTTCCATGATTTGGCTATTGTTGAAAGTGCTGCTATAAACATCGGGTAAATGTGCTCCTATGCATCAGCACTCCGGTATCTCTTGGGTAGATTCCTAGCAGTGCTGTTGCTGGGTCATAAGTTAGTTATATTTTCATTTTTTGGAGGAACCTCCACACAGTTCTCCAGAGCTGCTGCACCAGTTTGCATTCCCACCAACAGTGCAAGAGGGTGCCTGTTTCTCCACATCCTTGCCAGCATCTATAATTTCCTGATTTGTTCATTTTAGCCACTCTGATTGGTGTAAGGTGGTATCTCACTATGGTTTTGATTTGTATTTCCCCGATGATGAGTGACATTGAGCGTCATTTCATGTGACTGTTAGCCATTTGGATGTCTTCTTTGGAGAAGTGTCTATTCATATCTTCTGCCCATTTCTTCACTGGATTATTTGTTTTTCCGGTGTGGAGTTTGGTAAGTTCTTTATAGATTTTAGATTCTAGTCCTTTATCCGATATGTCATTTGCAATTATCTTTCCTCATTCCATTGGTTGCCTATTAGTTTTGTTGGTTGTTTTCTTTGCAGTGCAGAAGTTTTTTATCTTGATGAGGTCCCAGTAGTTCATTTTTGCTTTTAATTCCTCGCCTTTGGAGATGTGTCATGTAAGAAATTGATGAGGTTTAGGTCAAAGAGGTTTTTTCCTGCTTTCTCCTCTAGGATTTTGATGGTTTCCTATCTCACATTCAGATCCTTCAGCCATTTTGAGTTTATTTTTGTGAGTTTATTTTGTATAAGGAAGTGGTCTGGTTTCATTCTTGTGCATGTTGCTGTCCAGTTCTCCCAGCACCATTTATTAAAGAGGCTGTCTTTTTTCCATCGGATACTCTTTCCCGCTTTGTCAAAGATTAGTTGGCCATATACTTGTGGGTCCATTTCTGAGTTTTCTATTCTATTCCAATGGTCTATGTGCCTGTTTTTGTGTCAATACCATACTCTCTTGATGATTACCACTTTGTAGAAGAGGCTAAAGCCTGGGATTGTGGTGCCTCCCATTTTGGGTTTCTTCTTCAGTATTACTTTGGCTATTCAGGGTCTTTTGTGGTTCCATACAAATTTTAGGATTGTTTGTTCTAGCTTTGAGAAGAATTCTGGTACAATTTTGGCTTGGATTGCATTGAATGTGTAGATTGCTTTGGGTAGTATTGCCATTTTAACAATATCTTTTCTTCCAATCCATGGGCATGGGATGTTTTTCCATTTCCTTGTGTCTTCCTCAATTTCCTTTATAATTTTTTTATAGTTTTCAGCATAGAGATCTTTTAAATCTTTGGTTAGGATTATTCCTAGGTATTTTATAGTTTTTGGAGCAATTGTGAATGGGATTAGCTTCTTTATTTCTCTTTCCACTGCTTCATTGTTGTTGTATAGAAATGTCACCGATTTCTGTACATTGAATTTGTATCCTGCAACTTTGCTGAATTCATGGATCAGTTCTTGTAGGCTTTTGGTGGATTCTGTCGGGTTTTCCATGTAAAGTATCATGCGGTCTGTGAAAAGTGAAAGTTTGACTTCCTCCTTGCCAATCTTGATTAATTTTATTTTGTTTTGTTGTCTGATTGCTGATGCTAGAACTTCCAACACTATGTTAAATAGCAGTGGTGAGAGTGGACACCCCTGTTGTGTTCCTGTTATCAGGGGAGTGTCTCTCAGTTTTTCCTCATTGAGGATGATATTAGCTGTGGGCTTTTCATAAACAGCTTTTATGATGTTTAAGCATATTCCTTCTATCCCGACTTTCTCCAGGGTTTTTATTAGGAAACGTTTGCTGTGTTTTTGTCAAATGCTTTTTCTGCATCTATTGACAGGATCATATGGTTCTTATCTTTTCTTTTGTTAATGTGATGAATCACATCGGTTGATTTACGAATATTGAACCAGTCCTGCAACCCAGGGTTGAGTCCCACTTGATCATGGTGAATAATTCCTTTTATATGCTGTTGAATTCGATTTGCTAGTATCTTGCTGAGAATTTTTGAATCCTTATTCATCAGGGATATTGGCCTGTATTTCTCTTTTTTTTTTTTTTTGCTGGGTTTTTATCTGGTTTGGGAATCAAAGTGATGCTGGCTTCATAGAATGAGTCTGGAAGTTTTCCTCTGTTTAATTTTTTGGAATAGCTTGAGGAGGATAGGTATTAAGTCTGTTTTAAATGTCTGGTCAAATTCCCCAGGGAAGCCATCTGGTCCTGGATTTTTATTTATTGGGATATTTTTGATAACTGATTCAATTTCTTCACTAGTTATGGGTCTGTTCAAATTTTCTCTTTCTTCCCCTTTGAGTTTTGGTAGTGTGTGGGTGTTTAGGAATTAGTCCATTTCTTCCAGGTTGTCCTGTTTGTTGGCATATAATTTTTCATAGTGATCTCTGAAAATTGCTTGTATTTCTGAGGCGTTGGTTGTAATACTCCCTTTTCGTTCATGATTTTATCTGCCTGGGTCCTCTCTCTTCTTTTTGAGAAGCCTGGCTAGAGGTTTGTCTATTTTGTTTATTTTTTTCAAAGAACCAGCTTTTGGTTTCATTGATCTGTTCCATTCACTTTTTCGGTTTCCATGTTATTAATTTCTGCCCTGATTTTTGTTATTTCTCTTTTTTGGCTGGGTTTGGGTTTTCTTAGCTTTTCTGTTTCTAGTTCCTTTAGGCATGATGTTAGAATTTTTGTTAGTGATTTTTCTTGTTTCTTGAGATGGGCTTGGGTTGCAATAAATTTCCCTTTCAGGACTGCCTTTGCCACATCCTGAATGAAGCATTTGGATTGTTGTATTTTCATTTTCATTTTTTCCCATGTATTTTTTAATTTCTTCTCTGATCGCTTTGTTAGCCCATTCATTTTTTAGTAGGTTGTTCTTTAGCCTTCGTGTTTGTGGGTGTTTTCCAGATTTTTTCCTGTGGTTGATTTCAAGTTTCAAAGCATTGTGGTCTGAAGGTGTGCAAGGTATGATCTCAATTCTTTTACATTTATTAATATTTTCCTTATGCCCCAGAATGTGGGCATTCTCTATCTTGGAGAATGTACCATGTGCATTTGAGAACAATGTAAATTCCTTTGCTTCTGGATGACGGACCCTGAAGATGTCGGTTAGGCCCATGTGTTCCAATGTGTCATTCAGGACCATTGTTTCTGTGGTGATTTTTCTGTTTTGTGGATCTATCCAATGCTGAGAGTGGAGTGTTAAGTTCCCCTACAATTAGTACATTTTTATCGATAAGGTTGCTTATGTTTGTAATTAGCTGCTTTACATATTTGGGTGCCCCCAAATTCGGCGCATAGATATTTATAATTGTTAGCTCTTCCTGCTGGATAGTCACTGTGATTATTATATAATGGCCTTCTTCATCTCTTATTACATCATTTACTTTAAAGTCTAGTTTGTCTGATATAAGTGTGGCTACTCCAGCTTTCTTCTGACTTCCAGTAGCCTGGTATATAGTTCTCCATTCCCTCACTTTCAATCTGAAGGTATCATCAGGTCTAAAATGAGTCTCTTGAAGACAGCAAATAGATGGGTCTTGTTTTTTAATCCATTCTGTTGCCCTATGTCTTTTGATTGGAGCATTTAGCCTATTTAAATTCAGTGTAATGTTATTGAAAAATAAGGGTTTCGAGTCACTTTGTTATCTGTAGATTTCATGCTTGTGAGGCTGTCTCTGGTAGTTTGTGTTCTTTGCAACCTTTCTTTCATAGAGTCCCCCTTAGGATCTCTTATAAATCTGGTTTATTGGTGATGAATTCCTTCAGTTTTGTTTGTTTGGTGAAACCTTTATCTCTCCTTCCATTCTGAATGACAGACTGTCCAGATAGAGGATTCCTGGCTGCATAACCTTCCTGTTCATCACATTGAAGATATCCTGCCATTCCTTTCTGGCTTGTCAAGTTTCTGTAGATAAGTCAGCTACAACCCTTATGTGTCTACCTTTGTATTTTAAGTCCCGTTTATCCCTAGCTGCTTTCAGTATTCTCTCTCTGTCTTTGTATTTGCCAGTTTCACTATGATATGTCGTGCAGAAGGTCTATTCAAGGTATGTTTGAGGGGAGTTCTCTGTGCCTCTTGGTTTTTCAAGCCCATTTCCTTCCTCCTGTTGTGGAAGTTCTCAGCAATGATTTGTTAAAGTACCCCTTTGACTCCTTTCTCTCTCTCTTCTTCCTCTGGATTTCCTATGATAAGGATATTGTTCCATTTGATTGTATCGCTCAGCTCTTGAATTCTCCTTTCCTGTTCCTGAATCAGTTTCTCTCTGCTTCTCTCTGCTTCCTCTTTTTCCATAATTTTGTCTTCTAATTCACCTATTCTTTCTTCTACATCTTCAATCCATGCTGTGGCCGCCTCCAATTTGTTTTGCGCCTCATTTAAAGCATTCTTTAATTCCTCCTGACCATTTTTAATGTCCTTGATCTCTGCAGCGAGGCACCCCCTGCATTCTTCTATTCTTTTTTCAAGACCAGCGATTAGTTTCATGTTTATCATTCTATATTCATGTCCTTTTATGTTGCTTATATCTGTTTTCATCAATTCTTGAGCTGTCACTACTTCCTGTAATTTCTTTTGAGAAATCTTCCGTTTGTCATTTTAACTAGGTGTGTTTTGGATTGTTTCCTGAGGTCGCCCTGGAAAGGAAAACAGACAGACAGACAAATAGAAAACAAAAACACTCAAACGTACTGACAAATGATACAAACAAGTGGGTCACAGCAGAAAGAATTATAACAAATGACACTCTGAGGGCATGTGACCTGAAGTACCAACTACACGTTAAGGACAGTGTGTGCACTGTGCTGATGGCAGAGCATATACAGAGAGAGTAATGACAGTTGCAAGGGCAAGAAGAAAATGAAGCTTGACCAGGTAGAGAGACTAAAGAGCTTAATCCAGAAAGACAGAAATCAGAATAAGAGTATATGCGAGGAAAAAGAAATGAAGAGAGCTGTTACCCAGATGAACTATGTGGCCTGGCTATTCTATAGAATATAGAATCTTTCTATATATAGAAAGAGATAGGAAAGTACACAAGGGGGTGTTCAACACGCATTGAGAGAGTAGGTTAAATGTCTGTTTAAGCCAGCCAATACCCGGATGACCGGCTCAGGTGTGGGGATCAGTAAGAAGGAGAAAGGGGAGTGTATATTTAAAAAAGAAGAATTGACCTGGAGTTACTCCAGGCAGCAGTCTCATCTCTGCATCTATTGCTCCCTCAGAAAGGCTGTCTCTCCTATGAGGAGGGGTGTGGTTTGGTGTAGGAGGGTCCCGCCTCCACTGCCATATGGATGGATTCCTGTGGCTGGTGTTTGTGGGTTTGTGAGACAACAATGGCATCCCCCACCCCCCCGTCCCTTCTTCCTGGTCCCAGAGTCTCAAATCGCCCTTTGGTTTCCTTCTTCACTTTGCCCGGGATGCCGGCATAGTACGGTTTGTTGGGCGGTCACACGACCCACGTTTATCCGCGTTTTTGACACTCTTCACCTGCTACTGTCAGTTTTGCTGCAAATTGTGTCCCTGGGTTAGAAGTGACCCGGATGCGGCTCTGCACCTCCGTGTGACACAGGCTGACTGGGACGCCACTGCCGGCCCCAGCGCGAGTAGAGTTTTGCTGAGAGTTCTGCTGTTATCAGTGGTCTCTCCCTTTCTGCTGGTTTTCTCTCGTTCGCATGTGGTCTGTTCCACACTTTCCCAGATTCCTCTTCCCTTTGTCTTTCTGAAGAAGGCTCTCACTACCCACCACTTCGTATCCCTGTAGTTCATTTTATCTGCCCCAGATTACACTCACGCTTCCTGGGGTGCTTTCTGGGTTTCGCATTCCATTCCTTGTAGACTGTAGACTGCAACACCTTTCCTCCCAGACTCTTGGTGTTGAGAATCCTTTGGTTTAGGTCCTTCTTAGTTTGAAAGATACAGGGAATACCGGGTCTCCCTACTCCTCCACCATGTTGGCCTCTCATGAAGAGATGATCTCTGTTAGATTAAAATTCCATGCTAATCCAGGTTAACCTTTACCATCTGAAACTGAGTCTTCTGCAACTGTTTCCCTGTAGGAAAGAAAGAGTGAGAGAGTGCAGTGGGGCTCTGTTAGAGGTGTTTCTACTCTTTCTCTTTCTCTCCAGCTGCTTTTGGGGGGGAGTTCCTTTCCTGTACTCTGCCCCTTGTCTCCATTCTCTCTCCGCCAGCAAAAGCTGTCCCTACCCTCCGTGGCTCCTCTGTTTCCCAGTACACCTGTCCACACTGCATACCTGCTAAATTCTGTATTTCAAGTTATGTAGACTGTTGAGCTAATCTTCAGATCAATTTTCTAGGTGTGTAAGGTGGTTTCGTGTCAATTTAGCTGCATTTCAGGAATGAGAGACACAAAAAACATCCATGCTTCCCTGCCATCTTGGCCCCTCCCCTGCTTATACACTCTTCCAGAGCCCCACTTATTGCAACTGTCAACCAAGGGGCACCTCCATATCTCCTGCTCTGGAAGCCAACAGGGATTATGATTGTGACTCCACAGCACTATATATCTGCATACTTTAAAAGCTGCTGCCTGAGGATATGGCTTCCAGTCATCCTGAAGCTACATGCTGAATGAAACTCTTGCCCTTGAAACACTGACAGGTCTTAGCAAACTCTCAACAACAGGGGCATATCAAGAATAAATCAGGCTATTTAGACAATTGCAAAAGTTTGAGAGACAATCAAATGCTAGGCCAAGGTTAAATCAGAAGTATCATCATCTATATAAGTCTACTGTTTCAAGACTGAGAGGTAGTATCTTTCACATAATACATAGAAATAAAGAAAGAGTCAAGCAAAATGAGAAAATACAAATATGTTCCAAATAAAAGATCAAGACAAAGCCTCAGAAATAGATATAAGTGATATGAAGATAAATAATCTACCTGACAAAGAATTCAAAGTAATGGTCATAAAGATGCTCACTGAACTTGGGAGAAGAAATGATGAATAAAATGAGAACTTCGACGAAGAGGTAAAACTTAAGAAAATGCCAAAAAGAAGTCACAGAGTTTAAGAATGCAACAACTGAACTTAAAAATACACTAGTGGGTTCAACAGCAGACTGGATGAAATGGAGTGTATCAGCGAACTAGATAAAGCAATAGAACTCACCCAGACAGAGCAACATCTTAAGGGGCCTCTGGGATAATATCAAGTGCAATAACATTTTAATTTTAGAGGTCCCAGAAGGAGCAAAGTGAGGGAAAGGGACAGAAAACTTATTTGCAGAAATAATGGCTGAAAACTTTCCTAACCTAGGAAAGGAAACAGACATCCAAGCCTAGGGAGCACAGATAGTTTCACATAAAATGAACATAAAGAGATACATTCCAAGATACACTATAATTAAAATGTCAAAAGGTAAAGATAAAGAATCTAAAAACAGCAAGGTAAAAACCAAATTGTTACACAGTAGGGAAATCCCATAAGGCTATCAGCAGATTTCTCAGCAAAAACTTTGCAAGCCAACAGGATGTTGGATATATTCAAAGCACTGAAGGGAGAAACATCAAACCAAGAATACTCTGTCTGGCAAAGTTATCAATCAGATTTGAAAGAGAGATAAACAGCTTTCTAGATGAACAGAAGCTAAAGGCATCCTTTGCTACTAATCTGACCATGCAAGAAATATTAAAGAGACTTCTTTAGGCTGAAAAGAAATGGCACTAATAAGAAGAAAACATACAAAAGTAAAAATCTCACTGGAAAACGGAAATATAAAGTAAAGGCAGAGGATTAATCACTTATAAACCTATTAAGAAGTTTTAAGATGAAAGTAGTAAAATTAAAACTTTAATAACAGGGTAAGGAATATACAAACAGAAGTGGCATCAAAAACATAGGAAAATACAAAAAGATGTAAGAATTGACATCACAAACATAAAAAAAACCCAAAACATAAAATTTAGTTTCAGAATCTGTTCACGTTTAAGTTCCCATCAACTTAAAATAGACTGTTATATACTTGGGATGATATAGATGAACCTCGTGGTAATTACAAAGCAGGAGCTTATAGTATATACACAAAAGAAAATGTGAAAGGACTCTAACCAACCCTAAGGAAAGTCATCAAACCACAAAATAAGAGTGAAAGAGAAGTAGAAAGGAACAGACAGGAACTACAAAAACAGCCAGAAAACAATGAAAAACTTGGCAATATTACATATCTATCAATAATTACTTTAAATGTACATGGACTAAATTCTCCAATCAAAAGATATAGAGTGTCTGAATGAATAAAAAAAGAAGCATTTATACACTGCTTATAAGAAACTTATTTCAGAAGTAGGAAGTCACACAGACTGAAAGTGAAGGGATGAAAAAGATATTTCGTACAAATGGGAATGGAAAGAAGGCTAGTGTAGCCATACTCATATAAGACAAAATTCATCTTAATACATAGAATAATAAAAGACAAATAGAGGCACTCCATAATGATAAAGGGATCAATCCCACAAGAAGATATAGCATTTATAAGTATATATGCACCCAATACAGTAAAATCAAAATATGTAAGTTAAACGAATATTAACAGACATGAAGGGAGAAATTGACAGCAATACAGTAATAATGGAGGACTTTAACACTCAATAAATAGATCATCCTGACAAATCATCAAGGAAATGTTGGCCTTCACATTACACCAAATGGACTTAATAGATATGCACAGAAACTTCCATTCAAAAGCATCGGAATACATATTCTTAAATGCATATGGAATATCTTCCAAGATAGATCATAGGTTAGGCCACAAAACAAGTCTCAATAAATTCAAGAAGATTGAAATGATACCAAACATCTTTTCTAATCACAGTAGTATGAAACTAGAGATTGATTATAAGAAGAAAACAGGAGAGAGTATGAATACTTGGAGATTAAACGACATGTTACTGAACAACTACTGGATAATAAAAGAAACCAAAGAAGAAACTTAAAAATACCTAGAGAGAAATGAAAACATAAATATGACGTATCAAAGTCTTTGGGATGTGGCAATAACAGTTCTAAGAGGGAAGTTAGCAGCAGTGGAGGTCTACCTCAAGAAACATGAGAAATCTCAAATAAATTATTAACTTTACACCTAAAGGAACCAGAAAAAGAAGAAAAAATAAACCCCAAAGTTAGTAGAAGGAAGGAAGTAATAAAAGCCAGAGAAAAAGTTAACGAAATAGAGACCAAAAAGACTATGTAAAAGATCAATGAAACAAAGATCTGGTTCTTTAGGGGCACCTGAGTGGCTCAGTCGGTTGAGCGTCTGACTTCAAATTAGGTCATGATCTCATGAGTTCCAGCCCCACATTGGGCTCGTGGCTGTCAGTGTGTCAGTGCAGAGCCTGCTTCAGATCCTCTGTCTCCCTCTCTCTGCCCCTCCCCTGCTTGAACTCTCATAAAAAACAAGTATATATATTTTTTAAAAAAAGAACTGGGGGGCGCCTGGGTGGCTCAGTCGGTTGGGCGGCCGACTTCGGCTCAGGTCACGATCTCACGGTCTGTGAGTTCGAGCCCCGCGTCGGGCTCTGTGCTGATGGCTCAGAGCCTGGAGCCTGCTTCAGATTCTGTGTCTCCCTCTCTCTCTGCCCTTCCCCTATTCACGCTGTGCCTCTATATCTCTCAAAAATAAATACACATTTAAAAAAAAAAAAGAACTGGTTCTTTAAAAATATAAAGAAAATGGACAAACCTTTAGCTAGACTGACCAAGAAAAAAGAGAGAGCTCAAACAAATAGTCAGAAATAGAATTACAACTAGTACCACAGAAACACAAAGAATCATAGGAGACAATTACAAACAATTTTATACCAATAAATTTGACAACTAAGAAGCAATGTACAAATGCCTAAACATTTATAATCTTCCAAAACTGAATTATGAAGAAACAAAAAAATTTGAATAGATCTATTACTAGTAAGGAGGTCTAATCAGGAATCCAAATCCTACCATGATCATAGATGTAAAAGCCCTCAATAAAATATTAGCAATCCAAATTCAACAATACATTAAAAGAATCGTACACTATCATCAAGTGGTATCTATTCCAGGGATGCAAGGATGATAGAACAGCCATAAATCAATCAACATGATAGACCACATTAACAAAATGAAATGTAAAAATCATGTTATCATTTCAATAAATACATGGAAAGCATTTGACAAAATTAGAAAAAAAAATCTTAGGGGTGCCTGGGTGGCTCAGTTAGTTAAATACCCAACTCTTGATTTCAGCTCATGTCATGATCTCACTCTCCTGAGTTCAAGCCTCTGTGTGGGATTCTCTCTCTTTCTCTCTCTCTCTGCCTCTCCCCTGCTTGTGCTATCTATAGCCCTCAAAATAAATTAACTTATTTTTTTTAAATCTTAAGATGATTACAGAGGAAACATAACATAATAAAAGCATATATGTTAAATCTACAGCTAACGTTATACTCACTGGTGAAAACCTGAAAGTTTTTCCTCTAAGATAATGAATAAGATGAGGATGTCTGCTGTCACTACTTTTATTCAACATAGTATGGGAAATTATAGCCACAGCAGTTAGGTGAGAAAAATACATAAAAGGCAAGCAAATCGGAAAGGAAGAAGTAAAACAGTTACTATTTGCAGATGACATGATACTATATAGAAGAAACCAAAGACTCTACCAAAACATGGTTAGCATAAATTAATTCCATAAAGAAGCAAGCTACAAATTAATATAAAAAATCAGTTGTGTTTCTAAACGGTAATAACAAACTCTCAGAAAAAGAAATCAATAAAAAATCTCATTTGCAATTGTATCAAAAAAAATAAAATACCTTGTAATAAATTTAACCAAGAAGGTGAAAGACCTGCACTCTAAAAATGATAAGAAATTAATAAAAGAGATAGAAGAAAACACAAATAAATGGAAATATATTTCATGCTCATTGGTTGGAAGGTTAGTATTTATTAGTCTTTTATGACCCATACTGCCCAATCCACAGACTCAATGTAATCCCTATCAAAATTCCAATAGTTTTCACAGAACTAGAACAAATAACTCTAAATTTGTTTGGAATTAGAAGAGACCTTCAATAGCCAAAACATTTTTTTAGAAAGAACAAAGCTGGAGGTATCACACTCACTGATTTCAAAGCATACTACCAAGCTATTGCAGTCAAAACAGTATGGCTTTGGCATAAAGAACGACACAAAATCAATGGAACACAACAAACGGCCTAGAAATAAAGCCAAGTATATATGGTCAATTTATGTGTAACAGGGAGACAAGAATATACAATGGAGTAAGGACAATCTCTTTAATAAATGATGTTGAGTAAGCTGGATAGCTAAATGCAAAAGAATTAAATGTAGTAAAAAACACCATATACAAAAATTAACTCGGTGGATTAAAGACATGGATGTAAAACCTGAAACTGTAAAACTAGAAGAAAGAAAACAGAGTTGTGAAGCTCCTTAACAGTGATCTTAGCATTTATTTTGGTTAGAGTCGGGGGGGAACTTTCTCCAAAGGCAATGGAAATAAAAGCAAAAATAAACAAATGGAATTACATCAAACTAAAAGACTTCTATATATTTAAGGAAATCATCATCATCAAGATGAAAAGACAAATTGCTGAATGGGAGAAGATAGTTGCAAAGTGTATATCTGATAAGAGGTTAATATCCAAAATCTATAAAGAACTTATACAACTCAACAACAAAACAATCCATTTAAAAAGTGGGCAGAGGATCTGACTAAATTTTTTTCTAAGAAGACATACAGGTGAAAGACACATGAAAAAAATGCTCAACATCATCAGTCTTCAAGAAAATGCAAATTAATCATGAGATATTATTTCACATCCATCAGAATGGTTATTATCAAAAAGACAAAAAAAGAAAAAAGAAAACATGTGTTGGCTAGGCGGTAGAGAAAAGGGAACCCTTGTGCATTGTTAATGGGAATGTAATTGGTGCAGCCAGTATGGAACACAGTATGATGTTTTCTCAAAAAATTATAGATAGAGCTACCATTAAAACAACAACAAAAAAGCTACCGCATGATCCAAGAATTCCACTTCTGAGTATCTATCCAAAAAACATAAAAACACTAATTTAAAAAGATATATACACCACTATATTAATTGTAGCATTATTTTCAATAGCCAAGATATAGAAACAACCTAAATGTCAATCAATGGATTACTAGATAACAAAGGCGTAGAGTGTGTGTGTGTGTGCGCGCACGCGCATGCATGTTTGTGTGTGTTTGTGTAATGGAATATTACTCATCCATAAAAAAGAATGAAATCTTGCTATTTGCAATTACATGGATGGACCTTGAGGGTATTATGCTAAGTGAAATAAGTCAGAAAGAGACAAATAATACATGATTTCCCTTATATGTGGAATCTAAAAAACAAAACCAGCAAACAAAAGAAAACAAAACCCAGACTCATAAATACAGACAACTGATTGGTCATTGTCAGAGAGGACACTGAGGTTGGGGGAGGGTAAAATGGTTGAATGGTAGTATGAAGTACTTTCAACTTAAAATAAATAAGTCATGAGAATGCAATGTACAACATAGGAATATACTCAATACTATTATATTAACTTTGTAAGATGACAGATGACAACTAGACTTATTGTGATGACTATTTCACAATGTATACAAATTTTGAATTACTATGTTGTATACCTGAAACTAAAGTAATATTGCATGTCAATTATATTTCAATTTAAAAAGAGATTTTCTACATGCAGCTAACAAGAATATGATTAGTCAATAGCTAGTTATTAATAAATTATATACTACTTTAGTGATGTGGTATATATTAAAAAGCATTTCAAGAGATAGATCATTTTAAAAGGTGAAAATTTAAAAAGAGAAATAAAAATGGAAATAAAGTACTCAAAACCTATAAAAATTATTTGTCCTTTATATTTTCACTTTTGGCCATAGGCTTCATTTACAGGCTTCACTAAGGGTCACTTTATTTATAAACTCTTTTTTATATAGTGTTACCCCATATTGCATATTAGTAATATACAACTCATTGCAAATAAAACCTCTCAGATACTGCATGCATCTCAACATACCTGACCCTATTGTTTATCTATCCTTTTATTCATCTCTAGATCTCACAGAAGATATAACTTTTGTTGCAAAAGCAATCCTGCACTGTAGATCCCAGATCTTCTTAACTCATGAGAAATTTTGCTACTCCACACTCTTTTTCTCTCTTTTGGCATCTGTAATATAACCATAGCAGGAAATAAAGGGGTGAAAGATTTTTTTTTTAATTTGGGCTATTTCTGCATCTAAGTTTGTACATCAGAGGGAAATTTGCTGTTGTGCTTAGAAGCACTGTTTGTAACACACATGCAAGACTAGCAAGCCCCCACAACCATTCAACTTACAACTTTTGAGGGATAAACTTGAAACAAAGAGGCAGAAAAATGTTCTGTAAAACTAAATGATAGGAATCTTTTTTTTTAAAGTAGACTTCATGCCCAGAGTGGAGCCCAACATGGGGTTTGAAGTCAGCACCCTGAGATCAAGGCCTGAGTTGAGATCAAGAGTTGGACACTTAACCAACTGGGCCACACTAGTCGCCTAATAACAGGAATCTTTTAGTTTTCCTATTGGCATACTGAGGAATAGTATGCTAGGGTTCTGGAATCTAGGGGAAAATGAGGATGAGATAGCAACATGTGGCTGTCCAGGGCTTGGGAGAGAGATGATTGTCAGAGTCCAACTCTGGCAAGTCCAAGAGTCCCTGAAGGATGAACGGTGTTGGCAGGATGAACAACTCAGAGAACTGCATGGTTTCTAGAACGAGGCAGGCACGTATCTTACTCTGCTGGTCTCAGTATCTTTGTTTAAAGGCAGTCAAAGAGTGACATTACATCAGTAAGCATAGTTTGATATCTTAAGTAACAATGTGTTTTTATCAGCAAAGCTGTGATTTCCTTAATCTTGCATGTTGTTTTCAAGTTAATTAGCATATAATTTTAAGGCAGGGGGAGAGAACAGGGTGTTACCTTGAGGCCCATGTTAATTATCTATAAACAGGCCAGGAGTCATTCTGCCTATTCCTCCAACTACAATGGGGGAGGTGCAACCCATTTGGCAAAGACAGAATTTCCCAATGCTTGTCCTTTGCTTATGAATGAGTGAATTTACACAATAGGGGCCTAACGTTTACATAAGTTACACTAATATTTAACCAGTTCATAACTGCTATCAATTTGTGTAACCTATCCCCAAGAGGCAGCTTTGAGACTGCTTCTGGCCAGGTTACTCTCATTCAGATGTAATCCATCAAAGCATCGCACTTCAGGTCCTTCCTTTTTATTTAAATGCCTTAAAACAAAAGAGCATTACATCCTTTGAGACCAGGGAGGGCAATTCAAGAAATCTAAGCCTGAAAGATTATTATTAGAAGGAGATGGTATTGGATGCCAATTTGGTGGCAGGAGTCTTGCAACGGCTGCCTTTTCACACAGGGAGAGTGTCAACCTGTGTGCCCATGATGGCTCCCAATAGATGATCGTGATAGAGTATTCTTTAGAAAAAAACAACTGAGGAACACTAAGATCTATTATCCAGTTTAAAGTTGTTTCCTATTGTTTTGTTTTAGTTTATTTCTGAAAGAGAGAGAGAGAGAGAGAGAGCAAGCGAGCAGGGGAGGGGCAGAGAGAGAGAGGTACAGAGGATCTAAAAAAGGCTTTGTGCTGATAGCAGACCACCCCATACAAGGCTTGAACTCATGAACCATGAGATCAAGACCTGAGCTGAAGTAAGAAACTAAACCAACTGAGCGCCCCCAGACACCCCAAGTTTTTCCTATTCTGTGCAGTAATGCCCTTCCATCATTCCCAAATCTAAGCAATTATCTGCTACAAACCATATTGTTGTGTATGTGAGCAATGAAGGAAGAAGGCTTTGTCTACTTTTAGGATAAGGCAGTATAGAAAGAATCAAGCAATCAGGAAGTCAAGATGATCAGTTCTGATCAGAAAACAAAGGGAGGGAAAGGTGACAAGTAACAACCTAAGGGCGGGATAAATAGTGTGGCCTTATAATTGATGAACTCTTCATTATTACAAAATGTTCCCCTATATATTTATTTATTTAAGAAGTGTTTTTTATAAGCAGTTTATCTTGTGTTTTAAAACCAGTTTATCATTTGTCTTTGAAATGAAATGTTTAATTTACATTTATTGTAATTACTGATATATTTAGGTGTATCTGTACTATCTTGCTTTATTTTCCTTTATTTCGTCCTCCTGTTTATGCTTCATTTTCTTTCTTTTCTTGCTTCTTTTGGATTAATTCATTTTTAAAAACTATTAATTTTCCCCTAGCAGTCATGCAGTATAACTCTTGTCTCATCAGTGTAGTAAGACTGAAAAAAATCTGGAAAACTACACCTCTTCTTTTAAGAGACTTTATGATTTTTTTTCAGCCTTTGCCCATACAACTACATATTTGGAAAATGTTCTGAGGAGAAAACTCTGTATTTTGGGCTCAGTTCTCCACTCCTCTCTTTCACTGGGTTCTTGGCCCTTCAGACCTCTAATTTTCTCTCTCAAGTTCCACAAGACAAGTAAAGGCTTTGCTGATTTCTGTCTCTTAGCTTTAGCCTTTTGCCCAGATAAAATCCCACTTCCCTGCCTCCTGCACACTGAATTGGCAAGTTCCATTAGAGAAAAAGCAGTTATAACTGTCAGCTTATCCCTCCTGGGAACGTTGACTTCTCATCCTCAGTGTTTCAACTGCTTTTTTTCTATCTTTAAATCTTTTTTAGCAGGACATTATCTGCTCTTTCTGGTTAATCTCAGTGGCAACATTGGATTGCCAGAAGCTACTTCATTCCATCGTAAGTGAAAGTCCCTAACTGTTTAAGTTAAATACAAATGAAAGCATGGCTCCAGAAGCCAGGAGGACTACAGATCATTTGGCCTTTATTCAAGTAACCACAGATTTTTTATCCAAACCTTAAAACTTTTGAGAATGAAAAAGATATTAATAATTAGGCCAGAGTAATAGATGAACACAGATATGGTCACCCAAATGACTGGCTGGTTCTTTGGACTGCATTTATAACTTTTTTATAGTTCTTTTTCCTCTCCTGTTCCTTCTCAAATACCAAGTCTGCCTTGTCAACTGTCTCCTTTTAGGATAGATGTGTGGTATATGCAAGATATGGTGATGTTATTTTGTTTCTAAAAAAAGAAAGAAATCTAAAATTGAGGGTTTGCTACCAATACACTTTAAAAAGTGAAATTGTAAAAGATATACTTTAGGCAGAGGAAGTTATCTCCAAATAGTAGGTCTGAGATTCAGGTGGAAATGAAGAACAGAGGATATTTTAAATATGGAGAGAATACTAATAATAGAGTTAATAAGCAAATATTAACTGTAAATGATAACAATATCTTGTAATGTTAAGGAAAATAAGCCAAAAATAAATACATGACAAGATATTTCATAAGTCTGGAAGTTAATGATAGGAACGATAGTGTCGTGCCCAAATTCTGGATCCCAAGAAGACCACCAGGGAGTCGGGACTGATGCAAATGCAAAGGGTCTTTATTCGAAGCTCAAGCTCGGACTCTTGCACCTCCCAAAGCAGCGGTGCAGTAGCAAGAGCCCTGAACCAGGTTTACACAGGCTTTTTATTAAGGTTCGAGGAGACTTTTTGGGCGGGAATGGGGATCCTTTGAATTGACTGATTGGCATTTTCACGGGCTAGTTTCTGATTGAGTATTTCATATTTGGCAGGCGTGGGCAAGCTATGGATTGGCTTAACTTGGGGGTCCCGCGCAGATTCGAATGGTCAGCGCACGTGGGCTGAACACTGATTAGTTTTGCTAGGGGCTATTCTAGGAATCTGGCCTCCTGTGGTTTCCCTGGAACTCGAGGTGGAGGCAGGGTCTGCTAATCAGGGTCCAGTCCCACCCAGGGTGGTGATCTGCTAATCTGGGGTCTGCTAATCTGGGTCCAGCCTCTTGGCTACTCTGTTTACTGGAACCAGGGGCAGAGTCCAGGGTGACTTGTTTTCCTGGAACTCGGGGCCCAGAACTACTCTAAGGTGGAACTTAAACCAAAATGGAGTGGCCTTAGCCCTAACAGCACTATACTTTCACAATATGGCAATTCTCTAACACAGCAAACAAGGTTCACAGCAATCACAGCAAATGGGTCAGGAGTCTAGTGCATTCCTAAGTCTCTAAATCTAATACCTAACAAGATTTAACATACAGCAACTTAGTCTAATACATAGCAAACTAAACAGGCCTCACAGCACCCCAAGAAAAGTTTCACAGTGTTCACAGCAAACAGCAATCAAAACAGAATTCTCAGCAATCATAACCCTTAACAAGGTTCACAGTAAGCAGAAGTCTGGGGCACACTTTCTCTAATACAGTACCCCTCTAAGTTTAGCAGAAAAGAGAGCTGGCTTCAAACTAATGCAGGGCTGTCGCTTAGGACAAGAAACTTAAAAACGCTCTCTTCAACAGTTCCTAAAGTCTATGTATTGATCAAAAAGGGGATACAAATATTACTGAATTTTAGATCAATCTTCCTTTAATGAAAAACAATAGAAGCCAAATACTTTAGGTTCAGTTAGGATAGAAAAATCTAAAGTCAAACCCTGAAAACCTGTATCAGGTATTACTCATTCTTTTTTCCAATATTCTCTTGACTTAAAGCTATTGTTAGGTAATCTTACTCTGCATAGGGGCTCAAAGATAAAATTGTGGAGTGGTAAAATGCATAGAATCACAGGTGTGTTCTCCTGAAATACACTTTAAAAAAATGAATGTGGTAGCTTTTATATTCCATTGTTACTGCTGCTGGGCATTCCTGCTTCCAATTGGTACTGCAGTGTTTGGTTTTCATTTCATCTATAAGCTGTGAGCTCCTTGATGAGCCTCGTTATACTCAAATGTTTTCTCTGTACCTAACTCGGGGCTGGTACATAGGAGGACTCAATAAGTGTTTTCTCAGTGTATGATTTCCCCAGATTGTAATAGTAAGACTAATTGCTAAGGATACTGACTGCACGTTATGAGTCATGTACTATGCTAAGCACCTTAGATGTACTATCTCATTTAATTCCACAGTGACTCAATGAGGTCAATACTATTTATCCTCATTTTACTGATTTATAAGCAATGTTTTGAGATGTTAAGTGACTTTCCCAAGTCAGTCTTCAAAATGTATCTGGAATTTGACCACTTCACTGCTCTTTGCCTGATCTAAAGTTATCATAATTTCTCACCTGGATGTAGTTTTCCCTAAATATCACTTAGCTCAAGGTGACTTATAGTGTTGTTCAGATCTTTTATGCCTTCACAGAAATTTTCATCTAGTTCTATCAGTTGCTGAAAAAGGAGTGTAAAGTCTACAACTATATTATGGAATTGTGTGTTTCTCTATTTAACTCTGTCAAATTGGACTTCATGTACTTACCGACTCTGTTATTAGCTACATGCACATTCATTATTATTTTATCTTCCTTTTATTCTTTTGAAATGTCCCTCTTTCATTGCTCATAATATCTTACCCTCAAGTCTACTTTATTTGATATTGATGGACTTACTTCAGTCTTATTCTTAGTTTGTGTATCTTTTTCATCCATTTTTTCAATCTATCTGTGTCTTTATATTTAAAGTACATCTCTTGGAGGGGCGCCTAGATGACTCAGTCAGTTAAGTGTTGGACTCTTGATTTTAGCTCAGGACATGATCTCATGGCTCATGAGTTCAAGCCTGTATCAGGCTCCATGCTGACAGTGTGGAACCTGCTTGGAACTCTCAACCTCCCTCTCTCTCTGCCCCTCCCTTCCTCTCTCTCTCTCTCTCTCTCTCTCTCTCTCTCAAAATGAACGAATAAACATTAAAAAAATAATAAAGTACATCTCTTGTAGACAGCATATTGTTGAATTTCTCTTTTTAATCCATTTCGACCTGAACGTCTCTGTCTTTTAATTTGAGTACTTAATCTGTTAACACTTGATGTAATTATTGGTACTATTAAATTCAGGTCTACCATTCTACTATTTGTTTCACTTTGACACCTGTGTTTTTTATTTATCTCCTTTCTCTTTCATACCTTCTTTTTGATTAATTGAATACATTTTGGAATTCCATTTTAATTTACCTCTTAGATTTTAATTTAATTAATTTATTTATTTTAAAGTTCATCTTCTCATGAAAATCTGCACAATAACCACAGATAAAGCCACTCCAGAAACTTTACTTCTTCTCTTGTTCAATCTTCAGCTCACTGGTAGACATTTCATTTTTTTTTTTTTTTACCAGTACCCATATTGCCTTTTGCAGTCTGCCTGACTTTCTTCATTCTGATCCTGTGTTCCTTTTAGTGTTTTCTTGAGGTCTTTTTCTTCTCATACAGGCCATGCCTTGCAAGTCTATGTTTGGGTTCATTTTTCTATCCATAATCCAAGGAATCATAAATCATGCCAAAGCGAGCTGTCTTGCCACCACCAAAATGGGTTCTAAATATAAATACAAAGACAACATCTGGTGTGGTCTTGTACATTTTGGCTAGTTTCCCCCAAATTTCTGTCTTAGTTTCTGTTGCCTTTCTAGGATGAAGAACATTGATGACTCCTTGTTTCCTCTGAACTAGTTTGTTGGTCATGAACTTCCTGGTCCAGATAGTTACTGTGTCATTCATGATGGTGTCTGAACTTCAAACAGCCAGGGAGGAAAAGACATACTTACTGGCTTTTTAGATATATAGATACTCATATAGCTACAGATATATATGCATTTTAGGCTTTTCTGGGTATTTTAGTTCATATACCTAACTTTTAACAGCCTACTTTGAGTTAATATTCACATAAATACTGCACATAAAATGTGCATGCCTTTCAAGTATGTAGATCCATTTATCATTCTCTCATGCTATGGTTATCATATGTATTATATCTACATATGTTATAAGCCTTACAATACAATTTTTGGTCCAAATAGTTATGTAATTTTAAAGAAACTAAGGAGAAAACAATCTTTTATAATTATATACATAGTTACCATTTACAGTGATCTCTTATTCCTTCCTGAAGATCTGAATTTCCATCTGCTTTTATTGCTTTTCAGTCTAAAGAATTTTCTTCAACATTATTTTTTGTACAGCTATGTGGTGGCAATGAATTCTCTTAGTCTTTTTTTTTATCTGAAAATCTTATCTCACATTCATTCATGAAAGCTATTTTAGTTGGATATAGAATGCTGAGTTAACAGGCCCCCCTGTATTTTAACAATATCATTTTACTGTCTCTGGCTTCCAATTCTTATTATGAAAAAGCAGCTGTCATTTGTTCCTCTATACGTAATGTGTCAATTTTCTCTATTGCTTTAAAAAAATTTTCTTTCATTTTTATTGACCTGATTATGATGAAATGGGACTTTTTTTCTACTTATGTATCCTTAAAAGGCATCACTAGTCTTTTAAAATTTGTGAATCTATGTCTTATACTAAATTTGGGAATTTTGGTCTCCTTCCAGATATCTAATTACACATATGTTAGAACTTTTGATATCAGCTCATTGTCTCATAAGTCTCTGTTAACTAAGAAAAGTTTTCTATGCTCTTCAAATTAGATAATTTCTACTTTCAAGTCCATTGCTTCTTTTCACTGATAATTCAGTCTCTTCTTAGGCCCACTCAGTGAATTTTTAATTTCAGCTCTTTTGTTTTTCAGTTGGAGAATTTATGGTTGGGCTTATAAAAAATAGTCTCATTTCTTCTGCTGAAATTTCCCATCTTTTTATTAATTGTGAGTGTATTTCCATTTATATCACTGAGCACAGTTTTAATATAAGCTTTGCAATAATTGTCTGCTAATTCCAACATCAGAGCAATCCTAGATAATTTTTTCCTGTTGATATTTTCTCTTATGAATTAACCATATTTTACTACTTTGTTGAATGTTATGTAGTTTGACTTACATCTTTAATATGGTGAACAATATAATGTAGAAGCTCTGGAATCTGAATATTCCTATGAAGAATATTGATTTTCAAAAGAATATAGTTAACTTTCCTTTTCAATGGATGTGGATCAAATTTTAGTTCAGTTCTTTTAGACATAAATGGTCTGCTTTTGAGTCTTTCCCCAATAATACACATTCGAGGGTTAGCCAGAGATTTGGGCAAATTTTGTTCCCATAATTTTAGGTTTCCACTTTTTGGCTTTATTATTTCTGGGTTCTCCTCTTTCACTTTCAAGTGGATGTCGTACCCTAAACTCAAACACTTCTTTCTATTGTGCAGGCCAGTAAGACAATGGTATTCAATCAGAGTGTTAGCTATGCCAGAAAGCTAAAAGCCACACTAACAAAATGGGAAATTGACCCTTATTCTCTTCTTCCAAGTGTTGACTTCCTTCTGTATCTACCTGATTTTGTTCATTATTCAATTACTTTCAAGAATTTGTATTTATATTTTGTTCAGAGTTGATACTTAGTTATGAAAGTATTGGTTTGGTAATTGACCTTAATGGGAGGGGTTCATTATTTTCCTTTTGTTTTTGTTTTTGTTAATCTTTTATCGTAAAATGAAACACAGATACAGAAAACCAAAATAAATGTGTAGTTGAATGAATCATTCTAAAGTGAATACACTTGTAACAACCTCCCAGTTCAAGAAACAGAATCTTGTGGTTTCCCTCAGAAGCCCCTTCCATGTGCCCCATTCTATTACAATTTTGTTATTCCTCCCGTAATTAATAAATACCTTTATAGCAGTTATTCTCTGGCACTTTTTATTTTTATCTGGCAAATATTCCTTTCTAGACACCATAGTTTAGTCATATTTTAAAGTACTTTTTGTGTATTGATTCTCCTTTAATTTCTTTTATATTGTACAATGAATTTAATTGAATTCTAGATGTTTAACTTGTAGTGTTTCTTTTCCCTCGGATTATCATTCTTTAACATAGTGTATAGCTTCTGATTGATCTTATTTCCTCATACTCCTACTTCAATAAAAGCTCCCTGGTTTTTTGTATGTTTTGTTCACAATTTTATCCTCAATGCCTAGAATGGTGTCTAGCACAGAGTAGGCACTCAATAACTATTTGCTGAATGAATGAATGTATTAGCATAATTTATGCATTGTGCTGCTTTATTTCCTCATATTCCCAATACTGAATACTTAAAGGTTTGACAGTTACACTGGAAACATTGTATATTGCTCAAAGAAAATGTTCCTTCTCTGGAAAAAATTATAAGATGTAATAATCTCTCTTCTATTTACAACTCAATGCACTTATTCAATCAACAGATATTTACTGAATATCTGCCAAACACTAGTCAGATACAGTCTCTGACCCTGGGGAGCTTATATTCTAGTGAGGGAGAAATAATATAAGCAAATATATAGATGTATGATATAATATCAGGTTATGGTAAATGCCATAAAGAAAAATAAAGGTGGGTAACAGCACAGATTATGTTAAGGTGTGCTATTTTAAAAAGAGTGATCAGGGGTGCTTGGGTGACTCAGTCGGTTAAGCGTCCAACTTCAGCGTAGGTCATGATCTCACAGTTCATGAGTTCGAGCACCGCATCGGGCTCTGGGCTGAAAGCTCAGAGCCTTCACGAAGCCTGCTTCGGATTCTGGGTCTCCCTTTCTCTCTGCCCCTCCCCTGCTCACACTCTGTCTCTATCAAAAATGAATAAATATTTAAATAAATAAACAAATAAAAATAAAAAATAAAAATAAAAATAGTGATCAGGGAAATCTTCTGTAGGTAAGTAACATTTAAACAGAGACTTGAATTAAATGAGGAGAAATTTGCTTATATATGTGGGGAAAAAGCTCTGGGCAGAGAGAACAGCAGATGTAGAAACCTGGAACAAGATAATGGTTGTCCAGTGAAGAGTAATGAATGCAAAGGGTCTGAAAGTCTTTACATGAGGAGAAGGGTAAAAGAGAGATCAGAGATGAGACAAGGAACCAGGCTGTGTAGGGCATTGTAGGCCACGTTAAGGAGTATGAGTTTTATTGGAAGATTTTTGGTCATCAACTGATATTTTATGAATTATGTTTTGAAAAAGTTATTCTGGGGCACCTGGGTGGCTCCATTGGTTGAGTGCCCAACTTCGGCTCAGGTCATGATCTCACAGTTTGTGGGTTTGAGCCCCATGTCGGGCTCTATACTGACAGCTCAGAGCCTGGAGCCTGCTTCAGATTCTGAGTCTCCCTCTCTCTCTGCCCCTCCCCCACATGTGCTCTGTCTCTCTCTGTCTCTCAAAAATAAATAAATGTAAAAAAAATTTAAAAAAAAAGAAAAAGTAATTCTGGCTGCTATATGGAGGAAAAACTTAGAGGCAAGAATGGACAAGAGTTTTGTTTGTTTTTGTTTTTAAGAAGTTCAATTTGGGGCTATTGCAGTAATACAGGCAAGTGATGATAATGGCTTAGACTGAAGCATGACAGTATTTTTCTTTGGGGTATATTTTGAAGGTGGAGGCAGTAGAATTTTCTAAAAATTGCAGGTGAAATGTGAAAGAAAGTAGAGCATCCTCCCAAGGGGTAGAGGAGATACCATTTACTCAGATAGTGAGGAATAGGGAGAGAGCAAGTTGTGAGCTGGAGAGAGAGAATTGAGTTAATTTGGGGCTGAACTAAGTATAAGATGTCTACTAGGCATGTTCAAGTGGATATGCTAGTATGCTTCTGAATGTTCTCTTGTTCACTTCAGATTCAGGTGTGGATAGTGTGAGATTAAAAGAAAGACAGAGAACACAGATATCAGTGTATCTTGAGTGCCTTGCTGCCACGGACCAGCCGCAGCACTCTCAGGTGTTCCTGGAGGATGAACAGTGTGGGAAAAATGATGACGAGAGAGCAGCAAGACTTTTGGAACCAGGCAGGTGTCTCTGCCTTGCTGATCTCAGTATCTTTATTTAAAGGTACTAAATGGCATTACATCAAAGAGTACTTTTTGGACATTCCATCAGTAAGCATAGTTTGATATCTTTAGCAACAATGTGTTTTGATCAGCATAAAGGCAATTTCCTCAGTCTTGCATGTTGTTTTCCTCATTCTTTTTTAGACCATAAAGAAGACAACATTATCTTAGCTATTTTGTGATTCTGCTCCTAAGTTAATTAACATATACTGTCTTTGAAGTAGGATTAGGTAAATTTATGGCAGGGGGAGAAAACAGGATGTTTACGAAGAAAGCAGAGTTGTCATTGTGATCTTGAGCAAGCAGAAGGTGCATACATTGTCACCTTAATACCTGTGTTAATCATCTATAGATAGGTTAGGAGTCATTCTGTCTAGCTTTCTAACTACAATGGGTGAGGTGTAACTCACCTAGTAAAGACATAATTCCTAATGCTTGTCTAAGTTCCTTTGCTTATGAATGAGTGAATTTACATAATTGGGGCCCAATGTCTATATAAGTTACACTAATTTTTAGCCAACTCATAACTGCTATTCTGTATGATCAATTTGTGTAACCTATTCCCAAGAGGCGACTTTTGGGTTTCTTCTGGCCAGGTTACTCTTGTTCAGATGTTATCCATCAAAGCATTGCACTCCAGGTCCCCTTTTTTATTTAAATGCCATAAAACAAAAGGGCATTACATTCCTTGAGGCCAACGAGAACAGTTCAAGAAATCCAGGCCTGAAAGGTTATTTAGAAGGAGATAGTATTGGGCACCAGTTTGTCAGCAGGAGACCTTGCAACATCTGCCTTTTCCACACAGGGAGACATCTCAAACTGTGAGCCCAGGATGGCTCCTGACACCTTGCTTTAGTGAAGGCAGTCTTTTATTAGAATCACAAACAATATGATATTTATATTTATCTATTATTATTATTATAATAATGATGTTTTCATGTTATTCATACAATCAGAGACCTTTAAGTATAGCTAGTAAACAGAGCTAGTTTCTAGGCTAGTTTCAAGAAATAATCATTTGCTACTAATGTTTAACTATAATGATCAAAGTGCAGCAGAAGGATAATTATTTTGTGACGTCCATTACTCAGGACTAAACAACTGGAAAAACTGAACAGCTACTAATTAACTCAGGACTTTCTGGTTAGACAAACAGGAAGCCTTGGGCCATTCATACAGAACAGTGTGCTGTTCTGCACGTCCCAGCATTCTTGTGTGCAAGATCTGTTGAGGGTTGTCTGGCTGTCAGCCAACTCCTTGTCTCTTTACGTTCCTTTCATTTCCCCCTTTTCTGTTTTAACTGTTTGAAGCATCAGAGTAAATACAGCCATGCGATGATCATTTGTGTCTTTGATTTTTGTCAATTCTTTCCAGCACACAAACAAGCATAACAAAATGATGATTAGTATGATTATTAAAACAAGAGTGTGACCCCCAATGTATTTTAATTGTTTGAATGGATTCATATTGTCAAGGCTTTCAGCAAGGCTAGATACAATATTTATTCCCGATACTTCTTGCAATTGATTCTGAAAAGTAGCCTATATTTGAGCCTGTAAGTCTACAATAGACATGGTAGCATTTTTAGTTCCAAGTAAATGTTGTCTGACTGAATTCCAAGAGAAATGAGTTTCATTCCATATTACCAGAGTTACACAAAATTGAGTAACATTCCAGTAACATTTTAAAGTTAATCTTTTTTCTAAGCTTTCAACATGATCACCTAGCATAATTACAGCAGATTCCAAACCAGCTACTTCAGCGTTTACCATGCTATCAATTTTCTTTCGTTGATTCCAAAATTGTTCTGAATTAACATGCCATTGTTGAACAAAATGTGTTGTTCTGAATTAGCATGCCATTGTTTGTATGGATTGTTGCAAGGCTAGACTAGCTGCAGTAGCTGTAGCTGTTACAGGTATAATTCCCAAAACCAAAGCAATTATGAGTTCAATCATCCATCTGTAATGTTTTTGAAGATCTCTCAGAAGGCTTTCTAGAATCCAGGCAGAGGAAGAAATGCTCGATTTTCTATGTAGCTGGACCAGCATCCAGACACCTGCTTAAGCTCTTAAAATATAAATGCTTTCAGTTGAGAAATTAACAGAAATAGTAGTGTTTAAGGCAAGTACATAGAGAACAATTATAACAATTCAAAGTAAAGTTAGATTCATGCCATATGGGAGTACCTATAAGTAAAATATAGGGAAAGAGAACACAAGTAGTAACATAGTGTGATTCATTTTTGGTAAAAGTCAGAAAAGAATTATTATTAGTAGTGTTTCTTTCAATTACTCCTTTCCATGCCCATAAAGCTTGTAATGTTGAGGACGGTTTCCATAATTGATCTCGTATAGACCCTCTGGGAATGAAAGAAGCAGGCATGGACATTCCTGGAGCATGCGACACAATATTATCATCTGTCTCATTGGTATAGATAGTGGAATTCTATCGGTGCCATTTTAATGTATGAGAGGTTCTTTTATTTCTAGCCTCTCCTTTAGGCCTCCAATCTTAAACGGCAGGTGTAGAATTAGTGAACTGCCCTAATTCTGGACTTTTGCATCTCACCCATTGAATCCATTCTGGTATTTTTTCAACAATACGAATGATTCAAGGAGGAAGGGAATCTCCTGAAGCTTTCAAATGAGAAATGTTTTGTCCCCCCAAATGCCTACCCATAAGTAATAAAAGGCTTTTATGAGTTTTGGCTCCATTGTGAACAAGGGATAAGCAACCCCTATGCTGAGGTTTCATGCAGTGTTTATCTGGACCCATGCAAATAGGAACATAATACCCACCAACTTGATTGATAAAAAGGCAAAATGGTACCTTCTTCCTCTGGTTTTATAGCTCCTCTTGTGTCATATGGTCCCAGGATCCAAGTAGAGTCATTAGTACAAATTGGGAATGTAGCATCTGCCCAGTTTACTAAGCGAATCAGAGGAGGGTGAGGAATACATGCCCAATATGTAAAGTTATCTGCCAAGCATACCTGAATTGTAGTTAAGGCCATCATTGCCAGGAACACGGTTTCTGCCTTAGGAGTTTGTCCTTGTGTTCTTAAAGTTCTCAAAGCTTTTTGGCATTCTGAATTTGCATTTTCGAAGGCTAGGGTTTGTAATAATAAATCTTAATACTCATCAGCCTGAGTAACTGCTCTCTGTATCAAAGATTGAAGCCCCGATAAGAAATCTGTGTAGGATTTTTTTGAAGATTGTATAATTTTAGTAAAAGAATGCTCAGACTGCCTGGGGGTGGATACTTTGTCCCAAGTATTTAAACAACAGGTTCTAACTTGTTAGATGACTTCATCAGAATACCATATTTGTCTTTCCAATTGTAGCCAATTCAGGAACCCATTAGTTGGTCGACCGAGATTGGGTTTGGTGGCTGTCTGGATTGATTTTTTTTCTAGCCATCGTTAGAGCTTCATCTTGCCACCAAGTTCTAAATTGTAAATAAGCTCCAGGTTCAAGGACTGTACGAGCCAAAGCATCCCAATCATAAGGGATGAGTTGCTCACTTGTGGATATTCCTTGTAAAATTCCTCTTACAAAAATTGAATGTAATCCATAAGTTACTATAGACGGTTTTAAGTCCTTTATATTGTTTTAAGTCCTTTAAAAAATAGGGACATGCGTGCAGGTCACTCCTCCTTCCGGAAAATCGTCATTGATTATGGGGCCAAAAGGCTCAATACGAATGGGGAAGCAAGTCAGAGATGAATCGTCCCACCAAGGACAGTGGGCAGTAAGTGCAGATCAACCATATGAAGAAGGGTGTCAGGAAAGAGCAGGAAGAGGAGCAGAGGGTTCAACAGAAGTTACAGGGAGGTTAGTTACTTCTTGTAATATCTCTTCTTTATTATTTATCTCTAAGCTTACTTGTCACAGTTTCTGTAACGGTTTCTTAAAATGATATTTTGTTACTACAATTGGTCCCTCTGTTTCTGAGGAACTGGAAGAATCATTTATTGAATGAGCTGGAGGCTTTCTAGTTTCATTGTTTTCGTATGGTTTCATCCTTGGGAGAATTTGGAACTGGTCGAGAAAAAAGCTGTTCTTCTAATTCAGAGGCATGGTCCTTACATAATTTGGCTATGTCCCTTTTTAATTGAATGAGGACCTGCCGTATCAAGTCTTCACTGTCAGACTGCAAGGGTAGTAAAGCCACGGCTATCAAAGAGCATAAAGACCAAACAGCTATAGGGTTGTTTTCCCTTTCTGGTGAGCATGTCGCAAAGACGGTTCCACTGTTTCCGTGATTTTAAATTCAGTAATGTTTGTCTCTCTGGATGAAACCAATAATAATGTTTTTTTTTTTTTTTATAAACTTAAATAAATGTTCATAGGTTGAAGAGTGAACCTGCACTCTGGAACCCTTAAGGAGATCTTTAAGCAACTGAATATATTGAGCCTCAGCGGATGGGGAATTTCCTATCTTTACTCTGTCCCAGTCCCTGAAAGTTTTGCTTACCTCTGAACAATGAGTTTCCCTTTCGGTTCTGCACCCTTTGCGACTCCGCAGTTATGCCAACACCCGGTCTCTGTTCAAGCACCAGTTGAACGAGCTCTTGTTCACTTCAGGCCCAAGTGTGGAGAGTGTGAGATTGAAAGAAAGACAGAGGACTCAGATACCAGTGTATCTTGAGTGCCTTGCTTCAGCGAAGGCAGTCTTTTTATTAGAATCACAAACAATATGATCTTTAGATTAATCAATAATAATGATGTTTTTGTGTTATTTGTACAATCAGAGACCTTTAAGTATAGCTAGTAAACAGAGCTAGTTTCGAGGCTAGTTTCAAGAAATAATCATTTGCTTCTAATGTTTAACTATAATGATCAAAGCACAGCAGCAGAATAATTATTTTGTGACGTCCATTACTCAGGACTAAACAACTGGAAAAACTGAACAGCTACTAATTAACTCAGGACTTTCTGGTTAGACAAACAGGAAACCTTGGGGCCATTCATACAGAACAGTGTGCTGTTCTGCATGTCCCAACATTCTTGTGTGCAAGATATGTTGAGGGCTGTCTGGCTGTCAGCCAACTCCTTGTCTCTTTAGGTCCCCTTCATGCTTCTGGAAATATAAGGTTGATATTTGGCATATTGAAAGTTTTTTCATTACTTAAAGGTAAATCATGGAACTTGACGAGATTGCATAGGGAGATATCTTAGTCTGCTTATGCTACCATAACAAAATACCACAGAATAGGTGGCTTAATAGAAATTTATTTCACATAAATTTGTGGCCTCTTCTCTTGGCTTGGCTTGTAAGTGACTTCCTTCTTGTTATGTGCTCACATGACCTCTGTTTTGAGCATGCATAGAAAGACAAAGTGCAAGCTCTCTGTTGTTTCTTCTTTTAAGAGCACTAATACTATCAGACCATGGCCCCATTCTCAAGATCTCACCAAATCTCAAAGATCTCATTATCCCCAAATGCCCCAGATTCAAGTAACTTCACATTGGGGCATAGGATCTCAGTATATGAATTTGGGGAATGCAAACATTCAGTCCATAACAGGAGGGAGTGTAGACTGAAGAGCAGAGATTTGAAGGTCAAGCCCTAAAGCATTTCAACATTTAAGGATCAGAAAGTTTCAGAGAGTCTAACAACTAAGATAAGAAGGAGCCATGAATGAGGTAAGAAGAAAACCAGAATAATGTGATGTCTTGAAAGTTAAATGAAGAAAATATTCTAAGTGCCAAACATCTTCTAAAAAGTTAGGAAAGAATAGCATTAAACACTCCTCATTGGTTTTGGAAATGTGGAGATAATGATTAGTTTATTATCAGATTAGCAAGATCTGATTCAGTGGGAGGGTGGAGACAAAGCCTTTAAGAAAGAACAACAAGAGGAACGCAGAAATCATGTAACTAAACAACTCTTTCAAAGAGTTTTGGTGGAAAAAAAAAGATGGTAGATACATGGTTGATGTGGAGCTAAAGAAGGATGTTATGGGAGATTATTGCAAGTTTGCATGCTGATATGAACTAGAGAGTAGAGAAGGGGAATGTGATGAAGCAGGTGAAAGAATGATAATCACAGTGTTAAAGTCTTTGAGCACGCCCAAAGGAATGGGACATAATGTACACATGGAGCATCTAAGCTCATAGTTATTACTTTTGAAAAGGAAGACAGAGTATATGGCACTGTAAGTTAGCATATTTGAGTGGGAAGATATGAAAGTTCACTTTTATTTTCTCCAGGGAAAAGAAAAAAAGGTCATGAACAAAGAATGAGGAAAGTAAAGAAGCAGGTCAAAGTTAAATGAATGTAAGAAATACTGGATAATCTCAAGGACCACTTCATTTAGGGGTCTTAACATTTAAAGTGAGACCTACTATTAGGTGAGTGTTTTTCTTGGAGGATGTTCATAGACTCATGTGAAAGTGCTGAGTAGAAAGAGAACTGGATATAACAAAGGTTGGAATATGTTGGGTTTGAATGATGAAGGGAGATAGGAACAAAGGAATTGAGAGATATGCAAGAAAGTGATAAAATGACTGACCATGGAATGTCAAATAGATTAGAAGAAGTGAGAACATAATTGAAATTATGGATAGTGCAAAGGTGTTAAGACCAGTGACTTGAAGGTGTCAGTGAGTTCAAAGACTCATTGGAATAAGGATGAGCTGGGAAAAAAGGTCATTGGAGAGAAGTATGTTTGAAATAGAAATTTTGTTAATGGTACAATAATTGCTCTCAAACATCACCATGGGAGTGGGTTGGAAAACATACTGTTTTCCAGAGTGGATGCACCAGTTTCCATTCCCACCAACAATGTAGGAGGGTTCCCCATTCTCTGCATCCTTGCCAACACTTGTTGTTTCCTGTGTTGTTAATTTTAGCCATTCTGACAGGTGTGAGGTGGTATCTCACTGTTTTGATTTGTATTTCCTGATGATGAGTAATGTTGAACATCTTTTCATGTGTCTGTTAGTCATCTGTATATCTTCTTCGGAAAAATGTCTATAATGTCTTCTGCTCATTTTTTATTTTAGAAAAATAGAGAAAGCATGAGCAGGGGAGAGAGACAGAAAGAGAGAGAAAGAGAGAGAGAGTCCTAAACAGTCTCCATGCTCAGTGAAGGGCCTCCCACAAGGCTTGATGCTAGGACCTCGGGATCATGACTTGAGCCAAAATGAAAAGTTGGATATTCAACAAACTGAGAGACCCAGACACCCTATTGAATTTACTTTTGTGTATGGTGTAAGAAAGTGATTGAGTTTTGTTCTTTTGCATGTAGCAGTGCAGTTTTCCCAACTCATTCATTGACGATAATTTTTTTCATGGATATTCTTTCCTGCTTTGTTGACCATATAGTTGTGGATCCTTTTCTGGGTTTTCTATTGTGCTCCATTGACCTAAGGGTCTATTTTCATGCTGATACCATACTGTCTTGACACTACAGCTTTGTACTATAACTTGAAGTCCAGAATTGTGATGACTCCAGCATTACTTTTTTTTTCACAAGATTGCTTTGGCTATTTGGTGTCTTTTTGGTTCCACACAAATTTTACAATTGTTTGTTCTAGCCCTGTGGAAAGTACTAGTACTAGTACTGTACTAGTACTATTTTGATAGGGATTGCTTGAATATGTAGATTGTTTTGGGTAGCATAGACATTTTAACAATATTTGTTCTAATCCATGGGGATAGAATGTTTTTTCATTTCTTCATGTCACCCTCAATTACTTTCATAAATGTTCTATAGTTTCCAAAATACAGATCTTTTACCTTTTTGATTAGGTCTTTCCTATCTCATGTTTTTTAGTACAATTGGAAATGGGATCAATTCCTTGGTTTCTCTTTCTGCTGCATCATTATTGGTGTATTGAAATGCCACAGATAATTGCATGTTGATTTTGTATCCTGCAACTTTGCTGAATTTGTGTACCAGTTCTAGCAATTTTTGTTGCAGTCTTTTGGGTTTTCTACATAGACTATCATGTCATATGATAATTGTGAAAATTTGACTTCTTCCTTGCTGATTTGGATACTTTTTATTTCCTTTTGTTGTCTGATTGCTTAGGACTTTAAAAATTGTGAAAGTGGACATCCCTGTCTTGTTCCTGAACTTATAGGAAAAGTTCTCAGTTTTTCCCCATTAAGGATGATATTACCTGTGGAACTTTCATATAAAGCCTTTTTGATGTTGAGATATGTTTCATCTATCCTGACTTGGTGAGGATTTTCATCAATAATGGATTCTGTACTTTGCCAAATGCATTTTCTTTATCAACTGTGAGGATCATATGGTTCTTATCCTTTCTTTTATTAGTGTGGTGTATCACATTGATTTGTGAATATTGAACCACCCTTGCAGCCCAGGAGTAAATCTCACCTGATTGTGATGAATGATTCTTTTAATGTTCTGTTATATTCTATTTGCTAATACTGTGTTGAGAATTTTTGCATCCAAGTTCTTTGGGAAAATTCCCTGTAATTCCCTTTTTCATTGGCATGTTTGTTTGGTTTTGGAATCAAGGTAATGCTGGCCTTTTAGAATGAGTTTGGAAGTTTTCCTTCCATTTCTATTTTTTCGAACAGTTTGAGAAGAGTGGGTATTTACTCTTCCTTAAATGTTTGATAGAATTCCCCTGGGACAATATCTGGCCCTGGACTTTTTTTGTTGGGGGATTTTTGTTTACTCACTGAATTTCTTTGCTGATTATTGGTCTGCTCAAATTCTCTGGTTTTTTTTTTTTGGTAGTTTATATGTTTCTAGGAAATTATCTACCTCTTCCAGATTGCCCAATTCATTGGCATAAAAGTTTTTATCATATTCTCTTATAATCGTTTATATTTTTGTGGTGTTGGTTGTGATCTCTTCTCTTTCATTCATGATTTTCTTTATATGGGTCCTTTCTTTATATTTTTGACAAGTATACTTCGGGGTTTATCAATTTTATTAAGTCTTTCAAAGAACCAGCTCCTGGTTTCATTGATCTGTTCAGGTGTTTTTTGGGTGTGTGCTTCTTTATAATTTATTTCTGCTCTAATCTTTATTATTTTCCTTCTACTTTAGGTTTCATTTGTGGTTCCTTTTCTAGCTCCTTTAATTGTAAAGTTAGATTGTGTACTTCAGATTTTTCTTGCTTCTTGAGGTAGACCTGTGTTGCTATATACTTCCCACTTATGACCACTTTTGCTACATCCCAAAGGTTTTGAACCCATTTTTCATTTACTTTCATGTATTTTTTAATTTATTCTTTAATTTCCTAGTTAACTCATTCATTCTTTAGTAGGATGTTCTTTAACCTCACATATTTGTGGTCTTTCCAATTCGTCTTGCGGTTGAGTTCAAGTTTCATAGAGTTGTGATCTGAAAATATGCACAGTATGATCTCAATCTTTTTGTACCTGTTGAGGCCTGATTTGTGACCCAGTATGTGATATATTCTGGAGAATGTTCCATATGTATTCAAAAAGAATGTGTATTCTGCTGCTTTAGGGTGAAATGTTCTGAATATATGTATTAAGTCCATCTGGTTCAGTGTGTCTTTCAAAGCCATTGTTTTCTTGTTGATTTTCTGTTTATATGACTTGTCCTTTGCTGTAAGTGGAGTGTCCCCTACTTTGATTGTATTATTATCAATAATTTTCCTCATTTGTTATTGATTGTTTTATTTGGGTTCTTCCAAGCTAGGGGCATAAATATTTACAATTGTTAGATCTTCTTGTTAGATAGGCCCCTTTATTATGATATAGTGCCTTTCTTTATCCCTGTTACAGTCTTTGGTTTAATATCTTATTCTTCCGATGTAAGTATCGCTACTCTGGCTTTCTTTTGATGTGCATTTGCTGGTAAATGTATCTCTAACCCCTCACTTTCAATCTGCAGATGTGTTTAGGAAAGATGAGTTTGTCGTAGGTAGCATAAATGGGTGTTTTTAAAAAAAATTTATTTAAATTCAAGTTAGTTAACATATAGTGTATTATTTGGTTTCAGGAGTAGAATTTAGTGATTCATCACTTACCTATAACACCCAGTCCTTACTTATATATATATATATATATATATATATATATATATATATATATATATATATACACACAGCATCATCTTTATCCATTCATCAGTCAATGGACATATGAGCTCTTTCTGTAATTTAGCTGTTGTTGCTAGCACTGCAGTAAGCATTTGAATCAGCATTTTTAGGGCGCCCTTTGGGCCCTAAATGTGTCCCTTTGAATCAGCATTTTTAGGGCGCCTGGGTGACTCAGTTGGTTGAGCGGCCAGCTTCAGCTCAGGTCATGATCTCACAGTCTGTGAGTTCGAGCCCCGTGTCGGGCTCTGTGCTGATGGCTCAGAGCCTGGAGCCTGCTTCAGTTTCTGTATCTCCCTCTCTCTCTTCCCTTTCCCTGCTCACGTTCTGTCTCTATGTCTCTCAAAAATAAAAAAAAAATAAACGTTAAAAAAAATTTGAATCAGCATTTTTGTATCTTTTGGATAAATATCTAGTAGTGCAATTGCTGGATGATAGGGTAGTTCTATTTTTAACGTTTTGAGGAGCCTCCCTAGTGTTTTCCAGAGTGGCTGCACCAGTTTTCATTCCCACCAACATGCCAAAGGGTTCCCCTTTCTCTGCATCTTTGCCAGCATCTCTTATTGCCTGAGTTGTTAATTTTAACCATTCTGACATGAGTGGGGTGGTATTTCATTGTGGTTTTGATATGTATTTTCCTGATGATGAGTGATGTTGAGCATCTTTTCATGTGTCTATAGCCATCTGGATGTCTTCTTTGGAAAAGTGTCCATTCATGTCTTCTGCCTATTTCTTCATTGGATTATTTGGTTTTGGGCTATTGAGTTTGATAAGTTCTTTGTAGATTTTGGGTACTAACCCTTTATTTGATATGTCGTTTGCAAATATCTTCTTCCATTCTGCAGGCTGCCTTTTAGTGTTGTTGTTTCCTTTGCTGTGCAAAAACTTTTTATCTTGATGAGGTCCCATTAGTTCATTTTTGCTTTTGTTTCCATTGCCTCTGGAGACGTGTAATAGAAAGATTCTGCAACGGAGATCAAGGAGGTTGCTTCCTGATTTCTCTTCTAATCCATTTCAAAATTACTTTTGCATATGGCATGAGAAAGTGTCCAGTTTCATTCTTTTGCATGTCAGTGTCCAGTTTCCACAACACCTTTTGTTGCAGACATTGTCTTTGTTCCACTTTTTTCCATTACTTCTTTTAAGATTCTCTCCTTATCACTCCTCTTGCCAATTCAGTTACTTTGTGTCTTGATGTTGACCTATTTTGGCTGATTTTGTTGGAGGCTTTCTATGCCCCCCGGATCTAGATTTTTGTTTCCTTTCCGAGATTCAGGAAGTTTCCAGCTACTATTTCTTCAGATAAATTTTTTCTGTTCCCCTTTTCTCTCTCTCTCTCTCTCTCTCTCTCTCTTTCTCTCCTAGAATCCTTATAATGCAAATGTTTTATATCTGATTGTGTCACTGCATTCCCTAAGTCTATTTCCATTTGTTTTATTTTCTTTCTCATGTTCAGCTTGATTTCTTTCTGTCACTCTGTTCTTTAGGTCAGTGATCTGTTCTACTTTTTCCAGTATACTATTTATTCTACTCTAGTGTATTTTTAATTTCAGTTATTGACTTCTTTATCTCTGATTTTTAAAAATGTTTTGTATCTCTTTGTTGAGGGTCTCACTGAGGTCCTCCACTCTTTTCTCAAATACAGTGAGTATCTTTATAACCATTACATGAAATTCTCTATCAGGCATGTTACTTATCTCTGTTTCGTTTAGCTCTCTTGTTGTGATTTCGTCCTTTTTTTTTTTTATTTGGGACATATTCTTCTTTCTTCTCATTTTGTCTAATTCTCTGTGTCTGTTTTTATGTTAGAAAGGCCAGCTACATCTCCTGCTCTTGAAAGTAATGGCCTTATGAGGAGAGCTTTTGAACTTCCCTTCAGTGCCTGGTTCCCTATTCACCAGAACCTGGCACTTCAAGAGTGTCCCCTATGTGTGTTGTGTGTGCCCTACGATTGTAAGTGAGCCACTTTTGCCTTCAATCTAGTCAACTGCAATGGCTATTTGTTGTGGGCAGGTTTTTGTTCCTTTGTTGTTAATGGGAAGTGTGGGATTGAGTTGAATCAGATCAAGCATTTGCCAGAGATATGGTAGTACCAAAATGCAGGGTATTTTCCTTGTGTTGTCCCCTGAGAAGCTTTCATGAGTGGGTGGGGCCTGCAGTTAGGCTGGATGTCTGAGCCCAGCCCACTGCTGGGTCTGTGTGGTTATTCTTCCTTTTCTCCAGGGCCCAAGTCACTTTGGAGTGGCGTTGGTTCCTGTTGGGGCTGTTTGCACACTGGGAGGCCTGTGGCACTACATTGGATGGGATCCAGCCAATGGCATATTGGAGGGGGCATTTTTACATGAAACACGGGGGCAGGGGCAGGATGCCTGGTGCCAATAAAGTGTGTGCAGATCCACTGTGGAGGGGAGCTATAGCTACAGGGACCGACACTGGGAGTGCATGATGTTAGCAAGGTTTCCACAGGTCTACTGTAGGTAGGTACTTAGAATCAAGGCCGAGCTGGAGAGGGTATGTCCACAATGGAATACATGGTTGGGTGTGTTATTAGCAATTTAGATTTTGAGTGTTGGGGCCCCCCTGGTTCCTAAAGATGTCTGTCTATCTAGGCTCAGGGATGGAGGAGAAAAATGGTGACTTCCAGATCCTTTGTTTCTGGAGAATCTCCCACTGATCACTGCCCCTACAGCATAGCTCTGAAATTAATAAACAAATCTCCTTCTCGTATACCCCAGGTGTTTTTCAAACTACTGCTTCTATGCTGTATCTCTGTGGGACTTTTTTTTGTACTGTCTCTTAAAGAGGGACTCAGTTTTCTTTTGTCCTCTAGCTCTCCCAGAACACAGCTTGCTGATTAAGTTCCAAGTTTAAGCTCCACTGATTGTAAGAACTCCCAAATGTTTTTCAAAGCCAAATGTTATGGGGATTCATCTTCCCTGTATGAGACCCCTGGTATGAGAGTCTGTTTCTCTCCCCTCTCTGTGCCCACGGCATCTCTCCTTCCTGCTGGCAGTTGTGCAATCCCTTTAACTCCTAACTGCATCTCTGTCTTTCATATCCTCTTCTATGTGGCCTCTTTTGTACATTTAGCTGTGGAGAGTCTGTTCTTCCAGTGTTTTGGTCCTTTTCTGGGTTATTGAGACTGATGTGGATGTTATCTAGTTGTATCCATGGAACAAGTGGGCATAGGGTCCTCCCAAGTGTACTCCATTATCTTCCCCAGAAGTCTCAAGAAAAACTAGATATTGATAGAAACACTGAGGGTCTGTGGGACTTAAGCCATGATCTGCTCCTTTCTCTCCACCCCACCTTAAAGCTCAGCATAAAGAAGGCTCACTCTAGGTAGATGTGGATGAGAATACGAGATTCCATCTCTCTCCACTTCTCTGGGCTTTGGCATTCTTCTGGGAGAGGTAGGCTTCCAGTATTCCTCATTCTTCCCAACTTTTTACTGCAGAGTCTAAATTCCATGAGAGTGTGGCAAAGGAGTTAACGTCTACCTTTCTCCACCCAGCTCCCATTCATAGGGCAGGGACTGTACCTTAGGCATGCAGGCTAAGATACCTTAGCCACACTTAGCTAAGCTCACCACAGCTCACTGGTAGAATGTAGTTTCCAAATTGGGAGATGCAAACTAAGACCAAAGGGAGTCAACCCTACTCAGTGCTATGATCATAAAGCAAAGATGTCACTCTAAGAAAAGTTGACCATTGTGCCTGCTCCAAGCTCTAGAGCATAAGCACAAAGATTTTGCCAGGGGGACAGGCAGGCCATAAGAACAGACTTCCAGAGCTCTCTGCAAGAGAATTGACCTTATCTGGAGCAGAGAATGGAGAAATTTAAGCCCAAAGGCACTCTTAAAAACAATGAAGTGAAAAGTAGAGCTTTTTCTCTAAGGTCAGACATGAGACAAGGATGTCCACCTTTGCCACTTTTATTCAACAGAGTACTGGAAGCCCTCGCCACAGTAATCAGATGAGAAAAGAAATAAGACGCATCTATTGGTAAAGAAGAAGTTAAACTGTCACTATCCACAGATAACATGATATTATACATGGAAAATCCTAAAGACTTCACCAAAAAGTTACTAAAATTAATAAATGAGTTCAGTAAAATGGCATATATAAAATTAACACCCAGAAATCAGTAGCATTTCTATACACTAATAATGAAGTAATAGAAATAGAATTTTTTTAAAAAAACACCATTTACCACTGCACCAAAAATAATAAAATACCCGGGTATAAACTCAACCAAATAGGTGAAAGACCTGCACTCTAAAAACTATAAAATGCTGGTGAAAGAAATTGAAGATGACACAAACAAATGGAAAAATATTCCATACTCATGGATAGAAGAATTAATTTTGTTAAAATGTCCATACTACCCAAAGCAATCTACAGATTCAATGCAATGCCTATAAAAATACCAACAGTATTTGTCACAAAATAGAACTAGCAATCCTAAAATTTATCTGGAACCACAGAAGACCCTAATTAGCCACAGCAATTCTGAGAAAGAATAAACAGGAATATCACAATTCCTGATTTCAAGAAATACTACAGTGCTATAATAATAAAACCATATGGTCCTTGCACAAAAATAGACACATAGATTAACAGAATAGAATAGAGACCCCAGAAATAAACACACACATATGGTCAATGAATCTTTGACAAAGGAGGCAAGACTATACAATGGGAAAAAGACAGTATCTTCAATAAACAGGGTTAGAAAAATGGGCAGTTACATGAAAAAGAATGAAATTGGTCAATTTTCTAGCACCATACACAGAAATAAACTCAAAATGGATCAAACCATAAAAATGTTAGAAGAGAATACAGGCAGTAATTTCTCTGATATTGGCCATAGTAATATTTTTCTAAATATCTCTCTTAAGCAAGGGAAACAAAAGCAAAAATAAACTACTGGGACGACATCAAACACAAAACTTTTGCACAGTGAAGGAAACTATCAAGAAAATGAAAAGACAACCTACTGAATGGGAGAAGCTATCTGTAAATGAAAGATCCAATAAGGGTTAATATCTAAAATATATAACTTACTGGCAGAGGACCTGAAGAGACATTTTTCCAAAGAAGATATGTGGATGGCTAACAGACAAGTGAAAAAATGCTCAATATCACTAATCATCAGGGAAATACAAGTCAAAATCACAATGGGATACTACCTTATACCTGTTGGAACGGCTAGAATCAAAAGGACAGGAAATAACACATTTTGGCAATGATGCGCACTGTTTGTGAGAATATAAATTGGTATAGCCACTGTGGAGCAGTGTGGAGGTTCCTCTAAAAATTAAATATGGTCCAATAATTCCACTTTTGGGTATTTACACAAATAAAACAAATACATTAAAAAGACATATGCACCTCTATGTTTATTGCAGCATTATTTTCAACAGCCAAGATATAGGAAGCAACATAAGTGTCCATCAAAAGATGGATGAAGAAATATGATGTGGTGTGTATACACACACACACACAAGCACACACAAAATGAAGTATTATGCAGCCAGGAAAGGAATGAGATTGTGTCATTTGAGACAACATGGACTGACCTAAAAAGAATAATGTTATGTGAAATAAGTCAGACTTAGAAAGGCAAATACCATATGATTTCAAACATAAGTGGAACCTAAAAACAACCCAAATGAACAAACAAAAAACAGAATCCGACCTATAAATATGGAGAACAAACCTGCCAGAGGGCAGGAGTTAGGTTTGGCAAAATGGGTGAAAGGGAAAGGGAGATACAAACTTCTGGTTATGGAATTAAGAAGCCATGAGTGGAAAGGCACAGCATAAATAATACAGTCAATAGTATTTTAATAATTATGTAACAGGACAAATAGTAGCTACGTTTATGGTGAACATAGCACGATGTATAAACTTGTCAAATCACTATGGTATATAACTGAAACTAATGTAACATTGTGTGTCAAGTATACTAAAAAAAAGGCAAAAAATGGAGATTTTGATGGTATGCAATTAAAAGGAAGATAGTAACTCTATGAAAACAAAAATTACACTATAGGCCAGCCAGTCTACCTGATGGAGCCAGAAAAAAGGACAGATAAAACTTAATAAGAGCCAGACACAGATAAAGCTCTAATGAGGTCTAAAGCCTACTTAGAATCAGTACAAACCCCAAAGAAGAATATGCCTCTGAAGAGATCTGAATTTAATTGGATCAGACTGTGGAGAAATTTAGGCCTCAGGGAGTTGTCAAAACAATGGAACAGTCAGCTTACCATTAATGGAAACTAACAGCTGAGTGTAATACCAAATGAAGTAGATTACTTAACGAAGAGGACAAGAAAAGAAACAAAGAGCCCTGCTAAAAGTACATTCCTCGGAGACTGTGCAGATGGCCAAGGCTAAGCCTTGTTCTCAGGAACAACATCAAAGATTTTATTAACATAGTTTAGCCAAGTTACTAAACAAATAATCAAGCAACAATATCAATATGCTGAGAAAGGGATCCATATGCAGAATTGCCAAGTTTTCAACAAAAATTATGAGACATGCAAAGGAACAGGCAAGTGCAATACACAAGAAAAATAGCAGGCTACAGAAACTGCATGTGAGAGGACCCAAATAGACTTAGCTGAAAAGATTTCAAATAAACTATTAAATGTATCTTCAAAGAACTAAATGAAGTCTTTAGTTGCTTAAAACTGTGTTATCAAATAGAGAATATTAGGGGCACCTGAGTGGCTCAGTTGGTTAATTGCCAACTTCGGCTCAGGTCATGATCTCACTGTTGGTGAGTTTGAGCCCTGTGTTGGGCTCTGTGCTGGCAGCTCAGAGCCTGGAGCCTGCCTCAGATTCTGTGTGTCTCTCTCTCTGCTCCTCCCCTGTTCACACTCTGTCTTTCTCTCAAAAATAATAAAGATTTTAAAAATTTTTAAAGAGAATATTAATAAAGAGAAATTATAAACATTAAAATTCTGGAGGGGAAAAGTACAATAACTGAAAGAAAAATTGAATAGAGGGACTCAATAGTAGATTTGAACAGAAGAACCACTGAACTTAAAAATTGATGTATGGAGATTATGCTGTCTCAAGAACAAAGAGAAAAAAATAAAGAAAAAGTGAATAGAGCCTCAGAGAAATATGGAAGAGCAGTAAGTGTGCAAACATATATATAAGAGGACTACCATAAGGAGAGAAGAAGTAAGGAGCAGAAAAAATGTTTAAAGATTCAATGTCATGAAAAGCATTAATCTACACATCCACAAAGTTCAATGAACTCCAAGTGGAATATATGCAAAGAGATCTGCAAACAGCACATACTGTAAAAAAATTGAAAGCTGAAGCAAAATTCTTGAAAGCATAAGATCAACTGATCATGTCCAATGGAATGCCAGTTGGGTTGACAGCTGAATTCTCATAAGAAACGATGGATGTAGAAGGTAGTGGGATGACATTTTGAAAGTATTGAAAGAAACAATTGTCAACCAAAAACTTTATGTCTAGAAAATTATCTTTCAAAAACACATAATTTCTCAAAGAAAATAAATAAGTGGCCAATAAACACATGAAAAGACTCCCCATCATTATCAATAAGGAATTGGAATTCAAAACCACTTTATACACATTAAGATAGCTAAAATCAAAGAGATTTATAAAATCAAATAATAATAAGTATTGAGAAGATGTGGAGATTTGGAACCCATAGATCCTGCTCGTGGGAATATAAAATGATGCAGCCATTTTATAAAACAGTCTGGAAATTCCTCAAAAGGTTAAATATAAAATTTCCATATGGCCTAGGAATTTTACTTCTAGGTATATACTCAAGAGATATGAAAACATCTGTCCATGCAAAGACTTGCACATGAATATTCATAGCAACATTTTCCTAATACTGAAAGGAGAAAAACAACTGGTGAATGGATAAACAAAATATGGTATATATATATATATATATATATATATATATATATCATGGAATATTATTTAGAAATAAATGAATGAAGTACTTATACATGCTATAATATGGATAAACCTTGAAAATATAATGTTAAATGAAAGAAACAAGACACAAAAGACCACATGTATTAGTAATCTAAAAGATCATATAGGCGAATTCACCTATATGAAAGGTATAGAATAGGCAATTCCATACAGACAAAAAGTAGATATGTAGTTTCCAGGATCTGGGATGGTATGAGGGAAAGAATGGAGAGTGACTGCTAATTGGTACAGTGTTTCATCTGCAGTCATGAAAACGTGCTAAAATTGAGTGTGGTGATAGTCCCATTACTCTCTGAATATATTATAAACAATTGATTTTTACACTTTTAAGGGGGCGAATTGTATGTAAGTGAATTATGTTTCAACAAAGCTATTATTTTAAAAAATCTGGTGGTGGAAAACAATAACAGCAACCACTCAAAAGTCTAATTTCTTAAGTTAACTGCTAGTGCTGTGTCTCCTTCATTCCTCTTGCCCCAGGTTCTGTGGAGGGACTTCTCAGCATCACTTGTAATTGTATTCAAAGAACAGTGGGAACTAAAGTTTTTTCTGCTATCTTTTCATCCCTTAAATTGTCAAGCTTATTCTTCAAGCTCTCCAAACATAGTAATTCTATGATAATCCTTAGTAACCATTATTGTAAGAATAAAATGCTTATCTTCAATCCTTCCACTGTACATGCTAGAAGTTTAGGCCTGTTATTACAACTGTCTTTTTAAGGAAAAATAATGTCTGCTTATCAAACTCAAGAAGGGCAACATACAATGTGGGGGTTGGGAGCACCAATTTCCCATGCAGTTGAAAATCCACGTTTAACTTTTGTCTTCACCCAAACTGAACTACTACCAGCTTACTGTTGACAGGAAGCCATACCAATACCATAAGTAGTTGATCTATATATACTTTTTATGTCACATGTATTATACGGAATAAAGTAAACTAGAGAAAGGTAAACGTTATTGAGACAATCATAAGGCTTTTCCTTACTTTCTTTTAAGTACATTTACAGCACTGTAATGTATTTATTGAAAAAAATCCATAACCAAACGGACCCATGCAGTTCTGCTAACTGTATTTCCATAGTTTTCAATACTATCACCAGGTATTTTGGAGAAACTGGAAACAATGGAGTGGATTTCAAAAGACGTGCTTCCTAGGTCAATCTTTTGCTATGACTGAGGGGAACAATCACTCTTCATTTTGTGTGCATTCTTCAAAATGAGGACTTTTTGATCATTTTTAGTTATGTACACTGTGAATATTATGATAAAAATATATTGGAGGATGTATGTGAAAGCAAGTATCTGTTTATTCAATACTAGATTGAAACACCAGTGATTGGGGTCAAAGAGTGGCATATTTATATGTAAGGGTGACCCCACCAGCCAAAAGTACAGGTCCCCCAATGGTCTAGCTCCATTCTTTAGCTCTACCTTTAGAGGCTAAATGCTTTTGTCAATGCCATCTCAGAAGAAGGGCAACAGATAGCACCTTTTTGGAGCCACCCTCTCAAATACAAGAAATCTGGTTACATTTCTGCTGCCAAATGTATTTGTGACTAGGAGCAGGTCCCTCCTCTTCTGGGCTTAGTTTTTTTTTGTTTTGTTTTGTTGTTGCTGTTTTTGTTTTTGTTTGTTTTCATCTAAAAATTAAGAGGTTTGAAGAGAGAATCTTTAAAGCATTTTTGAAAACTAGTATCCTGTAATTCTGTTCCAGCCTAAACATCTTAATTGCTTAATCTTTTCTCATGAAGTCCCTGTCATGATCTTTTAGTCATTTGTACTTAACTCTTTTGGACTTAAATATTTCAATCTAAAGATCCATTGCTCTAAAGGACTGAAGGGGCCCTTATGAAAAGCTATATTTACTCTGTTGACATCTACCTGATTCTTCAAGTGATAAGAATGTAATTTTTTTTGAGGAGTGAAATTTATTTTTATTGTTTTTAAGTAAAAAAATTTTTTTTAATTTATATCCAATTTAGCATATAGTGCAACAATGATTTCAGAAGTAGATTCCTTAATGCCCTTTTCTCATTTAGCCCATCCCCCCTCCAACAACCCCTCCAGTAATCCTCTGTTGTTCTCCATATTTAAGAGTCTCTTATGTTTTGTCCACCTCCCTGTTTTTATATTATTTTTGGTTCCCTTCCCTTATATTCATTGGTTTTGTATCTTAAAGTCCTCGTATGAGTGAAGTCATATGATATTTGTCTTTCTTTCACTGACTAATTTCACTTAGCATAATACCCTCTAGTTCCATCCACATAGTGGCAAATGGCAAGATTTCATTCTTTTTGATTTCCAAGTAATACTCCATTGTATATATATACCACATTTTCTTTATCCATTCATCTGTTGATGGACATTTGGGCTCTTTCCATACTTTGGCTATTGTTGATAGCACTGCTGTAAATATTGAGGTGCATATGCCCCTTTGCAACAGCATACCTGTATCCCTTGGATAAATACCTAGTAGTGCAATTGCTGGGTCTTAGGGTAGTTCCATTTTTAACTTTTTTGTGGAAACTCAATACTGTTTTCCAGAGTGGATGCACTGGTTTGCATTCCCACCAGCAGTGCAAAAGAATCCTCTTTCTCCGCATCCTCACCAACATCTGTTGTTGCCTGAGTTGTTAATGTTAGTCATTCATACCAGGTGTAAGGTGGTATCTCATTGTCGTTTTCCTTTGTATTTCCCTGATGATGAGTGATGTTGAGCATCTTTTCACATGTCTGTTAGGCATCTGGATGTCTTCTTTGGAGAAGTGTCTATTCATGTCTATTGGCCATTTCTTCACTGGATTATTTGTTTTTTGGGTGTTGAGTTTGATATGTTCTTCATAGATTTTGGGTCCTAACCCTTTATCTGATATGTTGTTTGCAAATTTCTTCTCCCATTCTGTCGGTTGCCATTTAGTTTTGCTGACTGTTTCCTTCCCTGCGCAAAAACTTTTTATTTTGATGAGGTCCCGATAGTTCATTTTTGTTTTTGTTTCCCTTGCCTCTGGAGACATGTTGAATAAGAAGTGCTGCAGCCAAGGTCAAAGAGGTTGTTGCCTGCTTTCTCCTTGAGGATTTTGATGACTTCCTGTCTTACATTTAGGTCTTTCATCCATTTTGAGTTTATTTTTGTGTATGGTGTAAGAAAGTGGTCCAGGTTCATTTTTCTGCGAGTATCTGTCCAGTTTTCCCAGCACCACTTGCTGAAGAGACTGTCTTTATTCCATCGGATATTCTTTCCTGCTTTGTCAAAGATTAGTTGGCCATATGTTTGTGGATCCATTTCTGGGTTCTCTGTTCTGTTCCATTGATCCAAGTGTCTGTTTTTGTGACAAATAATGTGAAATTTATATAGATATGTCAGAAACAATTGATTAAATCTTTCAAATAAGACTATGAAAATATCCACAGTAGGATTAGTAACCTATTTTTGTTTTCCAGATGAATATCTAATTCCCGTGTAGGAATATAGGAAAATCATTTTTCTGAGTATAGGTCATATTTTATGATTTGAAATAAGTCGTCATGAAATGAGTTTTAAATATTTTTTGAATTATATTTCTTTTCTGGAACCTCCTTTCTGGAACTGTCACTTAACATTTCCTGTCAGCAATGACTTAATTTCCTCTCCATATCTGACTTCCTTTTACAATTCGTTTCCAGTATCCTAGTTCCTGAGATAAGTTTGAAGCAAAAATCTCTGGAATGTGTCTATGTTTGTGCATCTAAACCATGCTCAGACAAGTGCTGGGAGAGGCATAGGAGACTGAAGTTTGTTAATGCCTAATAAGTGCAAGGTACCTTACATATATTATATCATTACATGTGCAACATTATATTATTTAAACTGCATAATGTCCCTATGAAGGGTCTTGTCCTCATCATTTTACAGAGAAGGAAACTGAGGCATGCTTAAGTTACCTGTCCAAGATAACACTGCTAATAGGTAGTGGAGTTAGGTTTAAACATAGGTCTGACCCAATATATCTTACTGATTATACTCATGTGTTAACATTCCTAGTAAATGTTTAATATGAAATCATTCTCAGTTATTCATCAGTGTGCACTCAGAAAAGCAAAATTATTTTATCCATTTCAAATGGGATAAGATCCAAAAGAGCTAAAAGGGACCAGTGATGATACCCAGAGCTCACAAGAGCTGTACTGTTGAGACTGTGCTGCTTGAACCCTCTGTGATTGCTGCTACTATTGAAACAATGACTGCTGTTAACTTCTCGAGAGCAGAAAATGGAAAAAGATGTCTTCTTTCTTCCTCTTTCCTTCTAGTCTTTCTCTCAGACCTTCCTTTGGAAGAATCTAACTAGAAACAGGGACTTAGTAAAAGTAACGTTTGCAGATTTCCAGTTCCCTGCAATATAGAAAATGCTGAAGGACAAGAATGAAACTAAACATCAGTTTTCCCAGGGAGTAGTATCACAGTATTGGCTCCCATCATCCCCTTAGTTTTAGAGGCCTCTTTTCTCATAAACTGCGTGGTGATTCAGTGCCATGGCTGAGAAACTGGTTTCTTTGACTTACTTAAGCATAGAAGGGATTTTTGGAAGGATATTAGAGAATCCAGCTTAACAAACAATAAGATCTGGGAAACAGAAACTGGTGTGGGTAGGGTGAATGAAGGGGCTCTGCAAGGCACTCCTGCTTAGAAGAGTTCATTCTTTTTTTTTTTTTTTAAATCTCCACTGAAGATTCAAAATCCAAGGGAAGAGAATCAAATTGGGCTCTCTTGGAAAGGATGGCGACCTACTGGGAAAGGTAATTTTCCTAAAGTAAAATAGTAATCTGTCACTCAAAGATATGGAAATGGTTTGGAGACAGAAAACTAACAAACATACAAACCAACAAACAAGATCAGCTGTCCCTGCAGTTCCTATTGCCAGGTATTATCTCTATGTCCTCCTTCCACCTTCAGTCAATTCTGGATTTCTCTGGGATAATATCTATTTATCCTCCTTGAGAATTGCAGCCCTCTCATAGTCCTCTCTCTAAGTGGAATTCTTTTTTTCCTTAGGAATTTTTGCTTAGAGGCAAACAGAAGTTTTAATGAACTTTTAACTGCCTTATATGCCTTGATTACATTTTTTGGCATTTTCTGCATCCAGAACAGCTCCTCAAGTGACCCTCACATGTTCATTGTCCTTTCCAATTGCCCTGAGAAGTGAAAAAAAAAAAACCATGATATTCTCTTCTCATCCCGTCTATTCTTTTCTCTTCTTTTTACCTCTCAGGGAATGTTTTCTGGGTCCACCACATTCTTCTGACTGGTCTAAACTCCATAATAAATATCATCATGACTGTCATTTATTGGGCTCATTACACATTAAATGAGATAACATAGATAAATTAAAGCGCCCATGTGACTTTATATACATTACTTCACTTAATCCACACCAGAACCCCAGTGAAGTTCTCATTACAGATAAAAAAAATTAAGGCTCAGAGAGGTTAAGTAATAAATCCAAGGTTGCATATCTAGTTAGTAGTAAAGCTCATATTTGAGCCCATGTCTGCCTGATTCCAAAACCTGTGTTCTTCCCATAGAATTGTGGGATCTGTACTGCCTCCCCAAATGGGGACATGAGAGATAGAAAAGAGATTAGAGAGTCTACTCAGCCTCCTTGCAAAGTCTACTTATTTTTTATTTTTATTTTTTACAAGGTCTTTATTTTGAAAGAATATTTATATAAGACAAAGGGATGTGACAATATAAACAAAACTAGAAAATCGGGAAATCCCTATCTTTGTCAGACTGCTTTAAACTCAATGTTTTAGGATGAAGTTACACACAGAGATCCCCATATTTCTGGCTACTTGGGAATTTAGTTTTTTGCTTGGTTCAGTTTGACAATAGAAAATGTAAAAAGAAAAAATTTTAAGTTTTAAGAAATTATTCTGCAATTTTACTCAGAGACATGAAGCCTCCTCCTTGTAAAGGGTCTAGTCAGGTCGAGTTTAGAGATGGCAACTTTTGCTGTTTAGGAGAGATAATTTGTGAAACAAAAGAAATAATGCTATAACAATTGATATAAATGTACAAATATGTTATTTCAAGGAATATACCACATGCAATTGTGATGACAGATGGTTTCATTTGGCCACAGTTTAGTCATTATCTAGCTACTTTATTCAGCTCTTAGGATTCTTAACAGAGCCCTGAGAGATATATGGAGTTTTCAAGAGTGTTTACATATACCGAGTATCTACAATATTCCTAGTTCTGTTATGAGTGCTTTAATTTATGTATATTATCTCATTTAAGGATATTGTGAAATAAATGCTATTATTATGTCTGTTTTCAATAAAGAAACTCTCAAAGAGTTGAATTCTAAATTTTGGCCATTTCTTTGCTCTTTGGAGAGGCCCCAAACCAAGGGAAATTTATATTGTGTGATTCCCTGGATGGATAAGAGAACACATGGCCTGATTGGGTCCATCATCCTCCACCTTGGCAGCAGTTGGGTAATGGGGACAAGGTAATATGGAGACCAAAGGACAGTAGGGTTAATGGAGCTGACTCTAAATTTTGTTTCTCCATTATAACCTGCTATCTCTCTATTTTATTCAGTAAATTTAAGAAGGGTTTTGATAGAGTCATAGAAAAATATATCATTAGAGAATTATCTAGAGAAGTCTAAGAGGTGATCTTTAAGAAAAGAGAATGGTAAAATACGTAGGAATAAACCTAACCAAAGAGGTGAAAGACCTCTACACTGAAAACTATAAAAAACTTATGAAGGAAATTGAGGAAGACACAAGGAAATGGAAAAATATCCCATGTTCATGGATTGGAAGAATAAATATCGTCAAAATGGCAATACTACCCAAAGCAATCTACACATTCAATGCAATCCCAATCAAAATTGCACCAGCATTCTTCTCAAAGCTAGAGCAAACAATCCTAAAATTTGTATGGAACCACAAAAGACCTTGAATAGCCAAAATAATACTGAAGAATAAAACCAAGGCGGGAGGCATCACAATCCCAGACTTTAACCTCTACTACAAAGCGGTGGTCATCAAGACTGTATGGTATTGGCACAAAAACAGACACATAGACCAATGGAATAGAATAGAAAACTCAGAAATGGACCCGCAAGTATATGGCCAATTAATCTTTGACAAAGCGGGAAAATGTATCCAATGGAAAAAAGACAGCCTCTTTAATAAATGGTGCTGGGAGAATTGGACAGCAACATGCAAAAGAATGAAACTAGACCACTTTCTTACACCACTCACAAAAATAAATTCTAAATGGATAAAAGATCTGAATGCGAGACAGGAAACCGTCAAAATCCTAGAGGAGAAAACAGGAAAAAGCCTCTTTGACCTAAGACGCACCAATTTCTTACTTGACACGTCTCCAAAGGCAAGGGAATTAAAAGCAAAGATGAACTCTTGGGACCTCATCAAGATAAAAAGCTTCTGCACAGCAAAAGAAACAACCAACAAAACGAATAGGCAACCAACGGAATGGGAAAAGATCATCGCAAATGACATATCGGATAAAGGACTAATATCTAAAATCTATAAAGAACTTACCAAACTCCAAACCCGAAATACAAACAACCCAGTGAAGAAATGGGCGGAAGATATGAATAGACACTTCTCCAAAGAGGACATCCAGATGGCCAACAGACACATGAAACGATGCTCAATGTCACTCATCATCAGGGAAATACAAATCAAAACCACACTGAGATACCACCTCACACCAGTCAGAGTGGCTAAAATGAACAAATCAGGAAACTATAGATGCTGGCGGGGCTGTGGAGAAGTAGGCACCCTCCTACACTGTTGGTGGGAATGCAACTGGTGCAGCCACTGTGGAAAACGGTGTGGAGGTTCCTCAAAAAAATGAAAATAGAGATACCCTATGATCCAGCAATAGCCCTGCTAGGAATCTACCCAAGAGACACAGGAATGCTGATGCATAGGAGCACGTGTACCCCAATGTTCATAGGAGCACTTTCGACAATAGCCAAATCATGGAAAGAGACCAAGTGCCCATCAACTGACGAATGGATAAAGAAGTTATGGTACTTATATACAATGGACTACTACGTGGCAATGAGAAAAAATGAAATCTGGCCATGTGTAGCCAGATGGATGGAACTGGAGGGTATTATGTTAAGTGAACTAAGTCAGTCAGAAAAAGACAGATACCATATGTTTCCACGAATAGGTGGACTTGGTGAGACTAAGCAAAAACCAGGGGGAGGGGAAGAGGGGAAAGGAAAAAAAGACACAGAGAGGGAGGGAGATAAAACATAAGAGACTCTCAAAGACTAAGAAAAAAACTGAGGGTAAGGGGGATGAGGGAGGGGGGAGAAGGGGTGATGGGCATTAAAAAGGGCACATGTTGGGATGAACACTGGGTGTTATATGTAAACCAATTTGAAAATAAACTATTATAAAATTAAAAAAAAAAAAAAGAAAAGAGAATGGTGGGCCTTAATCTCAGGCCACCTTTTCTTCTCATTGTATATATTCTCCCACGGCCATCTTATCGATGGCCTACCTTTTCTAAATCAATGACTCTCAAATTTATATCACAATCCAGACCTTTCCCCTAAATTCCTTTTCACATTTCCAACTGTTTTCTGAACATCTGATCTGAGTGATCCACAGATCCCAAGTGGAAGTATTCTCTGCTGCTTTGCTCCTTGTTTCATGTTCCAGTGAATGGGAACACCATCCAATCAGTTGTCCAAATAAGAAACCCAGACATCTTCCTTGGCATCCCATTTTTTCTCACTGTCCTCTTCCCTACCTACCCAAATCCAATCAGTAACCAAACTTATCAACTCTATTTTCCAATTATTTCTGGAATCCACATACTTCTCTCTGCCAGGAGTTCAACTGAGCTGGAGAGAGCTGAGTTTTCAGGTGTTGGAGTAGCTGATTAAAAAAGAGCCAAAACTAGAGTAAGTCTTCAATCACTTACTACAATAGTACGAGGAAAAGGCTAAAACCAGAAAGAATGGACTCCCGCCATTTCATTTTCTGCTGTGCGGCAGTGTGCAAGTGAGGTCACTGTTGAGGGATCCCTGAACAAAAGGCTCCTACAGTTTTATGGACTGTGGGACTAAAGAAGAGGAAGAGGGGGCAGCAAGAGTAGGAGTAGAAAAATACAGAGCTGTCAGAGTGGCGAAAGTGTCTTCGAGGTCCCCTGATAAGGAGACTTCCAAATGGAGATGCCTCCTAAACAGGAATGCAGATGTATTTAAGCATGTGTGGCCAGGAGGCCCTGAGTCCTTCACTACAATATCCTTTAGACACTGTAGTACTCGGCTGTGCACCAAGCCTGGTACAAGAGGGTAGCTTTTCCCTATGAAGCCTGCCTGGTAAAGCCTTTGTAATTTTCTATAGTAGGACCTGAAAAATCACACATAGGACTTTGGCCAGGAACTGGACTTCTCACTCCCTAGTTCTTCTGCCTTACCCCAAGCCACCATTCTCTCTTACCTCCAGAAAAGCCCCCTCATTAGTCTTTAAGCCAGTTTTGCCACCCTCTAATCTGCTTCCCATTAATCTGCTGAAGTGATCGTTGTAAAACAGAAACATGATGTAATCATTCTTGTATCATTCAGGCTCCCTAAAGGAAATAGATTTTAATTTAGATAGTTCAAGTGAAAAGCTTTGATAAAAAGGCTATTTACAGAGGTATGGCCAAGATTAAGGAGACTAAAACAGGGGAAGTCATTTTCATCTTTAAGCCCTGAAGGGATGAGAAATAGTTATTCAATGAAAACCTGGAAGGACCTGTGTTCTAGGAGAGATACACTTACTGTCAGAGATGTAGCACTGAAATACAGGGGCACAGAGCATATAGGCAAATCATTGGCTGAGCCCAAGTAGAAGCCAGTAAGCAAGAAAAACTACATGACAGACCTTGTGGGGATCAGCTTTCTAGGGCAGAGAAGAGCAGAGAATAGATCTTCAAGTAAGGGAAACAGAGAAGATTCAACACAACCCCTTTGCTAAAACTCATTAATGTCTTCACATTGCATATAAGATTAACTTCAATATCTTTGATAGAACTTCCAGACTCTTCCTTATCTAGGCTGGGCTTTTCTTACCAGTTTTATCATGTACTTCGCCCTCTTCCTGCTCTATACTTAGCTACGCTGAACTTTGGTTCTTTCATATTTAGGCCTTTGTAGGGGCTCTTCTCTGTCCCAGAAATATTTTCTCCAGTCACTTCACTTTAATCTGGATACATCTTACTCACTTTTCTGATCTCAGCTGAAACATCATTCCCTGCATGAATTCCATTATCACACAACCCTGACTGGGTTTAGTGCTTTCTCATGGATTCTCATATCCTACATGCACATCAAAGGCTTCAATAAATTGCCTGCCACTCCCACTATCTGTAATATGTGGGGATCACAAATTAGATCTATCATGTTCACTATTATATCCCCAGTGTATAGCTAGTACCGGTTAGTACTTAAATATTTATCGAATGAATGAATGAACAGTTACTATATTTAATATAATTGTCACTCATTGCCTATTTTCAGTTTTTGTTGATTTCCTTTTATTTCTATTTTATGTAGAAATTTTGTTAGGAGAGAGTGCTGAATTTTGTCAATGTCTTTTTAGTTGGTATTCATATAATCATGTGGTTTTTCTTTTTTAATTTGTTGTTGCAATAAATGATGTTAAATGATATTTTGGACCATATACTTCCATTCCTAAAATATACACCATTTAGTATTACTATATCATTAATTGTATTTAGAATTTTTATGTCTAGATTCAAAAGTCAAAGTGGCCTGAAAGTTGTACATTTTTATACTCTTTATCTGGTTTTGTTAATAGGATTATGCTGGCCTTATAAAGTAAATAAAGGAACTTACATTGCTTCAGAATTATGTGTTATTTAAAAGTTAGAGAAAGCACAGTTATGAAATATCTGGTCCTGGTGTATTGCTTTAATGGTAGACCTATAGTTGACAATATTAGTTTCCTATTCCTACTGTAACAAGTCACCAAATATTTAGTTTCCTGAAACAACACAAATTTGTTCTCTTACAAGTCTGGAGGTCAAAAGGCAAATCAGCTTTACTGGGCTAAAATCAAGGTGACTGCAGATCTGCACTGTCTCTAAAGGATCTAGAGAATAATTCATTTTCTTACATTTCCCAGCTTCTAGTGGCCACCTGTATTTCTTGGCTCCTCATCTTTTTCTCCATCTTCAAGTCTAACAGTGTAGCATCTTCAAACTCATTCCGCTTCCAGGCTTCCATTTTGTTATTCTGTGGTTAGATTGCCTTCTAACTGCCTCTTACAAGGACACTTGTGATTATATTTAGGACCCTCCCAGATAATACAGAATAATCACTCTATCTCAAAATTCCTTACTGCTTATACCTACAAAAATTGCTTTCCCATGTAACATTCACAAATTACAAGGATATATTTTGGGGCTATTATTTATCCTACCATATTTCCTCATATAGAGACCAGATTACATCATTGGGCCCACCCAGATAATGCAGGATAATCTATCTCCTAAACATTATCTATCAAATCCCTTAGCTGTATAAAACAACATATTCACAAATTCAGAGGATTAGGGAATGGAACTCTTGGATGATCATTATTATTATTGTTTTTTAAATAATTTATTGTCAACTTGGTTTCCACACAACACCCAGTTGGGGTACTCTCCCAACAAGTACCCTCCTCTGTGCCCATCACCTGCTCTTCCCCCTCCCAAACCTCCCTCATCCCTCAGTTTGTTCTTAGCATTTAAGAGTCTCTTATGTTTAGTCTCCCTCTCTCTCTGTGTCTTTTTTTCTTTCCCCTCTTTCCCTCCCCCATGGTTTTCTCCTAGGTCTCTCAAAATCCACCTACACATGGAAACATATGGTATCTGTCTTTCTCTGCCTTATTTCACTTAGCATAATACCCTCCAGTTCCATCCATGTTGCTACAAATGGCCAGATTTCATTCTTCCTCATTGCTGCGTAGTATCCATTGTTTATATATATACCACATCTTCTTTATCCATTCATCCGTGGATGGACACTTAGTCTCTTTCTGTGATTTGGCTATTGTCGAAAGTGCTGCTATGAACATTGGGCATACAGGAGTGCTGATGCATAGGGGCATCAGCACTCCTGTATCTATTGGGTAGATTCCTAGCAGTGCTATTGCCGGGTCATAGGGTAGTTCTATTTGCATTTTTTTGAGGGATCTACACACCGTCTTCCAGAGCAGCTGCACTAGTTTGCATTCCCACCAACAGTGTATAAGGGTGCCTGCTTCTCCACATCCTCGCCAGCATCTGTAGTTTCCTGATTTCTTCATTTTAGCCACTCTGACTAGTGTGAGGTGGTATCTCAGTGTGGTTTTGATTTGTATTTCCCTGATGATGAGAGACTTTGAGCATCGTTTCATGTGTCTGTTGGCCATCTGGATGTCATCTTTGGAGAAGTGTCTGTTCATATCTTCTGCCCATTTCTTCATGGGTTATTCGTTTTTCGGGTGTGGAGTTTGGTAAGTTGTTTATAGATTTTAGGTACTAGTCCTTTATCCAATATGCCATTTACAATTATCTTTTCCCATTCCGTCGGTTGTCTATTAGTTTTGTTGGTTGTTTCCTTTGCCATGCAGAAGCTTTTTATCTTGATGAGGTCCCAATAGTTCATTTTTGCTTTTAATTCCTCGCCTTTGAAGATGTGTCGTGTAGGAAATTGGTATGGCTCAGGTCATAAAGGTTTTATCCTACTTTTTCCTCTAGGATTTTGATAGTTTCTCGTCTCACATTTGTGTCCTTCATCCATTTAGAGTTTATTTTTGTGAGTGGTGAAAGAAAGTGGTCAAGTTTCATTCTTGTGCATGTTGCTATCCAGTTCTCCCAACACCATTTGTTAAAGAGGCTGTCTTTTTTCCAGTGGATACTCGCTCCTGCTTTGTCAAAGATTAGTTGGCCATATGCTTATGGGTCCATTTCTGAGTTTTCTATTCTATTCCATTGGTCTATGTGTCTGTTTTTGTGTCAATACCATACTGTCTTGATGATTACCGCTTTGTAGGAGAGGCTAAAGTCTGGAATTGTGATGCCTCCTGCTTTGGTTTTCTTCTTCAATATTACTTTGGCTATTTGGGGTCTTTTGTGGTTACATACAGATTTTAGGATTGTTTACTCTAGCTTTTAGAAGATGCTGGTGCAATTTTTATTGGGATTACATTGAATGTGTAGATTGCTTTGGGTAGTATTGACATTTTAACAATATTTATTCCAATCCATGAGCATGGGATGTTTTTCCATTTCCTTGTGTCTTCCTCATTTTCCTTCGTAAGTTTTTTTTATAGTTTTCAGCGTAGAGATCCCTTATATCGTTGGTTAAGTTTATTCCTAAGTATTTGATGGTTTTTGGTGCAATTGTGAATGAGATTCACTTCTGTCTCTTTCCATTGCTTCATTGTTGGTGTGAAGGAAGGCAGCCCATTTCTGTACATTGATTTTGTATCCTGCAACTTTGCCGAATTCATGAATCAGTTCTAGTACACTTTTGGTGGATTCTGTCGGGTTTTCCATGTAAAGTGAAATGCCATCTGCAAAAAGTGAAAATTTGACTTCATCTTTACCGTCTCCTGATGCCTTTTATTTTGCTTTGTTGTCTGATTGTTGATGCTAGGACCTCCAACACTATGTTAAATAGCAGTGGTGAGAGTGGACATCCCTGTCGTGCTCCTGATCTTAGGAGGAAGGCTCTCATTTTTCTCCATTGAGGATGATATTAGATGTGGGCTTTTCATAAATGGCTTTTATCGTGCCTAAGTATGTTCCTTTTATCACGACTTTCTCAAGAGTTTTTATTAGGAAAGGATGCTGTATTTTTGTCAAATTCTTTCTCTGCATCTATTGACAGGATCATATGGTTCTTATCTTTATTTTGTCAATATGACGTATCACATTGATTGATTTGCGAATATTGAACCAGGTAACCCAGGGATGAATCCTAGTTGATCATGGTGAATAATTCTTCTCATATGCTGTTGTATTCGATTTGCTAATATCTTGTTAAGAATTTTTGTATCCATGTTCATCAAGGATATTGGCCTGTAGTTCTCTTTTTTTGCTGAGTCTCTATCTGGTTTAGGAATCGAAGTGATGCTGGCTTCATAGAATGAGTCCGGGAGTTTTCCTTCCGTTCCAATTTTTTGGAACAACTTGAGGAAGATAAGTATTAACTCTGTCTTAAATGTCTGGTAAAATTCCCAGGGAAGCCATCTGGTCCTGGACTTTTATTTGATGGGAGATTTTTGATAACTGATTCAAGTTCTTCACTAGTTATGGGTCTGTTCAAGTTTTCTATTTCTTCCCATTCAAGGTTTGGTAGCGTGTGGCTGTTTAGGAATTTGTCTATTTCTTCCAGGTTGTTCAATTTGACGGCATATAGTTTTTCATAATATTCTCTAATTATTGCTTGTATTTCTGAGGGACTGGTTGTAATCACTCCCTTTTCGTTCGTGATTTTATCTGCTTGGGTCCTCTCTCTTTTCTTTTTGAGAAGCCTGGCCAGAGGTTTATGAATTTTGTTTATTTTTTCCAAGAACCAGCTCTTGCTTTCAATGACCTGTTCCACTACTTTTTCGGTATCCATATGATTAATTTCTGCCTTGATCTTTGTTATTTCTCTCTTTCTGCTGGGTTTGGGTTGTCTTAGCTGTTCTGCTTCTAGTTCCTTTAGGCGTGCTGTTAGAATTTGTGTTATTGATTTTTCTTGTTTCTTGAGATAAGCCTGGATTGCAATATATTTCCCTCTCAGGACTGCCTTTGCCGCATCCCAAACCGTTTGTATTGTTGTATTTTCATTTTCATTTGTTTCCATGTATTTTTAAATTTCTTCTCTGATTGCTTGGTTGACCCAGTCGTTCTTTAGCCTCCATGTTTTTGGGGGTTTTCCAGCCTTTTTCTTGTGGTTGATTTCAAGTTTCAAAGCATTGTGGTCTGAAAGTGTGCATGGTATGATTTCAATTTTTGTATATTTATTCAGCACTTCCTTGTGCCCCAAAATATGGTCTATCTTGGAGAATGTACCGTGTGCATTTGAGAAGAATGTAAATTCCTTTGCTCCTGGATGAAGGGCCCTGACGATGTCAGTTAGGCCCATCTGTTCCAGCGTGTTTTCAGGACCATTGTTTTTATGGTGATTCTCTGTTTAGTGTATCTATCCAGCGCTGTGAGCGGGGTATTAAGGTCCCCTGCAATTAGCACATTTTTAACGATAAGATTGCTTACGTTTATAATTATTTGCTTTACAAATTTGGGTGCCCCAGAATTTGGCGCATAGATATTTATAATTGTTAGCTCTTCCTGCTGGATAGTCCCTGTGATTATTATATAATGCACTTCTTCATCTCTTATTACATCTTTTACTTTAAAGTCCAGTTTGTCTGATATAAGTTTGGCTACTCCAGCTTTCTTCTGACTTCCCATAGCATGGTAGATAGTTCTCCATCCCCTCACTTTCAATCTGAAGGTGTCCTCAGGTCTAAAATGGGTCTCTTAAAGACAGCATATAGATGAGTCTAGTTTTTTAATCCATTCTGTTACCCTGTGTCTTCTATTTGGAGCATTTAGTCCATTTACATTCAGCGTTAATATTGAAAAATATGGGTTTAGAGTCACTGTGTTATCTCTAGGTTTCATGCTTATAAGGATGTCTCTGGTACTCTGTGTTCCTTGCGACCTTTCCTTCATAGAGTCCCCCTCAGGATCTCTTGTAAGACTGGTGTATTTGTGATGTATTCCTTCAGTTTTTGTTTCTTTGGGAAGACCTTTATCTCTCCATCCATTCTGAATGACAGGCTGGCTGGGTAAAGGATTCTTGGTTGCATATCCTTCCTGTTCATCATATTGAAGATTTCCTGCCATTCCTTTCTGGCTTGCCAAGTTTCTGTAGATAAGTCTGCTACTACCCTAATGTATCTGCCTTTGTAAGTCAAGGCCCATTTATCCCTAGCTGCTTTCAGAATTCTCTGTGTCTTTGTATTTTCCCAGCTTCACTATGATGTGTTGTGCTGAGGGTCTATTCGGGTTACATCTGAGGGAAGTTCTCTGTGCCTCTTGGACTTCAATGCCCGTTTCCTTCTTCATGTTGGGGAAGTTCTCATTGATGATTTGTTCAAGTACCCCTTTGACTCCTTTCTCTCTCTCTCCTTCCTCTGAAATTCCTATAATACTGATATATTCAGCTTGATTGCATCGCTAGGCTCTTGAATTCTCCTTTCTTGTTCCTGAATCAGTTTCTCTCTCTTTTTTTCTACTTCCTCTTTTTCCATAATTTTGTCTTCTAACTCACCTATTCTGTCTTCTTCCTCTTCAGTCCACACTGTGGCTGCCTCCAATTTGTTTTGCATCTCATTTAAAGCATTTTTTAATTCCTCCTGACCTTTTTTAGGACCTTGATCTCTGCCTCGAGGGTCCCCCTGCTTTCTTCTATGCTATTTTCAATCCCAGCGAGTATTTTTATGTTTATCTCTCTATATTCTTGTTCTGTTAAGTTGCTTATGTCTGCTTTCATCATTTCTTGCGCTGTCACTATTTCCTGTACATTATTTTGAGGAGAGTTCTTCCGTTTCGTCATTTTGGCCAGGTGTGTATTGGTTTATTTCCTAGGTCTCCTCCGTCTCCCAGGATTTTCTCGGTTTCGCGTTCCTTTCCCCATAGCTTCCAACTACTCTTCTTGCAGATCTCTGGGATTGAGAGTCCCTTGGTTTCAGTCCATCTTAGTTTGAAAGCCATGGGATATTACGGGTCCCCCTACTCCTCTGCCGTGTTGGTCTCTCCCTCAGGATAAACATTATTCATTTTACCACATTACCTTTTAAATTTTTTCTACGGAAATTGTACTTTTTATGTTTTCTACTTCTTAGCTCAATTCTAGCCTTTTGTATCTTGTCGGTTATCAATTTCCACCTACTATTAACATTTGTTACTGCAGATTTGCAGATAATATTCTCATAATTTTTAATTTTTATATGGTCACTATCTTTTTTCATTCATAATCTTGCGTATTTATGTGTATTTTTAATTTTTTGCCATCAACATTTTCATAAAGGTTGTTTTCACTAGTCTTTTCAAAGGAGTAGCTTTTATTTATTTTCTCTCTCTTTAAAGTTTTTATTTAAAAACCAGTTAGTTGACATACAGTGTAATATTAGTTTCAGGTATACAATATAGTGATTCAACAATTCCATATGTCACCCAGTGATTATCATGCCAAGTGCACTCTTTAATCCCCATCACCTATTAAACCCATCCCCTCACCAACCTCCCATCTGGTAACCATCAGTTTGTTACCTATAGTTAAGAGTCTGTTTATTGGTTTGCATTCTCTCTCTTTTTCTCCCTTTACTCATTTGTTTTGTTTCTTAACCTCCAGAAATGAGTGAAATCATATGGTAGTTTTTCTTTCTCTGATTGACTTATTTCACTTAGCATAATACTCTCTAGCTCCATCCATGTCATTGCAAATGGCAATATTTCTTTCTTTTTTATGCCTTTATGGCTGAGTAATAGTCCAGTGTGTGTGTGTGTGTGTGTGTGTGTGTGTGTGTGTGTGTGTGTATGCGTATGAGTGTGTGAGTGTGTGTGTGTGTGTGTAACCACATCTTCTTTACCCATTCATCAGTCAGTGCACATTTCAGCTCTTCCCATAGTTTGTCTATTGTTGATAATGCTGCTATAAACATCAGGGTACATGTACCCCTTCAAATCTGTATTTTTGTACCCTTTGGGTAACTACCTAGTAGTGTAATTGCTGGATCATAGGGTAGTTCTATTTTTACTTTTTGAGGAAATTCCAGAGTTGCTGCACCGGCTTGCATTCCCACCAATTGTACCACATCCTCGCCAACACCTGTTGTTTCTCGTATTGTTGATTTTAACCATTCTGACAGGCCTGAGGTGATATCACATTGTAGTTTTGATTTGTATTTCCCTGATCAGTGATGTTGAGCATCTTTACATGTGTGTGTTGGCCATCTGGATGTCTTCTTTGGAAAAATGTTTATTCATAATTCTGCCCATTTTTAATTGGATTATTTCATTTTTGGGTGTTGAGTTTTATATGTTCTTTACATATTTTGGATACTAACCTTTTATCAGATATGTCATTTGCAAATATCTTCTCCCATTCAGTAGGTTGTCTTTTAGTTTTGTTGATTATTTCCTTCTCTGTGCAGGTTTTTTTTTTTCTGTTGTCCAAACAGTTTATTTTTGCTTTTCCCTTGCCTCAGGATACATATCAAGGAAAGAAGTTGCTACAGCCGATGTCAAAGAAGTTACTTCCTGTTTCTCCTCTGGGATTTTGTTTGTTTCATGACTCATACTTAGTTCTTTAATTCACTTTGAATATACTTTGTGTATGGGGTAAGAAAATGTTCCAGTTTCAGTCTTTTCCATGTTGCTGTTCAAGTTTTCCAACACCATTTGTTGAAGAGACTTTTTTTTCCCATTGGATATTCTTTCTTGTTTTGTGGCAGATTAATTGACTATAGAGTTGTTGGTTCTTTCCTGGATTTTCTAATCTGTTCCATTGACTTATGTTTTTATTTTTGTGCCAACACCATATTTGATCACTATAGCTTAGTAATGTAACTTGAAGTCTAGAATTATAATAGCTTCAGCTTTGCTTTGCTTTTTCAAGTTTGCTTTGGTTATTTAGAGTCTTTTGTAGTAATATACACATTTTAGGATTGTTTGTTCTGGCTCTGTGGAAAATGCTGGTGGAATTTTGATAGGGACTGCATTAAATGTGGGTCTTATAGATATTTTAACAGTATTTGTTCTTCTAATTCATGAGCATGGGATATCTTTCCATTTCTTGGTGACATCTTCAATTGCTTTCATTAATGATTTATTGTTTTCATAGGTCTTTCACCTCTTTGGTTAGGTTTATTCCTAGGTATCTTATTAAGTTTTTGGTGCAAATGGTATTTATTCCTTATTTTCTCTTTTTGCTGCTTCATTATTGGTGTATAGAAATGCAATGTATTTCTAAACATTGATTTTGTATCCTGTGACTTTACTGAATTCGTGTATTAGTTCCAGCAAATTTTGGAGGAGTCTTTCAGATTTTCTATACAGTTTCATGTCAACTGCAAATAGTAAAAGTTTTATTTCTTCCTTGCCAATTTGGATCCCTTTTATTTCTTTTTGTTGTCTGATTGCTGAGGCTAGACTTCCAATATTATGTTCATTTACAGTGCTGAGAGTAGACACTCTTGTCATATTCTTGTCCTAAGAGGAAAAGCTCTCAGTTTTTCTCCATTGGGGATGATATTAGCTATGGGTCTTTCATATATGGCCTTTATGATGTTGAGGCACGTTTCATCTATCCCTACTTTGTTGAAGTGGTTTTCTTTTAATAAAGAATGGATACTGTATTTTGTCAAATGCTTTTTCTGCATCTATTGTCAGGATCATATGATTCTTATTCTTTGTTTTATTAATGTGGTGTATCATGTTTATTGATTTGCATATATTGGACCACACCTGAAGCCCAGGAATAAATCCCACTAGATCATGTGAATAATTCTTTTAATGTACTATTGAATTTGATTTGCTAGTAAATTGTTGAGATTTTTATATCCGTGGTCATCATGGATATTGCCCTGTAATTCTACTTTATAGTGGGGTCTTCGGTTTGGGGATCAAAGTAATGCTGGGTTCATAGAATGGGTTTGGAGGTTTTCCTTCCATTTGGATTTTTTGTAACGGTTTGAGAAGAATAGGTATTAACTTTTTAAATGTCTTATAAAATTCCCTTGGGAAGCCATCTGGTCCAGGACTCTCCTTTGTTGGGAGATTATTTATTACTGGTTCAATTTCTTTGCTGGTTATGGCTCTACTCAAATTTTCTATTTCTTCCTGTTTCGGTTTTGGTAGTGTGTGACTTTCTAGGAATTTGTCCATCTGTCAGATTGCCCAGTTTATTGGCATATAATTTTTCATAGTATTCTCTTTTAATTGTTTTTATTTCTGTGGTGTTGGTTGTGATCTCTCCCCTTTCATTCATGTCTTTAACTCTTGGGTCCTTTTTCTCTTCTTTTTGATAAGTTTGCCTAAAGGTTTATCAATTTTGTTTATTCTTTCAAAGAACCATCTCTTAGGTTCATTGATCTACTGGATTTTGTTTGTTTGTTTCTATATTGTTTATTTCTCTTCTAATCTTTATTATATCTCTTATTCAGCTGGCTTTAGGCTTTATGTGCTATTCCTTTTGTAGTTCTTTTAGGTGTAAGGTTAGATTGTGTATTTGGTACCTTTTGTGCTACTTTGAGATACGCCTAAATTGCAATATACTTCCCTCTTAGGATTGCTTTGGTGCATCCCAAAGAGTTTGGACTGTCATGTTTTCATTTTCATTTGCTTCTATGTGTTTTTTTTTCTTAATTCTTCTTTAATTTTCTGGTTAACCCATTCATTCTTTAGTTGGATGTTCTTTAACCTCTGTATATTTGAGGGTTTTCCATTTTTTTTCTTGTTGACTTCAAGTTTCATAAAATCGTGATCTGAAAATATGCATGATATGATTTCAATCTTTTTGTATTCTTTGAGGTCTGATTTGTGACTCAGTATGTGATCTACTCTGGAGAATGTTCTATGTGCACTCGAGAAGAATGTGCACTCTGCTACTTTAGGATAAAATATTTTGAATATATGTATTAAGTCCATCTGATCCAGTGTGTCATTCGAGCCATTTTTTCCTTGTTGATTTTCTGCTTGGATGATTTATCCACTGCTGTAAGTGAGGTGTTAAAATCCCATACCATTATTGTATTATTATCAATTAGTTTCTTTATGTTTGTGATTAATTGATTTATGCATTTGGGTGCTCTCATGGTGGTGGCATAGATCTTTACAATTATTAGCTCTTCTTGATGGATAGACCCCTTAATTATTATATAATGCCTTTCTTCATCTCTTGTTACAGTCTTTGTTTTAAAATCTAGTTTGCCTGATATAAGTATGGTTACTCTGACTTTCTTTTGACTTCCATTGGCATAATAAATGGTTCTCCATCCCCTCACTTTAAAACTGTAGGTGTCATTTGGTCTAAAATGTGTCTCCTACAGGCAGTATATAGCTGGATCTTGCTTTTTAATAAATTATGATACTCTATGTCTTTCGACTGGAGCATTTAGTCCATTACATTCAGAGTGATTATTGAAAGATATTAATTAAATGCCCTTATGTTACCTGTAAAGTTGGTAATTATGGTGATGTTCTCTGGTCCTTCCTGTCTTTGTTGCTCTGATTTTTTTTCCCTCCACTCAAAGTGTTCCCCTTAAAATTTCTTGCAGGGCTGGTTTAGTGGTCACAAATTCCTTTAGTTTTTGTTTGTCTGCGAAACTCTCTCTTTCTATTCTCAATGACAGTCTTACTGAATAAAGGATTCTTGTTTGCAGATTTTACCCATTCAGCATGTTAAATATTTCCTGCCATTCCCTTCTGGTCTGCCAAGCTTCAGTGGACAGGTCTGCTGTTAACCTTATATGCCTACCCTTGTGGTTTAAGGACATTTTGTCCTCATCTGCTTTCAGAATTCTCTCTTTATGTTGGTATTTTGAAGTTTTCACTATTATATGACATGGTGTTGACCTGTTCTTGTTGATTTTGAGGGAACTTCTCTGTGCCTCTTGGACTTGAATGCTTGTTTCCTTCCTCAGTTAGGGAAGTCTCACCTATAATTTGTTCAAATAAACCTTCTGCCCCTTTTCCCTGTCTTCTCCTTCTCCTATGGAATATTTCTTATTTCACTTTAGGAATCGCTGAGTTCCCTAAGTCTACCTTTGTGATCCAATAGTTTTCCTTCCCTCTTCTTTTCAGCTTCATTTTATCTATAATTTATCTTTTATATCACCTATTCTCTCCAGTTTCTTCAGTCGTCGTTGTGTATATCCCGTTGGTTTTGCATCTCAGAACATTTTTTTATTTCAACCTGACTAATTTTCATGTCTTTGACCTCTGCATCAAGGGTTTCTCTGTTGCCTTCTGTGCTGTTTTTCAAACCCAGTGCAGTCTTATGACTGTTGGTCTAAATTCTTGTTCAGATGTATTGCTTATATCTCTTTTGAGCAAGTTCTTGGCTGTGATTTCTCCTTGACCTTTCTTTTGGGAAGAATTCCTCTGTCTTATCATTTTGGCCAAGTTTTGAAAGCTTGTTATGTTTCCTGCACCTGAGAGTAATGCTATATTAAAAAGGCTTCGCACACTGTCCAAGGCCTGGCACTCCAGGTAGTGTCTGTGGTGTATGCTTTGTTCTCTCTGCTGCTGCATTTTGTCCTCTATTTCTCAGTGGTCAGTTCTATGCAGAGCTCTTTCTTGCAGGGGGAAGTGTTTGGACCTTTAACTAGGTGTGCTTTGATTTTTTTGTTAAAATAAGCCTTGCACTTGCCACACTGTCTCCCTCCACCAATGGAGATCCTTCTGCCAATCCTCAGATTGATTTCCTGGTGTTTCAAGTAATCTGACCTCAATACAGTTGTGTTTGAGGGACAGGAAAAGCCCAGGGTCTCCCTACTTCTTAGCCATCTTAACACCTCTCTGGAATTGTGACACCTTCAGCTTTGTTCTTCTTTCTCATGATTGCTTTGGCTCTTCTAGGTCTTTTTGTGGTTCCACAAAAGTTTTGTATTTTTTTTTTACTTTGTGAAAAAATGCTGTTCATATTTTGATAGGGATTGCATTGAATCTGTAAATTGAGTAATATGGACATTTTAACAATATTAATTCTTCCAATCTATGAGTATAAAATCTTTTCCATTGTTTGTGTCATTTTCAAATTCTTTCATTAATATTTTATAATTTTCAGAGTACAGGTCTTTCACCTCTTGGTTAAGTTTATTCCTAGGTATCTTATTCTTTTTTTGTATCTTGATATTTTGTCTAATTCTCTGCCTTCTTCTGTATACTAGAAAAGCCATTATGTTTCCTGGTCCTAAAATTAATGGCCTTATGAAGAAGCGGTCATGTAGTGCCCAGGGTCTGGTGCTTCAGCGAGTGTCTCCGGTGTGTGCTGAATTCACTCTGCTGTTGTGTTTAGGCTCCTTGTCTGCAGTGGTCAGTATTTGGTCCCTGGACTGAATGTGTCACGTTTTAACTACATGTGCTATGGTCTACTTGTGAATTGACACCTGACACCACCTCAACCAAAACTGAGGCCCTGCATAGCTCTCTGGCCTGGAGACGTGGTGTGGGTAAGTGTTTGTGTTGGTCTTCTGGGGAAGGGGCCTGCTGCACTGGGACTGAGGCAAGCTTGGCTGAGAAGGGCATGCCCACCACAGTGCACTGGGGTGGGGCTTGATGTAAGCAAGTTAGGCAGCCAGTATTGGCACTGAGTTGCTTCTGTCAGGTGGCTCTGTGTTTGTGCTGAGGGACAAGGGAGGGAAATGGTGCCAGCCAGTTTCTTTGTTCCTGGAGAGGAATCTCTGTGAATGCAGCTTCCAGGGACACTCTTGGAGATGAGCAAACTCGTGTGTACTCCACATTCGTGTGTACCCCACACTGTGTGTAACCCAAGCATTCTTCAGATCACTGTTTCCATGATGTCTGCCTTCATATTGTTGGCTGGCTTTCCCTCCAGGATCAAGGCATTGCCCCTAGGCTCTATGCTACTCAAGCCCATTGACCTTTAAAAATAGGCTTTAATCCCTGTTTGTTGCAAGAATTCATTTTTTCCAAGCCCCTCTCATTTTCCAAGCCAATAGCTTTGGGGAAATATTCTCCTCGTGCATTCCCCTGTGTGCTCCTCTCTCTCTTTCACCCTTCTCTATGACCATGGCTCCTCCTCTTCTGCAGCATAGGCAGTCGATTTCTCCCCTAAATCACACCAACACACTTTTTACATTCTTCAGTGTGGCCTCTTCTCTCCCTTTTGTTGTGAACTTCAGGACTTCAGGACTTCTCTCCCTGTTGTTGTCGACTTCAGGACGATTTCTGGGGTAGCTAGGATGATTTGATAGTTATCTAGTTGTGTTTATGGGACACAAGGAGCCTAGGGTCTTCTTACTCTTCCACCATCTTCAAAAAACTTTATCCTGTTTTTTTGAAGATTAATTAACCATATAGTTGTGGGTTTCTTGTTACAGTCTCTGTTTTAAAGTCTAGTTTGTTTGATAAAAGTATCGTGACTCCAGCTCTCTTTATATGCATTTGCATGATACATGTTTCCCCATTTTCAATTTATAGGTGTCTTTAGGTCTAAAATGAACCTCTTGTAGGCAGTATATATATGAGTCTTTAAAAAAAAAAAGTCTGTTTTATAACCCTGTTTAATTAGAGCATTTAATCCATTTACAAAGTTATTATTGATAGGTACATATTATTGCCATTGTATTACTTGTGATTGTCTCTGAAGATTTTCTCTGATCCTTTCTTGTCTTTCTTTCATGTTTTGTTGATTTTCTTTAGTGATATATTTGGGTTTCTTTCTGTTTATTCTTTGCATGTTTTCGATATATGGTTACCATTAGGTTTGTATATAACCTCTTCTGCACACCACAGTCTGTATTAAGTTGATAGTTGTTTACGTTCGAACCCATTCTTTCTTTTTTCCTCTCCGTTTCATGTTGTAGATGTATGTTATTATATTTTATATCCTGTTTTTTGTGAAATATTCAATTTTTTGCTTTTGTATTTCCTACCTTTACACTGTCACTTTTGGTCTCTCCTTTTCACTCAAAGTATCCCCTTTAATATTTCTTGCAAGCCTGTTTCATAGTCATGACTCTTTTTTTTTCTGGTCTGGGAAACTCCTTATTTCTCTTTCTATTATGAATGATAGCCTTGCTAGAGTATTCTTGGGTGAAGATTTTTTCCCATTCAGCACTTTGAGTATACACCACTCCTTTCTGTCTTGCAAAGTTTCTGTTGAGAAAACTCCTGCTAGCTTTTGGGTTTCTTTTTAAGTTAAAGACTTCTTTTGTCTTGTTGCTTAAAAATTTTTTTCTTTATCACTATATTTTGCAAATTTAATTACAATATTTTATGATGTGGATCTGCTTTGTGATTTTGATGGGAGTTCCTTGTGCCTCCTGGATCTGTATATATGTTTCCTTCCCCTGATTAGGGAAGTTTTCATTTTTTATTTTTCTGTCCCCTTTTCTCTTTCTTCCTCTTCTGAGACTCCTATAATACAAATGTTATTATGTTTGTTGGAGTCCCTGAATTCCCTAAATCTATTCTCATTCTGTGTAACTCTTAACTCTATTGTTCAGCTTGATTACTTTCCATTATTCTGTCTCTAAGTCACTAATTTGTTCCTCTGCTTCTTTCATCATGCCGTTCATTCCATTAAGCATGTTTCTCATTTTGTTTATTGAGCCTTTTATCTCTGCTATGTTATTCCTTATCTCTGAGTTAAGGATCTCCCATATATCTTACATTCTTTTCTCAAGTCCAGCGAGTATCCTTATGATCAATTGTTTTACTTTTTTATTTTTTGTTTTATTTTATTTTATTTATGATTATTGCTTTAAATTCTCTATTAGGCATGTTACTGTTATCTGTTTGGCTAGTTCTCTGGTAATGGCTTTGTCCTGTTTTTTAATTTGGGATAAATTTCTCTGTCTTCTCATTTTGTCTGCCACTCTGTCCCTCTATGCTAAGAAACTCAGATATGCCTTGTGCTCTGGAAAGTAGTTACTTTATGGAGAAGAGGTCCTGGAGTGTTCTGCAGTGCAATGTCCCCTGTTCACCAGAAAGTGGAACTTCAGGGGAGTCTCCTATGCGTGTTTTTATGCCTTGCTGTGGCGTCTGAGTCACTTTTCCTTTCAGTGCAGTCCTCTGTATTGGCTCTCTGCTGGTTGTGCACTGTGCTTCCTCTCTGTGGTTTTAGTTCAACCTAGGCAGGACAGTTCTAAGGGGGCAGATTCCCTGGGGGGAACTTGAGAGTTGGGCATTGGTGTTAGTGAAATTTACAATGGGCCATTAGTTCTATCCTGGATCCCCTGAAGCACTGTGGTGGCTGGAGGCTGGGGTGACTGTGGGCATGAGGCTGATCATGGCTGGACCGAGCATGCTACTGTGGCTGAAGGTGCTCAGTTAGCTGTGGAACACAGTAGCAGCTGTGTACCCAGAGGCTGAGCAGGGCATGTATACGACAAAATTTGCCCTGAACCCAGGGGCAAGCTAACAGGCTTAGAATGGGCAGGTCCTCAGGAGAACTTGTTGGAGTAGTGCACTGCTAGCTAGTTAGGTAGCAAGTGTCCTTGCAGCCCCAACTCTTGCAGGTAGCTCTATGTTTATACTGGGGAGTGAGAGAGGAAAATGGTACATGCCAGCTCCCTTATTTTCTGAGAAGTCCCTCAACATGCTCCAAAATCATTGTTAGCAGATCTGTCTTCCATTTTTCCCCTGTAGCATGTAAACTGCTGTTTTTATGTTGCCTCTTTGCAGAGACTGCTGTCTCTTTAAGGGTGGTGACCCAGGTCTCACTCACCCTTCAGGGTCACCCAGTGCTGAGTCAGTGGACTTTTATAGCTCCAGGCTGGAGCTATAAGTCCCATTCATTTTACAAACTCCTGTAATTCAACCCCTGTGGTTTTTAAAGCCAAACATTATGGGGATAGTCTTCCTGTTTGAACTTCCTGGTGCAAGGGCAGTTTCTCTGCCCTCTCCATGCACACAGCTCCCTCTCTCCTGCCTGCTTACTTCCTCTGCCTTTATGACTTTTCTAACCTTTCAGATGCGGCTTCTTCCCTATATATAATTGTGTAGTTTGTTCTGCCACTCTTCATATCACTCTTCAGTTATTGACTTGTATGTGGATGATATCTAGTTGTGAACATGGGACAGGGAGAGCTCTGGGTCCTCCTATTCTACCATCTTCCCAAACTCCTCTCCTGTCCTTAATATGACCATAGTGCAAAAAGATTGAGCTCACTTATTTTAAAAAATTAACAGTTCATATTTGTTTCTGAATTATGTACCAATAAGCTAACTTCTAGGAACACTGGACACTTGGGAGGAAATACCCCACACACTTTATAGCAAAGAGCCCCATCCTGAGATCCCTGGTCCCTGAAGTCATGGAGGCTATACCTGCCATATACAAGACAGCACTCAAGTGTCCTTACTCCCCTTTTCATACCTTCTCCTCAGCCCTACCAGGCAGCGTTGTAGTATCCAAGGCAATTCCACTTCGAGAACTGACCTTTTGGAAGAATATCTTCTAGATCTTAATGGAGCGTTCTTTTTTTTTTTTAATTTTTTTGACATTTTTATTTTATTTTTGAGAGACATAGAGACCGAGTGTGAGCAAGGGAAGGGCAGAGAGGGAGATACAGAATCCGAAGCAGGCTCCAGGCTCCGAGCCGACAGCACAGAGCCCGACGCGGGGCTCGAACTCACAGACCGCGAGATCATGACCCGAGCCGAAGTCGGTCGCTTAACCGACTGAGCCACCCAGGTGCCCCTTAATGGAGCATTCTTAATGGAGGTGGTGATGGAGCAAAAGAAGTATGGCAGCAATGGTGTAGGCAAGTTCAAAAGGCCATAAGATATCAGTGGTTAAAGTGGACTTTTTAAAACATCAGAGGCATCTCACTATCCTCAGCTTAAATTGTATTTTCTAAGCAGCAGTGTTGAGGTTTTGTGAAGTCTTTACTGTGACTATAGCCCAGTCTGTGAGAAGAGACAGATTTTTGACTTCATTCAGTTCTTTGGGTTGCTTAGGTTCTATGGTTTTCAATAGAAAATAACCAAATATGGAGAAAATTTTAGGGTCATTCAAATCAGTACCATCATTGCACCTATTTCTTTACTCATTCTTTTTTTAACCAAGTATCAGGGATGTGCTAGCACTGGAGAGTTAAAAATGAATAAGAAATAACATCCAGAAACCAAAATTCAGTTTAAATTAAAGATTGGGAGACTGAAGTGTGCGACTTGTTCAAGAAAAAGAAGATTCTCTGTGACTTACATGTGGCAGATAGTTGGGCAAATTAGTAACTACTCCAGGCTTCACCTGGCCTGTAAGGAAAATGGGCTTAATAATAATGATCTACCTCATAAGGTTGTTGCAAGAATTAAATGAGTTAATACAGTTGACCCTTGGATTTGAACTGCATGGGTCCACTTATATGCAGAATTTTTACAGTACATTACTGTAAATATATTTTTCTTCCTTATGATTTTCTTAGAAGGGTTTTCTCTAGCTTACTTTGTTATAAGAATACAGTATATAGTACCTATGACATAAAAATGTGTATTGATCAACTGATAATCAATCACTAGTATGGATATGCTATTAGTCTATCAGTCAAAAGTAGACTATTGGTAATTAAGGTTTTCAGGGAGTCAAAGTTATAAGTGAATTTTTGACTGCGCAGGTGTCAGCGTCTCTAATATTCACACTGTTTAAAGATCAACTATACTTGTAAAGTATTTTGAATGATGTCTGAAAGATCCTAACCACTCAACAAGTGTTAGCTATTATTGAGGCCTATCTGAATCATCCATGCCGGTTTCATTAAGCCCAGTGTCTCAGTGATTTTCACTGGTGGGTTTATTATATGTATCACAAGTCATTGTCCCACACATTTTTGTTACTAACGAGATCAAAGAACTTTAACATTTCAGTCGGTTTTGTTGGAAACTTTTTGGGAATAGCTGAGCCGCCTTTGTGACTATCTCATTCTTTTTCTCATTTTATGGTATCTATATTATTTATGTGATATTTTTTAATTAACATTTTTCTTAAATAGATGAGGGTTTTTTTAAGCAATATGCATGAATTCATGAGTTTGATGTCCTAAGAGTATGTTTTAAAGAAGTATATGAAAATAAACAAGTCAGCATAATTATTAAAATAAAAACAGCCATCCATGAATTCACCTAAAATCATCTCAATGTACTACAGCCTCTTGAAGTTTGTAAGTTCTCTGGGTTTTTTATCTGACCTACATAATTTTCTGACGTATGGATCCTTAGGCTAAAAACCCTGACAAATTGCTTTTAGTTTCTTTACTTCAGAAGTGAAGGGAAAAGAAGTGATTTGATTCAAGAAGGGACACATACTTTCTCTTTGAAAAGACTTTTGCTTATAAAAAGCTTTTTTTAATTTATTGATGTATAATTGACATATAATGTTAAATTAGTTTCAAGTGTACACCGTAGTGATTTGACTTTTGTATATAAGCAAAGGGTCACCACAATAAGTCTAGTTACAAAGTATATGAAATATACAAAGTATATGAACCTTACAAAGTTAATACAAGTTTACTTATTATATTCCCCTTGCTGTACGTTACATCTCCACGACTTATTTATTTTATAACTGGAAGTTTGTACTTCTTAATCTCCTTCACATTTTTTGCCCCTCCACCACCCCAGAAACTCTTCCTCTCCTCTTGAAACCACCAGTCTGTTCTCTCAATCTATGAATCTGGGCTTTGTTTTGTTTTCTTGTTTTGTTTTATAGATTTCAAAAATAACTGAACCATGTGACATTCATTTTTCTCTGACTTATTTCACTTAACATAATGCCCTTTAAGCCATCCATGTTGTCATAAAGGGTAATATTTAATTCTTCCTTATGCCTGGGTAATATTCCATTGTGTATATATACTACATCTCTACTGATTCATCCATTTTTGGACACTTAGGTTGCTTACTTTTTTTGACTGTTGTAAGTAATGCTACGATGAACTTAGAGGTGAATATATCCTTTCAAATTTGTTTTCATTTTCTTTGAGATGGCTAACAGTGGAATTGTTGGATTTCTATCCATTCATCTGTTGACACTTAAGTTGTTTCCATAGTTTACCTATGGTCAATAATACTACAGTAAACATGAGACTGCAGGTATCTTTTCCAGGTCCTGTTTTCATTTTCTTTTGATATATACCCAGGAATGGGATTGCTAGTTCTATTTCTAATTTTCTGATTAAACTCCATACTGTCTTCCACAGTGGCTGAACCAAATTACATTCCCATCAACAGTGCACAGGGTGTACATTTGTTATCTCTTGTCTTTTTGATATGGTCATTCTAACAGGTGTGAGGTGTTTCCTCACTGTGACTTTGATTTTCATTTCCCTAATAATTAATGATGTTAATCAGCTTTTTGAGTACCTATTGGTCACTTGTGTACCTTTGGAAAAATGTCTATTCGGTTCCTATGCCCATTTAAAAATCAGGGTTTTTTTTGTTATTGAATTGTATGAATTCTTTATATATTTTGGACATTAACCCCTTATCACATATATGATTCGTAAATATTTTCCTCCATTCTATAGGTTGTCTTTTCATTTTGTTGAATTTTTTTTGCTGTGCAGAAGCTTTTTAGTTTGATGTAGTCCCACTTATTAATTTTTGCTTTTGTTGTTATGCTTTTGGTATATATCTAAAAAATCATTGCCAAGACCAATATCAAGAAGATTTTTCCCTATGTTTCATTCTAGGAGCTTTATGGCTTCTGGTATTATATGTAAGTCTTTAGTCAATATCAAGTTAATTTTCGTGAGTGGTAAGTGGTAAGATAGGGATTGAATTTCATCCTTCTACATGTGATTATCCAATTTTCCCAGTACTGTTTATTGAAAAAGTTATCCTTGTGCCTTTGCCAAATATTAGTTAACAGTATAATATATATATATGTTTTATTCTGAGCTTTGATTTGTTTCTTTGGCATTTCTTTCTGTTTTTATGACAGTATCATACAGTTTTTAGTACTACGGCTTTGTAGTATTTGGAAATCAGGAATTCTGATGTCTTCAGCCTTATTTTTCTTTCTTGAGAGTGTTTTGACTATTCAGGGTCTTTTGCAGTTCCATATAAATTATAGGATTGGTTTTTCTATTTTTATAAAAAATATCATTGGAATTTTGATAAAGAATACATTAAATTTGTAGATGGCTTTGGGTGGTATGATCTACCCAAAATGATTTTTTGATCTTTTGATCTAAATGCAGGATGACTTTCCATTTATTTTTGTCTTCTTCAATTTCTTCCATTATAGTATTAGAGTTTTTAATGTACGGATTTACCTTCTTGATTAAATTCATTCCTAAATATCTTGGTTTTGATGCTGTTGTGAATAGGATTGTTATCTTTATTTCTTTTTCTGTTATTTTGTTGTTAACGTATAAGAAATAAACCAATTCCTGCATGTTGATTTTGTATACTGCAACTTTATTAAATCCTCTATTAGTTCAAACCAGTTTTTAGTGAAGTCCTTAGGATTGTTATATATAAGATTATATCATCTGCAAACAAAACATTTCCTCCTCCTCTTCTTCTTCTCCTTCTTCTTCTTCTTCTTCTTCTTCTTCTTCTTCTTCTTCTTCTTCTTCTTCTTCTCCTTCTCCTCCCCCTCCTTCTTCTTTTTCTTCTCCTTCTTCTTCCTCTTCCTCCTCCTCCTTCTTCTTCTCCTTCTTCTCCTTCTTCACCTTCTTCTCCTTCTTCTTCTTCTTCTCTTCTTCTTCATAACTTTTATCTCGTCTTGTTACCTGATTGCTCTGGCTAGACTTCCATACTATGTTGAATGAAAATGGTGAGAGGGGACACCCTTGTCTTGTTCCTGATCTTGAGTAGAAGCTTTCAACCTTTCAGAGTTGAGTATGATATACGATACGGGCTTGTCATAGGGTGCCTTGCTATGTTGAGGTACCCTCCTTCTATACCCAATGCGTTGAGAACTTTATTAGGAAAGGGTGTCATAAGTTATGAAATACTTTTTCTGCATCTATTGAGAGGAACATATGATTTTTACCTTTCATTCTATTAATGTAGTGTTTCACATTTGTTGATTTTGTATGCTGAACCAGCCTCGCATCCCAGCGATAAAGGCCACTTTATCATGATGTATGATCCTTTTAACGTGTTCTTGAGTTCAGTGTGCTGGAATTTTTTGACAATTTTTGCACCCATATTCATCGAGGATATTGGCCTGTAGGTTTTTTGTTTGTTCGTTTGTTCGTTTGTTCGTTTGTTGTTTTGTTTTGTGTCCTTATATAGCCTTGGTATCTGGGTCATGCTGACCTCTTAAAATGAGTATAGGAGTGTTCCCTTCTGTTCAATTTTTGGGAAGAGTTCGAAAAGGTCAAGTGTTAATTTTCTTTAAATGTTTGGTATACTTCACTAAAGACACCATCTATTCCTGGGCTTTTCTTTGGGAAAAAGGTTTTTGACTGCTGATTCAATCCCCTTACTCATTATTCTATTCCAATTTTCTATGTCTTCCTGATTCAGTCTTGGTTGTATGTTTCTAGGACTTTATCCATTTCTTCTGGGTTATCTAATTTGTTGGTGTATAACTGTCCATAGTAATATCTTATGGCCCTTTGTATTTCTGTGGTATCATTTGTAATGTCCCCTCTCTCATTTATATTTTTTTTTATTTGGATCCTCTCTCTTTTTTTCTTAGTGAGTCTAGCTAAAGAATAATATTTTAATCTTCTCAAAAAAACTAGGTCTTAGTTTCATTGAGCTTTTTAAATTGTTTTTATTTCATTTATTTCTCCTCTGATATTTATTATTTTCTTCATTTTGTTAACTTCAGGCTTAGTTTGTTCTTTTTCTAGTCCATTGAGGTGTAAAGTTAGGTTGTTTATTTGAGATCTTTCATTTTTCTTAATGTAGACATTTATCACTATTAACTTTGCTGCTATAAATGTTTTTTTGCAGCGTCCCATATATTCTAGTATTTGTGTTTTCATTTTCCTTTGATTGAATGTATTTTTTAATTTTTCTTTTGAGTTTTTCTTTGATCCACTGGTTGTTAGTGAGTATATTGTTTAATTGCCACATTTTTTAAATTTTCCAGCTTCCCTTTTGTTATCGTTTTCTCCTTTCATACCACTGTGGTCAGAGAAGATACTTGGTATGATTTCAGTCTTCTTAAATTTTATTAAGACTTGTTTCATAATGTATCATATGATCTATCCTGGAAAATATTCCATGTGTGCTTGAAAAAAGTGTGTATTCTGCTGCTGTTTGATGCAATATTCTTTATATATCTGTTGGGTCCATTTGGCCTAAATTATGGTTTAAGTCCAACTTTGCCTTATTGATTTTCTGTCTGGATGATCTATTCATTATTGAAAGTGGGGTGTTGAAATTCCTACTTTATTGTATGGTTGTCTTTATTGCCTTTCGGATGTGATATTATTTGTACTATATATTTAGGTGTGACAATTTTGAATGAATATACAATTGTTATGTCTTTTTAACAAATTGACCCTCTTATCATTATATAATGACATTCTTTGTCTCTTGTTACAATTTTTAGCATAAAGTCTATTTTGTCTGATACAAGAATAGCTACCTCTGCTCTCTTGGTTTTTATTTTCATGAAATATCTTTTGGCATCCCTTCACTTTGAACCTATGTGAGTCCTTAAAGCTGAAGTAAATGTCTTGTAGTCAGCATATAGTTGAGTCTTAAAAAAATCCACTCTATGTCTTTTGATTAGAGAATTCAATCCATTTTCATTTAGAGTAATTATTGATAGGTAAGGACTTACTAATGCCATTTTATTCATTGTTTTCTGGCTGTTTTGTAGTTTTATTGTTCTTCTCTTTTTTTCTTGCTGCCTTTCTTTGCGAAGTGATGATTTCCTGCAGTGGTGTGGTCTAAATCCCTTTCCTTTAACTCTGCAAATGTACTGTAGATCTGTATGTGTCGTGTATGTAATTACTATGAGGCTTACATAAAATATCTTATAGTTATACCAGTCTGTTTTATATTGATAATAACTCAACTTCAATCACATACAAAAATATTACCCTTTTACTCCCCATTTTTATGATTTTGATGTCACAATTTACCTTTTTATATTGTGTATTCATTATTAAGTTATTATAACTGTAGTTATTTTTAATACTCTTGTAGTTCAACCATTATACTAGAATTTAGTGGTTAACACTCGACCATATTACAGTATTAGGGTATTCTGAATTTGTCTATATACTTATCTTTATAGTGTATTTTCTATTTTTATGTTTTTATGTTACTAATTAGTGTCCTTTTATTTTAGTTTGAAAATCCCCTTTCAGCATTTTTCGTAAGGTAGATCTAGTGGTGATGAATTCCCAAAGCTTTTGTGTGTCTGCAAAAGTCTTTATGTCTCCTTCATTTCTAGAAAGACAGTTTTGTCAGGTAAAATATTCTTTCTTGGCACTTTTTTTCTTTCAGCACTTTGAATATATCATCATACTCCCTCTGGCCTGCAAAGTCACTAAGAAACCTGTTGACAGCCTTATGAGTATTCCCTTATAAATTAGAAGCTCTTTTTCTTCTGCTGCTTTTAAGAGTATCTCTTTGTTTTCAATATTTGACAGTTTTATTAGAGTGTCTTAGAGAGGATATCTTCAAATTTTTTGGTGATTATGAGCTTGGATACCTAAATCTCTCCCAGATGGGGGAGGTTCTCAGTCATATTTCTTTTCATGGCTTTCTGTCCCTTTTTCTTCTCTTTCCCTTCTGGAACTTCAATAATTCACAAATTAGTTCTTTTAATGATATCCTATAGATCATGTAGGCTTTTTTCAGTCTTTTTCATTCTTTTGGTTTTCTCCTCTGACTGCATAATTTCAAAGTTCCTGTCTTCTATCTCACATATTCTTTCTTTTGCTTTATCTATTATTTTGCTATGTTATCTAATTTCTTTTTAATTTTATTCATTATATTCCTCAGCTCCAGAATTTTTGTTTGTTTGGATTTTTAGGGTTTCTAGTTCTTTGTTAAACTTCTCATGTTGTTTGTGTATTTTTTTAAATTTCATTGAATGGTCTTTCTGTGTTTTCTCCTCACTCACTGAATTTCTTTAAAATAGATATTTTGAATTCTTTAAATTGTAAACCTCCATGCCTTTGGACTTGGTCCCTGGAATACTATTGTGATCCTTTGGTGATGTCATATTTCTTTGATTTTTAATGTTACTTGAAGTGTTGCCTTGTTGTCTTTGCATTTGAAGTAGCAGTCACCTTCTCTATCTTTACTAACTGCCTTCAAGTGAGAAATACATTCCTTTAACCCTGCTGGTGTTTCTGAGACTTTCTCAAACTTTCTATAGATATACCTTCTCCATTATTCTTGCTCCCTGTTGTGACATAATTTTTCAGTTTATATGTCTTCTCTCCATCAGGGTGAGTTTTAAAAATTTTTTTTTTAATGTTTATTTATTTTTGAGACACAGAGAGACAGAGCATGAGCAGGGGAAGGGCAGGGAGAGAGGGAGACACAGAATCTGAAACAGGCTTCAGGCTCTGAGCTGTCAGCACAGAGCCCGACGCGGGGCTCGAACTCACAGACCGCGAGATCATGACCTGAGCCGAAGTCGGCCGCTCAACCGACTGAGCCACCCAGGCACCCCCATCAGGGTGAGTTTTAATAGCCACTCTTGTTTTCCCAAAGGTGGCTCTAAAGCTTAAATTGATGGTCTCTGCCTGGCCCTCAGATTCAGGCTACCTTTACCCACATGCTCACCTGCTATCTGCCAAAGCTCACTCCTACCACTGCTATCAGGAGTGGCCACGGGGTTCTGGTCATGCACTGGAGTGGGCAAGGCTCATGAAATGCTGAGGATGCCTCTGGGCCAGCTGGGGACATCCACAGGTGTGGCATTCCCGGTGGTTCATAGCAGGGTACTTGATGGGGTGAATGATGCAGTTAGTAGGATCTGTGCCCCTTTAATGCCCTCTTAAGAGTGGTATCTGCCATTCTCCCAGTCTCTTCTATGCCTAAGTTTTGTATCTCATGATTCAGCACTTTGGATGGGCCAGAGAGAAATGAGTCCCTTTGGCAGTATCCTGCACAGTGGGGAAGCCAGTGCTCACTCACATGCTCTCCCTTCCCCCACAGGATAAATCAAAGGTTGAGGAAGATCTTTCCTGGCCCTGAACCGTTCTGCCTGGGGTGAGGTGATGTTGGTAAAGTCAAACTGTTTCTCTTACCCATTCCAGTATGTCCAAACTCTTGTTTTTCTTCAGCAGCGTGCTGGAACTCCTCCTCTGGAAACCTAAACTTCCACAAAGTCTCTCTCATCTGTGAGTGATTGTCTAAGACAATGTTTTTCAGTAGGTCCCGCACTGTGGGCTGAGAGGGGCTGGAGCAGGTCAATGGGTCACTGCAGAGTCGACAGCCAAGATTTAGGTTTGTATACCTATTGCTCAATACATATGTGGGTATTGAGGTATTCTTCCTGGGTCCCTTGTTGCCACAGTTTTCATAAAGGCACTTTTGTCTGTGGATAAATGCCAAAATTATTGAGTGGGGGGACAAAAACAAGGGATGTTATTATTATTCTACCATGATGCTGATGTTACTCTCTCTGAGCCATCTTTTCATTTGGTTTGGTAACACTTCTACAATGCAGCTTAACATACAAACTTGCCCTCTGTAAGGGTTACTCTATTAATAAAAAAAGGATATATAGATTTAGATATAGATATTGATATAAATAAACATTTCTCTGACAATTTTTTGGAGAAAAGAGAAAAGCTGGTGAAAATTGTCAGTGCTAGAAACGTTGTAAATGAGAATGAAGGAGAGATGAAGATAATAGAGGCTAAATGAATAAGTCTCCCAATTCCCCACCACCACAGCTGCATAAGGAAAACTGTTCTTGCCTGAGGGGATAAAATGGATTGTAGAAGAAATACAATTCTTTGATCTGTTGTTTATTCTACCTCTTCAGTTTGCCTAGGTCAGTGATTCTTGCTAAGCCTGATTTTATGACTAATTTTACACTAGAGTAGACAGGAAGGAGCCAGGCTTTTCTGCTCCTCCAGCTTTCCAATCTCCCTCCAGCACCCACTATTGACTAGGTTTAACAGGGAGCTAGCTGGCAAACGAGTAATGGGGTTTGTAGAATCCCAGCCCCAACATTATAAAGGTGAAAGAGAAGGATGGGTTTGAAGCTAAGCGATATTAGCTTAATAACCCACATACACGTTATCTTAGATGTTAGGGTTTTCCACTTCTGTTTTTCAGAAATATTCTTTTCTTTTAAATTAATAATTCATAATTTAAAGTTATATTTTTTAGTTATACCTCTTAAAAGTTACTTCTGACTGATATAACAACTCAGTTTGTCAGCCATCATCTTTCCATGTGGAAATTAAACTTTCATTTATTGAGAAAAGATGTTCACTTGTTAGGAAATGTTTCCTCAAGTAAATATAATGTCTAGGGGGTTGTCCCTTCATCATAAGGTTTGGAATAGATCTTTTTTCCCATAGGGACATGAGAAAGATCTGAATTGATAATAAATATATGGAAGTTTCTCAAAGATAGACAAATCAAAGCACTCAGAACATATCAAAGTGAAGTTTTGAAAGGAAATGATTCTGCTAGAAAGTTTTAAAGACTCCTGTGTACATATTCAGGTTTTGGAGAATAAATATATTTGTATTTATATATTGTAAAATATACCTTCAACAACATAAATAACAACATGAATAAAAACTTACTGAGAGGTTACCACATGCTGGGGCCTCTTCTAAGTACATAGCACAACTTAACACATCTGATCCTCATCGTGACCCTAGAAAGCATCTCTATTTTGCAGACTAATTAACTTGCCTAGGGTCACACAGTTAGTGATACAGCCAGATTTGAGTTCTGAAATTAGTTCCAGGACCCATAAATTTTATTTCTCAAAATTGTGGTACTCAATCTAAAGTTATCAAATGCTTTTCCTAAAGAAAGAGTTATAAGAATAAAGAAAACTTTCCAAGGAACACCACTACCACAATTAACCATTTAGTGAAAGAAACATATTCAGCCTGTCTCTCAGCCATACACCAAGTAAGATGTTGCGATGTGAACTCAGAACACTGAAGTGGGTTCTGTGCAGTGGGCTGGTGCCACCATCTAGTTCCTACAATAACACTGCAGGAGCACTGTGGACAGGAACACTGAGCATAGGAACACCCAGTACAGACCTAAAATGTGGGGAGAATACTCACAAGTCACACCATGACATGGAGACAAAAAAAAACTTACATAAATATATAAATAAAGAAACTTACTATAAATCATCTCTAAAACATTAGCAGAGCAAAAACAAACAAAAACCTCAAAATTAAGTACATATTGTGTACTTATTGTGTGATCTCATTTATATGAAACTTTAGAAAAAGCAAATATTATCCATACTAATAGTATATTAGTGGTTTTCTGGGCCTGGGTTTGACTGAGAAAGAGTACAAGGGAACCTTTTGAAGTGATGAAATTTTTCTACCTCTTGATTATAATGGTAGTTACATGTGGCATAATGATTTGTCAAAACTCATGGAACTATACATTTAGAATTGATACATTTTACTGTATGTAAAATACACCTCAATAAAGTCGAGAAGAAAACATAACTGCATATTATTTCTAAAGAAAAGGGTTTATTCATTCAACAAATATTTATTGAGTGCCTACTATGTCCTAGTTCCTTTCTGTAAGTTTTGTATCATTGGTGATTAAAACAGGTGAAGATTCCTGCCATCATGGAGATGCAAGGAATTTTCTTGCAAGGAGATGCAAGGAATTTTCTTGCAAGGAGAAAGAGAAAATAAACGCAAATAGGATTAAAAGAAAGAAAATTATAAGCCTGCATGATTCAAAACTTATCATTTGACAATACTAACTCTAACAAAAAATTGTTGAGTTGTGACCTTGGTTAAAATACATCTCATTCACTCAAAGAATATTTAATAAAAACCCAAGAGCAACCACAATTACAAAAATTATAAGGCAGAAATATATTTACTTTCTATCCTAGAGGAGTTAAGATTGCAGAACAGCATGGAGACCCTGAGCTTGTCTCATTCCTGAAACACAGCTAGACCAACACCAAACCATTTTGAACACCTAGGAAATTGATCTGAGGATTAAAGAAACAATCTGCATAACTTGAGTCACAGAACTTGGCACGGAATGGTGCAGAGAGGTCAACTGGGGGAGACAAAAGCTGCAGAGGGTAGGGAGCCATTTTCACTGAGTGAGAACAGAGAGAGAAAGAGAAAGGGGGAGAATGCGGCACATCAGGATTGTGCAAGAAAAGCGATCTCCCCAAAAGTAGTTGGAGAGAAAGAGTGAAAACACTCATAGGGGACTGAACAAGAAATCTGTTCCCCAAATCATTGATGAGGAGAAAGGAGAGGATTTCAATACTATAGAATCGTATTCTATACAGAGTAGAGCACAGAGTCTGAAATTTTGGAGCTCAGTACCTGGCAGTGCTCTGGTGAGGAAGTAGGGCGAATCCCCAGGAGCAGACAGCATGGTCTGAGGGGTTCCTGTGCCACACGCAGAGTAGTGGATACTCTGCTTGGAGTGAATTTGGTAGAGGCCATATGGCTTTCCCACAGTCAAAAGTCCCAGTGGAGAACAGCCACATTTGCTGGTATTGAGACAAAGATGCCAGAGTGAAGCGAAACCTGGTGCTGGCTGTGTGTTGTGATTTGCCATGATTTTCCATAATCTCTGAGCCTCTGCCACTGTGCAATTGGATGAATGTTTTCTGAGGCAAGCTGGCACCCAGCCATTGCTCAGTGAGACCCTTCCCCAGAGAGTCAGCACAGATCCAAGTCATGGGGTTTCTGAGGTGTGGGGTTTTGAAACACAACCCATTTTAGATAGACTGGAGGGAAGTGCTTCCTGGCAGGTGGACAGCTTGGACATGGATAGGGTAGAGGTGGGGAATGGACAGAGGACTGAGACAAGGGAGAGGTGGTAGATCGCAGGTCAGTGAGATCCTGAAGTTCCTGTACCAAGACTAGGGAGCTGAATGAAGCCATTTCCACCTCTCCTGCACACTAGCATGGGGCGCAGGCAAGTGCACCAACTGATCCACCCCAGTGGCTAAGCAGCATCACCTGGTGGAAAACACTGTCAATATACCAAGCCCCACTCAACTGCGCCCTCCAAGCACATACCCCAGAAAACCAGCAAAAGTCACTCCATCTGCTTAGTGTATAGACTAAGTGCTTCATAGTTTTAGTTCTCAGGGAAACTGGATGTAAGTTCATTTTTTTTTTTCATTCTGGTTGCTGGTTCATTATTTGTTCACTTACTTACCTTCTGCTTTTGCTTAAATTGTTCTCGTTTTTCTTTATCTTTCTTGGATAAAGAAAGAGAAAAAATAATTTTATTTTTTAACTTCACTTACATTTTTTATTTTTTATTCTATTTCATTTTCTTTATTTTAATTATTATATATTTTTTAATTTTTAATTTTTAATTTTTCTTACCTTTTTTTTCTTTCTTTCCTTTTTTCTATACTCTATCAAGCTTCTTTCAACAAACAAACTGAAACACATCTAGGATCTAGGTTTTTTTATTTGATTTATTGTTTCTTTTTTTAATTTTTATTTCATTAATGTTTATCTTCCTCCAAAATGACAAAATGAAGGAATTCATCCCAAAAGAAAGAACAGAAAGAACAGGAAGAAATAATAGCCAAGGACTTAACACAGAAATAAGTAAGATGTCTGACCTAGAATTTAAAACCACGATAATAAGAATACTATTTACGGTTGAAAAATGCATAGAACACCACAGAATCATTTTCTGTGGAGATAAAAGAAATAAAATCTAGGCGGGCTGAAATTAAAAATGCCATAACTGAGTTGCAATCTCGAATAGTTGCCATGACAGCAAAGATGGATGAAACAGAGTAGGAAATCAGCAATATAGAAGATAAAATTATGGAGAATAATGAAGCAGAAAAAAGAGGGAAACAAAGGCAAAAGATCATAATACAAGATTTAGAGAACTCAGTGACTTACTAAAAAGGAATAACATCTGAATCACCAGAGTCCTGGAAGATGAAGAGAGAGCAAAAGGGGCAGAAGGTTTATGTGAACAGATTATAGCCAAAAAATTTCCTGAACTAGGGAAGGAAACACACATCAAAATCCAGGAAGCACAGAGACCTCTCATTAGATTTAAAAAACCCAACCATCACCAAGGCATATCATAGTCAAATTCACAAAACACACAGACAAGGAAAGAATTATGAAAGCACCAAGAGAGAAAACAGTCCTTAACCTATAAGAGAAGACAGATCAGGTTCACAGCAGACCTATTCACAGAAACTTGGCAGGCCAGAAAGAAGTGGCAAGATATATTCAACATGCTAAATCAGAAAAAATATGTAGCCAAAAATCTTTTATCCAGCAAAACTGTTATTCAGAACAGAAGGAGAGATAAAGAGTTTCCCAGACAAACAAAAACTAAAGGAGTTCATGACCACCAAACCATCCAGCAAGAAATTTTAAAGGGAACTCTTTGAATGGAGTAAAGACAAAACAAAACAAAAAAGACCCAAAGCAATAAAGACTGGAAAGGACCAGAGAACATCACCGGAACCACCAACTCTGCAGGCAGCAAAATGGCAATAAATTCATCATTCAGTATTCACTCTAAATGTAAATGGGCTATATGCTCCAATAAAAACACATAGAATATCACAATGAATAAGAAAACAAGACCCATATGTATGCTGCTTAGAAGAGATTCATTTTAGAACTAAAGACATCAGTAGATTGAAAGTAAGGGGATGGAGAACCATATATCATGCTAAAGGTCATCAAAAAAACTGGTGTAGCCATACTTATATAAGATAAACTGATTTATAAATAAAGACTATAACAAGAGATGGAGAAAGGCATTATATCATAACTCAGGGCTCTTTCTACCAAGAAGATCTAACAATTGTAAATATTTATGCCCCCAAAGTGGAACACCCAAATATATAAAGCAATTAATCACAAACATAAAGAAAATCATTGAAAATAATACTATAATAGTAAGGCACTTCAACATCCCACTTACAGCAATGGACAGATCATGTAAGCAGAAAATCAACATGGAAACAATGGCTTTGAATGACACACTGAACTGGATGGACTTAACAATATGCTCAGAAAATTTCATTCTAAAACAGCAGAATACATCTTCTCGAGTGCACATTGAACTTTCTCCAGAATAGACCACATACTGGGACACAAAACATTCCTCAACAAGTACAAAAAGATCAAGATCATACTTTGGATATTTCAGATCACAACACTATGAAACTCGAAATCAACCACAAAAAAATTTTTTTGGAGAGATCATGAATACTTGGAGATTAAAAAACATCCTACTCAAGAATGAATTAGTTAATCAAGAAATTGAAGAAGAAATTAAAAAGTATATGAAAGCCAATGAAAATGAAACACGATAGTCCAAAACCTCTGGGATGCAGCAAAGGAGGTCATAAAAGGGAAGTAAATAGTAATCCTAAAGAAGGAAGAAAGGCCTCAAACACACAACCTAACCTACACCTAAAATAGTTGGGAAAAGAACAGAAAATAAAGCCCAGAAGCAGCAGAAGAGATACAATAAAGATTAGAGTTGAAATCAATGATATAACAAAACAAAACAAAACAACAACAAAAAAAACCCCAGTAGAACAGACCAGTGAAACCCAGGACCTGGTTCTTTCAAAGAATTAATAAAATTGATAAACCCTTAGCTGGATTGATTCAAGACTGATTCAAAAGAAAAAGGAATAGACCCAAATAAATAAAACTACAAATGAAAGAGAAGAAATTACAACCATTACTGCAGAAATATAGACACTAATAAGAGAATATTATGAAAAATTGTATGCCAATAAATTGGGCAATCTGGAAGAAATGGACAAATTCCTAGAAACGTAAAAACTACCAGAACTAAAACAAGAAGAAATAGAAAATTTGAACAGACCCATAACTAGTAAAGAAATTGAATCATAAATAAAAAATCTTCCGACAAACAAGAGTCCAGGGCTGGGTGGCTTTCCAGGGGAATTGCACCAAGCATTTAAAATAAGAGTTAACACCTATTCTTTTGAAGCTGTTCCAAAAAGTAGAAAGGGAAGGAAAACTTCCAAACTCAATCTATGAGGTCAATATTACCTTGATTCCAGAACCAGAAAAAGACCTCGCTAAAAAGGAAAACCATAGACCAATTTTCCTGATGAACATGGATGCAAAAATTCTCAATAAGATACTAGCCAACATGGTCCAACAATACATTAAAAGAATTATTCACCACGATAGCGTGGGATTTATTCCTCAGAAGTAGGGCTGGTTCAATATCTGCAAATCAATCAATGAGATAGATCACATTAATAAAAGAAGGATAAGAACCATGTGATCCTCCCAATAGATGCAGAGGAAGTGCTGGAAACCATCTTGGGCACACAGGTTGGCACTTTCCCTGTGTGAAAAGGTGGATGTTGCAAGGCAGCTGCCACCAAATTGGCACCCAATACCATCTCCTTCTAATATTAATCTTTCAGGTTTGGATTTCTTGAATTGCCCTCGTTGGCCTTAAGGGATGTAATGCTTTCTTGTTTTATGGCATTTAAATAAAAAGGAAGGACCTGGAGTGCGATGCTTTGATGGATTACATCTGAATGAGAGTAGCCTGACCAGAAGTAATCTTAAAGTTGCATCTTGGGGATGGGTTGCACAGACTGATAGAAGTTATGAGCTGGCTGGATATCGGCATGACTTGTGTAAACGTTAGGCCCCTATTAGGTAAATTCACTCATTCATAAGCAAAGGAACTTAGACAAGCCTTAGGAATTATGTCTTTACCAGGAGAGTTACACCTCCCTCATTGTAGTTTAGGAAACTAGAAGTATGACTCTTAACCTTTCTATAGATGATTAGGTATTACGATGATAATGTATGCATAATACATAATCATAATACATGATAATGTATGTTTACTGAGACTTATGGTAACAACCATAACAACCCCGCTTGCCACAAATTTACCTAATCCTACTTCAAAGATAGCATATGTTAATTAATTTAGGAGCAGAATCACAAAATCTAAGATAAGAATTGTTTCCTTTATGGTCTAAAAAAGAATGATGTAAAACAACCTGCAAGATTGAGGAAATCACCACTTTGCTGATAAAGACACATTGTTTTTAAAGATATCAAACTATGCTTACTGATGGAATCTCACTCACTCATTGCTGTAATGTCACTTACTACTTTTAAATAAAGACACTGAGACTAGCAGAGCAGAGATGCCAGAACTGCCAGAGATGCCTGCTTGGTGATCGGACTACATCTCGTGGCTCTCTCATTCCTTTCGCCGACTGTCCATCCTTTGGGGACTCTTGGACTCGCTGGAGCTGGACTCCAGCAAGAAAGCATTTAACAAAATACATCATATTTTCTTGATAAAAACCCTCAAGAAAGTAGGGATAGAAGGAACATACCTCAAGATCATAAAGGCCATATACGAAAGACCCATAGCTAATATCATCCTCAATGAGTAAAAGCTGAGAGCTTTCCCTTTAATGTCATATGTCCATTATCACCACTGTTATTCAACATAATGTTGGAAGTCCTAACCTCAGCAATCAGATAATAAAAAGAAATAAAAGCATCCAAATTGGCAAGGAGGAAGTCAAACTTTCACTCTTTGGAAACGACATGATTCTCTATGTGGAAAACTCAAAAAACTCCACCAAAAAACTGCTAGAACTGAATCATTAATTCAACAAAGTTGCAGGATATAAAATCAATGTACAAAAATTAGTTGCATTTCTATACACCAATAATGAAGCAGAAGAAAGAGAAACCAAGGAATCAATGCTATTTATAATTGCACCAAAAACCCATAAAATATTGAGGAAAAAACTAACTAACGAGGTGAAAAATCAATAGCTGAAAACTATAAGAAGCTTATAATAGAAATTGAAGAAGACACAAAGAAATGGAAAAACATCCCATGCTCATCAATTGGAAGAACAAATATTGTTAAAATATTAATACTACCCAAAGCAATCTATATATTTAAAGCAATACCCACCAAAATAGCACAAGTATTCTTCACAGAGCTAGAACAAACAATTCTAAAATTTGTATGAAACTAGAAAACACCCCAAAAAGCCAAAGTAATCTTGAAAAATAAAACCAAAGCTGGAGGCATCACAATTCTGGATGTCAAGCTGTATTATAAAGCTATAATCATAAAGACAATATGGCATTGGCACAAAAACAGACATGTCAACCAATGAAACAGAATAGAGGACCCAAAAATGGACCCACAAATGTATGGCCAACTAATCTTTGACAAAGCAGGAAATAATATCCAATGGAAAAAAGACATTCTCTTCAGCTAGTGGTGTTGAGAAAACTGGACAGCAATATGCAGAAGAATGAACCTAGATCACTTTCTTACACTACACACAAAAAAAATAAAATTAAAATGAAAGACCTGAACATAAGATGGGAAGCCATCAACAGCTAATATCATCCTCAATGGGGAAAAACTGAAAGCCTTCCCCCTGAGATCAGGAACATGACAGGGGTGTCCACTCTCGCCACTGCTATTTAACATAGTGTTGGAAGTCTTAGCATCAGCAATCAGACAACAAAACAAAATAAAAGGCATCAAGATTGGCAAGGAGGAAGTCAAACTTTCACTTTTTGCAGATGACATGATACTTTACATGGAAAACCCGACGGAATCTACCAAAAGCCTACTAGAACTGATCCGTGATTTCAGCAAAGTTGCAGGATACAAAATCAATGTACAGAAATCGGTGGCATTTCTATACACCAACAATGAAGCAGCAGAAAGAGAAATAAAGAAGCTAATCCCTTTCACAATTGCACCAAAAACCATAAAATACCTAGGAATAAACCTAACCAAAGATGTGAAAGACCTCTACACTGAAAACTATAAAAAACTTATGAAGGAAATTGAGAAAGACACAAGGAAATGTAAAAACATCCCATGCTCATCGATTGGAAGAATAAATATCGTTAAAATGGCAATACTACCCAAAGCAATCTACACATTCAATGCAATCCCAATCAAAATGGCACCAGCATTCTTCTCAAAGCTAGAGCAAACAATCCTAAAATTTGTATGGAACCACAAAAGACCTCGAATAGCCAAAATAATACTGAAGAATAAAACCAAGGCGGGAGGCATCACAATCCCAGACTTTAACCTCTACTACAAAGCGGTGGTCATCAAGACTGTATGGTATTGGCACAAAAACAGACACATAGACCAATGGAATAGAATAGAAAACTCAGAAATGGACCCGCAAGTATATGGCCAACTAATCTTTGATAAAGCGGGAAAATGTATTCAATGGAAAAAAGACAGCCTCTTTAATAAATGGTGCTGGGAGAATTGGACGGAAACTTGCAAAAGAATGAAACTAGACCACTTTCTTACACCACTCACAAAAATAAATTCTAAATGGATAAAAGATCTGAATGTGAGACAGGAAACCGTCAAAATCCTAGAGGAAAAAGCAGGGAAAAGCCTCTTTGACCTAAGACGCACCAATTTCTTACTTGACACGTCTCCAAAGGCAAGGGAATTAAAAGCAAAGATGAACTATTGGGACTTCATCAAGATAAAAAGCTTCTGCACAGCAAAAGAAACAACCAACAAAACGAATAGGCAACCAACGGAATGGGAAAAGATCATCGCAAATGACATATCGGATAAAGGACTAATATCTAAAATCTATAAAGAACTTACCAAACTCCACACCCGAAAAACAAACAACCCAGTGAAGAAATGGGCGGAAGATATGAATAGACACTTCTCCAAAGAGGACATTCAGATGGCAAATAGACACTTGAAACGATGTTCAATGTCACTCATCATCAGGGAAATACAAATCAAAACCACACTGCGATACCACCTCACACCAGTCAGAGTGGCTAAAATAAACAAATCAGGAAACTATAGATGCTGGCGAGGATGTGGAGAAGTAGGCACCCTCCTACATTGTTGGTGGCAATGCAAACTGGTGCAGCCACTCTGGAAAACGGTGTGGAGGTTCCTCAAAAAAATGAAAATAGAGCTACCCTATGATCCAGCAATAGCCCTGCTAGGAATCTACCCAAGAGACACAGGATTGCTGATGCATAGGAGCACGTGTACCCCAATGTTCATAGCAGCACTTTCGACAATAGCCAAAACATGGAAAGAAACTAAGTGCCCATCAACTGACGAGTGGATAAAGAAGATGTGGTACATATATACAATGGACTACTATGTGGCAATGAGAAAAAATGAAATCTGGCCATGTGTAGCAACATGGATGGAACTGGAGGGTATTATGTTAAGTGAAATAAGTCAGTCAGAAAAAGACAGATACCATATGTTTCCACGAATAGGTGGACTTGGTGAGACTAAGCAAAAACCAGGGGGAGGGGAAGAGGGGAAAGAAAAAAAAAGACACAGAGAGGGAGGGAGATAAAACATAAGAGACTCTCAAAGACTAAGAACAAACTGAGGGTGAGGGAGATGGGGGGGGAGAGGGGGTGATGGGCATTAAAAAAGGGCACATGTTGGGATGAACACTGGGTGTTTTATGTAAACCAATTTGAAAATAAATTATTTTAAATTAAAAAAAAAAAAAAGATGGGAAGCCATCAAAATCCTAGAGGAGAAAATGGGCAACAATCTTTAACCTTGGCCATAGAAACTTCTTACCTGACATGTCTATGGAGCTAAGGGAAACAAAAACAAAAAATTAACTATTGGGACCTCATCAAGATAAAAATCTTCTGCACAGCAAAGGAAATAATCAGCAAACCTAAAGGACAACCAATGGAATGGGAGAAGATATTTGAAAATTACATGCTGGATAAAGGGTTAGTATCCAAAATCTGCAAAGAACTTATCAAACTCAGAAAACAAATAATCCAGTGAAGAAATGAGCAAAAGACATGAATAGACACTTTTCCAAAAAGACATCCACATGGCTAACAGGCACATGAAAAGATGCTCAAGGTCACTCATCATCGGGGAAATACAAATCAAAACCACATGGGATACCACCTGACATCTCTCAGAATGGCTAAAATTAACAACTCAAGCAACAACAGATGTTGGCGAAGATGCAGAGAAAGAGGAGCCCATCTGCACTGCTGGTGGGAATGCAAACTGGCGCAGCCACTCTGGAAAACTCTATGGAGGTTCCTCAAAAAATTAAAAATAGAGCGGATCAAGATGGCGAAAAGAAGTAATACCCGCTGCTGGTCTCTGGCGACTCAATCTGAGAGGGACTGAGACCGAGAAACTCAATCGCAGGGATCTGCAGGAAGAGGAGTTGGAAGCTACAGGAAAGAGAACGCAAAAACCAGAGCATCTGGGAACACTGAGTGAGTGCAATCTGGGAGAAAGAAAGAGAGCCGCGGAGGTGCGGACTGCGGGGAGTGGGCCCCGGGGCCCTGGGCCCCTTCCTCCAAAAGACAAGGGGAAGAGAAAGAGCAGCGGGGAAAGTACCTCGAACCCGGGCGGAGAGGGAGCTTATCATCCAGTCCCTATCCGCAAGGCTTTTTTGAGAGAGGGTCGTTCCTCACGGGGGAGCTGGTGGAGCTTTCCTCACTCCGGAGCCAGTGACGCTGTCCCAGCCCCTGACACGGAGAGGCGCGTGCCATTTCTGGATCGGTGCTGAGTCAGAGGCATAATTCGGGTGGGGAAGGCTGAGCGTGCAGGGTCTCGCGACCACCCACGAGTCGTGCTGCCCCTCCACCCTGACCAAGTCGAGGACGGACACAGAGGAGGGTTCGGAAACTCTAGGTCCGTGAAGAGAGGCTACGGGGACGCCATTGTGGTCGCAGCGGTGCTGAGTCAGAGACTCAATTTACATAAGGTGTGGCGGTCAGAGCAAGTTAAAGGAACTCAGATGAGTTTAGGCAGCACGACCGCCCAGCAATTTGAACTGTGCTGGTAATCTGGATGGAG